>CANSGD010000972.1:10750115-11980144 GCA_947645195.1 Patellifolia procumbens
TATTATTAGTATTATATGTTTGTCTTATTACGTGTATGTATGTAGTTATATAACACAGCCAAGAGAGACCATGACAAGTTTGTCAATTTGATCCAAAGTATTCCCGAAAACAACTTTTTTTTTTGGAATGACTTCATTGTTCTTTCTAATTTTTGTCTTTATGATAAATTTGTGTGGGAGAGAGAATAATAGGAATTATAATATTGATGTGTTCGGATTAACTACAATTACATTACTTATATAGAGAGCATAACATAAACTTAACCTAATAAATTTAACCTAATGGGCCTTGCCCATAGATATAGACCTATGGTCCAATATCTTCTAACACCCTCCCGCAATCGTAATGGCAGTAAGACGAACGTTACGATTGGACAAATAACAATAAAAAACACCAATAAAAAATAAAAAACCGAACTCAAATTCTTCAAATCTTCAATGCTTCAATTCTTCAATGAACAAACCTCGTCTCAAGGTACAAGAAGAAACCAAAAAATCCATGTCTCACGACACACGGAGAGTCGAAACATGTCTCACAATCTGTTTTGAACAGATCTGAAATTGAGACCAAAGAAACAATTTTTTTTTGTGAAAGTTGTGATGGAATGAACATCATCACAGAAACCAAGAAACAAATTTTCGATGGAATGAACATCATCGACAATTTGAGATAAACTGATCTGTTTTGAAACAGATCTGAACAGAATACCAAAGAAAAAAAACACCAAATTTTTGAAGAAAAGAAGAATAATAACACCAAGATCACATAAACTTTAGTCTCCCAACACAATAAAACCACGCAGCGGAAATAAAAAAAATTCATGAATCCCGCCGGTAGGTTTAATTTTCTAACCTACCGGCAAGGAGAAATTTTTTGTAGACAATACCAAGATCTAACCTGCTCTTGATACCATGATAAATTTGTGTGGGAGAGAAAATAATAGGAATTATGATATTGATGTGTTCGGATTAACTACAATTGCATTACTTATATAGAGAGCATAACATAAACTTAACCTAATAAATTTAACCTAATGGACCTTGCCCATAGATATAGACCTATGGTCCAATATCTTCTAACACTTTATGATATGAAAATGATGGATCAAATGCATTATACATAATTTATTTCTTATTCCAACATTATTGTCATGATGTGTGGTTGCAGTTGGTGATGGTGGTGCTGAAAGGATCAGTTCCAATATCATTTACAGGAACAAAGGAGCCTGCAGCTTTTGCACAGTTGATATCAATGGGTGGTATTAATAAAGTTGTGAAGAAAAATCTAATTACAAGTGTTGGTGCCATCCTTCACACTCATCTTTCTATTCCTCCTGCTAGATTCTTTTGCCATGTTGTTGATACTACTGCTGGACGCCCACAATCTAAGCTTTGAATAAGTTGTGGTCTTTTGTTCAACTTCATTTTCGTTGTCCAAGTATAATTACCCATTGGTGGCGGAGGAATTAGATTTTTTGTTAAGGAGGCCAAATCTATATAACATTTCATCGAATAGTAGAATTATGATTGTATCTTCAACTTTTATGAGATACTCAAAATGATCGAGGAGGTTATGGTGAGCCTCTCTTGTTCCGCTACTACGAATTGGAAATTAATATTTGGATTTGATGGTTTAGGATTTAGTGGGTTCTTTCTTGATATTGAGCTCGAAATCTTATGTGATTCTTTTTACTATTTTCCCTCAGATTATGTAAGTTATTTTTTTAATATTTGAGATTATTTTATGTGATCTCGATACCAATATAATCAACAATACCATAGTTCTCTCATTCACTAAAGTTTGTTTTATTGCTTATTCATTTAGTCAAAACAGGCATGACGTGTCTTGCCAATAACATGGTGAGACAAAAAAGTATATTGAAATAATGACTCTCTCGTAAATAATAAGTCTTATCAATTGAACAATGATTCTCATGAATCGAACAATGGGATGTCACACAATGAGTCTGAGTATGTCCATCTCAAATCCTCCACATCCTATCTCAGATTTAAGATATCTCATCTAAGATTCGGGATAATGAGTCTCATGTTTAAACAAATCACCTCAAACTTTGAAACTTCAAAATGACATTTGGACATTCTACAAGTTTTGAAGCTTTAGTATTGATGTGTTAAAAGTAATGGCACAAGTGCACAACGTCTGTTGTTGACAGACACTTAGCAAATATGGGTTGATCTAGCTCACATGAGAGGATTTTTATATATTAATGTTCAATGTAACTATTTTAGAATCAAAGAGGGTTTTATTGAATAAACTAAACTGGGAATAAATCAATTAATAAAGATTTAGGGCGTTAGTTTCGACCACCATGCTTATATCAATCCAATGAGATAAAACAACTCACAATACTTAGGGCCTAGGGTAGAGTAATAAGAGTAAGGGTTACTACTACTATCCGGTCTTGACGCTCTTACATCAACATATGCAGTATGGTCCCGAAAATAGTCAGTTTTACTAGGCGCTCGAAATTTATAAAAGTATAGTCTTTTGATTCTAACAATTATTAACCAGGTAATAACTCATGATATTGCACAATTACACGAAATAATAAACAATGAAAGCAAATCAAATAGAATTATTCTAATAATAACCCAATTGTCGAAGAGAATTTGAATATTTTCTCTCACGTACTTTAATCACCACATTTATTATAAAATAATTGGACTTCTTAATTATTGTCCCCACCTACATGCCTATGTGATATCACGTATTTATATAGTCTTTTCTCCCTTATTTACAAGCTAATTTGTGCGTCATTGGAGCTCTTGGGAGCTATTTTGTGCTAACTATCGTATATAGTTGTGGTTTTGTGTTTTAGTGTTGAATTGCAGGTCTTATGGAGTTTTCTCCTTATTCCCGAGCCATTTGGAAGCAACCACGGCTTTACGAGATGTTACGAGGCACGTAGGATGGCTCACGAGCTTTATGGATAGTTTAGGAGGTCCCAAGACCCCTAAACGTGAAGATTAGAAAGCCAAAGAGTCAAAAAGGAGGTTTCCGTGCACTGATCGGGCAGAAATGGCCCGATCGGGCGAAGATTTATTGATCGGGTATGAAAGTTGCGGACCCGATCGGGCGAGGGTTGCCCGATCTGATCGGGCGAGGAAGCATGTCCCCAGACCCGATCGGGTGACCACCGCCCGACCAGATCGGGTGAAGTGCTGCTTGGTCTCGTTGCGATGCTACAGGCGCTGTGGTGCTGCTGGGCTCAATTTGCTCCCAGGCCCGATCGGGTGGATGCCCAAGGCCCGATCGGGTGGGCCATCTCAGTTTCCTACGCTGCTGCTGTTACGCTAAGGGAGCTGCTGGGCCAATACGTTGAGGACCCGATCAGGTGCCGGATCGGGTTGACCGATTTTTTGCATAATTGACGCTGCTGCTGTTATGCTAACCAAGGAACAAAGTTGGGCTGAATTTGTATTTGACCCGATTGGGTACTGTGCTCGGGCCCGATCGGGTCTGGTGCTTAAATCGCACTTTTTCGCTTTCTTATTTCCGTTTTTAGTGAACTTGAGGGGTATTATAAATACCTTTTTCCTCATTATTTAGAAACATCTTTTATCCATCTTTTTACTGCTTTAGACTCTAGTTTATTTCTCATTGTTCTTAGTTTAATTCAAACACTTTAGATTAATCTAGAGGTGATCAAACCTATTTCGATTTCAATAAAAGTTCCTGCTTTCCGTCAATTGGTACTCTTTCCTACCCTAATCTCTTTTGTTATTCTTGATTGCTTTATTTATTTATTTAATCGTTCATGATGCAATTGTTAGGGTTTCATATTAGTTTTGTCGTTGTTAATTCGATTATGAGTGAGTAGTCTCTTTCTAGGGTGTTAGATAGAAAAGCCATGTTTATACCATGATTGTGATTTAGACTCTTATTGATTTCTAGGGCTTGATTAGGGTGATTGTGATGTGGTTTGTTCTTTATTGAGTAATTAACGTTATTGCGCAGTTTCGTTGGTTGCTTGTGGTTAATAGTTGTTTGCACAGATCCGTCTTATGACTAGAGGCCTAGGACACGTCAGTAGTTCTGATTACGTTAGTGAACATGCAGCGTATGTTGAACTATGAGCGTTGAGTCTTAACCATAGCTCAACATAGGCTCTAATCCCCCGACTCTTGACTTAGGTTTTGATAGTTGTTGACCTTGTTTGATTGGTATAAGCATGGTGGACCGACCTAATACCGTAGGTTTTTATTCCATAGTTAAATCCTTTGTTTAATTCGTCTTTCTTAGCTTAATCATTAGTTTAATTAATTCCTTCCTGATTTACTCTGGAGTAGCTGAATTGGTTGAATATTGATTTAGAAACTCTGTCTCCCTGTGGATTCGACCCTGCTTCCACTGACTACCTAGTTAGAGGTTTGTAGGTTTATTTTTGATTAGGTGATACGACTAAAACCTATCACTATGACATCATCATTCTTGGTATTTGGAGTTACAATAAATAAGACAAACAAAAAAAGAGTAATTTACAATCTTTTAAAAAAAGTGAAAATTAACAAGAATAATCCAAACTATTGCCCGTCTTCCATAATTAATCTCACCTTTAATAATTCCCAAAATAATCTCAACTATCACACTCCCTTCCCAAAACAGTCCCACTTGACTTGATATCTGTTAAACAGGTTGACAGGACCCCGTGTCACAACGACATTGGCCAAAAAAAATAAAAAATAAATAAAAACCCTCCCCTTCCCAGCCACCAGGCCACCACCCCTTCCCCTCCCCTCCCCAACCACCACCACACTGCCTCCTTTTTCAGCCACCACTACCCCCACAAAACCACCACCCTAAACCCCCCTAAAACAGCCGGCCACCACCCGAAACCACCCTAAAACCACCCCCACTAATTGAAACCCTAAAACAACGACCCACCGCCCAAAACACCCTAAAACAACCGGCCACCACTCAAAACCGTCCTAAAATACCCCCACCACCTGAAACTACCCTAAAACAACCGGCCACCACTCAAAATCGTCCTAAAATACCCCCACCACCCAAAACTACCCTAAAACAACCGGCCACCACCCTAAAACAACCCCCACCATCCAAAACCACCTTGCGGCGGCGTGATTGTGGTAGTGGGGAGGGGGGTTTCGGTGGCTGTAATGGTGGGGGTGGGAAGGGGTGGATTTTGTTTTTTTTTATATATAAAAATTTCTTGAGTTTTTTTTTTAAAATTTGATTATTAAAAACTGACCAATCATAGTGCGCCATGTAGCATTGTTAACCTGTATATCATGTTCTCATTTTACCTAGGACTAATATTGGAAGATACCCTAAATACTTTACATTATTTCTCTCTGTCCCTCGTGTTTGCCCCAATTTCGTTATTTGAATACTCCCAAAAGACTCCTTCATAATAACTATATAAGTAGAGCTATCAAAAGCTGACCTGCTCCAGGATTTTCAACCGAACCCGACCCGGAACCGACCCGAGAAATGATACACCCGAGTCCGACCTGCACCCGACCCGAGCTCAACCCGTAACCGAATGACACCCGATAATCTTCGACCTGACCCGACCCGCACCCGACCCGACCTCAACCTGTAACCGAATCCACCCGACAATTGTTGACCTGAACCCGACCTGCACCCGACCCGAACTCAACCCATATCCGAATTTACCCGATGAAACCCGGTTTCAACCCGACCCGATCATGACCCGACCTGACCTCAACCCGACCCGATCATGACCCGACCTGACCTCAACCCGACCCGATCATGACCCGACCTGTAATACTCCGTATTTTAATCTCGTTTAATTAGCTATTAAACATAATTGTTAGCTTAAGTACGTCCTAAAATTTTCTTTTGAAAATACTTTTAACATTATTAGGGAATTAATATTCCTAAATAAGCTACGCATAATTTATACTATAATGAGGAATTTGAAGTTCTTATTTAATTTAATATGGATTTAATATCCCTAAAATTTAAGGCGTATTAGTTTTAAATAATTAGTGACTAATTAAAGTTTCTTAAATTAAATAAGTGCATATAATTATATTTATATGAAGTAGCAAGATATATATATATATACACACTAATGTACTTAAAATATAATTACCAGTGTACATCAAATATGAAGTACATAAAAGAGATGAAGTACTAGCTTTTGGAAAATAAAAAAGGATGAGCAACTTGTCCCACTTGCCCAAGTAATAAAAGTAAAGAAAAAATGAAATCAAAGCTAGTCAAACACTTCATCTTCCATCTTCCTCCTCTAGTCTTCCTCCATTGAAGAGCTTAACCAAATACTCAACCCAAATCAGAAATTTTCTGAGCAACCACTCAAAGCTTTGATGATGGATTATTTTAATAGCTTGTGCCTATGTAATTTCTCTATAAATAAGAACCCAATTGACCCCAAGAACTCACACCATTTCCTTCTTTCTCCTTTCTCTTCTTCCCCCTGATTTCCTCACCACCGGAGCACCACCACTCCGGCAGAGCCACCAGCGACGCGCCACAGCCCCCCTTCTTCCTCCCTTCCTTTCCTCTGCTGCCCCCCCCTTCGCTGCTGTGTCCGCAGCTGCTGCGCCACCAGCAGCGGTTGCTGCCGCCGACACCACCACCGGAGCTCCGTCCGCGTTCTGCCGCCGACCATGAGCTCACCACAACAGCCCAACTTCCTTGCTCTTTTATTATTATTTTACCTCCATTGAAACTAAGCTAGGAAGGTATACTTCTAATTCTATTGTTTCTTTTATGGATTAATTTCTAAGTATTTGAGCCTATCTTATAAACTAACAATTGACCCACTTAAGGTTTATGGACTGATTTAAGTACCTCCTCTTAATGACCCATTTACTAATATGACTCTAATACTACCAAGATAATGTTATAAGTTTAATAAAAAGGGAATAATAAAGTTTATTAGGCTTTGTTTAAATTAAATATATAATTGTTGGCTATAAACTAATAATCATAGATTAAACATTTAAGTTTGTATTTCTAATATTAATGAAGCTATATTATTTAGAAGCTCACCTTTATATTTATGTTTTAGTTTCATTTGTTGTTATAAAACTAAACTTTTATTTAACAAATTCTAATGTTTTGGTAACTCATTATGATTTCACAATACATATTTATTTATAATATTGTGGACCTACTTTAATGAAAAATCTCTATTATTATTTCTCATTTTTTTTGTTCCCATTGATTCTAAATCGAAATGATAAGCATATATATATATTTGAGTTTTATCAATCAATGAATCATGTTATAGTAATTTCAAATATAACTTTAGGATCTCTTATATTTTATAAAACAAGTTATTATGTTTTATATAATTATTATCACAAGCTAAAGGTTTCTTATAAAATGGTTATTCTACATTTCCAATTTTGATGGTATATTATTTAGGAACTCAATTTACAGTTTTATATGGCTTCGATAAATAGTTCGCTTAATTTATAATAAAGTAGATAATGTTAATTTCGCATAAAAGTTTAAGTAAAGCTTGTTTTAAATAAAGAATTTCTTTTAGGTTACTAATAAATGTTTATTTATAATATTATGTGATTTTTCAAACGAGTGATATTATTATTATAAAATTTATATTAAACAAGTTACTTTACTATTAACGATAACTTCCAATTGATGGAAAACTATGTATTAAAGTTTTAAGTCATGTTATGGCCATATAAAATTTTAGATGCAAATTATATTATTATGTTTCTTAAAAAGCTTTAAGATATATCATCATGGTATGATAAATCGCATAATTCCTAAAGGTCATTATGGCTTATTAAGTACAAAATCGTTCTCCAACTAAACTAAGAAGTTATTAAGTAAGGTGTATGAAGTCCCATTAAGAACTCGTTTCACGATCCAAGAATCTTAACAACTTAAGAAGAATAGCTAAAGGTTTAATACTAAGAACTTTAATGTTTTATTTATCGCCTAAGCAAAAAGGGAAAAGATATACAACCTTCCCCGACTACCAAGTTAAACTATGTAAAAGAAAGCAAGATAGTTGTGAGTAAATATTTTGGGAAAATAAGAACTATAAATTAATGACAAGGCTTTTGAGGAAGCGGGAAAAATAATTAACTCAAGGTTGTTATATAGCGTGATAAATCATTCGTTAATATATGCTACCACTATTGGAGGTTATAGAGATTGAAGTTCGGCAAGGGATATGGAGTCAAAGATCATGATGGTAGCTTCGGGCATCAAAGGAACTAGTACTCGAGTGCTTATCTGGTAACTAAGAGTAAAAGGGAAGTGTTTGAGGTAACGTCTACTGCTAACACCCACAAGCCCCTTATAATATGTTTCATGTTGATTTAAATATGATGTTTATGCAAATGTTATCTTATGGCTTGTGGGATATGAAATGATGTTTACGAATGACTGATGTTATGAAAAGTATGATTTATGAAGTATGTTTCGATGTTATGAAAGAAATACGATTTATACGATGATTATGTCATGATTTATGAAAAGAAAGTAAATGATATGAAACATGATAAATGAAAGTGAAAGACGATTTCGGCAGTATTAAGCTTGGCTTTATGTCACCTTCTGTGTAGGGACAATGTCCCTGGTGGCTAATGCCCTATGATGACGATGATGATATATGGCGGAAACGCCACCTTCTGGTTAGGAACATCGTTCCTGGTGGCACCCGCATTATGGCATTGCATGCCACCTTCTGGTTAGAGGTCATTGCCTCTGGTGGTAGAGCACTTATGTATGGCATTGCATGCCACCTTCTGGTTAGAGGTCATTGCCTCTGGTGGTAGAGCACTTATATATGGCATTGCATGCCACCTTCTGGTTAGAGGTCATTGCCTCTGGTGGTAGAGCACTTATGTATGGCTTATGCCACCTTCTGGTTAGAGGTCATTGCCTCTGGTGGTAGAGCACTTATGTATGGCTTATGCCACCTTCTGGTTAGGGACAACGTCCCTGGTGGCTACGGCGCTAATGATGACATTCTTTCTGTTATACTTGCCAATGAACCATATGATGTTTTCTGCTAATGATAATGGTGATTTATACAACGAAAAGACTGTTTGGATGAACTTATGTAAGCATGTGTTTACAAAATGGTTTTACCATACTTCTCTCATTTCTGTTTGCAAATAAAATGAATTGAAATGTATTTAAGACGTTAGAGTAGTATGTTACTGAGCCTCGGCTCATGACGTTTTGCTTTTCTGTTTTAGGTATTATTGGAAATGTCACAAGACACAAGCTTAAGGAGAGTTCTGATAGTAATCAATGAAGATGTTATATGAACAAGTTTCTTAACGACTCATTTAAGGAGTTTAGTATTACGTTATGTTTTAAGGGTGGCATCAATTGATTTAATGAAAGGTAAATTCTTCTATTAAGGAAATGTAGTTATTGAGTTGTATTTTAAGGGAATTTTATTGGTGGGCCATAACCCACAGATTTAAGGATTGCTTCCGCTGATTGTTATTCAATTATGAGATAATTCAGGCTAATGGTGTTTCATCAAGGACCCCTATTTCCGGGGCGTTACACGACCTGACCTCAACCCGACCTGATTATGATCCAACCCGAACATGACCCGACCTGACCTCAACCCGACCTGATTATGACCCGACCCGATCATGACCCGACCCAAATTTGACCCGAACCGATCATGACCCAACCTGATCTCAACCCGACATGATTGTGAGTCTGTGACCGATCCGATCAAGACCTGACCCAAATATAACCCGAACCGATCATGATTATTTTATTAAATTATTTTACTCAAATTTTTAAATTTAAACCCTCTACAATAAAACATTGAACACTACTTCTTCCCAATAACCTTAATTAAATATTCCAATTTAATATTCTAAATTATATATTCATCTCAACCCGTAATTCAAATCATTATTTTTTATGAAAATCTAGAATTTGATTCAATACTAGTGATTATTTAAGAGATTTATGAAATTTATAATATTTTAAATTATTTTCAAGTATTGAATATTTCAATCTTTCCAACTTTGAAGTTTATTAGAAATTAACAATATCTATAAAAGAGGAACATAATCACTTAATTGATTCAAAAATACTTAGTTCAACTAAATTAAAATAATTATTTAATCCAAAAAAAACACAAATTCCTTCTGTATATGATTTATTATCTCTTAATTTAGTTTGAATATTCAACATATAGCTTCACAAGATATCCTAATTGAATATTCAAATTAATATTTTAATTTAATGATATTTTGTGAATATTTTTCAAAAATAGTAATAATTCTACATTACCTCAAATAAAAAAAATAATAATAGTATTTTACAATGTTCCAAAAGTTAGCGTCAATTAAGAATTTATATGGTAAAGGGATTGTAATTATATACTGTTTACTTTTTAGTTCAAATTAAAACCTTAAATATATATTCAAATTATGAATTATATAGACAATAACTAATTATATATAAAAATTTGGTTACAAATAAACATCACAGAAATTAAAAAAAAAACTTGATAATTGCAGTAATATGAAAAGTTGATTACAATTATACTTTATCTTATAAAAATTGTACATACTAACTTACACCTAAAATAAATAACTAAAATATATATATAAAAATTTCATTACAAATAAACATCAAAGAACTTCAATGAACTTAGTATTCATATTATATAAAAAATGATTACAATTCAACTTTATACTACAAAATTTCTTCATACTAACTAAATCTTAAATACAAAATATAATATAGAAAAGATTGAGCCCATACATTGTGATCATCTGCAAAACAATAAACAAAAAATTAAGGGAAAATTGACAAGAACAGTCCAAACTATTGACCATCTTCTATAAACAGTCCAAACTATTGATAATCTATGAACAGTCCAAACTATTACCCCAATCTTCCATAAACAGGCCAAGTGACATGTTAACCTGTTGTAACATGTTAACTAGTCACACGTGATATGCACGTGACTTTTTAAACTTCTGAAAATTTTTAATTTTTTTTAATTTTATAAATCTGCTGCCACCTCTATCTCACACACACCAACATCCCCCTCTTCTGTTCAGTTGTTGCCACCACCCTCAACCATCACCACCGCAACTCCCCCCTCACCACCGCCCACCACCGGCGCAAAAATCATCCCAATAATCCTCTCCCTCTCCGTCAGCCTTCTCCTCCGCTTTGCCATCCTCAAACTCTCTGAACTCACCCTCCAATCATGGCAACTCCTCTTAATCTTCCTCTTCACCGTCGCCGTCATCTCCGATAAAACCACCGGAAAGTCTAAAGGCTATGAATTTGTTACCTTCAAGCATGTTGATGGTTCTCTTTTAGCGCTTCTTCATCTCAGCAACAAGATTAATGGCCGAATACGAGGATTAAGCGACGAGGAAAATCTAAAATTAAAGTCTGGGAATTGAAAGGGTGGGTTGCTTTGTGGATGGCTGGTTGTGCGGTGGCGGCGGCGGGCTTATCCAGGCAAGCCGGAGGTGCTTCGCCGACGATTGGTGGCGAGCTGAGTGTTGATGGGGTGGGTTTGTGCGTGAGTGCTGAGGGTGGGGGAGAGGTACAGTGCTGTGGGTGCGTGAGTGCGACTTGGGGGGCTGTGGGATTTGGTGTTGGCGGCCGTCTGTCGGTGGAGAAACCGGCGGTTGCCGGTTGTTCAGAGTTCCGGCGAGGAATGAGGGAGAAATGGGGTGTGTGGTGGTGGCGGTTTGGGTGTGGGAATGGGTGGGGGTGGCTGGCAGGGCTGGGGTGGGGAGGGATTTTTTTTTTGTTTTAAAAGTTAATTAAAAAGGTTATTAAAACCAAAAAGAAAAAGAGAAATAAAAAAAAAGTTTTACCTGTTGTAGCAGGTTAACAGGTCACTTGGCCTGTTTATGGAAGATTGGGGTAATAGTTTGGACTGTTCATGAATTATCAATAGTTTGGACTGTTTATAGAAGATGGTCAATAGTTTGGACTGTTTTTGTCAATTTTTCCAAAATTAAGCTATTGGTATTGCAAGTAAATCTTTCGCAATTGCAGACATAATTGGAAAGTCAGTTTGTCTAGAACTCCAATATTTTAAAATAACGAGTTCAACATCGGGAACTCCAATATATATATATTCGAAACCATAATCTCAATTTCAATGGACAACGTTCAATGGTGGTTATTGGTATAAGACCTAACAAATAGTCTCGTTAGTCGTTATATTGGTTAACGATCGATCATACTCAAATTAATTATAAAAAACTCATCGGTCATTGCCACTCAAATATAATATCTTTCTATCAAATATATATACACATATATATCAAATTCGAAATAATCCTCAATTTCGAAACATAATCTCAATTTCGATGGCCAATGTTCAATGGTGGTTGATTTATTGGTATAAGACTTAACTAGTAGTCTCGTTATATTGGTTAACGATCGACTATACTAAAACTAAATTATAAAATTTATAAACTCATCGCCACTTATATATATATATATATATATATATATATATATATATATATATATAATATTCGAAACCATAATCTCAATTTCAATGGACAACGTTCAATGGTGGTTATTGGTATAAGACCTAACAAATAGTCTCGTTAGTCGTTATATTGGTTAACGATCGATCATACTCAAATTAAATTATAAAAAACTCATCGGTCATCGCCACTCAAATATAATATCTTTCTATCAAATATATATACATATATATATATATATATATATATATATATATATATATATATATATATATATATATATATATATATATATATATATATATATATATATATATATATATATATATATATATATACATACATATATATATATCAAATTCGAAATAATCCTCAATTTCGAAACATAATCTCACTTTCGATGGCCAATGTTCAATGGTGGTTGATTTATTGGTATAAGACTTAACTAGTAGTCTCGTTATATTGGTTAACGATCGACCATACTAAAACTAAATTATAAAATTTATAAACTCATCGCCACTTATATATATATATATATATTCGAAACCATAATCTCAATTTCAATGGACAACGTTCAATGGTGGTTGTTGGTATAAGACCTAACAAATAGTCTCGTTAGTCGTTATATTGGTTAACGATCGATCATACTCAAATTAAATTATAAAAAACTCATCGGTCATCGCCACTCAAATATGATATCTTTCTATCAAATATATATACACATTTATTTATATATCAAATTCGAAATAATCCTCAATTTCGAAACATAATCTCAATTTCGATGGCCAATGTTCAATGGTGGTTGATTTATTGGTATAAGACTTAACTAGTAGTCTCGTTATATTGGTTAACGATCGACTATACTAAAACTAAATTATAAAATTTATAAACTCATCGCCACTTATATATATATATATATATATATTCGAAACCATAATCTCAATTTCAATGGACAACGTTCAATGGTGGTTATTGGTATAAGACCTAACAAATAGTCTCGTTAGTCGTTATATTGGTTAACGATCGATCATACTCAAATTAAATTATAAAAAACTCATCGGTCATCGCCACTCAAATATAATATCTTTCAATCAAATATAATATCTATCTAATATAATTACAAATAAACTTCAAAGAACTTAAAAGGAGTTAGTCATCATATTATATAAAAAATTGATTACAGTTAAACTTTACACAATAAAATTTATAGATGCTAATTACATCTATAATACATAATTACAATGTGGATATGATTTTGATTACAATTAAACTTCATTGTGATTTGTGACCACCTGCAAAAGAAAAGCCAAAAAAAAATTACCTTAAATTACTAAATAGAACAATCAAAATTAAATGAAAAGAAATAAATAAAAAATATAACAATTACATATAATATTTGATTATCCATTCTTTATAACAACATTAACAAAATTAACAACAAAAAAATAAAAATTATTACATAACCGGTTCCAAAGCGAATAATACATTAAATGAATAATAACGAATAATTAAATAAATATATATATATCAAATTCGAATTAATCCCCAATTTAAAAATTTGATTGACTCGAACTAATCTGATATGATGTTAACTTGACTCGAACATAATTTGACCTATACATAACTGGATCCGAGATCGTGCCAACCTACACCCGAAACGAAATCGACCCGACCTACACCCGAAACGAAATCGACCCGACCTAGACCCGATCTTAGGCTAACTCGACCCGATCATAACCCGATCCGAGGTTGACCAACCCGAACCGAGGTTGGCCCGACCCGGGCATAACCCGATCCGAGTTCAACCTGACCCGATCATAACCCGATCCGAGGTTGACCCAACCCGGGCATAACCCGAACCGAAGTTGACTCGACCGGGCATAACCCGAACCGAAGTTGACCCGACCCGGGCATAACCCGATCCGAGTTCAACCTGACCCGATCATAACCCGATCCGAGGTTGACCCAACCCGGACATAACCCGACCCGAGCATAACCTGACCCGAGGTTGACCCGAACCGACATAGACCCGATCCGAGGTTGACCCGAACCGCCATAGACCCGAACCGACATAGACCCGACCCGAACCTTACCCGGACCCGAAAGTAACTGTCATCACCTGTTCCAAACCCGACCCAAAACTGACCCGACCCGAAGCCATTCAAACCCGAACCAACCCGACCCGAAAGTGACTAATCGGATACCCGAACTTGACCCGACCCGACATGACCCGACCCAAACCCGACCCATACACCCGAATTAATATAACCAATCACAATTACTCTCCCAATACTCTATTTGGTCTCACTTTCATCAACTCCACCAAACCAATGAGTTGTAACTTGTAAGTTGTAACATCAATATCTACACACCAAAGTTGTTATTTCATTTACCAATATGGCTAAACAACCTTATCAAAAATAGAAGAAGTGGTCCTTAAAAATTACTACAATGGATCCATATTCACAAAGCCCAATTACAAACTCCAAACCTCAACTCAAGGCTTTTTCTTCTTCATCACTTCACTGGTTAACATAATATTGAAGAAGAAGGAAGAAGATTGAAGACAGAGATAACTCAGTGGAAGAAAATGCCGTGCCTGAACATATCCACAAACGTCAATCTTGATGGTATCGACACTTCTTCCATCCTCTCTGACGCCACTTCTTCCGTCGCTTCTCTCATCGGCAAACCTGAAGCTGTACTCTCTCTCTCTCTCCTTATCCTCCATTTTTATTTTTTCTTCTTTTAAATTTATTGTTTCTATGGTTATTTCCGCTGTTGGGTTGGTTTGATTTTTCCCTTTTTTGAGTTTCTGGGTTTGCGTAGTTTGAAATTGGTGTGAAATTCCACTTTTTCTGGTTTTGGTAATTTTTGTTGTAGAATATATTGGTTTTGATTTTTGTATGAACCCCCATTTTCTCCTATTTTTTAGCTGACACATTACTGTTATGGTGCTTGTTTGCTTGAACATTAGAGTTGTATTTGATAGAGAATATATTGTAAATATTTCTCCTCATAGGTTTAGGATATATAAATTTTGTCAAAAAAGACCTTATAAGTTATAACTTTTGTGAAAAAATACCTTATACTTCGGTCAAAAAAGACCTTATAAGTTATAACTTTTGTGAAGTATAATTTATTTTGTGAGAAAACACCCTATATGACAATATCTATCAAATTACACACCTTGTTGTCATATTTCGGTCAAAAAGGTCAACTTTTGAGTTATTGATTCTTTTTTTTCCCTCCCTTTTTATGCGTCGAAATTGGGGTTAATATGTGTGACTACCATACACAAAAGGGAGGAAAAAATAAACCTAAAAGTTGACTTTTTGGCCTAAATATGATAATAAGGTGTTTAATTTGATAAATAATGATATATAAGGTGTTTTCTCAAAAAAAAAAATTAAAAGGTGTTTTTTCACAAAACTAATAACAAATAAGGTGTTTTCTAACAAAATTTCCATCTTTTGATGTAAATCTTATGTTTCATTTATGCTAAGTCTGGTTGCTCCGGCTAGAGCCGCCTAGGGCAGAGGCAGCAACGGCATGCCGCCAGCGCTCGTCCTGAGCCGGGATTGAACTGGGTGAAAACCTTTTTCATTTGATACCCCGATAGGAGCTAAGTTATTAGGTAACAGTTACACCTTGGAGTACATAGAGTGCGCTAAATATGAATAAAATAATGAGATTGTATTTGGAAGTGCATACCTTTGTGCACTCGGAGGTGTACATTGTAAGTCCTCGAGATAGGATCCATTTAATAAAGGATCATGTGTATGCATCGTAGTAATTAGGGAGTATTTTTTGTGATGGTTCATTATTGGTTTTGCAAGTTGTCATAATTTTCCATAGGTCTTAGCTTCTGTATGAGTGTGTTATGCCCTGGCTTTTGGTATTGGACTTGAGTTGTTATGTTCATAGATGAGTTAATTGTTCCATTGATGGTTTGAGGGAGATTTTGCCATGGGTTTCATGTTTATTGCAAACATAATGCTGATGGAAATATCGATGGATGATCATTTGTCAAGTTGTATGTTTGATTTGTTTTGTAAAAGTAAACTTTTGCAATGTTGAAGGTTTACCCGATATCTTCAGATTGTGTCCTATATGACAGCTTAGCCTGTATTCATTGAGATTATTGGTGTACCTACTGCTTGAGATGACAAAACTTCCAATGCTTGATTTGAGGAGTCCGTTGATCATATTATTTAGAAGTAATGAGTTTCGATTGTATGTGATAGATGCTTAGTTGACACTAGGAAGTGCTCTATGGCATATCATGTTGGATTATGACCTGCCCGAAGAGTTTGTATAAGTTATCATTGCCTGAACGGAAAAGTTATGAAAAAGATAAGGGAAAAGGAGATTAAGGCTTCGTCTTGTTGGATGAAGAACATGTTAACTGAAAATGGTTTGGGAAAGCACAATTGCAGAATTTTCCTTTCTTTTGTTATTTGTATGGAAAATTGGCGAGAAAAGGAA
This sequence comes from Patellifolia procumbens, assembly GCA_947645195.1. Lineage (NCBI taxonomy): Eukaryota > Viridiplantae > Streptophyta > Magnoliopsida > Caryophyllales > Amaranthaceae > Patellifolia > Patellifolia procumbens. Next base: position 10,767,066 of record CANSGD010000972.1, read on the forward strand.
GAATGAAATGAATGAGATAGGATAAGTGGGAGGAAGATAAAGAATAGGAAGGAAACTATGGCATTCGGGAAATGCTTTTCCTTCCCTGGGAAAGCTATTTTCCTTCATATGGGAAACTATTTTCTGCCATTCAATCCAAATAAACTAAAGGACAATGAAAAAAACACTTTCCGTAGGAAATGTTTTCAAGCCAACCAACCTTCAAGACACAAATCTTTCTTTAAGGTGTGGAATTTGTGGGCAAGCTGCAAATCAAATATAGATGATTGATGTTGAGTGAGCAATTCCGTTTTCCTTCATTACTTTCCCAACTTCCCTGCATGTTATGATGCGTTTTGCTTTTTTTTTTTTTCATTTTCTATTCCTTGGTAAACTGTTCGTGTTACTTCTAACCATCTTTCAATTTCTCTTCCACTTTACCTCACGTTGCATCCACACCTTGTTGCGGTGGCACTGTGAAACTGATGTCGCTTACTGCTTCTTGTACTTTTTATATTATGTCTTAAACGGCAGTTACTCTTTGCTAGTAAGAGTCTCTGGTTTTACTATGGAACTTGTGATTCATTCGAGTATAGTAGGTGGTAACAGTGTGGTGAATGGTGATTGAAGCATTACCCTTCAACCTTTCTATTAGCTGGGTATATGCTAATCCATATTTAATCTCTTTGACCAAATTCTATGTTTCCATACCATATATCCAAGTCATTCATCCCTGCGGCATTTGTTGTCTCTTTGATTCTCTAGTCCGTTCCTTAACCCGGACAGAAAGTTCATGCAATTTTTTTTGGTCAACTTAGGTGGAAATACATTTGCTGGTTTATTGAGGATCTATGACCCCCAACGATTCATCATAGTTGGTCTGCCTAACAGATTAAGCTCTGATTGATTTGACATGTTTTCAATTTAGCAGCAGGCCATATTAGCTTGGAAATTCATGTGACTCACTTTTCCTAACATGCCAAATAAAGATGTGATATTGGCTTATAGTTTAATAAGTTTATCCATCCCTCCTTTTTCACTGGCCAAAGATAATAGTACATTGGTGCCCTGTGAATCTATAGTCTCATTTAGTAATATAAAGTAATGTTTGGGACTGCTTTACTGGTTTTTATTTTCCCGTCCTGCTCAAAATATATCACCCCACCCTCAAGCCCTCCCCCCCATCCTTTTGAAACGAGAACGAAAATACAAGGAGAAGAAATTGACAGCTTTCTTAATCATATTTGACATATTAGGCTTTCGATGGCCAGGGACATGTGTTTCAAGATGTTATAGTAACAGTCCAATCAACCTCATACATTTAGAAGAATTTTATTTTGCTTTTACAATGATCTTATAAGATCTTTATTCCCCTACATTATTTCCCTTGCTTAAAGACTTTTTCTTCATTCAGATGTTAGTCTATGCATGACGAACTCTGTTTGATGCTGACTAGTGAAAGTGTGTTCCTGCTTATTTTAACTTGTAGTTTGAAATTCTAACATGTTATTACTCCACAGGGTATTATGTGGATTTTGTGTTAACATAAGAGTTTCAAATTCTGATCTGTTACTACTCCTCAGGGTATTGTGTTCTCTAGTGTCATATGTGGCTACAATTTCTTTCTTTCCTCGTTTGGATTCTGATTATTCTGCTGGTATCCCTGAAAATACACGGGTGTGAATTACCTTGTGGTTTGATTTACTATATTTTTTCTTTGAGGTTATTCATCTTGATATGAACATGGCCAACTTACCTCGTATTAAATATTACAGTATGTTATGGTGGTGCTCAAGGGATCAGTGCCAATGGCATTTGGCGGATCTGAGCAGCCTGCAGCATATGGTGAGCTCGTTTCCATTGGAGGACTTAATCCTGACACCAACAAGAAATTGAGTGCTGCAATTGCCTCAATTCTCGAGACCAAGCTGTCGGTGCCTAAAAATCGTTTCTTCCTCAAATTCTATGACACCAAGGCAAGTTATTTAAATCATCTTGTTCATCTTAGTAGACTGACCATCGTGCCCTTAATTCTTATTTATTGCACTCTTCCTGCTGTTTAGGACCATTCAATTCAAGAACATGCACAATGTTTGCATGCTTTACACCAGTGCTAGCCAATAGAACATGTAAACAAGCTTTCACCATCTAAAGCTGTCTTAAGAGCTCTTACTTGCTTCTTGAATTCTATCCTTTATATCTTCTAACAGTAATTATGTCATTTCTCTAAAAACTTCTCCATTAATGGGCGGGGGAGCAAAGAACTTGCAGGCTCAAGTTCTGCCCTGGTAAATGTCTAATAATTCTCCATCTCACAAGTTGATGTAGAATACTTTTTCCTAATTTTGCAGGGTTCCTTTTTTGGATGGAACGGAAGTACCTTCTGAGGGAATGTACGGTTGAAGGATATTGTCTGTCTTCAATTTCACCCTAGCCGGAGCTTGTATTGTTGAACAGTTGAAAACTGGAACTATTTCTGTACTTAACTGTAAGAAGGATATATTATCTAGAGTAGACTTGTGGCTGAATTAATGATATGACAATATAATTACCTCGCCCTCATATTATGGAGTTGTTAATGTTAGTATTTGCCCTTGTTATTCGCCAAATTGTGAAAGCCTACCTATCTCTAAGGGTATGTTCACCTCGACTGCCGATCTAATGAGTTCTGATAACCTCAAGTAAGTTTACTAACAATGTCCAATAAGTTTCAACTAGTTATGATCCTTTAACAACACCTTGTAAAGGATGGCTAGTCCAAGATGTTGAATAGCACGGTTCGAAAAACAACATATTGAGGTCGAGTTGATCAAGTCTTGCTTGTTCCGGTTCAGATTTTGATGGGAAAAAAGGCTTTAGGCAAATTTAGGCCCAATTGGATTATAGCCTGAGAATTCCAGTGTGATTTTTCGAACTTTTGGCAACAACAAATAAGCTCAAAAGTCAGGCTTGACTCAACGCCGTGACCCAAAACGGGCCACTTTTTTTGGGATTAATGCCCACTTCGGCCCGATCGTTGATCTCTTTTCATCCTGGTCATAGTGTCCTACATTACTTTTTATTTTTTATTATTATCTTTATCTTCCTATATTCAAAGTAAGACCTAATACTCTCCCCGTCAACATTTGATAAATGTACGATGTAAAACTAGATGGGCTAGTTCGTACAGGCAACAAGTGGAACGAATAGAGTATTAGAAAAAAATCGATATTTGGCGTGTGTGATTCAAAAGACCAAAGATTGTCCATGACTTTTGAGTTTAGGTGGCAATCGGGTCATTCGTGTTAGGTACGAGTTGAGTTTGATTGTGTTCTGGTCTGGTTCGGGTTTGTGCCTTTGGTTCGCGTTTGGGCCAAGTTAGTATTTAATTTGAAAATTTATGAATAAATAAAATATTAGCCTTTGAGTCAATAATTTCAAATGGTAATAGATACTACTATGAGATAATATGAAAGTAAACAACAAATATTAGTGTTGTATCTTCGAGATTAGGTTTCAGACTTCTCAAGGTTAATAGGCAAGTTATGTGAAGCACATGATGGTGGTGATAAATATGGTGGTGGTGGTGGTGGTGGTGGTGCGAGTGGATGTGAGGAGGATGGTCGCTGTGAAGAGAGCAATGATGATGTGGTTGTTCCATCCTAGTGTCTAAATATATCCTTCAAGAACCTTTTTGTTTCACCGGACATGACATAGAGGTAAACTGAATTGAAGTTACACTAGAAGAAAAACTACTTTGGGCGTCAAACTAATTAACTCAACTGAAATGTAATTAATAACTAATAAATAATAATAATAATTATAATAGTAAGTATTATTTCATATTAATCAATAAATAATATTATAATGATAAGTAATAATAATTTATTAATAACTAATGAATAGTGATAATAATATTTTAGTTATTATTAATTGTTAAGTAATAATCGTAAATTGAAATGAAATTAGACTGAGCAAATATGGATGTAGCTTGATGGTAAAGCTTATGAGATTTCATCTAATAGGTCGTGAGTTCAAACTTATTAATTACATTTTGGAAATATTGAAAAGAAAGTTATCATCATGTAGGACGGTGACTTTGACAAGGGATGACACGTGGCAATTTGTCGCAACTCTTGCCGCAACCTTTTGATATGTATATATAGTATTTAGCTATTTAATTTACCTTTTTACTCCCCCGTTTCTTTTTGTTTGTTTCATTTAATGTAGCCCTAAATACCAAGTAAGATAATGTCATAAGCATGTGGGTGAGACAACAATTAAGATCTCCACTTATTTTTATCGTAATTGTGGTGATTAAAGTAAGTGAGTGAAAATTTTAAAGTACATGTGGGACCAAAAAGTAATAAAATAGGGGTAGATGGTTAGTATAATTTTCCCATATATGTAAAGATAAAAAAAAGTAGGACAAATACAAAGAAACGAACAAAAACGAAAAGTTGCACAAACAAAAATAAACGGACAAAAATGGAAGTAGGACCAACAAAAAGAACCGGAGGAATACATAATTGCGCTCGCATCACGTGCATATGAGAATAATTGAGGAGTAAAGCAGCATGGTGCTGATAAGTGATAACATGTCGTTAAATTAGAGTTAGAGAAATGACTCGCAGGGGCAGAGACAAGGGGGGCTGGCGGGGGCCACTGCCTCCCCCTTGGTCCAAGTTAAAAAATATTTTTGCACTAAACATACTTAGGGCCTATTCTCTTCGGCTAATTCTAGCTGAACTGAACTGAACTGAACTGAATTTATTGGAGCTGAACTGAACTGAACTGAACTGAACTGAACTTATTGGAGCTGAACTGAACTTAACTGAACTTATTGGAGCTGAACTGAACTGAATTGAACTTATTGGAGCTGAACTGAACTGAATTGAATTAAATTAAAATAAGTATATGAATGATAAGTAAATAATAATTATTATGAATATTAAATAATCAGTAATAATAATTCTAAGTAATAATAATTATTATGAATATTAAATAATCAGTTATAATAATTAAATTAATAATTTAGAATAATATCAAATGAATAATGACAATATTATTTTGATGTTATTATGATAGTTATAAATAAATAAATAATAATAATAAATTAATTTTAAAAATAATAATTACTGATAATAATAATAATAATTTATAATAATGAGTAATTACAATTATTAGTATTAATATATTAATACTTGATGATGATAATATAATATAATGCCTAAGAAGTAAATTAAAGTATTACCATTATAATAATAATTAGTTTAAAACATGGGTTTAAGTGTGATTCTAACCAAACCACGATTTGTGGTGGGTTGGTCTATGATAGAAATACACCAAACCGCCAAATTATATTTAATATACAACGTAACGACAATGTTGTATTTTAAATAGTACTGCAGTATTATTAGCAACTTTGTAATTTTTCCATATCTTCTAGCTTTTTGTAGCTTATTTGTATGATGTAATAGTGAATTTTATTCAGTAAAATAAAGCAACAATTGCAAATTAGAATACTCGTATTGACATGAAATTTGGTTAAACCGTGCATCAAACCCAAAGTTTGCTGAGCCATAATAATAATAATAGTAATAATAATGAGTAAAGATATAATAAAAAAATAATATATAAAAATAATACTAATAATTATTATTATATAATAACAATAATAATAAGTAAAATAAATTAGAACAACAATAATAATATTAAACAAATTGGTTAAATAATGAATAGAGCTGAACTGAACTGAATTTATTGGAGCTGAACTGAACTGAACTGAACTTATTGGAGCTGAACTGAACTGAACTGAACTTATTAGAGCTGAACTGAACTGAACTGAACTTATTGGAGCTGAACTGAACTGAACTTAACTGAACTGAACTTATTAGAGCTGAACTGAACTGAACTGAACTGAACTGAACTTATTAGAGCTGAATTGAACTGAACTAAACTGAACTGGAAATAAGCTGAATAGAACAGGCCCTTAGAGATTTATAACTTAGTTTATTTTCTTGTCGATAGCAAGTGACAACTCTACCAAGGTTCAATCCCCATAGCAAACATTTTTCCTCCTTTATTTTTAACTCTCCACTTCTTCATTTCTTAGGAAACATAAAAACTAACTTATTTATTTTCGGCCCCTTTAAATTAAAATTCTGGCTCCACCACTCGACTCGTATATATGCATCTATATGCAAGATGCAAGTAACTTGCATGGGAAAACAAGTTATCTAATTAATAATTACCATCCAAATCTATTGAAATTAGAATATATATATATACAAGAGATATCGCGATCGCTTCCTATTGCTATTGGACGTTCACTGAGTCTGTGATATTTCATTACACAATTATTGGACGTTCACTGAGTCTGTGATATTTTTGTAGAGAACTTGAAAGCTACTTTGCACCAACACACAAAATTGATTTGATACGTGAATAACGTGGTAGTAGGAGTATTAGTTAAACCTAATTCTAGGATAATTATCAGCACTGATTAAAGGTACCTAAATTCTCGCTTGATATTGGAGAAAGGCTACACATACATTGGATGTATGTGGGCCACATATACACTATGATGTGGCAATGTATGCGTGGTCTTCAATTTGGGCCTCAAATATTATATTTTCAGAATTTTCATTCAAATTCAAATTCAAATTCAAATTTCATTTCAAATCTAATTTGTATTTTTCACAATTAATATTTTCAATTTCCCAACCACCTCATTAAGGAAAAAATGTGGCACTAATGACAAGTGTAGGATTCGAACTCGGGACCTAGTAGCCACAAAGACGCCTTCACTGTTGCTGTTGTGACCAAGTGGGCAGGATTTCACTATGATAACAAGTAGATACATTAAATAATTATAGTATACATAACCGTTATTTGCATACTGTAATTTAGGTTTTGCTTACTAATTAAATATACGTTGTTACTAGAAAATTTACAAATTTAAAATCGTTTGAACCTGTTATGCTACTAATATAATTGAATGTTAAATATATATATAATTTGTTTTAATTTCAATTTTAATTAGCATATATAGATTTCATATGTTTCCTCGATTGGAAAGTTTGATGTTTGGTTTTGAACCGGAAGCTTAATGCTCCATAATACTATTATTAGATGACTATTTGTTATAAGACACTATAATTATTAATCTTGTATTATAGAAATACTAAACATCGATTTGTTTCACCTAAAAATATTATGCATAGAGAAATTCTTACAAATTAAGGAGTAACCCTTGAAATACTTTATGCTACTACAATCACTCAATAATAAAGACAAAACTTAAGTTGGATGGTTAAAATTAAACATTAAAGGGTTAAAATTAAAAGGCAGATGGTTATAAAGAATAACGCTTAAAATTCACATAATAGTTATTGGTTATTAATAAATATCGCGTTCTATGACAACAAAATACAAATGAAGCAAAACGTTCAAATAACATATTTGTAAACATAAAATCGTTTAACCTGTTTTGCATGCTACTAAATATAATTGATGTTTTATACAAAATAAAAAGACTAAAGTTCTACTGCAAAATAAAAAAGGGGGGAAATGGGGCACTAAGCTAATAACAAAACAGGTTCAAATGATTGTAGTTTATCATTTTTTAGTAACAATATACGTTAAAGCAGTAAACAAAACCTATATTATAGTTTTAAAATTATGACCACATATGCTTCTCAATATATATGAAAAAATATAGTCATGTGGGATCTTGTTAGATTCATCTCGATGTATATTTTCATAATATATAATTTTTACAATTTTTACTTAAATGTAATTAGAGATATATTGGTTTTAATACATGTCTTGGATACCGCGTCCAGTCAAAAGGGTATAGAAAAGGGTACGGATGGAGTAATTATAAAAACCCTCATTTATAGTAAAAACCTACATTTGTTATAAGTTCGTATTTTTTCTAGTAACAAAATATATTTAATTAGTAACCAAAACCTATATAATAGTTAGCAAATAACGGCTGGGAGTAATATGCATTAAATGCATGTTTGGCGCCTACAATAAAGAGTCCCGCCACACCATGGTTTATGGCGCCATCAGCCAAATTATTTCCCCCCATTTTTCCCTCTCTTTGTTTTTGGCTAACAATGATGTGGCAAGTTTTCATTGAAAGTGTATGTAAGGCCCACATACATCAAGTGTATGTGTATCACCTCTCTTGATATTGCAAGACTTGCAACCACTTTTTAAAACAATCCAACTAGTTATGACTTATGCGTACTAATTTTAGAAAAAGGGATGGCAAAATTAAGACTTCTACATTACATGCAATGATGCAATTATGCAAAACAAGAATTAAAAAATATATAGCTTGTTCATCCATTTTGGCAAAATAAATTATAGGTCGGGGCTGCTCTATCATTTTTTTAATGGTGGTAACTGGTAAGCTCTCAATCTCACTTTTTAATTTATAAGCTAGTTATCTACTTAGGAAGGTTATTCAATGGCTACAAGCCATTGTAATAATTTCAATCTCAACGCTTAATTTTTTTGAAGAAACCATCCTTGTCCATTAACAATTATATAATTGTAATTAACAATTATCCTTTTCCTCCTTTTTTGATTATTTTCTATCCAATTATTAGATTCAAGGCTATTGTGACGATTTTGTAGTCTCTGACCAAAAATAAAAATTAGGGCCCTTAATATTCTAAAAATATCAAATAATATCAATATTTATAGGTTAACAAGAATGTTTTTATAGAGGCGATATATTATCATATTACATTGTTACTCACAACAATTTGAAATACCAAGTAATAATATACTCCAAGTCTACAAATAATATCAGATGAATAATCCTTCATAGATTATAAACTTCACAATAAAAGATAAAAAAAAATTAAATAAAACATGTTCACACTTATTGAAAGCTACATATTCATAATCAAGTAGCAAAAGAAATTTAATACAAGTAGATTTTGCTAAAATTTAAAAATTAAAGAGGATCATAATGTAAATTACAAATATTGGCTTTACCCAAATTAAAAAATTATATCATCGATCAACTACAATAAAGGAGTGATAAGGACCACAGCCTCCACCCCCCCTCCTCCCACCCATGCCTACACAATCCACCTCCTCCCTCCTCTTGCCTGTATTTCCGATAATGGCAGATCCATAAATTTTCGAAAGAGGGGACGAGAATTAACAATTTGATTAACAAAAGTGTATGAACGGTTAAAAGAAAAGTGGTATAGAGATTTGAACTTGGTTCATGAGTTGTTTACTCTATAGTGATTAAAAATCAACTAAGTCAAATCTATCTATTGATATTACACTTCATTTAACACTATATATACATTAAAAAAATTGACGTTGAGGGGGCGGCTGCCCCCACCAGCCCCCCTCTCACCGCCCTTGATTCCCGATATATAATTCTTTTTGTTAATACCAGGTACTCAAATAAGTTTTGGCAACAAAATTGCTTGGATTATCAAAAAAAAAAATTGCTTGGATTGCATCATGTTCCTAATTCAAAATACTAATCTCTATTCTATAAGTGAAGAGTAGGGAGACACCAAAAATCAACATTTTTTTTTTCTAAAATCCTAATTAAATGGAAAGACTTTCTCCATAACTAACTGTTTTTACTTTTTTAAATTTTGAAAAAAGAAATGCAAAATACCTAAACAAACTTATTGTTATAGCATTTTACATGATTTCGTACACATTGTTTGCATATATGACTCGTAAAAACAAAAAAAGGCAACCCTAGAGCTCTCACCATCACCTTCCCAAAATCCATATAATCATCTCCTTGGCATACATACAAACATCCTAATTTGGAGTCATAAGTTGTACATAATGAAGTCAAGGATCGATGCCTCTTAAGCTATAATTTTCATGCACTATCATTTTTCTTCCTTACATAGGAAACAAAGACAAATGTAGTTTTCTTTCCTTAACGGTTGTGACATTCTTCAATGTTGTAAGCATAAAAAAAGGAGTAGTAAATAATATAGTTCCTCTATTTTTGCTATTGCAACATTTGGACTTTTACACTATTCACTCAATCCCCTTCACCATCTTTGGCAATTTATAAAGAAAAATACAATCGTGTGTTCTCTTATGAGATTCGTTTCAATATATACTATTAAATTATTTTTAAAAAATCCAATTTTACCAAAGTATAATAGAGATATGTTGCGAATCTTGCAATAGGTAAAAGTATTTCAACTTTCAAAGCTTATCACGGATTCACGGTTCAGTACAATGTATTGTGCGTTCGTTTAATAAAATATTATTATCTAGTATAAAAAATATAAAGATTTTTTTGTACAAAACCACCTTAACTTATCACTATTTTAGAAACTCTCACCTTAATGAAATTTTTTCCTAAATTTTCACCTAAAGTTTTCAAAACGTTTATAAACTCCCACCATTTAATAGTTTTTTCCCAAACTCTGTTAAGTGGTGGGCCCCAGTTCAATTTTGTTATTCAATTTTCCCTCCAATACCTTCATCCCCCTCTATCAGATTTTATGAGAGGGAAATACAGAGATGTTCAAGAGGAAGTTTTTGAGTATTTTAGAAAAAGACCAGAACTTCAAACCCCAATTGAAATGACAAAAGATGATCATAGAGAGTTGTGTTTGAATCAACTTATGAGTTTGGTTAGAGAAGGTGGAATTCGACCTTTTAAAAATGTTGTGGATGAACCTGCTATGTATTTTGCATTGTTCGACCTTTTAAATCCATTAAAATCCTTCAAAATCATTGAAACGGATTTGGGACTTTGCTGCAAATCCTACAAAATAACAAAATTGAGGTGGGATATGAAGGTATTGAATAGAGGAAGAGGGAAATGAAGGTGTTGGAGGGAAAATTGAATAACAAAACTGAAGTTGGGCTCACCACATAACATAGTTTGGGAAAATGGTTAAGTGTTAGGAGTTTAATGTTTTGAAAACTATAGGTGGAAATTAAAAAAAAAAATTCGTAAAGGTGAGAGTTTCTAAAATAGTGATAAATTAAGGTAGTTTTGTGCAAAAAAAAAAAAGGAAAAATTGCCTAGAATAATGCAACCTTTTGGCGATTCGCAAATAATAATGCAACCCTTCGATTATTCTAGAATAATGCAACCTTAAAACCCCATTTATTTTAAACAATACAAAAAATGTTTATGACTTGAATAATAGGTAAAATGGAACACTTGTCGCATACTGATTGGCTCTCATTTTTAAAAAGTAAAATAATAACAAAATAACAAAAAAAAATAAAAAAATAAAAAAAAATGAAACCACCCCTTCCCCGTCAACCCTCTCTATCCTCCCCCCACATCCCACCCCTTCCCTTTCCCAGCCACAAGAGCCGCCGCCAATCCCATCCGACCCCATTTTTGCCGGCGAGGCTTGTCTAAGCACCGAGGAGGAGAGAATACAGGGGGTTTCGGTTCGTGGTAGCGCAGCCACGAGGAGTAGAGGGGAAGCGAAGGCGGGGGAGGGGGTTGCTTCCGGTGGTGCGCATGCACAAGGAGGAGATGGGAAACGATGGCAGGGGGAGGGGGTTTCGTCTGGTGAGAAGGGAATGGTGAGGGGTGGCGTTTCGTGGGTGTGGGGAGGTTGGGGGTGGGGGGGGGGGGAGCTGGGCAGGTGTCGTTGGAGGGTGGGAGAGGTTGGTGGTGGGGGAGCTGGCAGGTGTCGTTGGGGGGTGGGGGAGGTTGGGGTGGGGGGTGGGGAGGGGGTGGGCCAGGGTGGGGGTGGGGGTGGGAGGGGGTGGGCTGGGGTGGGGTGGGGGATGGGGGGTTTATTTTATTTTTTATATTAATATATTAATTAGAATTTAAAGTTTTTAATAAAAAATTTACCAATTGTTCAGGTAACCGGTCATTTGTCCTGTTTAAAATAAATGGGTTATTAAGGTTGCATTATTACAGAATAATCGAAAGGTTACATTATTATTTGCGAATCGCCAAAAGGTTACATTATTCTAGGCAATTTTTCCCAAAAAAAAATCCTAATATAAAACATTGTTTTAAAGGGACTTCAATTGTTTAATTTAGCATGGGACTTCCAAATTAAAAGGCCCTGTTTCAGACTTTCAGTATAATATAATCTAATGGACTAGAGAGTGAGGGATAGCTCAGTTGATGAGAGCTTTCCTCCCAAATTCAGATAATCATGGGATCAATTCTCATCACATACTCTAAACCCTTGCGACTCTCTAGCACCCAATAAGAGTAATAAAAAATAAGATTTTGCCCAAAGTTTCAAAATCAACTAGATCCTCACGTAAAGACGACAAAAAAAAGAAGAAAAAAGCCGACTCTATATATATATATATATATCCCGTAAACACCACAATCCATAAGGCAGTGAGGCGCGAAGGTAGTGCATTTCCGCCTCTCTTTCAATTTTCTTGTTTTCCCTGTCTTCAAAACGTGCTATTTTATCCTTTGTAGCATGGATATGGAATCAAATGTTACCATTATGAACCATTTGTCAAATATTTCGTTTTAGGTTATAGTATTTATTCCAATTTCCAAGGCGTTTGAATTCTATTTTTGCATGGACAATTTGGATTTTCCACTAATTTTTTACTGACCGTGTTCAGTTCTCTGCTGTTTCCCTACTATTTTTTACTATCTTGGTTTGAGTTAGATTTTTGTTTTAAAGCGCTTTGTGCTTCTTTTATGTGTTTCATTTTTGTTGATTGTTGCTATCATTGAAACGTCCTTATTCTCTTCTTTCTGTTTTCTTTTTTTGTTTGTCAATAATGGAGACTTTGCATGAGGACCATTATGAAGTAGAGCTTGAAAACACATTGAAAATGAGTTGTTGTAAAGTGGGTGGTGAAGAAGAGCCAGAAATTCAGGCTGCTGTAAGAATATTATTGCAAGGCTTGGGTGAAGATATCAATAGGGAAGGCATTCAAAAAACTCCGCTTCGCGTTGCTAAAGCTCTTCGCCATGCTACTAAAGGTGATCGTCTCTCTTTTCGCTTTTTTTTTTGTAAGAAGAAGTAGCCCGGGCCTCCTTCGGGTCCTATTAGAGGATTGAACCCCGGCCCAACCTTGAGGTTGGAAGGGTACTCTACTTTCCACTAGACCAAGTTCTACTTGGTGTCTCTCTTTTTACTTATATGATCATTAATATGCTTCATTCAGTTATACCATGATGCTGAAAGCGAGGCGAAAGAAGAAGAGAATGATACTACAATCTTCATTAAATCCTATTTCAAATACATGGAGCAATGCGGCAATGCATGTTAAGAAGGTTAAACAAAAGAGTAATAATATTAGATAAAAATATGTTAGTATATCAGAAAAAAAGATATCCCATAGCTGATAGATGAAGTTGATCCTCTGGTTATCATATACAACACTTCTCATTGTATATTAAAACATTCATAACTACACAACCCCAAATTAGCAAATATGGATAAAGACGAATCAAACAAAATTACACTTAAATAATTGGTGATTAGCAATTAGGGTATTGGTTGGTGGCTTTTTGTATTGGTTGGTTTGACCGACTGTTTCTAGTGACTTGTTTGATCAGTTGTTTAATTATTAGTTGTTTATAAAAGTGTTTACTAAAAGCGGTTGGTTGTTTAGTACAAAATGAAAGCTAAAGTCAAAAGTTAGTAGAAAAAGCAAGTAAAAGCATCTTTTGGCTTTTGGTTGTAGAGTTGGCTTTTCAGCCACTGCAAAAGCCATTTGCCAAGCAATATCTCCAAAAGCTATTTGCCAAGCAACTTTTTGGCAGTTTAACCACATGTAAATGCCAAAGCCAATGAATAAGTCACTCGAAAGTCATTTGTCGAACACCTCACTACGCAAGCATAACAACTAAAAAGATACAGAGGAAATGTATGAAAGAGGAAGTAATTATACTCTTTTCATAGATCGTGGTCTTATGATTTCTATTCTATGACTAGAATCATTTTTTTTCATTTAAGAAGTAAAGAAGGCTTTGTTTAAAATACTAGCTTAACAAGGCACCTTTCCTTGGTCTTCACCGAGTTTACGATGAATGCCTAGCTTTGCTATCCATTTCTTGAGAAGTAGATATTTGAAAAACTATGTTGTGGTAACAGAATATTGTAATCAACCTCTTGCTTTGTTGTTGTTATCGATAAAACTTTCGAGAACATATGTGAATCAGAGGTTTTGGATGATCGAGATACGTAGTTTCAGATACTTGAATTCCTAAATACTAATATTTACATTGTCATTGTCATTGTATACTATAAGTTATGCTGATAAATCATTTACCATTTCAGGATACAAACAGAATGCAAAAGAGATTGTAGAAAGTGCTATATTCCCAGAAGCGGGTCTAGAAAATAAAGTTGGCCATGCTGGAGGAGCAGGGGGTCTTGTCATTGTTCGTGATCTTGAGTTCTTTTCATACTGTGAATGTTGCTTGCTACCATTCCAGGTGAAATGTCATGTGGGTTATGTTCCATCTGCGCAACGAGTTGTTGGCCTCAGCAAACTTTCGCGGGTTACTGATGTCTTTGCTAAGCGTCTTCAGGATCCACAACGCCTTGCTGATGAAGTGTGTTTAGCTTTGCACCAATCCATCAAGCCGGCTGGTGTTGCCGTGATTCTTCAGTGTCTTCACATACATTTTCCTGCTTTAGAGTCCATGTTCCTTGACAAATCCCCTCAAGGCTGGATAAAAATGTTGGTAGCCTCAGGATCTGGAGTTTTTGAAGATGAAGATGCTCATACTTGGGATGAATTTTTTGGTCTTTTGAAATTCCGAAGCTCGATAGTTGATAAAATCCAGAAGAGGAACTCGACCAATGATTGGTGCCCGTCCCAACGTTCCCATATTAATGATAGTCCAACTGGTATGGTTAGTGCAGTGACTTCCATTCTCCAATCCCTGGGAGAAGATCCACAAAGAAAAGAGCTTCTTGGTACTCCTGCTCGTTTCTTAAAGTGGCTGATGAATTTTCAGAATTGCAATATGGAAATGAAGCTGAAGGCCTTTGTAGGTAACAAAACAGAACCTCATAAATCAAATGGTGAAGTAAAAATGAACATGCGAATCCATTCTGAGCTGAGCTTGCCATTTTGGTCGCAATGTGAACACCACTTGTTACCGTTTCATGGAGTAGTGCATATAGGCTACTTCTCTGCTGACGGAGTAGATTTCATTGGGAAGGCCCTTCTTCAGTCGATTGTCCACTTCTATGGATTCAAGCTTCAGGTGCAAGAGAGGCTCACTAGACAGATTGCTGAAACAGTTGCACCTCTTCTTGGTGGAGATGTGATTGTTGTAGCAGAGGCTAGCCATATGTGCATGATCTCTCGAGGTATTGAGAAGTTCGGAAGCAGCACAGCCACAGTTGCGGTTCTTGGTCAATTTTCAACTGACGCAAAGGCTAGGGCCTTGTTTTGGGAAAGCCTTCCAAGCACTATCCATTATTAGTGCCTCTTATTCAATTGAAGAATCCGGTTACATGATCGATGTTGGGAGGCAGCAATTAGCCATGCTCTATCAAGCTTCTTTTTGGGTCCATGAAGTCTCTTATTCAGAAAATTGAGTCTTTCTTCTTCTCTTTTTCCTTTTGTATCATCCAGAAAAAAGAGTGCTTGTTCTCTTTTCCTATTGTATCATAAATAATAACGTATTGGATGTTTTAATTTGACATTAATCCGTTTGTTTCTATTAATCTTAATACTTTGACATTTGCACTACTCACGCGTCACAAAGTATCCCTTCACCGTACTTTATTTTTGTTAATATTTATATGGAAGAGAAGCTGGAATTTTGATATGAATTTTGATCCAAAGATTGCTATTTTAGGGTTGTTGAGGGTGGAAGAAAGTTTTAGGATCCAAGGGAACGATTTTATGTGAAGATTTTAATTAAAAGATGGTTGTTTGGGTGTGTAGTTTAATGGAGTAAACGAAACAAATCAATAATGGGGATAGTAACCTTTGAAGCTCGGTCCAAAGGGGTAGAAGATTGATCTCAGTCTTTCTTCAATGCTAAACAAGCAAGGTACTCAACCTTAAATCATAAGCAAGACTCATGAAATTTTAATAACTCAATTCTGATTTTTATTGATGTAAACCAACCATATAAATAGAGAAGGCATGACTAATCCTAACCCTAATCCTAATCATAAACGAATTAGATAAAAAATTATCTTAGTATAATAAGATAAAGATAAGAAAACCTAATATGATTAGGACAATCCCCTAACTCATATCTTTAAAGAATCATAATCTTATCTTTTAAACTGATCTTATCTTTTTAAACCAATCTTATCTTTTTAAAACAAACTAATCTAAATTAATTAAAGAAGTACTTCAAAAAAAATAAAATAAATAAATAAAATTAATTAAACTAAAGGAAAAACCCTTTCAAGTAAAAGGTAAAAACCTATAGGCAAAATCTTAATTCAAGAGGGAGTAATTCAACTACGGAAAACACATCAAATTTCTTCTGTAAGCTTTGTCTAATTTACATAAATAGCTATAATGAACAAAAATGCTGGAGGGAAAGGTGTGTTGACATGTGTAGAAAATTTATGACTCTATCTTGCTGAATGATGCAAATCTGAATCACAAAACAAGGTCAATTAATCACCAGCTGCAGTTCCTGGATTCATCTTATTGTTATAATTAACAAGCCAATGTCATATAATGAGTACAAGTATACAACACAAAATAATTTTACAGCAAATATCAGACTCAATGTTTTTGATACCTGAAACCAAGATCAGTCAGCGTAAGGTATATTTATACATTAATCATGCACAGCTACATAAAGCTAGTTGTTATACATACAAACCTCAAACTAGCCACCTACATTGGACCTGAAGCATCAATAGCCAAGGCTACAACTCCAACTTAATCTGAATCTAACCACAGGTGTCGAATCTTGTGCCATTTTTACTGCTGATTTAGGATGTCGATTTTCAGGAGACGTATGTCGGTTTTCAGGAGATGATGATCGAGGTCCTCTCCGTTTATGAGGATCTTTTTCAGGAGATCTTGATCGAGATTCTCGCCGTTTATGAGGATAGTCTAAAACATATTTTGAGGGCAAAGTTGGCTCATATGTAACTACCGCAGATTTTCAGGGTAAAGATTGCTCAGATTCAGGTACTGAAGTTGAGATCAGAGTTCGCTCAGATGTCACGACAGCAGATTCTGATGGCAAAGTTGGCTTAGGTGTACCTTGAGGATCTGCATGCTCATATATCCTCTATTCTTATGAGAATGATTTGCAAAAGAAGTTGTCGAGATTTATAAGGATGTCGTACGTGCTTCATTTGCAGACCACTTTATCGCAGATGCCACCAGTGGATCATTGTGATTACGAACGTGGTCCATTGGCATTATAACGCATTCTATCCCCAGGAGTACTGCTGTAAATATCAATGTCAATATGGACATTCCGGAAACCTGCACGCATTAAATTCCAAAATTATGCCAGATGAGACATCATCTCTTTCAAACTTTTTTACTCCAAAAGAAATTCATAAGAATGGTAATGGACAATGCAATACTTGCAAGTGACAAAGACTTCAAAAACCCTAGCTGATAACTACATGTTATTTCGGTACATTGGAACTTAAAGACTGCATATCTCAATTCATCATATGTCAAAACTGAAAGCATGATGAAAAGCCAGACTAAACTAAAATACTCTAAATTTCAATGCTGTAGGTGACACCAAAAGAGGTGAGTAAAATCAAGGTCTAAACCTCCAGTGGCCCCGTTTCGTAAACAAAATGGCGGTACTGGTATAGAATTGAAAAATAAATTCATGAAGAAAGTCTCATCCTAATGTCCATGGTAATGCTTGTTCATGCTCAAATACCTTTTTTTCTTTCCTAAAACATATGTTTAGGTGTGTATTTTTATTATAATTGGCAATGACATGAGAATTCCTTACAAAAATATGGAGTAGATAATTTCATTCCCATTACCACCCTTTACTAGTCGCTACCAAACGGGCTGTTAAGGTATAAATGTTTAGTGGAAGCACAGGCCACCAACCTCTGAAAGTTTATGCCTTCGCCTGAAAGCTAGAGTGACCGAATCAATATTAATGTCTTAATATAAGTTCAACAGGAGGGACAAAGACGGTTCATATGTAGACGATTCATGAAGGAAGGGAATTTGGTGAGGGTGAGAATGAGAAAAGGAGACACGTAATACTAAGTTAGACTTAAGGACTAATGAAGTACTTATGAAAATATAAATCATATGTTAAATTTTGAATGTGTGCATATTATGGTATATTCTTATCCTAATTTTTAGTTTGTCCATTTTTATTTGTTATGTTAATGTTACTATCACTATTGATATACTTCCTCCGTTTCGCAATACTCGCAACGTTTCTTGTTTGCACACAATCTCATGCAATACTTTGAGCTTTAATATCTCTAATTATTGATAAGTAAAAATTATAAAAGGTTGTTATTATAATAGTATGCATTAAGACGAATCAAATAAGACCCCACAAGGCTATATTTTGTGTTACACATTTGGAGAAAAATATAATATAAGATGGATAGATGAATAGTAGTTACTATGCTAATGTTGCGAGTATTGCGAAACGGAGGAAGTACAATTTATTCGAACTTATTCCTACCATTCTATAAAAGCAAATTATATGTATCTTTTTATTTGATATGTTAAATGTGTTTGATATATACTATTCATATACATTTTGTAGTAACTTTTGTTTTACCATTGTATAAAAGTCAATGTTAAAATATTATTGGAATTTTCTTTTACATAAAATATGATCCCCCGTCCCACAATGTTCTTCCCACTTCATTATTTTATACCTCACGTATATTTAAGAAGTGGGAAGAACATTGTGGGACGGAGGGAGTAGGTATTTTTGATAAATTATTTCATGTTAGAGTACTATTATTATTATGTTCATTTAGTTATTTGGTATAGATATTAGAATTTTTTGCCAATTACAGTCCTGTAAAATACCCATTTTATTAATTATAGCCATCATCTTTTTTTCTTGTGAATTACAGCCATGAAAGAGTAATATCACTGTGGTTTTCTGTTTTTTGTTTTCTTTTTATTTTCAAAGTCATATGATATATGTCCTATAATGAATAAATAATTAGTCAAATTTATTGGGAACATGATGATTTTGAAAACTGACAATAAAAAAGTGAAAATCACTTTTTTCTGGTTTACTGTTTTTGGTTTTTAGTTTTTCAAAAAAACTGAAAACTTAAAACAAAAAACGATAACGAACAGGCCTTAAGTAAGTTGTTGTCATTTTCACTAATTACACCACTAATCCATAGTCTGACCGGTCAAATCATGTTTAATATTTATAAATCATTTTTTATTCAATTTAAAAAATATATGTTTTTCATATGACATACTAATGGGCACGTATTTCGAGACAACATTTAATCGCGTTTTTCGGATTGAAGACGACATTTTTTCGAAAAACAGACACCGCCAAGCATCCTTTATGGGCAAAATTTCAAGAATCTCTACGAAACAAGTACTAAGCCGGATTTTCGAGCAAGTAATTCGAGACGAGTTTTTCGGACTGAAGACGACGTTTTTTAGAAAATCGGACATCGTCATGCATTTTTTATGGGCTCGAATTTCGAGAATCCCTACGAAACGAGTACCTATTGGCCAAATTTTCGTGCACGTACTTCGAGATAGTTTTTCAGACTGAACACAACGTTTTTTATCCAAAAAGGGACACCACCGTGCACCATTTTGTGAGCACAAATTTCGAGAATGCCTATGAAACGAGTACCAACAAATCGGATTTTTCGGGCACGTAATTCGAGAAGGATTTTTTGGACTGAACACAACGTTTTTTTCGAAAAACAGATACCGTCCTATATGGGCACGAAAAAAGTTTCATAGGAATTCTCGAAATTCTTGCCCACAAAATGGGGCACGGCGGTGTCCCTTTATCGAAAAAAACGTCGTGTTCAGTCCGAAAAACCCGTCTCAAAGTCCGTGCCCGAAAACCCGGCCTATAGGTACTCGTTTCGTAGGAATTCTCAAAATTCGTTTCCATAAAGAGGCACGATGATGTCAGTTTTTCGAAAAAACGTCGTCTTCAGTCGGAAAAACCCGTCTCGAAGTCTGTGCCCGAAAACAGGCCTATAGGTACTAGTTTCGTAGGAATTCTCGATGTCCGTTTTTCGAAAAAACGTCGTCTTTAGTCCGAAAAACCCGTCTCGAAGTCTGTGCCCGAAAACAGGCCTATAGGTACTCGTTTCGTAGGAATTCTCGATGTCCGTTTTTCGAAAAAACGTCGTCTTTAGTCCGAAAAACCCGTCTCGAAGTCTGTCCCCGAAAACAGGCCTATAGGTACTCGTTTCTTAGAAATTCTCGAAATTCGTGCCTATAAAGGGTGCACGACGATGTCCGTTTTTGGAAAAAACGTCGTCTTCCGTTCGAAAAACACGATTAAATGTTGTCTCGAAACACGTGCCTATTAGCATGTCATATATGAAAAACATATATTTTTAGAATATTATAAAATTGAATAGAAAAAGATTTATAAATATTAAACATGATTTAAACGGTCAAACTATGGATTAGTGGTGTAATTAGTGAAAGGGGTATTTTATATGGCTGTAATTGGGAAAAAATTCTAAATATTATTCGTATAATATATTTAGATAAAATAAACGATTGTTTTAAATAATATTATATTTTTAGTTAAAAAAAGTATAACCTTATATTTATATTATAGTTTTTGGTATATATATTTGTATAATTGATATCTATCTTTATGTATGCATGTTATGTATCTTCTCCGAAATTTTAATGTCCTTTTCGTATTATAGATCAATAAAACACAAAAATAGTAAGAATATAACTTAAATAATATTGATATATGATAACAATGCATTCGTTAGATTGTTTACATAAAATAATTTTATTCGGTAGTACTCCCTCCGTTTCTTTTTGTTTGTCCTACTATTTATCTTTCCTTATATGGAAATATTATATTATTCATTTACCCCTATTTTACTACTTTTTGGTCCCACATGTACCTTATAATCTTCTTTCACTTACTTTAATCACCCTTTTACTATAAAATATGTAAATTTTTTAATTATTGTCCCCACCAACATGTTATGACATCACTCTCATTGGCATTTAGAGCTACAGTAAATGGGACAAACAAAAAAAACGGAAGGAGTATAACTTTAAAAACTATATAAACAACAAAATCCTGTGCATTCTTACACGGGTCTAAAAACTAGTAAATTAAAATAAAACAACTGAGAACGCGTAGAGTTTCAGATGGACAAGTATGTGACGCAAGTCGTCGGTAAATTCAACTACATTTGACGTCCAAGCGGTCCAACGTTTCCCCGTCCCATCTCCTCTCCCTTAACCTTTAAGCAATATTTCATCTTTCTCCAGATCCCAATTCCCCCATAAATCTCAATCTCCCCCTTTTTATTCTCTCTCTCTCCTCTTCCCACTTTGTATCCTCTCCCTAAAACCAACATGGCAACCTCGGCCCCACCAATCCTCCCTCTCTCCACTCCAACCACCCTCCCCACCACCCTCACAACCACAACAACCACCACCACCGACCCCCCCGTCGCAA
Source organism: Patellifolia procumbens (assembly GCA_947645195.1). Taxonomy (NCBI): domain Eukaryota; kingdom Viridiplantae; phylum Streptophyta; class Magnoliopsida; order Caryophyllales; family Amaranthaceae; genus Patellifolia; species Patellifolia procumbens. The sequence goes on from CANSGD010000972.1 coordinate 10,788,613, forward strand.
CCCCCGCATTCCGGGCCTTCATAACCCGACTCCACGACCAAATCAAAGACGCCCTCTCCCAATCCCGCCCCTGGCCCGAACTCCTCGACCGCTCTTCCCTCTCCAAACCCGACTCTCTCTCCGACGCCACCACCCGCCTCCGCAAAAACTACTCCTACTTCCGCGTCAATTACCTCTTCATCATCACCACCATCGTCTCCATCTCCTTATTCACTCACCCTTTCTCTTTAATCACCCTCGCTTTCCTCCTCGCTACCTGGTCCTTCTTCTACCTCTTCAAACCCGCTGATCGGCCCGTTGTCCTCTTCGGCCGTACCTTCTCTGATCGTGAAACTCTCGGATGTCTTACTCTCCTCAGCATCGTCATCGTTCTGTTAACCAACGTTGCATCTGTGTTGATGTACGCTGTTTTTGTTGGCGTTGCTGCTGTTTGTGCTCATGGTGTTTTTAGGGTTCCTGAAGATCTTTTCCTTGATGATCAAGATTCTGTTGTCGGTGGTGAAGCTACTGGTTTTCTCTCTTTTCTTGGTAATGCTACTAGATCTGCCACCGTCGCCGCCGCTTCCGCTCGCGTTTGATTTGATTTCTAATGTAAGATCATTTTGAATTGTGTTTAATTTTGTTGTAGTATTGCTATGATCGATTTGATCGTTAATGTTTTGGATCTGATTACACAGTATTAGATAGGGAGAATGTTCTTTAATCTGTATTCATCTTTAATCACAGATCTATATAGTACATATGATGTTTCTTATTATGATTTGAATGTTAATAATTACTAGTTAATAATCTTGCTGAATGATTGCAATTATTCTTATTTAATTTTCGGAACCGATATTGTGGCTGAGAAATTGTGAGGTGATTGATTGTGTTTAATTTTGTGGTGCTTCCAATGCTTCTCTAATTACACATCTATATATGTATTGCAACATAGGGAGTTTTACGCCTCCCAACGCACTACTTTAGACGCTAATATCTCTAATTTTATTAAGTAAAAAATTATAAAAAGTTGATATTAATTAAGCATATATCGAGACGAATCTAACAAGATCCCACATGGCTATATTTATCATTGTGTATAAATCACAAAAGAAGGTCAAATGGTAGTGTATGAATAGTGCAAAATGTCAAAGCTTGCAATACATATAGAACGGAGGTAGTAATTTGAATGTTGGTAATGATTGCAATACTTTTTATGAGTTCCTTATATATAATTTTTGGAAGAGATATGATGGATTAACAGATGTGAAGATGGTTGAGATTTATATAATTTTTGGAAGAAATAAATATTATGGATTAACAGATGTGAAGATGTGTGGCAAACATATTGAGTTTGCAAGTTCATCATATATGTTGGTCGATTAAATGTCGCCGTCGCTTTTTGGTATCTCCATCTCCATCATAATTAGATGCAGATTGTTGTTTGATCATTACTATGATTATTGATGAAATTTAGGCTTGAAGAATCTATTTCTATCATTCTATGTATGAGTTACAGGAGAGAATTGGTATGAGGTTTCCAATCAGAGCCTTCCCTTCCATCTGTTTCAATTGGAACTCCCTATCAGCACTTCCTTTGAGTTTTAGTTGCTCCATTTGTTGTTCTGGAGTCTCCATTGCGCGTCTTTGATTACTGGGAGTGTCTATAATGTACAAGAAATTTAAAACGACTATTGATGCTATAATGGTCATATCTGGGAGACTGGGATATTCCGCCCTCGCCTCGTCCCTCAGCGTGCAGTTAGGGGTGATGTCGAGGTTTGTCTGTTAGAAGTTTGTTGTTTTGTTGGTTGTACTCTGATGTGCATAATGTTGGCTCATGGCTGTTTTATTTTTGGCTGCTCCAAGGCACTATTCGCTAGGAACCTAGGAGGTTTTTGTGTTAGAAGGTTGCTTAGCTAGTGTAGTCGGATGTTTATGGTGTCGCTTATATTATTTTGGGTGCTCCAAGCACTATACGTTGGGAGCCTGTGAGTGATCTTGAGGTTTGTCTGCTATAAGGTTGTTGCTTTGCTGGGTGTAGTCAGATGTTTATAATGTTGGTTGTATTATTTCGGCTGATTCCAAAGCACTGTATGCTGGGAACCTGGGGGGGTGATTTTGGGGTCTTTTCTGTTAGAAGGTTGTTTTTGCTTGGTGCAGTCAGATGTTTATGATGTTGGGTGTATTAATTTCGGCTGCGCCAAGGCTTCTATAAGCTAGGGGAGCCTGAGAGTGATGTTGAGATTTGTCTGTTAGAAGGTTGTTGCTTTGCTAGGTGTAGTCTGATGTTGCTTGTATAATTTCGGCTGCTTCAAGGCACTATATGCTGGGAGTTGAATTCTACGCCTGTTGGATAACAGAAAATCTTAGAAATAGTCTCTATTTTTCCTGCATTTGTAATCCGATGTGTTGTTTCATGACAGGATGTGTTGTTTCATGACAACTTTACCAAACATCTTTTTGATGATCAAACATATGCGTAAGTGCAAGAACAAATTACTGAGATACGACCTTAGGAATGGCAATTCAATTAATTTCTGATGGTTTTTGGTTTCTAAGGCTGCAGAAGAGTTGAGTTAGTTTTAGCTTCTTCAAGTTTAGCTTGTTCTAGCATACCTTCAATTCCACACAATCATGCACAAAATATAGGGGATGAGGCATGGTAAGTGAATGACTATACTTAGGGGTCAATCCCTACGTCCCCTAGTCTTAAAGATAACAAACATAACATAGTCGCAGCCAAGAGATCTGTTTCTGAGCAAACATAAATATAAAAGTGTTTCAACATAACTACCATAACAATGTAGGCACAAAATAGCTTATTTGCTAAAACATAATTGTGTCCATCTTATTTGCTCACGAGCTCGTCAATTTGAGAATGACAATTCAAAAAAGCTTACAAAATTATAAGAAAATCATATATCTTGTACCTTAAAGTTTGAATTATCAATTTAGTAACAAAAACAAAAGGTAATCGTAAGAACGTGAGCTTAGTATGGAAATCAAGTAGTAACATCACTGGTGTTTCGGTGTCCTTATTATTAAAAGACGGCTTATCGGGTCTCGTTTGATTTCGACTCAGCAAAAGCGAGTTCAAACATGAATGTTATGTTTGAGTCGAGTTTGAACTTGATTTCAGTCTCGATAAAGATTAAGTCAATCTAAGTTGAGCCATGTCTGAGTTTATTTAGGCTTGGCTTGATCCCGTCCTTTGTTGAGATCGTTTTAAGAAGACCATGCAATATGCCTTCCTTTTATTTATTTTTAGTTGTTACATTTTGACTTTTTTCACTACTTACAAGCTTTACTTTGACCCTCTTATTTCTTGAATGTTATGCATAAGGAAAAATATATTTACATAAGATCTTATTATATTCATTTCAATATATATTTTTGAGATACCAGCTTTTCGTAACTTTAGATACGTTAATAGATATATCAATCGTTAAATAAATAAACGTCTGAAAACAAAAAGTAACAACCAGTGGTTGATCTAGGAATTTAGAGATTGGGATATAAAATATCGAGTCACTAATGAGTCGAAAGAGAAAAAGAAAAAAACTCAAAATATGGAGCATCATTTTTTGGCACTTGTAATTTGAGTCAGTGCTGAGTCATTCTTAGCTAACTTAGGTACTTCATTAGTCTCATTTTTTTGTGCTACATTTGCTTTTTCACAGCTTTCGATACACAATTTCAAAGATTAAATTCCAAATTAGGTATAGAAAAAAATTATACAAAATATATGAAAATTACGCATTGAGGTTAATTAAACAAGATTCCGCATGAGTATGTCTTTAGTACGTATGTAGACTTAAAGACAGTACAATTATAATTTGAATAGTGCTTAATGTCAATATGTAGGAAATAACATGAGACAGATGGAACATTTTTAAAGGAAAAAATTTTAAAATATATTGATAAGCGTACAACATTTGGAAACAAAGATCTAAAATTACTTACTATTTAATATTAAAAAGGAAAAATTGATAAGAATAATCCGACCTTTGGCCGGTCTTCCATCAATGGTACCACCTTCAATTAATCCAGGTATAATCCGACCTTTGACACCCATATTCTCTCATTGGTCTGTCACCTGTTGGTGACCTACAATTACACAGGTAATCTTCCTAATTATGTGATTAATAGCTAATTAAGTATAGTTTAAACTTAAATTTTTAATTAAAGTTTTAAATCAGATTTTATAAAAAAAAACTTAAAAAAACCCACCCCACCCCTCCCCCGCTGCCACGGTGCCACCCCTCCCCCCTTCCCCTGCCACCCTCCCCCGCTGCCTCCCTCCCCTTCCCCAGCCACCCTCATTACCGCCGTTTTTGCTAGTGTTTGGTGGAAATATAGAACCAATTGATCATAATGGAATCAACATGGATTAGGGGGAGATAATGTGAGAGGATCATGTAGATCGTTACATCCAGGGGCCAGGGCAGTAAGTTTGTTGCATTGGAGTGGGAAAGGGAAGCCATGGGTGAGACTTGATGGTAAGAAAGCGTGTCCATTGGATCATCTTTGGGAACCTTATGATTTGTTTAAAGGGGGAGAGAGAGAGAGAGATTGTGCAACAACAACAACAGCAATTTGGTGGGTTTGGAGGTGGTTCTTCCTTAATTGGTTGGTTATAGTTTTTGATTAATTTGGGATTCATATTTGTTCAATTTAGGGTTGAATTCTTTGTAGAATTGGTAGATGAGGATGTACAGTCATAGAGATTGGGTTGGGGGCAGGGGGAGGAAATGGGGGTGGGGGGTGGGGTGGCACCGTGGCAGTAGTGTGGACAGGGGGAGGGAATGGGGGTGGGGGTGGGGGTGGGGGTGGGGTGGGGTTTCCTTTTTAAAAAAAAACTTTTTTTTTAAAAAAAAGTCTAAAAAAAAGTCAACGGTCATTTTGGCCGGTCAAACAGGTTGCCATCATTCCATACCAATAAGAGAATATGGGTGCCAAAGGTCGGATTATACCTGGATTAATTGAAGGTGGTACCATTGATGGAAGACCGGCTAAAGGTCGGATTATTCTTATCAATTTTTCCTATTAAAAACTATTAGACAATACGAACAAACGATATGTATAAAGAATCTTGAATTGTCGTAATTAATATTAGAAAAAATTGTTGAAAACTACCTATATTTGGAGTCATTTTGTGAATAACTACCCTGTTTTAAAAAATGCAAAATAACTACCTACTTTCTTGATGGAGTTTTGGTATCACTACCTTGTGGTCTCTTCCGTCAAAAAGTTAACAAAAAGTGACAATACGGTGGCGAGCCGTGGATGAATCAGGTGGCAGCGCTGACGACGGTGGGTCAGGTAACGAGTGGCCGCTTAACATTAGGAAATTTCCAACATTCAAAAGCATTCAATGTATTAGTCTATTTCGAAAATGACGAGGGGAAGTATGAGATCAATTGAAATTCTCATGAATTTCTAAAGTGGTTAGTTGTTTGGTTAGCAGGAAGTAACAAAAACGGGGGAAATCAAAATTCCTGGGAATTTGTTATTCCCACAAAACGTGGGAATTTATTGACCCACTCCCCCCTTAGTCATTCAAAATTCCTGAGAGTTTCAAATTCCTCGATGTCAACTAAACAATTTTAAGAATTCCTAGAAATTACATGAGGGAATTAACATCCCATGTATTGTAACTTACCACGGGAATTAAATTCTTATATGTACCAAACAACCACTTAATCTCTTTCGCTAGCATGTTCAACTATTTAAGGTATTGAAAGTAGATTTATATGTAAATGCTTAAAGGTTATTTAAGGACGCATTCTTTTCACTATATGTTTCATGAACTTATATGAAACAAACTTATTAATACTTATTTGAAACTTTGATAAGGGGATATTTGATAAACTACTTTTGGGTGGCTTTTTTATTGCCTTTTAGCTTTTGCGTGTGGTCAAACTGGCAAAAAGGTGTTTGGTAAACGGTTTTGAACTGGTTGAAAAGCTTACTAGCTTTTTCAATTGGCTTTTGGCTTTTACCTCTATTTTGTACTCAATAACCAACACTAACAATCATTTATTTCAAAAACTTTTCAACTAATTGGTAGTTAGTACAAGCGGTGGGGCTGCACTTGGTAGGGAGGACCGCGTGCTCGATCTCCCCGAACAACAATTGGGAGGGTACTCAAACCTAACCAGTCAGAACTGATCCCCGAATCTAGATTAGCCCAAAGGGTGAACTGAGTGGATACACCAAAAAATTCAAAAACTTTTCAGCAAAAATTACATGATCGGCCAAACAAGCCACTAAAAACAGTCGGTCAAATAGTTATCGACTGGTTGCCAAACATCCCAAAATGTTATAAACTTATCTTAATTTATTAGACATGATCTCTATTCTATAAGTGAAGAGGTGGGGGACACCAAAAATCCATATTATTTTTTTTTAAATTTCTAATTAAATGGAACAATTTTCTCTCTATAACTAACTCTTTTATTTTAAAAAATACATTTTACGTAAATTGTGGAATTTTCTTTTCTACTCCCCATTTTATATGTTTTCGCACGCATCGCGTGCATTTAAGACTAGTAATCTATTAGGCGAGGAACTCAGGAAAGCTTGCCCTAACTTCTCTTCTTCTTTTACTAGGAAATAAAATATGCATGACAAAGTGACAAATTATAACTGATGCAATGGAGTATAACTCAATAATTATATGCGCTAGCACTTAATAATAGCAGTGCTCAGTGGCCCATCCACAAAGAGCCGTTACCCATAAGCCCGTGACATCCTCTACTTGAATCAAATCATGGTACCAAACTTAAACTCAAAACTCTCAACCCCCCACGACATATTTTCAACGCATAAGCCCGTTATCTGACCCTCACCTGAAAAATTAACCTTAGTTTTTGTTTCTTTCTTCCTGAACACCCTCCATTTTTTTAAAACATAAACAACAAAACTAGCCGTTGTAACTTCCTCAAACCCTCCCATATCACTCCCACTTCACACCTCTCACTTCTCCCATGAAACTTTCTTCTGTCTCTATCTTTCCCTCTCTTTCTCCTTCTCTTCTCTAACAATAGAGAAGACAAAGCAAGTTGTTTTGTTTCGCCTTCGCTTTACTATTCATTCATTCATTCATTCATTTATCATTTTCTTCGCATTTTAACTTATGGGTAATCAGTATCATATGAAAAAACATAAAGGGTTTGTCTTAATTTTACTTTTTGCAATTTTTTATCAGTTATCTTTGTTACCTAAGACTGTTACAGGACAAGAAAGTGATGGAGTGATCATCACTCCTATTGAGTTCCAAGCACTACAAGCATTCAAGCGTGAGCTAATCGATCTTCGAGAGACGCTTACGAGCTGGAATGGATCAAGAAATGGAGCTTGTTCAGGTAGCTGGACAGGAATCAAGTGTAAAAAGGGACATGTTGTTGCTATTCAGCTACCATTTAAGGTTTTAGGAGGAAGAATTTCTAATAAAGTTGGGCAATTTAAAGAGCTTAGAAGACTTAGTCTTCATGATAATCTTATTGGGGGTACTATCCCTTCATCTATAGGGTCACTCCCTAATCTTAAAGGACTTTATCTCTTTAACAATCGTTTTTCTGGGATGATTCCTCCTTCAATTGGTAACTCACCTCAGCTTCAAGCTGTTGATCTTAGTAATAATTTGCTTAATGGGTTTATTCCTCTTAATCTTGTTAGTTCTCCTAGGATATATAGGCTTAATTTGAGCTATAATTCGTTTTCTGGTTCGATTCCTCGTAGCTTTTCGATGTCGTCTTCTCTTACTTTCCTTGCCCTTGAGAACAATAATCTCTCTGGATCAATCCCAAGTTCTTGGGGTACTAAAAATCTAAGGTCATTGACCCTTGATCACAACTCTTTTTCTGGTAGTATCCCACATTCTTTGGGTAAGTTGGGTAATCTTGAGGAGTTATCTTTGAGTCATAACAAGATTAATGGGAGTATCCCAGATGAGTTAGCTAGTCTTTTAAAGCTAAGAGCTTTGGATTTGTCTAGCAATTCTATTAATGGTGATTTGCCTAAAAGATTAGTTGGTTTGAAGAATCTAACTTCTCTTAACCTTAAAAGAAACCATCTTTCAGGAGATGTTCCTTCAAGTATTGGTGAACTTGGTAGCATTAGTCTTCTTGATTTGTCTGAAAACAATTTCACAGGAGAAATTCCGGCCTCGCTCGAAAATCTCTCCAATTTAACATCTTTCAATGTCTCCTACAACTCCCTCTCCGGCCAAGTGCCTGTTCGCCTTTCGAAGCGATTCAATTCATCCTCTTTTGTGGGGAACATTGAGTTATGTGGGTTTAGTGCTTCAACTCCATGTATTGCAGCATCACCAGTGTCTGAGCCTCCATCAATGAGTCCTTCTGTTAGTGATGAATCGAAACGCCATCATAGAAGATTGAGTACCAAGGACATAATCCTCATAGTAGTGGGAGCACTCCTTGCAATTTTGTTTTTACTTTGCTGTATTTTGTTGTTTTGTTTGATCAGGAAAAGAGCAGGTTCTAGAGCTAGAAATGGTAAGGCTGCTGGAATTGAAAAGGGATTTGCTGCAGGAAGTGCAGGAGCAAGTGCTGAAGCTGGGACGAATGGCGGTAAATTGGTATTGTTTGATGGACCATTTGTGTTTACAGCTGATGATTTGTTGTGTGCAACAGCAGAGATCATGGGGAAGAGCCCTTACGGAACGGTGTATAAGGCCACTCTTGAGGATGGTAATCAAGTTGCAGTCAAAAGGCTTAGAGAGAAGCTTGCAAAGACTCCTAAGGAGTTTGAGATTGAAGTTGCTGCACTTGGAAGGATTCGCCACCCGAATCTTCTCCCCCTTAGGGCTTATTACTTGGGACCTAAGGGCGAGAAGCTTTTGGTGTTCGATTACATGTCCAAGGGTAGTGTCTCCTCTTTCCTTCATGGTAAGCACAACTCAACTTTCATACCAAATAAATGTGTATGAATGATAGTTTTATGTTTTACTAGCATAGATTAGGATTATGGTATTTTGTGTATGAAGTATATTAGTACCACAGTATTGATTCTATTTTGGGATTTTGACTGTACACTAAATTGTGATATGGAATGTTTTGCAGCTCGAGGACCAGAATCGACCATCGATTGGCCAACGAGGATGAAGATTGCGATAGGAATTACGAGTGGACTAAACCATATTCATAACCAAGAAAACTTAGTTCATGGAAATCTCACTTCAAGTGATGTTTACCTGGATGAGCAAAACAACCCCAGAATATCAGATTATGGAATTCACAGGCTGATGACTGATACTGCAAACACCAGTGTGATTGCCACAGCTGGCTCAGCAGGTTACCGTGCACCTGAGCTTCCAAAAACAAAGATGGCGACTACAAAAACCGACATCTACAGTCTAGGGGTGATCATACTGGAACTCTTGACAGGAAAGTCGCCTAATGAAGCAGTCGACGGTTTAGATTTGCCACAGTGGGTGGCATCAACAGTTAAGGAAGAGTGGACTAATGAAGTTTTTGATTTGGAGCTGATGAGGGATGTTTCAACCACAGGGGATGAAATGCTTAACACACTGAAGTTGGCCTTGCACTTGGTTGATCCTTCGCCTGATGCGAGACCCGAAGTTCAGCAGGTTCTTCAGCAGTTGGAGGAGATTAATCCTAAGCTCATTGCTGAATCTACTGAGGAATCTGCTGAAAAAGGCCATCACTGATCTCAAAACTGGTTCATTTTTGGTGGTACCAAATACTTGTGATATAAATTCTTTTATTATAAACTTTTGTAGCATATAGGTAATTGTATTTAGTATAGATGTGGCATTTGTTATTCACTTATTCTTTGTACATGGGTAATAAGGTCGCGAGTTGTTGCAAGACATTAGTAAGTGCAGTGGTTTGTAATACATACATACAAATTAATGAATTTGAGGAATTTCAGCTTAGAATTGGCAGTGTTCTAGAGTTCATCATTTCGCCTGCACGCTGACAGCAGCGCCCAAGGATTGAACTTGGTGATTAGCCTTTTGTTGTTAAAAATGGTGCACGCACTTAGCAGTAGGCGACGGGCAGTAGCAACTGCAAGTCCATATGCCTGCATTCCCTTGTAAACAAGACATCAATTTGCAGCAACAAGTAGTTAACTTAACCGGCGAGGGAAGGGTCAAAGACACACACCTAGCAAACATTTAACCGGCGAAGGAAGGGTCACAGACACACATCTACCTAGCAAACATCACAGTTCACACACAGCTAACATCTCACAGGTCAGAATTTCAGACTATTGCAACCAACACAGGCAGAGAGCCTATTTTCTTGCATATTGTAAACATAGTTTAGCATTCATATAAAAGTTACAAAAAAACTTATCAGCCAATCATGTTCACTGTACCTAGTTAACTGAGGTCATGCAGAACGACTTTCTTGAATAATGATCCAAAAGATGTATCCCATTTATATAGGAATATACCGTATCTACACTCGTATTGCCCACTTAAATTTAGATGAAGTAATATTGCAATTAAATCTTCGTTTAAGCATATTGTTACCCAGTAAGTAATTTGATTTGATACGGGGAACGGTCGAAAATGTCATATTCTCACATGTTAGAGTATCCACACTCATCAATTATTTAATCATAAGAATAGTTCCTAAAACATGAGGGGTGAGCAAAAACAACGAGTAGACTCATTGAAAATAAGTATCACAATGTGATCAATCATAAAACATATCATATTATGATCAGTGCCTCAAAACTACTCATTAGTCATGAGCAAGTGTACAATTAGTAAACCATTATATATCTCAGTTTTGATTCTGTAGAAAGCAAAAAGAAAAACAAAAAAAGTCTCTAATGCGCTGGCCCATTAGCGAAGCGACGCTTGACAATTGCGAGAATGGTACCAAAAAAATCAATATATCTTAAAACGACTATACTTCAAAAACTATAAATAGAGATCCATTTTGACATATTTTCAAATTTTTTATCTTCTCTCTAAATCAATTAATCTAGGTCTTTTAGCTAATTGGGTAGTCTTTTTACTACCAAAAAAATTGTTATTCAATCCCAAATTGAGGTAAGCTATAAATACAAAAAGTTAATGTCTTAAATTAGTTATTAAATTTATTTACATATATTATTATTTGCTAAAATACAAATCTAATAATCTATAGATGTCTTGAAATAGGAGAGAGAAAACAAGGTGATGGTCTAATGAAAACTGAAAAGTACAATAGATGAATGATAACTTGTTTTGTATGCATGAGTGGGATACATCAGTCAATTCAATCATAAGCCACAATCAGCTTTTGTTAAATGAGTGAGTAATATAATACGAAGATGCGTTTTTTTTATTCATAAGTGATGATACTCTTCTATAAAAGGAATTTTTTATAGAGTAGCAAAGTTAAGGGGTTAATTCACTGCAACGCTCACCAGCAGTGACCAGAATACCTTTATGCAGCATTAGTCCACTCTCAGAGATCGGGAAAAAATTAGGCGCTGCGCGCCTATCAACAATACCCAAAAAATGGCTCCCACTCCCACACCCACCCGACCATCCGACGGTGAAAACAAAACCAGTGCCCAGTTTCTCTCTCCTCCAAACCTCACCTCTCTTTCTCTCTCCTCTCTCTCTCCTTCATCCGCCATGGATGACCTTCCATTACAGAAAGCAACAATCTCAGGTCCAATTCTCTCATCACTCATCAACCGTTTCATTTCCTCTCCATCAAACACTGAAGGTATTCTCTTCGGCAATTTCTCTCACCACACTCCATCATCTCTCTCCGACGACGATTCTCTCACTCCTTCCTCCGCCATCGCCACCATCACCGGATTCATCACCTCCGGCAACACTTCCGGCGATCTCTCCTCTCTCCTCCGCCGTAATCACCACCGCCACGTCATCGGCTGGTTCTCCGGTCGTCGGAAATCGCCGCTCCGTCCTTCTCTCCGTGAATCGGTTATTTCTAACTCTATCTCTCATCGTTTGTTTCTTCTGATTACGACGCCGTTTCAGGATTCGCAAAACCTAATTCATACTCATGATTATAGAGTTTATCAGTTTGTGAGGTTGAGTTGTTCGTTTGAAGCTATGGATTTGGATGTTGTGAATATTGGACCGGCGTTTAGAGGACATTATAGTGCGTTTTGCCCTAACTCGGAGCTTCCGTGCTTGCCGTGTGATGTTCATGGTGGATCGCCGATGAGGGAGGATGAGAAGGAGAGGGAGAGTATGAATTTGAAGGAGATGAAGAGAGTTGCGAAAGATCAGAAGGATTTGGAGGCGTACGCCGAGGGGTATGAGTTTGGGAGTTTGAGTAGGTTGGTTGGAGCTGATGCTGTGAGTTATATGGGTGGAGTTGAGGATTTGTATGAGAAGATGCTTGCTAAGCTTGATTGTTTGGCTAGGCAAGTTGAGAGCTCTTCTTCTAAGGTTCTTGAGATGGTAAGTTTTGTGCAATGTTACCTCCTTATTGCGAATTATGGCTGGTTTTGGGCTATTTTTTGCTCGTTTTAGGCGAATTAGGTGATGAATTAGGTAACACTGGTTTTGTGCAATGAATGTAAATATGCTTGATTATGAAATTTAATCGAGTTTTGTGCAAGCGAATTAGACAGTTGATTTAGGTAACACTGGTTTTGTGCAATGAATGTAGGTATTGTTGATTATGAAAGTTGATCGAGTTTTGTGCTAATGAAATTGATGGATTTTGATAACTGTGGCTGGTATATGTGGATTGCTTTGTTGTCAAAAGATATATGTTTGTTTTAATTGTTATGTTATGCAATTGCAATGGGAATAGGGGAATGTGGATGGATGTATGTCGAGAAGATAGAAATATATGCCCTAATAATGTGTTTAATGTAATGGAAATTGGGATATTGAGGAGTGAATTAAATTATGGTTTTAAACTTTTATGGTGATGTGCTTGTGCAGCTAGTAAACTTATTAGGTTCTTTTGTATATATGTGTAGGAGAATCACAACATGAAGTTGAGGCACAGAGTTGCTGGGCTTGAATGATTTGGTGGTTGTGGATAAAATGGGGCATTTTTTGATCGAGTTTCAGGTAAAGCGTCTGGAATTTCTTATGACTTTGTAGACATTGCTTATATGTTGCCAAAACTTGAATAGTTGAATATGTTGCTCGAAGCTTACTTTGAGGTGATGAAAGTTCTAGTTATATTTGAATGTCATGGTTACTACCGTGCTTATGAGTTTATATTGTACTGTTTCTGCTGCTGTTTTTATTAGCAAACCAGAAATGTAATAGAACAACAATGCTAAAGCCTTTATTCTAAAAAGATGGGTCACTTGCATGAGTCAAGACTCTTAAATGGTGATAGCCACAAAAAATATACTTCCTCCGTTTCAAAAAAATAGCTACACTTCTTTTTTTGCGGACTCCTAGGCACTTTTTGTTTGTGTGAGAGATTGTGGGGTAAGATATGTGGTAGGAGAGAGATAGAGAGAAAAAGTTACCTAAAAAAGGAAAAAGGAGAAGTGTAGTCATTAATTTGAAACTTCTTTATATGGAAAGTGTAGCTTTTTTTTTTAAACGGAGGAAGTAATCTAGTTGAAAAGTAAGGTAGCCAAAACAGATTAAGCTCGTCAAAACAAGTTCGATATGCCAAAGACAAGTGCTGATATGCGAAAAAGAGTTGTATGGAATCTATCCTTACTTTATATCTTCAATGCACTAGATAGTCCCTTTCTCTCTTATTAAAATGTCGAGCTGATAGTTGCCCATACACGGTTCCAAATTTAGGCTTTGAATGAAGAAGATAGGATATAGATGATGGATTATGAAGATTAGAATATAAAACTAGTTTCCAGAGAACGGCATAGGCTACCCCTTTCTTGCTCCTTCCTTCCAGTACCTACATCTAAAATGCTTCTTTTTCGTGTGATATCTGGTGTATTAGCTATTTATTGCATCTTGGGCACATCTTTTGCCTGGCCTGGACTTCTTGTGAGTTGTGAGTTGTGATAAAATATCTAGTTGTTTAATTTCTGTGGAGATTCAAATTGAACAATTCCCTTGTAGACATCTGGACATGTCGGGCTGTATGAAAAGTTTGATATCACTAGGTCCCTTCTTGTTGCTACTCTAATCCTGCCCATGGCTGATTTTTGCCTTTACTAGCATCTGAGGAAATAAAGCATGCAATAGTGAGGGAATGTAGAAGTTCCCATCAATTGTAGTTGTTTCAATGTCATTTTTGGGTAACTCATTCAACATTTGACTAGTTAATTTGTTAACAAAGGTCCAATGGTGAAGGCTTTCCAATCTTTCTCTTTTCTACTTATCTTTGTTCTCAGTTTTTGGGGGCAAAAGCTCTAACCTCCTATGTTATTCAAACTCGACTGTTTTTCGGGGCAAAAGATGAACAAGCTTATGATCCAAACTGAATGTCCAAGTGTCCATACTCCGTCAAAGTGTACATACTTAGTGATAGTGTTGCAGGTTATATAGCATGGGGTCATATAGGTCATTGGTGTTAGAGCGTTACAGTGTCAATATCGGGCAATTCTTTCATCATTGACTGGGTGCAATAGATCGAAGGGTCAAGGTTTTCCTGATCCTTGGCCTTTTTTTATGCACTTTTGTTGCTTAGTGTGAAAGGCAGCTTTTAGGAAAGATATAAGTGAGAATAATAAGTTCTTTTAACTTCTGAGAGATAGCCTTCCAGGGTTTCTTTAGATGTTTAAATTCTTTATGCTGAGTATGGATGAATCGGTTCTGCTATTGATGATAGAGAATGCCATTTCGGCCATAAACCGACGCACATATGGTGAGGAAGTAGTAATATCGTGTGGTTTTGTTTTTCCTTGATTTTTTGGACAAGTCCTGGTATTTTGGTGTCAATTGAAATGAAATTGATACCTTTAAGCTGATAAGATTGTTCGTCTATGTGAGTTCATATGAAGAAAGGATTAACATCTAACATCTGGATATCTAAATTGAATAAGTCAATATTCATGATAAGTATTTGTGGTTCCTTAGTGTAGTTTGGGAGATCAGAGGGTGATTTCGTGATTTATGTGGGAGAAGCTATGAGGAGGCTCCAAGGGTGGAAGGGAATAATACTTCTATCTTCTAAGGAGGGTATGAAAGTTTTGATCAAAATAATGGCCGGATATTCTCATCTACGTGATGAATGAGTCTTAAATTACCCTCTTCTTTTTGTGATGAGCTATGGTCATTGTTGTCGAATTTTTGGTGGGGTAAAAAAGAATGAGAAAAAGATCCACCATCTTTGTGTAGGCCAAACGCTTTGCCCTTGGGAGGGTCCAGGCTTCAGGGGGGTCGCGATTTTAAAATGTTTAATGCTGCTCTTGGAAAACAAGCATAGAGATTATTGACATGTCCGAAGAGCGTAGTGGCAAAATTCTCATGGCTAGTTATTATTAGGATGGAGACTTTATGGAGGCGGAGTTAAGGGTCAATTCGAGGTAGTGATGGCATAGAATTTTGGGAGAGGATTGAGTTATGTAGCATGGTGTTAGGTGGCGTCTGGGGAGTGGCCAAATGATAAGGGTGTGAGGGAAGTCCTTGGCTTCTGAACACTCAAGCAAGGAGAGTGATTTCTCCACACGGTAAGGCCATGCCAATATGAGGGTCTCGGCTTTGTTAAATAAGGTAAATAATGTTTTCCTTCTGCTTGAAAGGGACCGAGCTCTTAGAATTCCTGTAAGTGCTCGGTGCCGTACAGACTTTCTTTGTTGGGATTTAGAGAAAGGGAGGAAGTTTTACTGTGGGATCGTCGTATGTAGCGATCTTTCATTATATGGTAGATGGGGAAAGGTCTTCTCATGATGGAGGTCTTTTTTGGCGTGCCTGTCGAGGTGCTTTGCCAATGCATGCTTTGCACAGACTAAGGAAACATTATGATAACTGTTGTGGTGTCTGGTGGGGCAGAAGAAACAGCGAAAACACACGTCACACGTTGAGGGACTGCATCTTTGCTCATTTGATTTGGGAAGAGGTGGATATGGGGGGGATGTCGGTAGGAAATTTCAGAAACTTTATGGAGCTTTTCTTGGGAGGTAGGCAGGGTAGAGTAGAGGGAAAGTGATGACGTTTTGCTGGGTTATTTGGGGTCGCCGAAACAGATGGATCTTTGAAGGGGAGGCGTTTGACCCCAAAAAAAAGGTTCTGAATATGAAGATGGGTGAATGCTGCACTAGAGGTGGCTGTGCCGCGGTGGAAGGCTCTTGAGCGCAGCTGGGTGAAAAACGTCATTGTTGGAAAGAGTTAGTTCTGGTGTCTGGATTGTTCTCAGAGATTGGAGAGGGGCTGTGATCCATGCTGTAGCATGGTAGCATGAAGATAGGTGGGATACGAGATTTGGCGAGGCTAAGGCCGTGTATTGTGGGGTGTTGGTGGCAGTAGAATTTGGGGTTTCAAAGGCCTTTATGAAAGCGATTGTCAAGTGGAAGTGAACTCAATTCATGCTCAACAGGTGGGGAGGAGTAATGTCCACCTGATTGTAGATGATATGTATCATGTGTTTGAGTCATATTATAGTAATATTTTCGTAGGAAAGCCAATGGTGTCGCTCATGAGTTAGCTCGCTGCTTGCCATGGGTCTTAGGTAGAAGAGATTGGGTAGAGGATTTTCTTATTGTAGTTTGCATGCTGAAGTTTTTGATGAAATCTAGTCTTTTTTGGGCCTTCTCTTAAAAGAAGGTGAATTAGTGAAAATAGTGGATTTTACATATGGTGCTCAAAAGAAGAATTTGTGAGAGAAAAACTTGCTTATTTGCTTGACTTTTTGGTAAAAAGTGCCTTGTACAAGAATGTAACACCTTGTATAATACTACTTTTTAGCAATATACACACCTTTTTGTCAAATTGCAGCCAAGTCGTCAAAATTGCGATCATTTACCTTCCCTTTTTCTACCTCTTTGTGTGTAGATTCCGTCCCCAAAAAATCTGTGAACGGGAGCAACTTCTATGCACAAAGAGGAAGGGGAAAAGAGGGTCAATATCCGAAAATTGACCTTTTGTCCCAAATGAAACAATATATATTTTGATATAGTGTCGTTTGAAGTGTTTTTTCACATAGAATAAAATCATACTACCTCCGTCCCATATTAGTTGTAACAATTTAACTGACACACTTGCCAATACACAACTTTGACCATTGATATATGATATATCTAACTATCAATTAGCAAAAAATATGAAAAATTGATTTGTCAAATTTATACATTGAGACAAATCTAAAAACACCTTATTTACTAACATTCGATTTTATATACTCCCTCCGTAACATAATACTTGTAACAATTTCCTAAAATAGATGTAACATATTACTTGTAACAATTTTCCATCTTTCTTATTTTGGTAAATTTTATCACATGAAATGATGATGTGTTTTTTGGTCCCCACCCACTTTTGTACTCTTTTTTGTTGTTTTCTTTCTTTCCCTCCTTTTATCTCTTTAACCCATGTGATTTCTCTCTCATACTTTTATTAATCAACCCACTTATCAATACTTAACATATTATGCCTAGGAATTCTCCCTAGTTCAATTTTTGCAACTATTATGTTATGGAGGGAGTATTAGTTAAAAATTATGGTCAAAGTAAGACATATAAACAGTGTAAAAGTCAAACTGTTGCAACTAATATGATTGGGGGAGTATTTCCATTTCGAAGTTTAGATATACAACAATAGAAACTTAGCCCTTATGTCAAGCGAAGAACAGTGATGATGATGATGATGATGATGATGATGATGATGTTGTTTTGGCAGCAATAGTGAGTGTGCTTTCTGCTGGTTGTCTCTTGAACAGTTCGAATTATTTGACTTTTCAGCTAGGAGGGCAGCCGTTTTGTGAATGAAACATCAGCATGCTGCTAATGCTTCTGCGGATGTTTTGGTGTTGCAACTTGATTGAAAGGAGACTTGGTAGGACTACTTTCTGTGGGTATACTATACAAGTGGGAAGATCACTTTTTGGTGGTTTGTGATTGTACAGCCATTCGGTTCCGATACATCAACTACATTCTCGGGATCTGTGCTTTTGTCAAACTTGAACTGAACTCCAACTTGTTATATAATTGTTTATTTTTTTAATATTTTTTTAGGGTAGTAAGGAGAATTGTCCAACTGGATCAAGACCAGCCGCAGGCTAATCCGACTAAGGAATGAGGGTGAGGGAAAGGCCACCGCTCACCAACAGAAATGTCTTTTACTAGGATTTAATCTCACAACCTAGGATTGTGTGACTTACCAAAAGACAAATATTATCACTAGATCAAGTTTTTTGGGTTCATGCAAATTGTTATATAGTACTCTCCCCGTAATGCAATACTTGTAACAATGGATATTATTTATGAGAGGTAAAAAACTCAATTGTTGCAAGTATTATGTTACGGAGGGCGTAGTATTGTTCAACTATGATTGGCTCTGTCAAGCTTATTACTCTTAGGCTTTGTTTTAGATTGAATGGAGCTTAGCTGAACATAAATTAAGTGAAATAAATTGAAATTAATGGAATTGAGCTGAACTAAAATCAATGGAATTGAACTGAATTGTAATCTCGGAAATGATAGAAGTTGAACTGAGTTAATATTAATTCAGTCTAAAAGAATATAGATTTAATCTGCTCCCTAATTGTGGAGTAGGTGAGTACAAAGCTATACTTTTGAGTAAACATTACTGTAGTCAGGCTTCCCTCAAGTAGTTTAAGCCTGTACCTTTGTCTTTGAATTTCCCCCCATTTTACCTTTTTTTTAAGAGTTGTGCTCAAGTGTATACAATATATAAATTTTATCTTTTTTATATGTATATAAATATAAACTCATTTGTAAGTATGAGATTGTATTGTAGTAAGAAGAATAATCATTTGCGTTGCCCTCGTACAAGGCCCCATCCTGAGTGTTGCCTTCGTACACCTTCGTATAAGCTATACACTCCCAACCTCCTTCCTCCAACAATATTGAAATTTTTGCTTCCTGCGGAAGAAAGAAAACTATACTATTAGACGCTAGGATCTTTGGTGTATAGATTTATCTTTTTGCATGTGGGATAGAATAAGGTAGATAGGAGAATTCAGTAAAGGCGAATCAGCCACCCAATTAGATTTAATTGGGTCACATAGCTGGATGAGGTTCGATTCTCGCCGGTATCAAAAAGGGTGGTAAGAGGGCGCATTTGTTCTATTTGGGCTTGGACCCTGAAATAAGGGTGACTTAGCCATCCTTAATTCCTTATACCAAAAGAAAAGAGCTGTTGGGACCTCATTATTTACAAAACAAATAGAACAAACCTCTAACCAACGAATCAAAATAGTCATTCCAGCAATCTTATGGAAACGAGGCAGTAGTCATAACAAAAGTACTTGGAACATAAAAAACTGCTTGCAGAACGGACGCAGCAAAAGCCACTGATCCAACTCTAAAAATAGACGATGTTACATGATTTAGCTACAACTCTTGAATTAAAGAGAACAATGAAACTGACGCCCAGATTTACTAGTTATGTGGGCTAAAAAATCCCTTTGACCAAGCCAGAAAATATGAAACTCACATCATTTCAACCTCAGCGTCATTACCAAGCTTATTGCCAAATAAGCTATTACCCTAAACACTACCTCACCTGAAACTCTATCTCATGAGCTAACCTCAAAAACACCATGGACTATGCATGAAAAAACCGCAAACGAACACCGATTCGCTCCTTGCGGTATGAGCATGATTTGTTCTCGTGGCTTACTAGATTTAACTGTCGTGATTGGAATTATTAGACCTTAAAAAATCAGAAGAACTGATGAAATCTATCCCTAAAGCTCCACTCAAAGGCTGCTGTATCTTGTAATTTGACATACCATCTGAAGAAGTCTTACTGTGTTGAAACAAGCAATCACTATAAAACAAAGCATGTTCATCAAACTCATCATAATCATCCTCTTGTTTCAAATCAAAACTACCACCCCCAAACCCATCTAGTGGCTCCATCATCCACTCTTGTGTGTAATCATATCCTAAGTTCAAGTAGTTCCCGCCAACCGTATGCATCGCAAACTCCTCTTTGATTCCACCACCACCACAACCACTACCACCCTCTGCCTCAGACACACACGACTTGTTCTCTTCACTCGATACCGCCTTGTAGTTTTCATTTTCCGATCCTTGAGACGATTCTGGTTGAAAATTCGAACTAAGCAAAAGCTGATCTTGGTTTTGAAGAGGGAAGTTGAGGATGGCAGAAGGTCCATACATAACCTTAGCAGCTTCATCATAAGCTAAAGCAGCTTCAATGGCAGTAGAGAAAGTACCTAGCCATAATCTTCTGCTTCGCTTGCTTTGTTGGTTTTTGTTGCCGTATCCTCCTGTTGTATTGTTGATGGGTTCGCGAATTTCAGCTACCCATTTGCCCCAAGTCCTCTGTCTTACTCCTCTGAATGTGCACTCTAGGTTTTCAGGACCACCTTTCCCTGGCATACACCCTTTTCTTGATCCTCTCGCTGGACCTTTCCGGAGGCTCTTTTTCGACTCCTCCTCGTATGTTGTTGCACCAACTTGTTCATTGTGCATCTTCCATTTTGCTAGAATCTCTGCCACTGAGCTGTATCCATTACGTCGTCTTCGTGCATTCATATACGCCCTGTTAACACACATACATATAAGTAAACTACTTGGTCATGGTGAAACCGGTTTGAACACATATATATACACACAAGTAAATTACATGTTTATGGTGAAACTGGTTTTAGCACATATATACACACACAAGTATATTACTACATGGGGTGAGGGGGGTTAGGGGTGTATGACTTGTAATGGGCCTCTGGGTGGAGGCCGTGTGTTAAAACAACCTAGAGGATTATCATAATCTCATACTTATAAAGGAGATTATATTTATAAAAATAAAAAAAAAAATATTACTACATGTTTATGGTGAAAGTGGTTTTAACACATATATACACAAGTAAATTTGTAACCTATTTAAGTGAAGCATGACACTCAAAGTGCAAGCAAAAAAGGGTCATACTCCAAATGCCAACCCTTTTTACATCTTTGTTTTCATGAAAAACTACAAATGATTAACAAGTATTCTAATTTTCATCTTTGTTTTCATGAAAACCCTAAAAATGATTAACAAGTATTCCAACTTAACTAGAGGTCTCGAGTTCAAGTACTAGGAAAGCGAGAGCTACAAGTCTTACTACTCCAGTCTAGAATGCTAATTAGTCCGGATAAGTCTTAGGGGTAGACCGTCTAACAAAGTTTTAACCTAAAATTTTAATACGAAGAGTGATAAAATTTTAAAACTTCAAAGTTTTGACGTAAAATTAAATCATTTAACACAAGTTTTTGTAAGTAGTCTGAGCCTAATATGCGCATACAATAAAATCCTACGTGTTATGTCTTTGACAACCTCACAACTTAAAATTGCATGAAAACACGAACGTTACCTCTCAGAAAGATGAGTCTCCATTGTTGTTGATGGAATATGGTTCTCTTCAAGATCAAGGTAAAGTCAGAAAGAAAGAATGGGGTAGAGAAAGATATTTATAGAAATTATGAAGGATAAAGACGTCATCAGAGAGTAAGATTGCAGGGATTTTAACAACCTTTTATGATGTTTATGTGATGTGGGTTACATGCATGGCGGTCTTTATAGGCTTAGCGGACACTATAATTTCTCCATATTTTGACACATCATCCCCCCTCACGTGTTTATATATTTCTGCAAATCTGCACTTTGCCCCCTCTTCACCGGGTTGGTCCAGAAACCTCGTAGGTGTTTGTATTTAGTCGAGCGCTAAGGTTTGTATCCCATAATCTTTAATGTCGTTAAAAAGAACCTCGTTATGGTAATATTGATGGTTGAGGATTTTCGTTTAATACTGTTACTAGTTTTGACACGAGAGAGGAAAACTTTATTATGCTCATTGAAACTCTTTATACTCCCTCCGTAACAAAAAAAACGCAACGTTTGGATTCGACACGGACTCCTATGCAAAATTTGGTAATTGTGATTTAGTTTGGTTATTAAGTGGAAAGGAGGAGAGAGAAAGGCTGATTAATGGGCCACCACCCCACCACCATCTTCACCAAACCCACCACCATCTTCACCACACCCACCAATCAACCACCTGCCCACCACTGCCATCACCACCATC
Organism: Patellifolia procumbens; assembly: GCA_947645195.1. Taxonomy (NCBI): domain Eukaryota; kingdom Viridiplantae; phylum Streptophyta; class Magnoliopsida; order Caryophyllales; family Amaranthaceae; genus Patellifolia; species Patellifolia procumbens. Next base: position 10,810,719 of record CANSGD010000972.1, read on the forward strand.
TTCACCACACCACCAAACCAACCACACCAACAACCACTATCTACCGCCGAACACCACACCCACCGCCACTATTCACCGCCGGACAGCAAACCTGCACCAACCACGTTCACCGCCACCAGCCGGAAACCCCAAATTCAACCCCAAAACCCAAACTTTAACCCAGAATTTCGAGTAACAACGAATCCACAACAACAACAACAAATTCACAACAATAAACAAAAAATTCACAACAACAACAAAGATTCGAACAACAACAAATCCTAATCTAAAACCCAGAATTTCGAGCTCCAAGACCCACAGATTCGAACCCCAAAACCCAAAATTTCGAAAACCTAGAGTTTAAAAACAACAAAGATCCATAAACATAACCGCAAGATCGAGTTTCTCTGTCCTAGAAATAAATTTGGGGATTTTCAATTTTGGGGGTTTTAGATTTAGGGTTTTCGATTTTGGGGGATTTTATAGTTGGGGGTGTTCGATGTTGGCTGTTTTGTGACATTAGAGGTGGAAATTTGGCCGAAAAAGTCGTCGGTGGTGGAAATGAGGTTAAAGACGGTGGTGGTTGGTGGTTCATCGGTGGTGGATTGGTGGTTCGTCGGTGGTGGGTTGGTGGTGGTCGGTGGGTTGGTGGTGGTCGGTGGGTTGTCGGCGGTGGAGATGAGGGTTAAGAACAAAATGGTGGTGGGATTGTGAATGGTGGTGATTATAAATTTTAATTAGGGAGGGTTATTAATTTTAATAATGTTAGGTTTATTTGGTAAGCTGAATTAAGTTATGTTTAATTATGTTTAATTGGGGCTATTTTGGTCATTTTGCACAAAAAAACATACTATAATAGGAAAGTTTGCAAAAGTTGCATTTTTTTTATTACAGCCTAAAATGGCAAATGTTGCATTTTTTGGTTACGGAGGGAGTAGTAAAATTTGCTCATATCTTAAATGAACGATGAGTAAAAAGATACTTTTGGGTGTAAATATTTAACCTACATTGGAGTGTAGGATAAATGTTATACTCCCTCCATTTCTGTAAATTTTTACACTTCAAAAAAAAAACAATGATCAGAGAATAAGTGGGAAAGCATGACAAATTGACAATAACTCCAAAAGTAAATTCACGAGAGAGAGCAAAGAATAAAAAATAGAAAGCATGCATGATAATGACTTGAAGCAATTAAAAACCTAACGGGATATGAAAGACGATGAATCCCCTTAATGGGATTAGAATACTCATTAGCAATATATAGAATGTACAAGTTGGGAAGCTAACGTAAATCAAGGAAATAAATAAGGCAACAATAATATCCTAACTTAAATACAAAGATTACAAAGGTTACAATCTAATACACCCCCGGAGCCGGAGCGGGAGGAGCACAAACGCTCAGGCTGGATCGAAATCGAGTAAAAAGATGTCGTGGCAGTCCTTTGGTAAAGATGTCAGCATACTGATGTTCAAAAGGAACATGCAAGACACGAATGTGGCCAACCTGAACTTTTTCGCGAACAAAGTGAATATCAAGTTCAACATGTTTAGTGCGCTGATGTTGGACAGGGTTGCCAGAGAGATATACAGCAGAGATGTTATCACAGAAGATCATCGTGGCAGCTCGAATGGGAACATGAAGCTCATGAAGAAGGTTGCGTATCCAACTAGTTTCCGCAACCGCATTGGCAACACCTCGATACTCGGCTTCAGCGCTGGAGCGGGAGACAGTAGCCTGTCGCTTAGAGGACCATGATACAAGGTTATCACCCAAGAAGACGCAATAGCCCGAAGTCGAGCGACGGGAATCAGGGCAGCCGGCCCAGTCAGCATCAGAATAAGCAGTCAATGATTGAGACTTAGAGACAGAGGGACTAAGGCCATGATGCATAGTACCTTTCACATATCGCAATACCCTTTTTAAGAAGTGAAAATGAGGCTCACGAGGGTCATGCATAAAGAGGCAGATCTGCTGAACAGCATAGGCAATATCTGGTCTGGTGAATGTAAGGTACTGGAGAGCCCCTGCAAGGCTACGGTAAAGTGTCGGGTCCTTAAATGGAGGACCATCAGTGGCACTAAGTTTAGATGAGGTGTCAACTGGTGTAGAGACTGAATTGCACCCCGTCATAGAAGCTCGGGCTAAGATGTCTTTGGCATACTGTTCCTGTGAGAGAAAGAGACCTGTAGAAGAACAAGTAGCAGTAAGAAAATGATGCAGAGAGCCCAAATCAGTCATAGTGAATTCACGAGACAATGTACTGATAATGCGATCCAGAAGAGTAGTGTTAGAGGCAGTCAAAATGATATCATCAACATAAAGTAACAAATATGCCAAGTGGGGACCCTGCCTATAGATAAACAATGAAGTATCACAAACACAGCTTCGAAATCCCTGTGACAAAACAAAGTTAGCAAACCGCTGATACCAAGCACGTGGTGCTTGCTTAAGTCCATAAAGAGATTTGCGGAGCTGACAAACATGATGGGGCTGAGAGGGATCAACAAAGCCTGGGGGCTGGTGCATATAAACAGTTTCCTTCAAGTCACCATGGAGAAATGCATTCTTGACATCCAACTGATGGATAGGCCAAGAACGGGACACGGCAAGCCCAAGAACAGTGCGAATGGTGGCCGGTTTTACAACCGGGCTGAAGGTTTCATCACAATCAAGTCCAACCTGCTGATTTTTACCATTACCAACCAAACGAGCCTTATACCGAGCCAAGGAGCCATCAGAGTTAAATTTATGACGATATAACCACAAACTCCGAATAATATGAGCACCGGGAGGGCGTGGAACCAAGTCCCAAGTGTTATTATCTATGAGAGCACGATATTCGTCCTGCATGGCTTTATTCCACTTAGAGTCACGGAGTGCTGAAAGGTGAGATTTAGGGAGGGGGGACAGTGGAGGTTTGGTTGTGATGTGGAAGTTGGTGGGTTTACGAGGACAGAAAATGCCATTTTGGGCACGAGTTGTCATGGTACGGGTGGGGGGTGGTGGTGGTGGTGGAGGTGTTGGTGACGTGGTCGAAAAAGGACCAAGAGTTGGGGTAGGCTGGGTTGGGGCAATAATGTTGTGCTATTGGGGAGTGGGAGAGGGCGTCTGGGAAAGGGATGGGAAAGGAATTGGGCTTGGGGTGGAGCGTGTGGGCTGGGCAGTAGTAATAGGAAGGGGATGTGGAGTTGGGATGGGGGGCAGTACAGAGGTGGGAAGAAGAGGGGTGGGAGATGATGGGCTGGGACGCGGCCCATCAGAGGGCGAGGAGGGAATTGGGCGGGTTTGTTGAGATAAGGAGTGATGGGTGTGAATTGTGGGCTCAGAATGAGAGGGAGGAGGGATGGGGTTTGGGAGGGAAGATGGGGACCATGGGCCCAGTAGGAGTTGGATAAGTTGTATGAGAGTGAGTGAGGGGGAATTGGGTTGAGAAATCAGGATCCAAGAAGGAATAGGAAGAGGAAGATGGGGGGGGAAGTAGAGAGATCATGAAAGGGAAAGACGTGCTCGTCAAATGTGACATGGCGAGACAAGTGGACTTTGCCCGTGGCAACTTCAAGGCATCGATAGCCCCGATAGTTAGATGAGTAACCCAAGAAGACACATCTAGTGGAGCGAGGGGCTAGTTTGTGAGGCCGTTTAGAGGAGAGATTAGGATAACATGAGCAACCGAATACACGAAGATGATTGTAGGACGGTTGTTTATGATATAGAATAGAAGTGGGAGAGCGGAAGCGAAGAGATTTTACGGGGAGGATATTGTGGAGATAAACGGCGGTGTGCAGGGCTTCAACCTAAAAGGATGGGGGGAGAGAAGCATGATAGAGAAGAGCAAGAACCATTTCATTTAAGCGTCTAATCATTCTTTCAGCTTTACCATTTTGAGATGATGTTTGAGGACAAGAAAAGCGAAAGACGAGACCATTAGTCATTGCAAATTGATGAAATGGAGTGTTGTCAAATTCGCGACCCAAATCACATTGAAACGATTTTACATTGAGATTGAATTGAGTCCGGACAAGTGCACTAAATTGCAAGAATTTTGTAAACGCTTCAGACTTATATTTGAGGGGATACACCCACACATAATGAGTGTAGTCATCAATTAAAACAAGATAATACTTATAGCCACTTTTTCTTAATAACGGAGAAGTCCATAAATCACTATGAATTATATCAAACGGAGCAATAGTGGAAGAAGTAGAATCATAAAATGGAAGTCTTTTGTGTTTACTAATTTGACAAGAATTGCAAAGATAGGAACCGCGTCGTTTATTACATTTGATGCATAAATTTACTCTAAGAAAGTCCATGACATTAGGTCCCGGATGACCAAGACGATCGTGCCACAGATCATGAGAAGAATGAGTGACATGAGCGGAAGGAGTTGAAGAGATGGAAGTGTGAGACGAAACTGGATAAAGGTCCCCATTACTGTTGGTCCTCATAATAGTAGTCCCACTCCAAAGGTCCTTCACAGAAAAACCATTAGGATCAAATTCAACAGACACATTATTATCTTTAGTGAATTGACGAACGGAAATGAGATTTTTAATAATTTGAGGCGTATAAAGGACATTTTTAAGGGTAAGGGGACGGGTTGAGGTAGGGAGATGTGACATTCCTGAGCCAATAACTGGAATAGAGTTACCATTGCCAACATAAATAGAACGAATATTACTCAAATTAGATGAATGGACAAGAGTACCTGGATCCGCAGTTAAATGAGATGAAGCACCGGTGTCCATATACCAAGAATCATCAGGTTGTTGCAAGGACATCGTCTGAAATGCGGCGCCAATATCCGTGGGCTCAAGAGCATCGAAATCAGTGAGGTGGGCTTGACCGTACCCGCGGGGTTGCTGCTGTTGTGATTAGGGGTGTGCAAAAATATCCAATCCGGAAATTTGACTATCCGATCAAGAATTCCGGATATCCGATCCGGTTTTCAAAATTCGGATCGGATATCCGGTTTTAAAACCGGATTATCAAATCGGATTCGGATCGATCATTTGAAAATTCGGATAATCTGAAAATCCGAATGAAAAAAAAACTTTTATTTTGGCCCATTCATTGTTCACTGTCCAAGCCCAAACATAAAGTTTAACCTATCTCTATCTGAGTATCTGCTCCTTCGCTCCTTCATTATTGAAGCTCACCATACTCAGTACTCACCACGGCTCCGTCGGCCGGCCATTCAAAGTCTTCCATCGGTGCGCTGCTCGTCTGCTCGACTCACTGCTCGACGTTGGTGTGGTGGTTTTTGGTTGTTCTACAAATCTTTCACCACTGGTCCTCAAACTCCATGTCGTTGTGGTAGTTTCTGGTTCATTAATCGAGGATGCCATTATTGAGAGGCTGAAAGGTTGTGATTAAGTGCAGATGTTTGTAAATAATTAGGATTGGAGGTTAGTGGTGGGAAGGGAAGGGAAAACGCTTTGTTGAGAGTTTTGAAAGGTCACAGACTTTTTAAATTCTTTTCTTTTAGTTTTTTCTTTTCTCTTGTTTATAATTGGAAAGAAACAAAAACGGAAATTTACTAGTTACCCACAATTTCTCCCAGTGCAGTAAACCTAGCTTCAAATTCTGTTCAACCAATGTCAATTCGGATTATCCGGATATCCGATCCGAAAATTCGGATATCCGGAATTCCGGATATCCGGAAATCCGGATATCCGAATTATTCGGACCGGATTCGGATACCATATTTTCATAATCCGAATTTTCGGATATCCGGATTACCGGATCGGATCGGATCCGGTATCCGGTTTTGCACACCCCTAGTTGTGATCGTGGCGAAGGACCACGCCACTGTGATGGTGTGCGTGGCTGCTAGGGGGAAGCCCAGCCTGCCTGAGTGGGGTAGGGGCAAGGCGGGGCAGCCCAGAATGGGCGCGAAGGCCCCCACGCATGAGGATACGGCTGCGGGTAGGCAGCCATCTGCGGACGCTGCACAGATCCGGCAGTAGCTGGGCGTGCAGTAGGTGCACGAGAGGCACCCTTGTGGTGCTGGCGACCGTTGTGGCGGTTGCGGCCACCCTTAGGTGGCTGAGAGCGCGGCTGGTCAGACCAACCGGCAGTGTCAGAGGGCGGCGAGGATGGCGCAACAAGGGCAGCAGGTGGCGTGTTATGTACATCGCGCACGGCTTTCCGTTGTTGTTCCAAATGGAGCATACTCCTAGCCGTTTCGAAGGACGGAATCTGTTGATTGATAAAGGAGGCCACGGTGTCAAATTCCGGCGGTAATCCACGAACAAGTTGAAGAACAAGACGTTGTTGCGTGACTGTACAATCAACATCCGATAATTGGTCTGCTAATTCTTTTAGACGATGACAATAGTCGCGTAAAGAGGGCAAGGATTCAAGCTTGAGATTGTTGAATTCATGCTCAAGCGTTGCGGCACGGGAGCCCTTATTGTTGAGAAACAAGTTTTTCAACTTCAACCACGCCTCATAAGCCGTGGTGTCGGGCTCTAAAATTCTCATACAAAGGTCATCGGAGATGGATTGATAAATCCATTGAAGAACATGAGAGGCAATCTCTTGCCATGTGACAAAAGTGGCATCCGTCTTCGCCGGAGGTTCCGTTCCATCAACATGGTGCAATACTTTGTAGCCACGAAGATGGAGTTTGAAGAGTTTGACCCAAGAAGAGTAGGAGACCTTTGCGCCATCAAGAATTCGTACTTTATGCTGAATATTACCGACCGTGTACACAGGGTGAAGACCCTTGGGTTGCGTACTGTCATTGTCATTGGAGCCTGCCATTGCCGGAGCTAATGGTGGGGAGGAGGCGTGTTTAAGAGTGGTGGGACGGTGGTGCCGTGGCAGCCACTGATCTGGAAGGGTGAAAAAAAATCACCTAGCTTGATACCATGAAAGATGGTGAATCCCCTTAATGGGATTAGAATACTCATTAGCAATATAAAGAATGTACAAGTTAGGAAGCTAACGTAAATCAAGGAAAGAAATAAGGCAACAATAATATCCTAACTTAAATACAAAGATTACAAAGGTTACAATCTAATAGGATATATACCCTAAAATGGTAAAAGGAGAAGTGTAACAATCGGACCCCGCTCAGGTTCTATTGGGCCAGACACTTGATAGGGGAGAAGGGTAAGAGAAATCTCTACCCTCAAAGTGTCCCTAGTGGGGATTGAACCCCCAACCTTGAAGTTGGAAGTGTACAATCTTTTTCACTAGACCAAGTACTACTTGGTATTTTTTTTGAGAGATGAAGGAAGTATAATAAAATAAGGCTTTGTTTGGTTGTACTACGTGAAAAGTCATACTTTAGTATAAAACGTATTATCACAATCTAGTTGTTTTCTTCAATTATCCGTCTCTTAATTCCTAAGTATAACACACATTTCATTCCTTCTCAATGGCTCTATATTGTCATTTATACTTCCTCCGTTTTTTATTACTTGTATCATATTTCACTTTCGGAAGTTACCTTTTAGGGCAATATTCTCTCTACCTCTCCAATCACATGGATACCCTTTTTCCCTTTATCTGTCTCTCTCCTCTCCTTAATCCTTGTGCACAATGATGCAAGAATAAAAAACCAGAGGTAGTATATCTAATCTAAAACTATCAAAGTTAAACTTGAAGACGTCTTGGAAGCAATTTCCCCAATTCTTATAATGTATGCTTTAAAGTATATGAAGACACAAACTTATTATTTTATTCTTTTTGCCCCAGCAGAGCCAAATAAAATAAATAAATAAATAAAAATTATCTTCGAAGTACATAGCTCTATGACCTCTCATCTCCCAAGAGGCGAAGCGTACTTGCCCAATCTTCCAATTTTCTAATAAAACTTTTAACCTTAGGAGCAACATGGAGGTTCCAAATCCTTTGAGTTCAACTTACAAAAAAGAGACAAAAAAGAGAAAGGTTCCGAACCATGAGCTAACTTAGCTTCACATTGAGTATACATCATGAGAAGAAAGGCCCAGAAAAGAATGTCTTCAACTGGATTAGAGGAACGAAGATGTTACTTCTCACATTAACTAGATATAGTTTGCCTGAAGTGATCAGATCCCTGACCTTAAGATGGTAGTGGTCTTGATTAGAGAGGTAGCTATGGGCATTGAGATTGGAAAAAATAATTGAGATTGAAAGAATTTGATGGTTCAAATGGATAATCATGCTGGATCATAGCATGCGAAACTAGGAACCGTATGGAGGGAAGAGATTGTGTTCATCTAGTCCATTGCAAAAGGTTAATAGAGCGGCAGATTGGATTGCAAATAGAGGAGTAATAGAAGCATAGAAAGTTATCACTTATGTACTCCACCTCAAAGCTAGAGCCTAGAGCGAATACTCGATGAACACATTGTTAACAGTATGGTCTTGCTATGATGCATCTCCGTTGAGTTTTTCTTGTTTGTTCTTGTGGGGGCTTAGCCCGTTGTCTTATGAACTAAAAAAAGAATCATGCAGGAATGAAATAAAACCATCTGAACCTAGTTGCTATAATGCCATCACATTGAAGAATCATGCATAATGAAGATTTGACTAGTGGCCTGGTTCAGCATCTAGTCAGGTTGTAGGCAGGCCTGCAGGCCTATCAGGGTATCACAGGCCAGGCTCGATTGGCAGGTGAGCTCGAACCAGCTGGACGGACCCGGCGCAGTGGCCATTTCTACTTGACTAACATGAGACCATGGCCGTGCAAAAGAACAAGAAGGCAGCAAAAAGGAAAAGCTAACAGATTAAAATAGTTCCATCTAGTATGATAAACTCCTGTATATTACAAATTTCATGAACATATGTAAGATGAAGCGCATAAGAGGAACTGAGGAATGAGCAGCATAAGTTCTATAAATTGGGCCATCATTATCATTTTATTATTTTGTGTGTTTTTTATATTTGCCCTAAGATATGAGTCCACATTTTTGGTGTCCTATTTGCTATTATTTTATTCTGTAACTTAAATAAATTATTTTTTATTGTGATTCTACATGCATTAGCAAATCCTCCTAAAAAAAAGGAAAAAAATTAACTTTAGTGAGTAAATTAACAGACGAAAACGATTTATTTCCTTTTCTCTCTTTATTTAACTAATTGAAGTTTATTTTATTATTTTTGTTTTAAGGAGCATAAACTGATAGGGAGCACGTAAAAAAATAAGTAAAAAAATTATTTTATTGAAGTTACGAGACAAAATAATAGCAAATAGTACACCAATAGGATTATTAGGATACCAAGTAGTTTGGAAGATCTGGGCTTCTAAGATATGGGATGAAATTCATTGATCGAAATTTAAACCAACCTTAATTAGTTGGGAGGTGATGTTCAACATCTTTTGGGTGAATTTCCATGTTTTTGTCTTCGCTTGTATTTGCTTGGATATATTGATCTAGGATTGACTAATTTGACTCTAATTTTGATGAACTTCATATTTAAGTTCAAGTCATCTTTGTTAATGGGGTTGATTATTTGATAAGGATTAGGAAAAACAATTAAACATCACAATCTCAATATTCTCAAACGCTCTCCCATATTCGAGTGTACCTAGGCTATGGCCTATTTGATAAGGTTACTGTATGATGGTAATATAATACTATATTCCAATGTAATTTAGACAATCACCCCCTCAATACCAACGAGTCAAATTATTAAAATAGACGGTCTAATTTTACAAAAAAGTTACACCGCATTGGTATATTTATAGTAGAAATGTATAATATGTAATCATATTTAGCATATGGGTTGGTTAGATTATATGTTTAGAAAATATAATGTTATACTAATTAGAGAAATTAATGACAAATGTTTCATTAATTATTTATTTAATAATTAAAACTTGTATCTTTTGGTGAACAAACATGTTTATGACATAACCTTTCATGATTTTCTCTATAAATATAGAGATGTCATATGCATGTACTGGGAACCCATCTTCTGAATATAGAAGTAGGCGGTGCCTATATATACTAGCTCGGTAATTAAAATCCATATTCAAACATGTGATTTTCTTCACAATTTTATTCCATATAATACCACCTTCCTAAATGGTGATGAATCTCTATGAAGAAAATCACGCCTAATTCACAAGTATCACCAGAGACATGACGTTATATTTTAAATCACATTACATAAATATTTATTGTCAATTCAATGAAGAAAATTGCACCTAATCCACAAGTATTACCGGAGACATTGACGTTATATTTTAAATCAAATTGCATAAATATTTATTGTCAATTCAATGAAGAAAATCACACCTAATCCACAAGCATTACCTGAGACATTGACATTATATTTTAAATCAAATTACATAGATATTTATTGACAATGGGGGCTGGTGAGAGCCATGGCTTCCCCCTTGGCTGAAGTTAAATAATATTAAATAAGTACACCTATTCTTGGAATTGATTGTAGCTCAAGTGTAAATTGCATGTTGTTGAGGAATATGTTGGTGCTCAGGAGTTCATCTCCTTATGCACACATATTTTGCAACTTTTTATATCTCTAATATTTGTGATATTAGAACATACAACTAAATAAGTGTAAGGCCCTCTTAATGTACGAATCTTGGCTCCGCCAGGCGTCAGTTTATTGTCATTACCATCATTACTACCATCTATGTGTCTACCAAGTTGGTCGTTAAGGATCTAAAGCCATTTTTTTGCTCATTGAGTCGTTCTCTCCCACTCTATTGTTTTACTCGTTTGGAGGGTTTTAATAGCAACAAAATAACCTTGGATATTCAATTCTATAAGTTTATCCGGTTGTATAAATAAAAATTGTCACAGTTAATAAAAGGAAAGGGGAGAGAAAAGGAGAAAGCTTAAAGGCAAAGGAAAAAGTACAATAAATTAATTATGTTATTAATTTATTAATTACGTAACTAATTTTTCCAATGGGAACTACTGCCTTGATCCTCAAGAAAGCTAGTGCAACTGGCCAAAAGCCGGATAACGCTGACAACCAAAACCTCATTCTTAAGGCAAAACCGGCAGCCAAGAAAACGCCATGTCACCTTTTTTTACTATTAAACAAAGGGTTGCAAGATATCCCACGTCATCATGTAACCAGTTTTAATAAAACTATATAGTAGTATAATCATAATATGAAAACATTCTGCACCTTTCTAGAGTACTACTATTTGACGTGCGACAAACTAGAGTAGGCAAAATACACTCGGTCTTTTCTTCTCAAAACCACTCTTAAACCCTTCATAAAAAAATCATCTCCAAATTGTTTTCAAACAGTTAATTCACAAAGAGAAAGAGCAAAACAGATAGAAAAAGGAGCCATGTCATTTGGAAATGAAGACCAAGATCAAAGGTTAGTTGTCTTTTCTTCTTCCTTTTTTTCCAGTTCGAGGATTAATGAGGTCCGGGTTTGAACCTTGCCGAGTGAAGGTGCTTGTTAGTAGGGGATCTCCTAACCTCCAGGAAGAGTTGAGGCCTGATCAAGATCGTACTTTTTGTTATTTAAATAAAATTACAATGGTTTTTCTTATATTTACTTATTGTTTTTGTGTTGAGTTCAGGAAAACCCGGCAAAGGAAGAGAAGGAGCCAGGATGCGCGAATTGCAGTATCAGAAAGACTAGCTAGCTGGAAGAGTGAGGAGCTGCCTGGTGAATTGAGCAAGCTGGGGGAGTCGGTCAGAAAGCGAAAACAGAAGTCAATGGGTTCAAAGAGGGGTTGTATGAGCGGAAAAGGCGGTCCAGAGAACTCAAGTTGCAATTATAGAGGTGTTAGGCAGAGGGTTTGGGGAAAATGGGTGGCGGAAATTCGCAAACCAGCCGCGAGTGAACTAGAACATAATGTTAACAAAGTAAGACGTTTATGGCTAGGAACCTTCCCAACTGCTATTGAAGCAGCTCGTGCTTATGATGAGGCTGCTCGGGTTCTCTATGGTCCTTCAGCCATCCTCAATTTTCCTGACAGTGGTTCTGATACTTCTGAATCAACAGGGTTATCTGTTTGTGGATTATCATTACAAGAAAATCTTGTTTCTTTAAAAACACATTCATTGCATGAATGCAACCCTAAATTCTCCGAGACTGAGAGATCGAAGTTGGTAAAGGATGCTACTAAGGAAGAGATTAGTGATCTGGATGGCAACGCGAGAAGTAACACAGAACCTTGCAGTACTGCTGATATTCAGTGTCTCGAGAAGAAAGAAAAAGATAAAGCAACAAGTGCGCGAAACTATGGTGAGGGATCGTCACAGGATTTATCTTTGCCAATACCTGGCATGCCGTATGGAAATTGGCAGCTGCAGGAGGCCAGTTCTTTGGAATTGGAGGACCATGTTGCCGGACTGATCGACTTTGACGCAGATTCTTTTGAGTTTGGACAAGTCACTGATTTAAACAACTTTGATGAAGATTTCTTCAATTTTTGCGACTTTACTGATGTAATCAACTTTGATAGAGACACCCAAGAAATGCTGAATTTCCAATTCCCTGACCTGTAGGCTAAATATTCAGACAGCATATTTAGTTTTACTGGTATTATTTGAATTAGGTTTTATTCTAGGTTAGTTGTAAAAAAGAGATACAACCCCTCTCACATTTGACAATTCTAAATCAATTAAATTTCTAGACGTCGAGGAAGGATGATACAAGAAGGTAATATAGGAGCAGACTACTCGGATTCAGTACATTTTCTGCACAATAAATCTATGATTGCATTTTAAACTTCTTTTCTTCTCTATAGCTATATTGTAGTACTATATTTGTAAATACAATATACCAATTTTTCCTGATGTTTAACGTCACAGTTTTAACAAATTGCAATTAAAAGCTTGAACTAGAAATCAATGAAGCAAAGCATGATAATGGGTAAATCAAAACGATACTTTTCTTTCCCAGTTTTTAGTTATTTACATATAAAAGCAGAAAAGCAATTATGTGCAAATTCCAAATAGCATTCGAGCTAGAGTTCCAGAAGTATGCACCTCAGCAATTGCGAGCTGTAACTGCATAGACAGTGACAATAATCAATGGAAGCTCCCACAATGTCTACTCCTCGGCGAAATGGCGCCATTAATATTTAACTGTGAAAATGCTGCACCATACTATATTGACATGGTTCATTGATCAATGGCTCCAGAAGGCATTCTGCTGATGGTATTCAGAAGCAGCGCAAACAAGGCTCGGAAACATCTGGTCACCTTAAGCTGCCCAATAAACTATTTATCTGATTCTGAAAACAAGGCTAGCCACGAGATGATCCATAGGACATGACCAAAGCACACATGCAACTCCCCTACTCAATTTCAGACCAAACTTTGTTCCATGGTCCGCTTCTAGTGCCCAACCTAGATGCATTACAGCATCAGAATTAAAATATGCAAAGACATGATAAAGAAGGAAAAATATGAATCAATTGAAAGGCAATGAAAGCCCTTTAGAAATCAACATTCAGTGAGCATAATATTCACACTAAAACTTATATAGTGACACTGTCTAACACACAGATGATGGATAAAAGCATATGTTGTACATCATTCGTACAGCTGTACAAGCATACGGGAATTTTACCTCCAACTTCCAGCAACTACGCGCAAGCTCATGAAAATAAACAACCCTGTCCAGACCCCAGGGAGACCATAAACAGGAACAGCAATTAGCAGAAAGATCGATGAGATCAATGCAGCCACAACCTACAGCCCACAAGGTAAGGAATGAAGCCACTAATATATGGAATCAAGCTATCTTGAGAATATTCTCTCGACACGATTATTTTAATTAGCAATGAAATTTACCATAGAGTACGCAGCAAATTCAAAGTCCGAAACCCCGTAGTAGAGACCGTCAAGAACAAATGCAATTGCATTGATTGGCTGTGACCCAGCAACAAACTGCAGAATTGTGTAAATATCAGGTGATTTGGCATATTTGATGTTACATGCTATGAGCAAAAGGGCTCGGGTTAATATATCCAAGACATATCATTATAACTACTTAAAAAACAATCTTCAAGACCAATTATCACAGACCTAAGATCGCAAGTATTTTAAACAACTTAAATCTTTTCCTGTTAGCATGGTATAAAAATTGGAAATAGCAGAGTATAACTTGCAAACTCCCAGAGAGAAGCAATACAGCAGAAATAATGAGATTCACAGGCAAGCATGTAGCCCGTAAATGTTACAATATTATTAGATCAACTCTATATTTTGCAAAAATCATTTTTCAGGCACATTTTTAGTATGTTAGTGGCCCCATTCCTTTTGTCATTGAAAGTGCAACTGACCATAGGGCAGCTGAATGACAATATACATCCAAAGGGGAGAAAGTGAAGAAATGGAAATGTGAATAGGTGGTATGAACTAAAAAGTTCAAAATCAACTTTGCTTTGCCTCAATGTTGCAGATGACAACAACACATGCTACAACATGTGCAAATGAAAGGGTAAAAATCGACCAATTTAGACATGTCTAAAGAGGAGGAGGGATCACTTGATTTAAGGGTCCAAATGTAAGCTGGTTAACACTCTTCCCATACGAATAGATAATAATCAACTGCATCGGAGGAGATCAAAAGCACAAACACCTCAAAGTAATTATGGTGATGTACTCTCTGTCTGCTAAACCTTTTACATGTTGATGCACACAAGTCAGAATTGACTCACCAAGCAAGATTTGGTGGTTTAGTGGAAAGGAGAGAGTCTCCCAACCTTGAGGTTGGGGGTTCAATCCCCACTAGGAGCACTTTGAAGATAGGGATTCCCTTTATCTTCCCCCCTAGTCTGGCCCGCTTATCCGAGGCGGGTGGACCCGTGCGGGGTTTCGGCACGGTAGGGAAAATTCTTCTTCCCAACCCAAAAAAAAAAGTCAGAATGGACTCAAAAGTGACTGTGTACAGTTCGAACAAGAAGGCCATACAGAGCAGCTCGAGCTGCCATTACAATACGAAGTTATATCATTCTATAACAAAATTATTCACCACACAACAGAAAAGGAAGTTAATCCAAGAGCAATGAGTCGATGGCTTATTTCAACCAAGTTCGTACCAAGACGCCAGACCAGGCAACTTTCATGACTTCTTCATCTGAAGTGAATAACCTTAGAAGCACTCCAAAACCAAGGAATAGAACGACAGCCAAACCCATCCCGATTATAAAACCAATCTGCAATTAATAGCAGCAGTAAAAAGAATAAAGATACTTCGTAAGTTCGATTTTGAAGTCACGAGAGAGGGAACAAAAGCATAAAGGAACAGTGTGGTGATATGATAGGTTAGTTCTAACCTGCAGCACTCTATAAACAACTTCGCGAGCCTGCACATAATTACCTTGGGAGTAACCACCAGCCAGAAGAGCCTGCAGGAATAAAGAGGGCAAAAGATGGAATAAAGGCTTCAAATAGCAGACAAAACCAGATACTTAAGACTGCAACTATCAGCAGTCTAGCAATGGGGTATAGATGGGTCCCTAACAATTAACACGATTACTGTATAATAGTGACGAATTAGAGAGCATTATCAAGCTGGTAATGTAACCTTCTCCTCAAATGACTAACCTACTACCTACTACTTACTTCTACAAGAAACACAGCTTATCCATGTGATAAAGCCATATGTCTACGAAGATCCAGGAAAAGCTCCAACAACTTCTGCCCCAATCATTAGAAAATGAGCAAAGACTTTGCAACAGAGAAACTCAAAAAAAAAAGTTCTACAAGGAGGATGCCAGGCTTGCCAGCGTAAAGAGTGTGTTTTTTTAGCGATTCATCAAATTACCATACATTCAATTTGAAAGGTAAGAGCCCAAACTAAAAGCTTATATATCAAAAAGACTCATCTTTGCTTTTCATGAGCATAAAACAAATGGATAAAACCAGGATCAGAAATGGAATAAGTTTGCTTGGCAATATGCGTAACAAATTAAGTGTATGGTACATTTGTAGTAGGCTTTGATCCAACATCTTAGTCAAAGAAAAAGCACAATATAGTTCTTCACTTCATATATTCTTTAATTGAAGTAGTGAGGGGGGCTTACCTGCCCAGCAAGTGCCAAAGCATCAGTCAACAATGATATAGTCAACCAAATTTCCACACAAATTTGGTAACCAGCCATTGGTACGGGACCTTCCCTTGCGGCCAAAGATGTAGCCAGCGTCATTGGCACAAGGACCGATAAGGTCCTTCCAATCAAGAGCCCACCTGTAGATACATTAGAAGATCATTGTACTGAGGAATGTGATGACGCTACTACGAATAAGCATATACCCAGATCTTTCCAAACATGACAAAAACTTAATGAGAAGGAAAATGAAGAAGATGGGCTTTCCCGGTCCACCAGTTCCTAAGTGGCTAAATCATCCAACTATAGCATCACAGCCAAGGAAAACATCCAGACATCTATAACTATACTAGTTGGTCTTCACATGCACAAGAGTTCCAGTTCATTAATGAAGAAAAATCCAGCTTATTTGGCCCACTAATAGGGCTGACGGGCGATTCCAACATTATACGGACATATAAAAATTGTGTCCATGTCCAAACCATCCAACTTAATATTAAAGATATCCTATCAAGCCTGCCTTCAAAACAAGGCTCTCTACATATACTCTATCCCTGACAAATTAACCAAATCATATCACCTCTTAAGCAATAATGCTAGATCTGGTAACGTGAGACTGATAAATCAAGAATTTAACTGCAGGAGCCTACCTGATTTAAGATATTGAAGAAATCTTCCACCATTAAGATTTGGAGTAGTAAGAGATACCTCTACATTCAACTTCCAGACTAATATAGAGGCTATTACATATCTGATAGGAAAAGGAAAATATTAGTACAAATGGGTTCTGCAAGAAAAGGGGGAAGTTGGTACTCTCATAAGCATTCACAATTTCGCAGTTGAAGTGCTATGGTACAAAATTGACCTACTCAGATATCACGGTGGCTATTGCTGCACCAACAACACCAAAACCTAAGAAATATATCAAGATCAGGTCAAGAATTGCATTGAGTAGGTTTCCTGCTCCTGCAAATAGAGAACACATGTTAAGCAGAAAAACCTAAGCACATAAATAGTCGATCATATATAGCTCATACTTTAGTTGATATATGTATATTATGAATACTGAACAGCCAACAGAAGTATTATGATATTCATATAGCTCTATCATATCAAGAAACGGTAAATGATGATAGAAGATTATGATGTGATCTGAACAATGTTTATTTCCTTCGTCTGTTTCCCCCTTTGTTGGTCAAGAGAGTGGCGAAGAGACAGGGAAGACAGATAGAGGAGAGCACTACAAGACTTGAATATGATAGTCTTCACAATTTCTCTAGGTTACAAGCCTTTAGCGCGGATTATATAGTGCTTCATGATTCTACACTATCCAAACTTTTGAGCAGTGCATGAAGAAGTTAGCAGAAGCATTGCTAAGAATTTCAAAAGGCCATGTCTAATGGTGATGTGCTTCGTTATCTTCAGAAAGGATGTTTAATGAAAATACTTACCTATGGCATACAAAGGTGTCTTGGTATCTTTAAGTCCTCGGAAAGTTCCCTGCGCAGCAAGTGCAATGACAATTGGTGGAGCACCCAAAGCCCTCATTGTAAGGAACTCTTCTGCTGGTTGATGCATTGGTGAATCCTACAACATAGATACATGTAGTTGCTATTTAATAATGATTCCATTGTTGATAGTTGAGGGAGATATGGAAGGACAAAATCCTATGATTGAAAAAATATACTTCCTCTGTTTTTTATTAGTTGCGACACTTTAGCTTTCACGGACTCCTAGACGATTTTTAGAGGAAAGAGATAGAGAGAAAGAAAGAAGGGGACTCGTGAGATAGGAGAGAGATAGAGAGAAAGATTTGCCCAAAAAGAAAGTGTCACAACTAATTTCAAATTTCCTAATATGGGAAAGTGTCATAATTAAAAAAAACGGAGGAAGTACAAAGATCTGAAAGGCATGAAAAGCAAACTGCAGGAAGTAATCAACCGCTGAAAATAAAACTCTTCAGTAACATCGAGGATATGGCCAGTTAATCATGCAACTTTAAATCCGTTATAAATTGATCCTCTCTCAAGAGGAGCTCCGCTTCTGCCGAACAGCTTTAATTATAGAGTTGTATAAACCCCACCTAACTCTCAGTTTGGTCCTACTTCTGCCTCATTTTGTTGCTAAAAAAGGGAGGAGGAAACTTAGTAGCAAATGTTCGGCCACAATAATTAGAAATAGATGAAGTTCTCAACTGTTCAAATAATGGTCTTTTTGGTAAAACCATTAGAATAAGGAACCGTTTATTGGAAGCATGGTGTAGCAGTCATGTAAAGTAAATGACAATCCTCCCTGTAGATGTTGCACTTGTAGATGATTCATGTGATTCATGTCACAATTAAAAAACCTTCATCCTCTTAAAATATTGAACTCGAAGCAATACAAAGGGTAAAGAGTAACACGATTCCATCAAATTGAAATAAGAGAAAAATACGATGAACAAATAGTGAAGTCACACATACAACAGATATACCCATAATATTCACAAGAGATCCAGATCCAACTGAAAGTGCAACAGCTTCAGCCAATCCTAGACCAGCAGCAAGAATTAATGATGAAGACACTGAAGGAAGGACCTTTTTCCTTTTTTCATCATCTGCAATGTACCATTGTGTGATAAATACAAGACTCTGTGGATGAAACAAGCACAAGAGCTTTTCTTAGAGTATAACCTTGAAGGATCTTTACTTGAGTGGATACCTTGTCCAGTTTGAATGGAATTTTCATTTTGCACACTGACCAATGCCTGCTCTTCAGCAATAAAGGATGTTGTCACATTGAGCAATGGGACGTTGAACAATTTTGATACCAAGTTAAACAGTGATACTGACACTCCAACAGCTGCTAATTCAACCGACCCTGTAGTATCACAAAGGAAAAAGCTTAACCCTCAATCAAACACCGACTTCTATATACTACTCAGTAACCCCATAATTCCTGCATGAATTTCAGTACCCAATTGCAAGAATAAGCATAATAGTATTACGATCCCCCACCCGCCAAAAAAGAACGACTTAACCTATAGTTGTGTGTGCTAGATAAGGTTGGTGAATAATGATAAAGATTGGTAAATTATGGCAAAAGAAAATAACACCATAAACACATAAAGTAAATAATACAAGCATGACTCGATATAATCAGTCTTATCATGTAGCAACAATTAATATCATATCTCATGAAGTCTACCACCAACACGAAATCGTAATGGACCCAAGCAGAAACAAGAGAAGTTTACTCAAACCACTAGCTGTAGCTGATGGGGGGCTATTCGATCGATGTCTCATAAAGAAAAAAATGTTCCTGGTGCAGGAAATGCCCTTTTTCAAAAGTGGTTGGTCTGTTCACTTACATGTTACATTTATTAGTTATACTAATACCACATTGTTTGGAAGCTTATAAAGGAGCATCAAAAATGAAAATACCGCCAATTGCCTTACCATTACAATTACCCTACACCTGGGATAAGGTAGCACTTGCTAATGCATATGAACTTATATAGATGACTAACCAATTAAATAGAGGATGTTTCCTTAAGAGTTAAGACCCTTGGTTTCAAATGGGAACATTGACATTATAAACACTCCCCCTATTATCTGAAGTTCTATCCACTTTCCGTTTACGTTCGCATTTTTAAGTTCTACCCACTTTTACCTTATTCAACAAATTATTTTCCTCTTTTTTATTCATATACCCCCACAACATGGGACTTATTAACTAAAAGACACGTCGAATGGCCCCGTTTCCATATTCTCGAAAATGGAAGGAGTATCTGTTAAGCTACCTAGTGCTACCTAGTCAAACTAGGTTAGCAAGTTTTTAGGAAAAGATATTATTTGTTAGTTAGTTTCATTTATCTTTGTTAATGGCCTTGATCTTTGCTGATCTTGGATTATCTTTTGGGATTGCATACCCTTCCCACGCCTAACACATATATATGGTTGGGGAAGTCATTAATCAAAGGCAACACAATTATTCTCTCAATTGTATTCTCTCAATTAGATTTCTTCATGGTATCAGAGCCTAACTTTACATAATAAAAAAATTCCCACCGCCATGACTGGCGAGCAGTCATCACCGCAGTTGGTGGTTCCTAACGTTTTTTCTCCATTTTTTCTTAGCACCGGTGATAAGCCCGGTGACTTTATAACCCCCACACGATTGAAACATGATAATTATGATGACTCGGCTTCGGATGTTCAACTTGCACTCTAAGCTCGGCGGAAATTCGGTTTTTTAGACGGTTTAATAACCGGTCCGGAGCCACCATTCACGGCTGCGGATTGGTCTCAAGTTAATGTCATGCTCGTCTCATGGATTACGAACACCATAGATCCCGATGTGCGTAATACTCTCACCAAATTCCGTGAGCCATCAAAGCATTGGGATCACCTACACACGCAGTTTGCTTTCGTTAATGGTCCTCGAATCAATGAACTTCGATCCTCTCTTGCCAAGTGCGAGCAAACTCAAAACATGGTGGTGTCTACGTACTACGGCAAACTTAATAGTTTATGGGAAGAATTGGCTCATCATAAACCCCTTATCAGTTGCACTTGTTGTACAAAACGCACTGCTAGTATTCAAGATGCTAGACGTCGTGAATATCAAAAACTTCGCGGCTTCTTAATGGGTCTCTCCTCAGATTTTGCTCACCTTCGCACCGCTATTCTCTCAACGGACCCGTTACCTACACTAGATCGGGCATACTAACTTGTTGTTCAATATGAACGAGTTAGACTCACCATAAAGTGCAAGCACTTCCAAACCCACAGATGCTTTGGGGTTTTCGGTCCAAGTGGCTCGTGGACGTGGTCATTCTAAACGTCCAACGTGTACTCATTGTCACAAAATTGGACACAAGGCCTCTAAGTGTTGGTCTCTTCTCGCTTGCATGCATTCAAAAAGCATGGCCATGATGTTAGCAATTGTTATGAGCTTGTTGGGTATCCTGAAGGGTGATAGTCGTTCCACTCGCCCGCCTATGGGTCGTGGTCGTGGTACTCCTAAGTCCAATGTTGTCGCATCCTCCTCCTCTCAGGACTCTTCTCATTTGTTTACTGCGGATCAATGGAAAGCTTTGACCGGATTAATCAGTAATGCCAAGGTTTTCGATGATCGGTTAACTTGTACGTTTCTCTCCACTTCTTGGATCATAGACACCGGTGCCACCCATCATATTTCGGGTGAGAAGTCTTGGTTGTTTGATATTGTTCATATGCCATCTTGTCCCGTTGGCCTTCCGAATGGCGCAGTGGTTATGGCCTCTCATAAGGCTCTGTCCGACTTTATGATACTAGTACTCTCACAGATGTCCTCTATATTCCTACTTTCAGTTGTAATTTAATTTCTGTTTCACACTTATCTGCGGCAATCCCGTGTCTTGTACAATTTACTCATCTTTGTGTGCACCTATCGAGGGAGCTGATTGGAAAGGGACGTAAACAAGATGGACTATACTACTTCTGCGGAGGGGACTTGGTGACTCATTTGTCTGCCAATAGTGCAGTTTCGGACTTAGAGTTATGGCATCGTCATATGGGGCATCTGTCGCAGAAAGTAGTAAAGTTGCTTCCCTCTTAGTCATAAGCATGGGCGGATTTACATTGAAAGAAGGGTAGACATGTGTCTACCCAGTTTTAAAAGAAATTCAATGCAATTAATGTTAACAGGGAATTGGGAGATTGATGGTGAAAGTCGAAGTATTTCGCAGTGTTGAGCAGTGATCAAAACCCCCTACAATCATCTATTTTTTGTTTTTTACAACATGTTCTTTCCCTTATCTTCTATTTTTCCTTTTCTTTTCTAATTTGGAGCAGAGACAAGTTCATTAGTATAAAAATTTTAAAAATTGTGCACACCCAATTGCAATATTCTGAATACGCCACGCCACTGGTCATAAGGGTAGTTTGAATAAGGCATGTGAAATTTGTTTTCGTGCTAAACACTCTCGTACTCCGTTTCCTTTAAGTGATAGTCGAGCTAGTCAATTGTTTAAGAAAATATATTGTGATTTATGGGGTTCTTATAGACATGTCTCCTCTTGTGGAGCTCGTTATTTTTTGACTATTGTGGATGATTACTCACGTACTGTGTGGATTTATTCATTGATAGACAAAACTGAGGTGTTTCATATGTTTATGGATTTCGTTGCTATGGTTGATCGCCAATTCTCTCAAACTATCAAAATTGTTCAAAGTGATAATGGAACGGAGTTCAATTGTTTGTATGATTTTTTGCTGCGTCTGGCATCCTTTATCAAACCTCCTGTTTTTCTACTCCACAACAAAATGGGAGGGTTGAGCGTAAACACAAACTCATTCTCAATGTTGCCCGAGCCTTGTGTTTTCAAGCCAATCTACCCATTTATTTTTGGGGGGAAAGTGTTTTAGCCGCTGCACATCTAATTAATCGCACCCCTTCTCCCTTACTTGAAAACAAAACTCCATTTGAAATTCTTCATGGAACACTTCCCGCTTATAAGGCCATTCGTATTTTCGGTTGTTTTTGTTTTGCCCACGATCACAAAACTAAGGTGATAAATTTGCTAGTCGTAGTCGTAAATGTATCTTTGTGGGATTTCCATTTGGTCAAAAGGGTTGGAGGTTGTTCGATCTTGACAATAAGGAATTTTGTGTATCAAGATGTTTTTTTAGGATACTTTTCCCTTTTTAACTCCGGATGAAGTAAATATTGATTGTCATACCATTGCCCCCCTAATGATTATCCCATTGATGATGCTTTCGCTGACCACATTATGCCATACCATTGCCCCCCTAATGATTATCATATTGATGATGCTTTCGCTGACCACATTATGCCATATCCAACTCCACATAATGCCCCACCCACAACACCCCAAAACGACCCACCCATAGCACCACAAAGTCCCCATCCAGCACCACAAACTGCCCAGCCCGCGCCCGCCGGGTCGCACCCTGCGGCCACAGCTTTCAGCAGACGAACTCGCGCCCGCCGCATCCTCTCCCAAGGTCTCTTGCTTTCCTTAGCGCCTGCGCCCGCGGGGTCCCAACCAGCGCCCAGGCAGCTTTGTACGCAGCAAGCTCAGCGTAAGTCTGCGCCCGTGGGCTCAAATGTTGCGCCCACCCCTGTTTCGCAGCCCACACCACATGAAACATCGACTACTCTAGATACGGATGATGAAATGGGTCGTGGAAAACGGGAAAATTTTCCGAATGTTCTGTTACGTGATTTTTTTTGTTCCCTCCTTGGTCTCCAATAGTCCATCTTCGTCTACTCCGTCTCCATCACCTTCATCAGGTACTCCTTACCCGATAGCTCATTTTATAAATTGTGCAAGTTATTCGGTGAATTACCGAAAGTTTCTTGCAGCTGTTGTTTCTAATAATGATCCCAGGTCTTTCAAAGAGGCTATGAGAGATGAAAGATGGAAAGCTTCAATGCAGGATGAAATTAGTGCCCTTGAAGCAAATGGAATGTGGACCTTGGAAGAACTCCCATCCGGAAAGCGGGCTTTGGGAAGTCAATGGGATTATCGCACCAAATACTTGTCTAATGGTGATGTTGAACGTCTGAAATCACGCCTTGTTGTCTTAGGGAATCATCAGGAGGCGGGGGTGGATTACAATGAAACATTCGCTCCCGTCGCCAAAATGACCGTCGTTCGAGCCTTTCTCACCATTGCGGCTTCCAAAAATTGGGAACTCCATCAAATGTATGTCCACAATGCTTTCCTTCATGGTGATCTTGATGAAGAAGTATATATGAAACTTCCTCCAGGTTTTGAATGTCATAATTCTAACTTGGTTTGTCGTCTCAGGAAATCTCTTTATGGTCTCAAGCAGGCACCTCGCTGTTGGTTTGCTGAATTGGTCTCCGCCTTAAAAGGTTATGGTTTTCTCCAATATTATGCGGTCCATGTTCACTTATACAAAAGGCTCTGTTCATATCAATGTCTTGGTTTACGTTGATGATCTTATTGTGTCTCGCAATGATTCCGCTGCTTTAAAGGCATTTAAGGACTATTTGAGTGCTTGCTTCAAAATGAAGGATTTATGCCCTCTTCAATATTTTCTTGGCATCGAGGTAGCTCGTAGTTTTGCAGGGTTGTTCCTGTGTCAAAGGAAATATACTCTTGATATTATATTTGAAGCAGGTTTGTTGGGTGCCAAGCCTAGTGGGTTTCCTATTGAGCAGAACCATCACCTTGGCATTGCCTCAGGTCCGCTTCTTGAGGACGCTTCATCTTAGTTGCCTTGTTGGGCGACTCATCTATCTCGCAGTCACACGCCCAGACCTAGCCTATTCAGTTCATATTTTGTGCCAATCTATGCATGAACCTCGTCTTGAGCATTGGGAGGCTGCATTACGTGTTGTGCGATATTTGAAAGGGATTCTTGGTCAAGGTATTCTTCTTCAAGCAGATAGTAACCTATCTCTACAAGGATGGTGTGATTCTGATTGGGCAGCATGTCTTGTTACTACTAGACGATCTCTTTCTAGTGGATTGTTTTCTTGGGTCATTCCCCCATCTCATGGAAACAACACACAGTTTCCTCGCAAAAGCCGAATACAGATCCATGGTTGCCATTACTTGTGAGCTTAAATGGTTGAAGGGGCTCTTACTCAGTTTAGGTGTGCATCATATGAAGTCTATTCTTGTGTTTTGTGACAGTCAATCCGCTCTTCATATTGCAAAGAACCCCGTCTTTCATGAGCGCACCAAACACATCGAGGTAGATTGTCATTTTGTGCGTGACGCTATCATTGATGGTCTTATTGCTCCTTCTTATGTCTCTACTACTACTCAGTTGGCTGATATCTTCACCAAGGCACTTGGCAAGCTACAGTTTGATACATAACTATCCAAGTTGGGCATTCATGATCTCTCCCATGCTCCAACTTGAGGGGGGTGTTAAGCTACCTAGTGCTACCTAGTGCTACTAGGTTAGCAAGTTTTTAGGAAAGATATTATTTGTTAGTTAGTTTCCTCTATCTTTGTTGATGGCCTTGATCTTTGCAGATCTTGGATTATCTTTTGGGATTGCATACTTCCTTCCCACGCCTAACACATATATATGGTTGGGGAAGTCATTAATCAAAGGCAACACAATTATCCTCTCAATTTTTAGATTTCTTCAGTACCATATAATGAGCTAAAGAATGACAAAAACAAATCAAAATTGGAAAAGTTAATACCCAAATGACCAACAAATGCAGTGTCAACAAGGGAAGTAATAGGATCAGCAGCTAAAGCCAATAGAGCAGGCAATGCAATCGACAATATCTCCAAACCAAGATCATCCGAATTAAGCGCATCCCTGCAATTATCATCACCCAAAAACAAAAACCCAATAAAAAACACAAATTTCACATAATTACAGTCATGAACTTTAAAATTCAACAGTACCTGAAGCGGAAAAGTGGAGGAATTACGGAATTGGAGGAAGATGAATGTGAAGGAGGAGTTGAGAGTTTAGGGTTCTTGGATTTGGGGAGAGATCGGATACGAAAAGAGGAATTAGGGTTTTGTTTAGAAGAAATTGAATTGGAAAAAGGATATGAGTGGGGAATTGGGGAAGTGTAATGGCGGGAATTAGAGTGAATGTAGAAGAAGTTATAAGGAGAAAGAAAAGTTGCCATTTTTATTTTACAGGTGATAAAATGGAGGAGAGAGAGAGAATGTAGCAACTGATTTAACTGATGAAATTTATGGATGATGTTTGTTTATGAATTCTTGGTGCTAAAATATCTTTTACATGGATGGATTCTTTGGCTTTTGGCGGCACATCAACTTTGTTCGATTTTTGGCCATCAAAGAGAAAAAGTTGTTGTTTTGGATTATAATGTGTACCCAACGATCTTGGTAGTTTTTATATGATTGTGTATTCACTTCTCAAAATGGTTATTTGAAGTATATATTTGGTATGGAATGCTACTGATTGATCTATAACTGGGTTTATAATATGTCGAGTCAATATCGGAGCGGAATGGTAATATATCGAGTCAAAATCAGGTTGAGTTGATAAGGGTCGAAATATTGGGTTGGATCATTTACGAAGCGAGTTAAACAGGTCATGGTTCGTAAATAGTTAGATCAGGTCTTTTTTTTCAGGTTGAAATTCGAGTCATAAACGAGTTGGGTAGTTAACGGTTGGATTGCAAGCGGGTCGGGTCAGTAGAGGGTCTGGATGTTCTCGGATCGATTAAAAATGACCTGGTTCTATATTACCATGTATGAACGGACTATGGGTTGAGTTTGAACCGACATATGTCGATTCTGGGTCACCACCTACTGTCAGGTTATAAGTTGGTTGATGAAGCACAGGTTGATTTTGGACAGTTTAACGCATCGGGTCATAGACTGAAAACTTTGATATTTGAAGAATGTCACGAGTCAATATCACACATTATTTTTAAAAATTGGAGAGGTAAAAAAGAGGACAGTACTATAAGTGAGCATAGTGGTAGCCATGGTAGGGCATCTTCACCTGAGTGAGTGCAAACTAGGTTGTTTATAATAGGGGAAGATATAGTAAAACATGTAATTAACTAACTCTGAGATGAAAGTAAACCATGTAATGGGATGTTATGTAACGTGAAAAGCACTTAACTAGCAAGGAAAAAATAAATAAAATATCGATATTGCAATGAGATTTTCAAGTTGTGAGAGCAAGAGAGATAAGTCTACAATGAACAAGGGTGTGCTAGGAGGAAGTTAAGGAGAAAACTGAGAAAAATAGGGTAAAGTAACAGATGACTCATATTGGTAGGTAGCTGACATGTCATATCTTCAAACACGAGTTTCCTTAGTTGTTGGAGAAAGGATTTCCTATGTAGAGAATATGTTGTAAGATGAGAAGGACCAAGACGAGGCGCAAGTTAGAACACAGAGGAAGGAAGACTTAACTAGTTAAATTGGTACGAATTGAAAATAATTTAACTAGTACGCTCGGGGATGTCTCCGGTTGTTTTATTATTTTACATCTTATTATATTATACTAATATTTTACAGACATTTCAAATTGATGGACAACTATCTATATATCTCCAGAATTGATTTTTTAAAGATATAACTAATAATGTAATAAAAATCTAATAATTAGAAGGTACTGAAAGGATGCGATTAAGTGGATTTGTTTACTTCTTGTTAGTTTTTTGCAATCGAAAACTTATCTAAATAAAACGATTTAGTAGTTGGAACATGATAATAAAAGACAACGAGAGTTGGTGGTAGAGTTATGAAATTCAAATAAGTTGGTCACGAATTCTGAATTTTGGAGGAGTATAACGACAACATGTCATATAATCTATGTTCATATGTTTAGATTTCACGGATTGTTATTTCCTTTAAGAAATTCCTATGAATTTCAAAAACCTGTTTGGTTAACAAGGGATTTTAAAATTCCGGATAACTGGCTGTGTTGCAACCTCTATCTATGCATGTACGTCATCTCATTGCTTTCAATAGTAGAAGAAAATGTGCACAATATCCAAGAAGAGACAGAGGCTTGGAGTTCCACAAAAACTGAAGTTCTTCGCTATAAATTGCTTCTAAAGCTGTAGCATTAATATCACCTTCACTTTCTACCAACATTATTCCTTCTCAGTTCCAAAAACCACCTTTTCCTCTTCCTTCTTATTTAAATCACTCTTAGTTGCCTTTACATCTTCCTTTCTGCACTTTCCCTCTTCTTTTCGCCAGTTTTAAAGAAACAACAAAGCTAAACCTATCCTTTCTTTCCTTAAGAGTATCCTCAAATGGCCCAACCAAATGAGTAGGGGAGGTTTAGAGCTGGTGTTTTTATTAATTCAAATGAAAACAACTTACAGAGTCTAGAACTACAATGGTCGTACTCTGTCCTGGGAGTATTTGTTGGGCCTAATCCACCTCGAGTCACAGTGGTTCAAGGGCTTATCAACTCCCAATGGATATATATCTCTAGTATTATCATTTCAAGAACAGGTAACTACTATGTTTTTCATTTTGATAATAATCATGATATGGAAGGGCTTATAAATCAACATACAGCCATTATAGATGGAAGAATCATAACTTTTAGACGTTGTAACTGGTTCAGCGTGCCACATGCAAACAATTTTGACATAGCAAGACTATGGGTTCGAGTGCATGGTGCTCCTTTGGGGTACCTAGAGCCAAACTGGACAAATAGGATACTCAGCCACATTGGTATGGTGGATATGATTGAGCATGATGGAAACCCACTACCTCAGTTCCCATATCTCAGAGGCAGAGTGTTTATAGATCTCACAAGACCTTTAATACCTGGCTGCTATCTCCCTATACACAACAACAGAGTTATTTGGGTGGATTTCAGGTATGAAGGTCTTTTTAGATTTTGTAAAAACTGTGGGTGTGCTGGCCATTACACAAGATATGGTAATTTGTCATTCTATGAAGCTAGAAGAAGAATTCAGCATAGAATCCAGGAATTTGAACAAGGGGGATTATTAGTAATATATGGTCCCTCTCATCATCCATACTATACAAATATCTTAGAAGGGTCTTTAGACATATTCAGAAATAGGAACACTCGTGTTAACTTGGTGGAGAATGGGGAACCTGAAAATGGGATTGAGAATCAATACCTTACTCCTGATATGCTCATGGACTTGAGTTCAGACTCAGAGGAAATGGGAGAGGGGGATTACAGGACAGGGGATGAAGAGTTTGATTCATCAGATGATTCCGATACTCACAAACAAGAACAACAAAATCATGCATGCAATAACGATGAAAGTGCAAACTTACTACCAAAGGTAACTCTTGTTCCCCCTCCTGGTTTTCGTTTTGGATTTCAACCTAACCCATATGCTGATTTCCACCCCCTAGAACTACTAACCCTATGACTACCAACCTGTCAAACATAAGCACCATAAACAACCAACCAAACCCTTACTATGAGGTAGGAGAATCTTCAAATGGACCACAACAGCTCTATCATGCATCTAATGAGACTGAAGATGTTAATATGTTTCTCAATGCAAGAGGTTTTCCTTCATTGTCCAACCTCCCTGATCAACAACCAAACTTCACTTTGTTCTCTAACCCTATCCCTCCACCACAAGACACAAACATAACTCTCAACCAAACACAACACCATAGTGATCAATTTACAACCTTTCCTAGAAAAAGCCTACGTATACAAATTCCATCAAACACATTTTACGAGGAACTGATAGAACAAACACCACCATTAGGTCCACATGAACCGCCAATTATGGTGGAACAGGAAACCCAACCTCCAGCTACGTTATTTCAGACTTTAGGGATCACAGCTTGGGCAAACATCCCTTTTTCTGAACACATGCAGCTACAACAACACAACCATAAAACCACCTTTGACTGCCTCTCTGCTAACCAGACTCAGCACCACCAAATACAAAGCTCTACTACTGAACCATCTCTGCCACCAAATTTCCCTAACCTAGACCCAAATGCGTATATTGCTCGTGGACCAAGATTTGGAGGTGGGATACAAGCTACTGGCATTGTCCCAAGGTCCAATGTGTTACAGGAAGCAAGTAGGAGACTAAGAAGGTACTTGCAAACCTTTCAAAACCAAGCTAAAATACATACTTCTCCATTGCCCTCCACACATCCTTTTGTCTATGGAGCACCTATGTTTCCTTTGGCAGTCCCTGATCATGAAAGGAATCTACCAAACTCACCAGCTACTCCACCAGTCCAGGTAGAATCTCCAACTATTGAACAACCTGAGATGGTTTTGAAGAGACTGACAACAACCTGGTCCAGCAAAAGACCCAGAAATGGGAGAAGGAAAAGAGCACAGTCAATTGGAAACACTTTAGAGGCAGATGAGATGGAAGGGGACTGGATCTCAAGAGAAGAAGGCAGAGACTGAAAAGATGGGAAAGCAAAGGGGGTTTTAAAATGTGGTATAGAGAAGACAAGTTATGTACCCAGGCCCGTCCCTGGGGCAGGGCAGGTGGGGCGCCCGCCCCAGGCCCACGGGAAAAAAATAGTCTAATCGTAAATTTTTAGTTCTGAAATGACGTATAGATATAATAAACACGGAACAGATGCTAAATAATTTCTAGGTAGCTTGCTGGTAATATAGGACCCTTCCTTTTCTCAGGAGCCCAAGGTTCGAACACCGTTAGTACTTAGCGGCAGTAGCTCTGCCTTCTTACATACTTTTTGAACTTTACTTTTCCATCTTATTTAACTTACCTTTCTTACACCACTTGTTTTTTTCCCTTTACTTTCTTATTTAAGCATTAATTTTTGTTTTACTCCCTTTTATTTCACAACATCATCATTGTGTTCTAACTTATGAAATATTAATCCATTTTTTCCTCCAAGAAAAATATCGTCCAACTTTCAAATTTACAAACGCCTCTCACATTATATTAGTGTTAATGTATTTTGTTAATTTGATTATAATGTCTGGTAGACTTGAATCAAAGTTTTACGTCACAACAAACTGTTAATTATTTTTGTTTACTATAGGTATAAGTTTGTTTTTGTAGTCAAATTTGATTGAATTAAATCTAACATGTGAGAACTTGGTGAAAAATTGATTACAAAACAAGATAAGACTTAATTATATAAAGAATGTCAATCATAATATCATTATAACATGATAGATGAAATACTCAAGCTATAAAAAGATACAATGGTAATTTAGTGTTTGAAATTAAACAAAAGAAATTATTATTCTCGTATTTCTTTTTAAAAAAATTATATGAATTTGGATATTTGTATTTTCGGCAAATATCGTTAATTTACCACATTAAAAAGTACTTCTACTAGGACTCTAGAAACAATTCTTAAAACTCATATTGAAGGGCCCTTATTTGTTATTTCGCCCTGGGCCTCCATAATATCAGAAATGGCCTTGTATGTACCCTTAAACCTAAAGCCATCACTGACTTGCAAATGGCTTTAGACTTAGGGGTGGAAGCTGGGGAAGAACTGACCTCTTCACACAGAGGCAAGAGAGAGGCAGGAACAGAAAATAGGGGAGTGCAACTTAAGCCCAACAAGAAGAGAGTGAAGCATGAGGAGGAGTTAACAGAGCCTGTGTCACTAGATGATGAATCTGAGACAGAAGGAAGTGATATGGAAGTGGAATGTATTCTGGATTTGCAACTTGGCACCTGTTCAGGTAAAAGGAAGAAGGACAACTCTGAGGATAGAACTGATGGAGGTGGGGTGGCTGGCCTTTCACAGCCCCCAACTCCATTATGAAAATATTGGCCTTGAATTGTAGGGGTTTGAATGACCTTAATTCCCCTACAATTCCTTATTTGCATTGGATGATCAATGCAAAATGCCCTATGTTTTTATTTCTGTCAGAAACTAAATGCCTCGTTTCTAAGGCGTCTTCCTTATTTAGTAATACCAACCCAAGTTTTTACTAAGGGTAGACTTTTGGTTCTTGCTTGGACTAATGTTGTAGTTTCCTGTCTTTCTAGTAGTCCTAACTATGTTATGTATAGGGTCCAGTACCCAAATGGAAATTTGTATGTTTTGTTTATGGTTCCCCGGTGTTGGAAGAAAGACCTCATATATGGAGGCAACTAGCGGAAATTTTATTAATCTACCCTAAATGCCTAGTAATGGGTGACTTTAATCAATTAGAAACCCTTGACGATAAGTTAGGAGGTTCAAATTTCATACGTGGATGGGAGGATTTTATGGATTGGCGTTTGAACTCTAACTTAATCAATGTTCCCTTTTCGGGACCAAAGTTTACTTGGTGCAATAAACGATTTAATTCAGGGTTAATAATGGAACGATTAGATAGGGGTTACATGACCAATGAATGGTTTGAGGAATTTCCCGGGAGTCAAATTATAAACCAACCCTTTACTACCTCGGACCATGCAGCGATCCTTTTCACTTCGGAAAACTAGCATCACAATACTACTCGCCCGTATCAATTAGAAAACTGGTGTCTCAAAACCAAGAAGTAATGAATATGATACAACAAATTTGGGAAAGCACTCACTCGGGGTCCCCTATGTACTCCTTGAACCGTAAATGTAGTAAAGCCCGTCAAAAAATTCAAAAATGGTCCCTAGACTACAAGAAATTTAGAGGGATTAATTGGAGAAAGATCACGCATGAGTTAACGGTTAGAGGAACAACCATTCACTCTCTAGACCAAGCACGAAACTATAGCCTCTTTGCACACCAACAAATCACTGAGTATGAACTAGGTAACATATATTGGAAACAAAGAGTTAAAGCAAGATGGATTCAAAATGGAGACCTGCCTACTAAACTTTTGTACCAAAAGGCAAAGAAAAAGCAGAAAAAAACGAGATTCTTATGCTGAAAAACAACGAGGGAGAATGGGTGGAAGGCACTACTGGAATTACAAAACTCATTACCGACTTCTGAAAGACATTTTCACCACCAAAACTAATCCTACCACAAATTCGGAGAATGAAGCCGATCTTATTTTGCGAGAACTGGACCTACCATGCCTTACAGAAGACCAGGTATTAGACTTGAATAAACCACTTACACATTGGGAAATTAAAACAGCTATGTTCTCCATTAAAGAGTCTAAATCTCCGGGACCAGATGGTATGTTGACAGAATTTTTCCAACTACACTGGAATATAGTGGGAGAGTCGGTAATTAGAGCTATACAACATGTCTTTTCCACAGGGTATCTACTCAAAGAATGGAACCAAACCATCATGATTCTCATACCCAAGGTAGAGTCTCTAGAGGAGGTAGGACACCTCCGGCCTATAAGCCTTTGCAACACAATTTACAAATGCCTCTCGAAGTTTTTGGTGAACAGGATGAAAAGGGTCCTTCCAATGTTAATCTCACACTTTCAGCTAGCTTTTGTTCCGGGACGTCACATGACGGACAATGTGATTCTAAGCCAGGAGTTATTACATCTGATTAACACCTCAAAAGAAACAAAGAACCCCAAAGCTGCCATAAAAATGGACATGAGCAAAGCATATGACATAGTAGAATGGCACTTCCTACTAAAAGTCCTCCGAGCTTATGGTTTCCCCCCCTTTGGCTCCAGCTGATAAAACGGTGCTTGACTACGGTTTCCTTTAAAATTCTGGTCAACAATCACCTGTCGGATAGGTTCGATCCGGAATGTGGTCTTAGGCAGGGGGACCCTTTATCCCCATATCTCTTTCTCTTCTGTATGGATATCCTGTCTCGTACTCTCAACATCTCAGAAGACATTAAACTTTTCAAGGGTATTAAAATCAGCAGGAATGGACCCTCCATCTCACACTTATTTTTTGCCGACGATGTAATGCTATTTTTCCAGGCAAATAAGGACTCATGTGGGGCGCTAGCCACTATTCTCAGCCGCTTTGCAAAAGCCTCAGGACAGCAGCTCAACCTGAATAAAGCCTACGTCAAATATAGTCCCTTAATGCATGAAAGAGACCGTCAACAGTGCAATACCATACTCAAGATGCCTATGGTCACTACAATGGACCATCACCTCGGCTCTCCAATTGACTTGCCAGGGAAGAAAAACCAACACTACCAATTTTTGATCCACCGGATCTCGGGGAAAATTCTACCTTGGAATAATACTCCCTTCTCACTTCCGGTGGAAATTCTGCTAATAAACACATTGCTCATCCCAATGGTGACGCATATAATGAACAATATTCTTCTCCCGAATACGATAGTTGGTAAGATTGATTCTCTCTTTATTAAATTTCTGTGGGCCAAACATGGAAGCCCTGGGGTCCACTAGATTAATAAAGCAACAGTTCACACCCCAAAGGGCATGGGCGGACTAGGGGTTAGGAATCTGGAAGCGGTTAACAACACTTTGTTAATGCAACCAGTCTGGAGAATGCACAAAAACCCACAATTACTTGTATCCCAAGTAATAGGACAGAGGCTTAAAATTATGGAGTCTCTTAAAACTCCACGAGTACTAGAAAGGAACAATGGGATTGTGGGGAATAAATCTTTCTCGGGGCGAGGTATGGAAAAGGCGGGCAGACTCTTCGATACCGGGTACGCTTGGAAGATAGGCAATGAACGGATGGTAAAGGCCTTTCATCACCCCTGGGTTGAAGGTAGAACCCCGAACCCTAAAAATAGTGATCAGCAACAGGAAACACAAGATTGACGTGTAAAGGAGTTCATGAACCATAATCCGCGTTATTGGGATGGGGGGAAGGTGCGTAAATACTTTGCCTGGGAGGATGCCCAACGAATCTTAGGGATGGAAATTCCACAAGAGAATCACAAAGACCACGTTTACTGGAAGAACACTAAGTCATGCCAGTTTACTACGAAATCAGGGTACGCCTACCTGATGCAATTGGAAAGACAACAAATACACAACTATGGAAGGACGAAAATGAAACGGCCAGGGTAGCGAAGAAACTATGGCATGCAGACCTCCCCCCAAAATGGAAAATGTTCCTTTGGAAAACATGGAGGAACATCCTTCCAACAAAGGACAAACTAAGCAAATGGAAAATTGTAAATGAGGACAGCTGCCCGATGTGTCTTGTGTATCCAGAAACGACAATGCATCTGTTCAGTCAATGCCCGATGATTGGCCAATTATGGGTGGATACTCCGACCCTCCAGCCAAAAAACATGACAACCAACACCAATTTTGGGGAAGTAGTCTAGTACACGATAGACTCTATACCCAACTCAACCACCCAGGACGAAGGTAACATTGCTACGTTGTTTGCTATAACCCTTTGGACCATCTGGTGTACGAGAAACAATATGGTATTCCAAAATACCAACATGAGTATGTCCCACATGCGTGACATCAGAAACCGAGTCTGGGATGAACTACAGTTATTTCAGAACAAAGTCAATTTGACAGTGGACCAGGCTCCTACTAACTCTGGGACTCACTCAGATTATTCCCCGGGGTTCTTCCTTGCAAACATAGGCAGAAATTTACATGGATCTCCGACCATGATTATAGAAACAGATGGTTCATGGGAAAAAACCACCAAAGCAGCTGGAATGGCATGGATTAGGAAACAAGCAAGACTTGACAATATTGCGGACACAAACCAAGGGACAATAAAAGGGGGGATCTTACGGGGCCGCGACGTCAGCTCTTCACACCGAGGCACTCGCCTGTCTAAATGGACTCAAATGGGGCTTACAACAACAAGTGGCAGGAATACAAATCCAGACAGACTCCTCCGAACTGGTCACGTTACTACGACATCAGGCGCAGACAAATCTGGAAGTTAACTGGACGATACAGGAAATCAGAAAAGCGGCCAGTGAACTACAATGGTGCACAATAATGAAAGTTACCCGGAAGGATGTCGAACAAGCCCATACGATGGCCACCTTCTGTAGACGAAATTTATTTGAGTTTTCGCTTTCTTAGGTAATATTGAGCAGGTGTAAAAAAAAAGGTATTTTAAAATTCCGATGATTTTTGATTGATTAAGGGGGCATTGGTAATTTAATTCCCATGTTTTATGGAAGTTCTAATTCCCATGAATTTACAATTCCTCCCTTTTCAATGTTATGGGTCAATTAAACAACTAAACCACTTAAATTCCCACGAATTTCCAGTTCCTCTATTTTTGGTTGTCAATCAAAATATTACTATGAAATACAATGTATAGATTATTTTTTTGGTTTACCTTCTATAATATTTACTAATATAATATAAAAAAAAATATTAAGCATTTGGCACATGGAATCCCCTGCGTCTAGCATTAGAATCCCCTAGCGTCTAGCATTACGCCAAATAAATCACTCAACCATTATTAATTTATTATGCCCTCATTAGCAACCAAAATGCACAACATATGAATCAAACGCTAAACCTCTTTAAATAAAAAGTGAAACTATTGGGTCAGACTGTCTGACCCAATGTTTATGGTCAGACCCTTGTACCTGACGATGACGACACTGTCATCTCTCCACTCCCTTCTCCACCTCTCTCCAATCTTTGTCCTCCACCGCCAGTAGGAAAAGCCGACGACACTTCTCCCATACTTTGAAACCTCGAAAAAACCGGTGTCGAGCTCGATTCCACCACCGTCAACCCCGACTTCCTGCTCGGTGACGTCTCTGGATCCTTTCCTCGCATCCTCGAGAACAGCTGAAAGTTCGACGTCCTCCCTGTCTTCGTCGTCGGTGGTGGTGGAATCGGAGGCCTTACTGCCGCAACATGTGGTCGCACCTCCTCCGATTTACAGCGTAATAGGTTGGTTTATGTTTCCAGTTGGTGCTTTTCTTAGGGTTTTAGTTAGTTTTGTTGTTATTTTCAGTTGATGCTTAATATGTTTCAGGTGCTCTACTTTTCCCTTCAGTTATATGTTTCAATTAGTTCTTTTTTTCTTTCAGTTTTGATTATCCAACTGAATGGATAGAAGGTCCAACTGAACTTAAAACACATGCAACTGAAAGAATAGAAGGATCCACTGAACAACTAAAATCAAAATACATCAAACTGAAAAAAAACTGAAACAAACTGAAGTAGTCTGACCAAATATTATGGTCAGACGCGTCTGACGCAATACCTTCTTAAACAAAAATCTCACCACTTATAATCTTAAACAACCATATACTCCTATTACTAATTAGAATGAAAAGATAAATGTATAATAGCAATTTTTTGAAAAACATTCTCTAATACTACAAATATTTTAAAAAATACTCAACATACACACTTCAAAGTTTGAAGATCGTCCAAGCCACACACTAGTTGCTTCGTTAAATTACGAGAACATAAAAAACGCCAGCCACCCGTTTTTCTTTTCGAAAAAAGAAAGGAAGTAGGGAACAACGCCACCAAAAAGCTAAAACACACTTCAAAGTTCCCGCCTTAACAAAAAATTTTCAGCGAAAAAACACTTCACATGCACATCTTCACTTTCTTCTCTGCAACCCCTCACCGAAAACTAAACCCTAAATCCCCAAACTTCACCGGAAAAGTGACGATTCCATCACCGTCGACGCCGAATGGTGTCAACTT
Organism: Patellifolia procumbens; assembly: GCA_947645195.1. Taxonomy (NCBI): domain Eukaryota; kingdom Viridiplantae; phylum Streptophyta; class Magnoliopsida; order Caryophyllales; family Amaranthaceae; genus Patellifolia; species Patellifolia procumbens. The sequence goes on from CANSGD010000972.1 coordinate 10,847,653, forward strand.
GGCAGATATTTTCCGACGCCGGTGACAATTTCCGGTGGGAAATATCACCATCTTCTAAACCTTCTCATCAGGATCATAATCACCTCCATTCTTCTCCTCCTCCTTCTCTCCCTTCTTTCCACGATGTTCTGCTTCAAGGTATTCATCTCTCTTTCTTCAATTGATTTTTTTTGGTGTAATTCATAAAATTTGGAGTAATTGCGCAGGATGTTCGAAGATTTTCGACGATTGCGAAAGACGAAATGTGGATAATGATGTTCCGATGTTTCGGACTGGATTAGGGAGTTCTGTTGAGTTGAAGAAATCGTCGATTGCTAAAGCTTCTTCTGTTCTTGGAGATGATTGTATCAGTAGTTTTGATACAGGTTAGGGTTCATCTGGTGTGTGTTAATTCATTTTATGTTATATTTTGATTGAGATTGTGTTAAATCTATATATTAGTTCAGGTGGATTTAATGTGATTGAAATTTGAGAATTTGTTATTGAATATAGCATGAGGACTCAAAAAAGAGGAAAAAGGAATATCCTAACTGCTTTACTAATTAGACAGTTAACCGCTTTGCTAACTACTCCCTCCGTCCCATAATATAGTGCTTGTTTCTCATTTTTCACAAAAAATAAGGTTAAACAGAACACCAATGATTGAAGTACTTGTGACAACAAAACAACAAATTTAAAGAGGTAAAGTAGTGAGAAAAAGACAAATATAATAATGACAAGTACATAGAAAAGGGATATTTTAGAATAAAATACTTTGGGGACCACTTTTCAAGTACTTGATGAAGATATGTTAGGAATTTAGTACCTTTTAAAAATGGAAACAAGAAGAACTTTTTGGGACACCCAAAATGGAATACAAGCACTATATTATGGGACGGAGGGAGTAAGTTTTAAGTGCTTTTGCACGCATCCGAGCGTATAAGACTGGTGTTACTGTATTTGAGTAGTACATATGTCTGCTTTAAAGGCAATTATGGGTAAGAGTTTATATGGAGGATTGGAGGTACTAGGAGGTCTAGGACAACACTGGAATGTTGCCGAATACGATTTCTTGATTATCATATGTGTTACTTAGATGCTTTTATTTTATTATAAGTCCGTGTGTCAGACATTTGATGCTGCAACGGTCCAACCAAAGAGTTAGGAATCGTTACTTGACAAGTTGATTCTCATCGAGACACCTCAATTATCATGATTTGCATAGTCATAGGAAAAAAAATTTAGTTTCAAAGACAGAAAGTGAAGTCAAGTTATGATAAGAATTGTAGCAAGAAGTAGCAAACATGCCACGAAAGACACCCAAAAGCCTTTATATGTTTCATGAATGTTGTGTCTCGTGCCTGTTTCCCGAAGTTGGAGTTTCAGCGTGTGGAACGCTTGTATATGTAATTTAAGATTTGTGCATGATTTGCTTAAGAGATTCCTTAGTTTTTGGTTTTAAAGCACATATAATTTTGTATATCATTGCTTATCAGGGCCACCGTGCTTTAAAGGAAATGGGTTCACTTCCCCTAATTCCATGTTTCAAACGGGTTCTGGGAAAACAGTTAATATATCTTCTACTGGACTTCTCAGAGCTAGAGCATTGTTGGGGGTTGATGAAAGTAATTATGATTGCAACATCCAAGGCTTTGAGCCAGCAAAGAAGAAATTTCGTGGGGTGGACACGTCTTCATGTGAAAGACGATCACAACTGGAGAAAATGCAGATCAACTGTATGGGAACCGAGAATGATTCACTCTGCTCAAAGTTTCCATTTCATTTGAAGAGTGATTCTTCAGGAACTGAGCTGGTTGATGGGAGTATTGGTGAACTTATAGGACCAGAAATGTCTGATTCTACAACCAAACCATCTGCAATTAAGTTCAATACTGCTGGTGGTAGATCTATTTCAGTTTCTAGGGATGCTTTGCAGCGAGCAAGAAATCTTCTCGGTGACCCAGAGATGGATAGTCTCTCAAACGAGGGGGATGTAGGTGCTTCTATGTTTTCATTCATAAAACATGGCACTTCTGACGAGGGCTTCTTTAGCAAGGATAACAAGACTGATTATTCTCATCAATCTCAACAAAATCCGAAGATCTTTGTATCACCATTGAAGTCATCTTCTAGCAGAAAGTCATCAGAAGCCAAATCAGAGATCTTGATCTCAGGGACCAATTTAATGAGCAAATTTGATGCTGAGGAAAGCACCTGCAAACCAAATGGTAAACGGTCCTCATCTTGTCTGGCAAAGAGTTTGCAAGTGAAGCCCCTTGTTCCTGATACAACACTGCAGCACTCATTGGCCAATGGTTCAGATCCAGGTATCCGTAGATTCTCAAAGCCATCCAGGGGACCACTAGTTGATATTACGAACACCAGAGGCATCGACTCTGCACCTAAGAAAGGAACAACCACTGAGCTAAGGAGACTTGGGAAACGAACTTATGTTTCTCCATTTAAGATGCCACGGAGTTCAAATTTCATTACTCCTTTGCACTATGACATTTCCTTGGCTCCTAATGGTGAGTTCGTCAAATCATTTGATGAGATTGACAAAATCACGTCATCCATCCCCACCTAACATGCTGTTTCTGATTTAGGATTTCCTAACAAGGAACCTGATGCTGTATATTCCCGAAAAAGGATTTGTACCCGCTATCCATTTCAGAATTCAAGATTATATGTCAAGGATTTTTTTAAAGAGCCTCCATTCCATCCTGAAACGGTATGCGAAGACATCCCTATTATTATCACTTTTTTAGTGCTTATATACTATGTGCTGACATTTTCATGGAACTTCAATGAACATAGCTGGAGCATATATCAGAGCAAGTACGGCAAATTGATCCTCGAACTTCAGAGAATTACAGATTTTGTGAAGGGTCCCAGGCAATTTGTGTTGATAATTTCTACCACATGCTGGTTCAGTCGGGGGCTTCTGCGCAACATGCATCAAAAGAGTAAACTTCATTTCCTCTTTTTTCACTTCTGTCTACTCAGACAGACTTGTATTTCCTCAGGTAGATTGTTTTGGATGTCATAAAATTTACCTCTCGGCCTAGGTGGGTAGACAACATTTGTATTTAACATTGTCTTGGATTGCTTGAGCTTAAAATTGTTTTTGACGTGTGCATGGATGTTTTTATCAATCAACACATGCAATAAGAGGAACCCTAAATCTAGAAAAGACGCCTGTGATGATTCAAATAGCTTTTGTAACATTTATATTTGAACTCTGATTACATTGGTTGAATACCTGCACAATGATAGTAGAGATTATCCGGATTAATAGGCTAGCCTCCCTCCCTGCGGAATTTCGATGAGCTAATGAGGCATGAACCCTCAACTTTACGTGTTATTATGTATGATGTTAGCTTTACGATATGGACCACATTCTGCTATGCAAATTTACGTAGTTGTGATTTATATGGGTCAGTGAGAACATAGTTTCATGAACGTAGTTGGGGAACAGATTTCAACTTATAAGCTATTAGAAGATTTGCGGGTGCTGCTTTGTTACTCGTGACGTTCATTGGAGACTAATGTTTTGTGTATTTCCGGTAGGTGGGTTGCAAATCACTGCAAGTGGATTGTGTGGAAACTTGCAAGCTATGAGAGATGTTATTCAACTAAATTCATGAAGAGATTTTTAACTGTTTCTAATGTGCTCGAGGAGTTAAAATATAGGTAAATGACAATTTCGTTGTTTGTTCCTCGTCGAAGTAGGAGTTGAAATGTTTCCAGGTAATATCACTGTTTTCTGATGCGCTTATGCAGATATGAACGTGAAGTTAATCATGGTCAGCGTTCTGCAGTTAAGAGAATTTTAGAAGGAGACGCATCACCTTCTTCCATGCTGGTGTTATGTGTTTCTGAGATTGAGACTCTTAGTGCAAGTATGGCAGAAAATAGTAGCAATACAAGAATAGAACTTACTGATGGGTGGTACTCAGTATGTGCTCAGTTGGATCTCTTGCTATTGAAGCAACTTGATGCGGGTAAAATATTTGTGGGACAAAAACTACGGGTATTGTTTTTCTGTTTGAAGCACTCCATACTTTTTCGAGCGCACTGTATTTAAAACAGCAGTTTCTTAATGGTCATTTTTCCTGTAGATTTGTGGAGCTGGTTTAAATGGCTGGAATGGACCTGTTTCTCCTCTCAAGGTTTGTTTGCCTTTTGTTTTTTCAAGACCTAAAATGGCTGAGTACTTCCTTTTAGTTCTTAAAAGGATTTCTCAGATCTTCTACTTAATCCTCAGGCATCATCGACAATTAGCTTAGTGCTGCATATGAATGGGACATACAGAACTAGCTGGCATGAGCGTTTAGGATTCTGTAAGTGTCATTAATGGAGTTACTTCTCTTCTCTCATAGCCTTTTTGTAGTAGGTTTGTGATGGTCTCATTTTCTTGGCTGCCTTTTGAAATTTGATTCTATTTTAATATGAAGGTAGAGGAGCATGTGCACCCCTGGCATTTAGATGCATCAAGGATAAGGGAGGTCTAATCCCTAGGACCCTAATTGGAGTTACCAGGATATATCCTGTTCTTTACAAGGAAAGGTAACTTTCTCATGGCTGCTGTGCATTTGAACAATGTCTTGCTTTTCGTGTTATATTGTAGACCTAATGTGTTCTCTATAGGTTAAGGAATGGAGGATGTATTGTGAGGTCTGAGAAGATGGAGGCTTCACTTACCCATCTTTACAGCCAGAGGTAAAGTTTGCCCTGTCATTTTTGTTGAGACATGTGATTGCTCTCCTTTTGACTGATCATTTTTTAGTCATGGTGGAATGGTTGTCACTATTTGCCCTGCCTTTGCTCATGAGATGCGGAATTGCTTTCTTTTTGACCCAATAATCACTTTTTAATCACGATGGAATACTTGTTTGCCATGTGCATTGCCATTGTTGCTGAAATGCGCAATTGTTTCACCTTTAATCCAATCAACACTTTTTAGTCACACTGGATGACTGGATAGTAGTCGCCTTGTCGGCATTTCAGTCCACGTGTGACCATGAAATTAGGATAATTACTTGCACCATCAAACTTCCTTTTTCATTTTGCCTTATCTAGACACCGCGTGAAAGTATTTCTTCATGGTAATTCTATTTGTTTACCCTTATCTTGCAACCTTATCTGGCTTAAGGCTAATGACAGTGAAAATATATCAAACTTAGTGTCACCACTTGTTTTAATCAATAATTGCTTTTTTTTGTTAGTGTTTTAAAGTGGACAAATCACGGTAAATAAAAGATAAATTTCTTGCAAGTTAAAAACTAATAATTAATTATATACTTCAACTTTAAAGCCAAGTCTGCACAAAAGCAAACCACTCAGCTACCATCCCACCATTGGCACTAGTCTAAAGAGTAGAGAATTATGGATGAATGCTACCTGACCTTCAATAAGGAATTTATGATGTGTTCTCTTCACCTTAAAATAAATAAGTTTCAGGTCCAATAATCAGAAAAGTTCAAATAAGTTTCAATAGGTTGTAATAAGTTTCAATAAGGTCATATAAGTTCAAATAAGGTCTTAGACTCTATATATTAAGTTTCGATAAGTTTTGATAGGTTCTAATAAGTTTCGATAATTTCTAGTCATTTCCAATAAGTTCCACTAAGTTCTGGTAAGTTTAAGAAACATAAGGTGAAGAATTGCTGGAGAAAGAGAATTTAGATAAGGAGAGAAATGGGCCTCCAGAACTTGGTATATCCACCCCCTATTCTGCCAGCCTCTTTAGAGGTGTTGAGATATTGTTGTGTTTTTCTGACTCCTTGATGTGGCTCCCCTCCTCCTACTCTGCGGTCTTTCACTTCCCTCCGCCCTACTAGCACACAAAAAAGGATTGCTTTATAAAATTTATTAAGCAGATCATAAGCTTGACAACGTAACTTCTCTAATTCAATCTTACTTGAATGTGCATTATTTCATTTTTCAAAAAAAATGCTTCATACTGATAGTCTCAAACTTTGCTATGCAGGCGGTCGAACATCATAGAAGGAATGACATCAGACTTCCAAAGAGGTTTAATCGGTTCGTGTACAGAGGATGACTATGACAATGAAGGTGAAAATATTTTGAAGATGCTTGAGAGTGCTGCTGAACCAGAACTATTGATGGCAGAAATGACTTCTGAGCAGCTAGCATCATTTGCCAAGTATCGAGCAAAAGTGGAGGTGTGTTCCTGCCCTTTTTGCTCAATTAGAATCTTGATTTTACCTGGTAGCTAATATGCTATCCTCACTACAGGAAACTAGGCAGTGTAACATGCAGCGATTGATTGCGAAAGCACTCGAAGGTGAAGGATTAGGTGCTAGAGAAGTCACCCCATTTATGCGAGTGAGAGTTGTCGGACTAAAAGGTAGAGGAAAGTACGAAAGTAAAGTCCTAAGGGAAGGATTAGTTACAATTTGGAGTCCTACTGAACAACAGGTAGGTAGAAAATAAGAGAAATATCTCTTACATGTTTCTGAACATAGATGTAGCTTCTGTCCTCACACACCATCTTTGCCTAATTTTATTATTGTCTGAATATATCTCTCTTTTTGTAATGATTTTAATGCTTATCAGAAACTTGAGCTGGTAGAGGGGCAGGCTTATGCTATTTCAGGTCTCACACCGTCGCATTCTGATTTAAGTACACTCTATCTACACGCTAGGGGATCTAGCGTTAAATGGAAGCCTTTGACTATAAAAGAAAAGGAATCTTTTGGGTAAGCAGCTGCTCTCTAGATGGTAAAATTGGTTACATTGCAGAGTCTCATACTAATGTAAGCTGGCCGTGTTCTTTCTTCAGTCCCTTTTTCAATCCTCGCAAGCCGATATCATTATCAAGAATGGGGGAGGTTCCTCTGTCCAGGTGATAATATCTTGGTAGCATTTTTAACTATAAAGTTATGCTTCTGGTTCCAGAAACTCGTGAAGATATGTACTTATGCTTACTTTTATAAATTTTGCTGTACAGTGAATTTGATACTGCTGTGCTAGTTTTACACGTGGGATTAGAATATATATCTGGTGAGCTAAAGAGACAGTGGGTGTTTGTTACTGATGGATCCTTGTACGAGTCACAAACAGAAGTATCAATAATCTCCTTGCTGGCTATTAGCTTCTGTTCCCCGTGCACTGATGAGGATTCAATATCTCCAATTAACCATAACCTTGTTGGCAGCATAGTAAGTATAAAGCTGGAGAACTTGCTTGTCATCGTGTCTTCTCTGCAGAAAGGATATGAAATGCTATCTATCATTTGATCAGGACAGTTTAAGTTTATAAGGGGCCAGTGGATGGTATAGTAAGTAGAAAGTAAAATTATCTTCATCAATTATCCTGAGGACCGAGCATGTTAAACCTTCTGTTAACTTTCTTCTCTATGTGCTTAACAATTTTTCTGCTTCTGAAGCTAATGATCTTCATCACATAACTCTGCAAAGCATTTAAGTTTATTTGGAGATGAATTACTAGCTTCTAGGTTTATATACATTTCTAATCTTCTACAGCTGTTTCCTCCCATATCACTCTTGAAATTTTCTCATTGAAAATTGAGGCTGAAGAATAGCATCACTACATCCTGAAGCAAAATATACATGAGATCTGATATGATGTTTTGTTTTCAGTGAAAATAATTAGTGTTAAATAAATGAGCAATCTTCCATTCTCAATGAAGTATGGTTGGGATGTGTGCAGTTGTGCACACCTGACATTTTGGGATTGTATTTGGGAGGGGATGGATCAGGAAGGTCTATCTTATTTTATTTTTCTTTGTCCGGTTGAGAAGATAGGGTTTCGCCAGTAGACATGGTAAATTGACCCTTGACATACAAAGGAGAAGCAGTTTATGCTTATCCTGCATTATTTATGAGCTGGTTTATGCTGCTGTAGAAACCCATTGCCATATGTTCATCTTTAACTCTATTGATTCTACATCACACATTGATGATTTGGCACCAAGTTGCTCTCTCATATTATACTTCCTCCGTTTCTAAATAAGTGGAACATAGAGAAAGTGGGGGAAAACCAAGGAGGTTAGAGAGAGAAAGTTGGGGACAACAATTAAAAAGAGAAAGGGTACTTTATGTAAATAAATAATTGGATATATATTGCTTGAGTAAGGGTAATCATGTAATTTTATCATTTAAAATGTCCTATTTTGAGCTTGGTGTCACTTATTGTGACATTTCCTAATTAGGAAAGTGTGTCACTTCTTTAGAAACGGTGGAAGTACATCCCAAGCTTGACTTCCTCCTGCTTTTGTGACAGGTTAACTTCTGTAATCTTGTGAAGAGAGCTAAGGATCATGTGAACCATATGTGGGTAGCAGAAGCTACTGAAAATTCGACATACTACCTTAAAAATGATCATCCTTGTTGTTCCCATCTCAAAGATGCCTTTGGTCGTGTTAAGAAATGGGAGCAGAGTGCTAGCTCGGTATGCACCATCTTTATATACTATTTGTGCTCATTTTTTCAATGCTTACCATTCTAAGGCCCTTGCTTAATACAGACAATCGAGAAGCTCAGGGAGAAGGTTTTACAAATAGTTGGTGGTCCTAAAGGCTAGTACTTCTGACTTTCATGTAAGTTGAGATGTTTCTCTTTTCAGTAATATGTAGCTAAGGGGAAGGGTTTAGGTCTCATTAAAACTCCGTCATTTTTTATTCAAACTTTACCTTGTAGATTTTCTACACTTTTAGTTTAGATGTGCGACAACTTGTTCTTGATGCAGAATTGCATCAAATTAAATGTTGCGTGACTGAAATATTTAGTTCCTTGCATAGCTGGACTTGTCTGTTCCCTTGGTAGGGGCGTCCCATCTAGTTCTTTGTAATCATAAAGGTTATCTAGCATTCTATTCCTGTATGCATGTTGAAATTATACCGATCTGAAAAACAAAATGAATGATGATCCATTTTTTGTTTCTCTCTTCTGATGTTTGGAAGGTTCTTCCTGTTAATGTTTCTCTCTGATGCATCTGAAAGGAAATTTCTTACTGCTAATGTTTTCTGTTTCTTCTGTGTCCCGCATGTGCGCCTCTTCAGTTTGCAGAACTTTTTCTGGCTGAGGTATTCACGAGGAAGACGGAATTTTTGCATGAGTATTAACAGGAGCTAAACTCACTATTCCAGTATGAGCTTTGGCTAGTCTTCAAATTGTTTCTCCTATATGATGCTTTGACATCTACATTGAGTATCCATGCGACCAACGAAATATATGAAGCATGCATCTTAGTAGTTCCAATCAATATGTGTGTATGTGAATCTATCTGGGGTCGCATGACAGTTCTCGAAGCCACCTCTCGTTAGCTGCAAATACATTGATATTCAACCTGCTGCTGACATTAAGATCTTCCCATCGACATGGGCAAGCGCCAGACAGTTGACTTGAGAAAACAAGCATGCAAGTCCAACAAGAGACATAAAGGTTCGTGCTAAGATTATGATAATCTTTTCAAGCTTATGTTTCAGATGAGGATGCCATTATCCCTTGAATCTTGATGGCAGTAGAAAGAACCTCCTAAGTGACACAGTCGACATGCTATTTCTGAGTTACACGACACAGCAATGAGCGAGATCTGTATGTGTTCAGCTACCTTCCAAGTCCCGAGTAATAATTTCTTGCTGGTGGACTTTGAAAGAATCAGCTGCAGAGGCAGTGAATCACGCGGGCAGATTTCTTGCAGGACATTGCCAAATGTTGTACAGTAAAGCAAAAGCTTGTTTATGTATTTAATGTAAGAATGTCTTTAGTTGTGTAAATACCGCATCTATTTTTGCAGCCCCTGCCCTCCCTCCACAACAAAGAAAGGTAGACACTGAGAAACCAAAATTATACTTAGGAATAGGATGGGGCATTTTGGAAGAGCTGGTAGAAAGAATTTTAAATTTAGAATGCAACATTGGAGTTGGGAATTTGTAATAGATAGACAAGCCGGAAAATGGTTACCTTAGGTCCTTAAAAGTACATGTTTATGATTATATGATTTTCGATGGAATTAGAGTAGCTATGGAGTTATTCTCATCTTCTGCAATTTCACTTGAGTTTTTAGGCTGTTCTAGTATATACTGATGTCTCATTGTGCTAGCATCTCTTTTCTTCTTTTATCTTATAAACTTTCTTCTGGCTTTTTTCAATGATCTTTAAATACAAATGACAAATTATTAAGTCAAATAATCTGATCACACCATCTTTAAAGAGGGTATTGCAATAAGAATAACTGTTTATGTTATGCAATACCTAATCTGCCAAATATCTGTATGGCAGAAGAGCAACTTTAATTTATTGCTAGCATTAGTCATTTACTACCCCTTCTGTCTCACAATATAATATCCGAATTTCTTTTTGGGTTTTTCAAAATTGTGTCTATTTTTTATTAATTTGTTTGGACTAAAGTATCCTCAACTTTTACAAACTTTTCAGAATGCCTTGAACTTTTCAATCTAAATATGTGTTTCTATTTGTAACTCTGCACAATTTCATGAAACATTTATTTCCTATTGATTTTTTTAAAGAAAAGACATTAAATAACTAGTTTCAAGATAAAAGTATCAAAAGAATTACTTCATCTGTCTCATAACATAGTTCTCACTTCTCAATTTTCATGGTAATTAAGAAGAATGTAGGGGGCATTAAAGTTTTCCAAACAAATGATACTTTTATCTTGAAACAAGTTACTTAATTATTTTTCTTTAAAGTAAATCAAAAGGCAATTGCAATTCTTTGAAAGGATGCAAAACAATAAGTAGGGGGAACATATGTTTGATAGAAAAGAATGTCATCATGAAATATTTGTGCGAACGTTTCAGGATAATTTAATCCAAACAAATTGATAAAAAAGGAAGTAGACACAATAGTTTGGATATATTATGGGATGGATGTAATACTTCCTTAATTGCCTTTTGGGGGAATCCAACTACTTGCTCCATTCTCCTTACTTTTCAGTGAAAAATAGAAATGGGTACTATATTATCGAACGGATGAATTTTTTTTTTGATGCGACGAGGGAAAAAAGTGACTCTTATAGTTATCTACTATTGTTTTTTTGTCTTTTTGTTTGCGCTGTTGGGATTTAGTCCTATAACTATTATTAGGGCGGATTACGAAAATCGTCCCAAGATCCAGTTAACAAAAAGTTGGATAGAATATTACCCTTAAAGCGTGATTCTACGTGTAATATTTTAGAGACAAGAGTTGCAAATGAAGATCCTTTGCTAGTATCCACGAGCAACAACCTCTTAGAAAAATTTGCTAAGATCTTCAGCAAATGTAGAGGGTTCCCTACCACTCTTCACTTTTGTTAAAGCATGAAATAATAATATTTTGGAGAAAGGTTATGGAGTGTGTATTCAAAGGAGAAAATAAAGTACTTAACTCGTTTCACCGGCCACATCTTTATAAAGATGAATAGTGTGCCTCTTCATTCTCCTCATTAAGAACAACCAAACATTATGTTCCTTAACATAAATGAGAGTTACAACCTACTGTAACTGAGAGTTATAAGTGAGTGTAACTTAGAGTTACAAGTGTAGCCTTTGGCCTATCTCACAAAATTGGCTATGGGAACTCCTCTAAGGAAAAGCGACTTAATTTGCCTTCTCATATTCTAATCAAATTAATGTAATGTTTTTACTTTCCATCGTAATGGGGTGGAGTTACAAAAACTCCCAAAGACTTATATAAGTTACCCACTTGAATAACCTCCAATTTTGTTCCCATGTTTATAACCCATAATATGTTTTTATAATGTATGACTTAAAAAAATTTAATCAATACTAAGTTACTAACCCAACAATATTAAAAGGCTTCTAACAAAGCGTTAATATTACGACCGTTAATTAAATACTTATCATCTTTAAATAATTATGTTATTTAACTATTTAAATAATACACTTGATTTATAGAACACTTTCAAATACCAACACCTGCTATACATTCACTTTTGCTATAGGTTAATCAATATCCATTTGAACTTCTTGACTTGTAGGAGTTCGTCGACTCTATGAAATCTTTGTTTGGTCGAGGGCTTGGTTTCTAGGACCAACTTTCGACCATGATCTTTGTTTTCTAATATAGTATTATGGAAATACACGTTGACATAATTTAATAATATCTCACATCATCATTTTTATCTCATATAATACTCAAAGTTCATAAACTTCGAAAAATAGCATGTAACAAAATACAAAGGGAATAATTAATGAAAACCAACATTATAAAAGTAACTTATGCATTTTCAAGATTCTAAATATGTAATTCGGGTACCATAAAAAAGAGTTAGACTATTTACCTAACGATTCTACATAAAACAAGGTCAATGACCTTATTGTTCTTACAACCAAACGACAAGATACAAAAAGTAAAACTATCATCATGCATGTGGTTGGTTCCAGAATTCCAGTGGCAAATCCAACATACTAAAAGTGGACTCACTGGATTTCACTTAAATTGATAAATTTATGAACTTTCCCTACTAAAATTTAATGTTCTTTGATAATTGTGTTTAAAAATCGACCATATGACCCTAATAAAAAAATTCAATGAATACAATTTGATTTCACAAAGAATTTTTCTAAATTCGCCACAATCTGACCCTACCTAGAATATTTAGCTATGTAGTATAAAAAAGAAGTATATCTTTAGTTATAATCCCAAAAGAACATTGATTTGATCATAAATCATACTTACTTTTCCCATACCTTTATCCTACAAAGAAGAGATCACCTAGTCCAAGCTAAGGTACTGAGAAGTTAGAAGTGAGAAACAAGCCGCCATGTAAGGACAGTATAATATTCCTGTCAGTACTATATTCCCTCTCCCTATTTCTGTCTCTCTCAGAACATTCTCTGTTGATGTACAATGTGAGTAGTACACCCACACATCTTCACTTTCTTTTTCCATGCTAATTCTAGGCCCTTGGATGAACTCTGCAAAACACTATCAACAACCATTGATCAAAAAATCACATTAAGGTTTAAACATGTTCATATGCATAAATAGAACAGCAAGAATAAAGAACAAGGATAAAACAAAACTCTATTACAAGCATAAGGAAATGGAAGGAGCATTAGGAGTGATTAAGAGAGGTAACAAGGCAAGAGGGTGTATTAAGACGAGCCGAGGACCTTGGGTGGTTCATAGGAATACTAAGAAGGGTGTTGTTATGACACTACGGTTTCCTACTGAGAAGGAACGCGAGAATAACAAGGAACGAGAGAAGCAACGCCGTAGAATCACTAGGAAAATCTATGCAGGACTTAAAGTTCATGGGAATTACAGGCTGCCTAAACATGCTGATAACAATGACTTGTTAAAGGCTCTTTGTGATGAAGCCGGATGGCACGTTGAGGAGGACGGTACCGTCTCTAGGAAGGTATTGATTAGCTTTCTTGGATTGTTTCTATTACAAATGATTGCTTAAGTACTTTGCTAATGACTTTTTTCACTCTTGTAATTCTCTTGTAGGATACTGTAACGCAGAATGTAAGCTTGAAACTGACTCAAATTTCAAGTGGTGATCAATGTCGTGAGTCCAACAGATGTGGTGGATGCACTCAAGAATCAACCAAAGAACGCGGCATTGATTTGACACTTTCACTCTCACTTCCTGGCTATGATTAGTTACGATAATTAGTAACGATTCTCGATACTGCAACAAAAGCGAGTAATCTAATGATAGATATAGAAGAAAGAAGATTACTTATTGACAAATACAAGAATGTGTAAATAAAACTCATTTATGAAGGCTTAGAGATGGTGGAACCGTGGAAGATTGTGACTTTGAACTAGAAGTTAATTGTATTCTAACTCATTATAAAAAGATTTTAGATTAATTGAGTGGTGATGAATGGCCCATTAATCATTATTGATTTTGCATAAGATTGGTGTGAGTGAGTGACTGCTGGAGTTCCAAAATAGAACCATTTGTATTATGCACCTGTAATTACTGGTCAATTAAGTGAAAAGTGATAACCATTAACCAGTGGTGATAGGGACTGGCTTTGGTAGGACGGACCCGTGTTCGAATCCCCGCAACATCCTTGGGAGAGGAATGGAACCTAACCACCCCGAACTTGGCCTCAATCCGGATGTAGCCCAAAGGGTGAACCGGGTGCAAACAACAAAAAATTAACCAACAAACTACTACAGATAATATCAGCACATCGATAGGTTAATGATAACAATGGATGTTTAACTAAGATTACCTGCCCGGGCTTTAAATTCAATCTGGTCCGGGTTTTAAGATCATTTTAACTGAGATGATTAGCACTTCACAGAAGGACAAATTACTCTAGTAATTAAACACATCTTTTGATTTCAGGTGAAACTGAACTCAATATACAATTGAGTATTGACAATGCAATGTGCTCATTACAATTCTCTGAATCTTTCTTACAAAAAATGGAAGAGCAGTTCATTCCACACATCAGGTACACCAGGCAAGCACCAATGTATACAATCAGAGTAGGACTCAGGTTTTGATAATTGTTCAGGACTAAGCGTTTCCCAAAACTTGCGATAAATAGAAGGATGTCCGTCTTTCCGATACTCAGAAAGCTGAGTGACGTTGAGGACTCTGACCTTTGATCCTAATCGGCTAAGTATGTCCTCCACCACGTTCATTGTTGGCAAGTCAGAATCACGTCCCCAATAATTCTCCCGAGTAATGGGGTTACTCTCGTTGTAGCAGTTTCCTTCACTTTCTGGATCCCACTCTTGGCTCCTAATTGTGAAAAAATGAAAAGGGAAATCATCAGTTAGTAGAAATACAAAACCTAGATTGAGATGACAGTCATATTGGAATAAAAAAAAAGAAAGATGAAAAGGGACGTAACTAGAAGTTATTAGTAGGTACTGGCTTCATTCGACTCCTATTCGTTAATGTGTCTCCTTAAGCAGAATATAAAGGCTATAGCTGTAAGTTTCAAATATGTTTCATGTCCATCCATAAATGCAACATAGCTGAGTACTTTCAACACCAGGACGCAAGAAGGCACTAGACTTAGCTCCTTGGCTAGTCTGAAACACAGAAGTAGGAAATATTGGAGAGATTGCAAGTCATGGACAATGAAGGGGGCCACACCATCATAAACTAGAACGACTATGTCATTGCAAGCAGGAGCTTTAATAAACACCACTACTTTGTGAATGCAAGCAGGTTCCATCGCAAATAAGGCTTATAATTCAAATCAAAGCAATTGCATGCCTCAGGCCCCTAAAGGAATGGGTAACAAGGTTACTTTGCCAACCGATTTTTAAGGAGTTGGACCGCAACTTCTGTATTTATTATAGCTTTTACTACAATTTTTATTATACACTCGGGTGTAAAATGAGCATGGTACACCCAAGGCTATGTTTTGCTCAAAAAGCCTTGGGTCTACAATGCTCTTGGTACACCCGGGTGGATAACACATATTCTCAGCTTTTACTGCTACTCCAGCTTAGAAAATGCACGCAAGAAGCTTCCAACACAAACAGACCTCAATTACCCTTGTTACCTTAATCAATATAACAGTTCATATTTATAAGTAAAACAAAAGGTGTTCAAACAATGGATGGCAATATCAGGATGAAAATTAAGGTAGCTGCCTCCTCTTCCTACATGGGTAACAGGATCACACCTCATCAAGGGGGGTAGATAGTACTGGGGCCTTGTGAGAGGGTATTTAGAAATTTATCTTACCATTTTTTTAAAAAAAAAGGGCCTCGTGATGAAAATTATCGCAGTAAAGCAGAGCATGGACACTAACATGATAGCCAGAAACATGGCAATGAGAAAAAGGAAGTGAAGTATAGCAGGCTAGCAGGCTTCTGCAGTCCTGTACACTCAATTCAAAAACTGTTCTATTTCCCTTATAAGTATATAGTAATTAGATTGCTGCTCCAACACGTACTTCAGCACATCTTCAGGAAGCAATGGTAATTTCCAATTGCACATTCAGCGTATACCAGTATCCCTGTTAGAGGGAGATTTTCATAATTGTTCACTCAAAACACCAACTGATTTACCACAACCTAGGAGTAGAATTGTATTTATAACACCTGAGATGAAGGCGTGGCCAAAAAAAGACTAAAAGGCAAAGCTCCACATTGTTTAAACCCAATTACCATTACACCAGACTTTTGTTTTAGCTAAATGTAGATGGATCTTTTAACACAACAATATGCTATAGAAATAGGTTGGATGGAGCGCATCTATCAATCAAAAAGGCCGAATAACGTATTAACACTTAATATTAAGGAACATCTACGCCAAAAGGCGCTATTACAGGGGATTGATGCTGTTGATAAGATATAAAGTAAATAAGTAGCTTTAACAACACTTAGAAGCAGTTCATTCAAAAAGAACCATTACACCATCAAAAAACAATAGAAGACTATCTTTCACCACCTTCTGCAAGTGACAATCACAGCATACAATTATGAAGCAATAAGAGGTGCTAGAGTATAAAATAATGTTAGGGATGAATATAAAACTAATCTATTAGGATATTATAGTATATTATGGTAAGGAGAATATTATATTTTCTCATTGCTATTCTATTAGGATTATTATACTAATCTAGGGTTATTTTATTGCTCCTAAGTAGGTGGATTTTTATTAAGTTTAAGAAGGCAGACATTAGTATATAGCCTTCAAATTCTTCCATATGTTAGTATCTGACAAAAACTGAAAGCAACAACGTTGCATGCTTAGCCAAGTCTGTTTGAAACTAAATGACAAAGATTTGGGTGGTTAGGCACTCACCACATATGAGTTGGAGACATGGTAACAAAAAATACTCGCTTTTCAAGAGGATTGACATTAGAATCTACCCAGTTTGCCCAGGTTTTCATGGCCAACTCCATGCCTTGTAGACCATCCACCTCTTCACAAGCTCCATTTTCGTCACTACTCCACCTGAAAATTGGATTATGCATGATAACAAGTATTAGCTACCTCCTGGCAAAAGTAAGTTCCATGCCAAGGATGAATAGGACCGTACTCACGACAACTTAACCGGTCCTTGCCTCCACCATAAGTACGTATTGAACACGAGTATATCAGCATTCTCCCATTTGGAAAGATGCCTTAAAGCTGAATCTGGACGAATTATCCGATCTCTTAATCTATGATTTACAGGGTCATCAGAATTCGAATCAACAAGTAAAGGAGCCCATAGGAACTCTACTGAGGCATTATACTCCTGCATTGAAGAAGGCATTTAAAATAAAGAACTCAATACATTCATGTATTATCAAAGGGAAATAATTAGCTCCTGCAAACCACCATCCACAAAACCACAACTAAAACACATGAAAAGAACATTCAATTACAAAACTTCTGAAAATTACCTCAGCTCGGAAAACAGTAAGGTGAGCATTTGGAGACATAGACCTCTTGTCAGCTGGAATCACTGACTGTAACAAACACACCATGGAGATCCATTGCCCTCTATTTAGTGAATCTCCCACAAACATCAATCTTTTTCCTCTTAGTTTTTCCCACATTTCAGTAACATTCCATCTATCAACACCAAATCATCACCAAACTCATGAGAAACAACCATAATACACAAAAACTTCACTGAAAAAATTAGGGTACAAAAGCGATAAATCCAAAATCCGCCACTGATTACCTCTTCAAGTTACAATCATTGGGCTGCCACCTCCAATATTGATACCCTAAATCAGGTCTTCCATGCTTATGACAAGCTAACTGATCAGACATGTAGGGACAATGAGCCTCATTGTAAAGAGGATATGAAGTATTATCAAACACCCATTTTCCTGAAAACACATCACACTCCTTCTCACCACCCGAAACCGGTAAAGGCCGTTCACCTCCATCCCATTCCAGTTTTCGACCTTCGTAATTTACAGTAGAGCTGCATGTACTGAATCTATCTAACTCAACTGCAATTCCCCCATCATAAAACGAAAAACCCAGTTCAGAAAAACTCATCTTTCACACAAACACAAGAAACTTTATACTCAAAATGCAAGAAACCATCATTACTTAGCAGTGGAGGAACTACATTGAGGCGAGAGGTTGCAGTCGATACCCCCAATTTAAAATTATATAGTCTATTAGACAACTAGAAGTTAAGGGCCTCTTCGTTATCGTTTTTTTTTTACTGAAAACTAAAAACTAAAAACCAAAAACAAGAAACCAGTTTTCACTTTTTAGTCGTCAGTTTTTAAAATCATCTAGTTTTTTTTATTATAAGACATATATCATATGACTTTTAAAATAAAAAAACCAAAAAACCGAAAACCACAGTGATACCAAACAGGGCCCTAAAGTATTGTGTTAGTTTTCAATTCCGCAACTCCAAGTTACCAATCTCAAAATCTATAATTGAAACCTAGATAGTAAAATCCTCGGTCCGCCATTGATTCAACACAACCCAGATCAGAACATAGCCAAAATTTGAACAAATTCAAGAAAAACAACACTAACCCACAAAAATTCAACACTATAAAATGCAAGAAATGAAAGAAGCAAGTCACCTGGAGAGAAATTATGGGTATTTTGAAGGTGGGGTTCATGATCTGGGTGTTGGTAATGGTGAATGTGTTGAATTTTGAACTCGTTAAAAAGAATTGTAGCAGTTAATACAACCATAAAGATTAAAGAAATTAAAGGGAAATGAGATCTTCTTCTGCTCCATTTCCATCCTTGCACCATTGTTGCTGAAGCAGAGAGAAAGAGACTAAAACAGTGATGTGTGTGTAATCTGTGTATGTTTGTGGATTTTGTCCTGAAATTGGCTGAACTAAGAAAGGGTTAAGGTTTACCGACAGCGACTGGTAATGGAAACTTGAAGAATCAGTGAAGACTCCTTCTCATTGGTTAGATTATTAATTAACTAATGGTGGATTTGTTTATACCCATAATGTATTTCAATAAAATAAATCTAGCCTTGTTTTTTTTATTGAAAAATTTCTTAAGTTTAATGTCACGAGTTTAATGTTTTTTAGGTTTAATTTTCATTAGGGTCAGTTCGATATTTAATATTTAGATTATGGTCTTTAAAATTGAATGAAATTGAACTGAAATTAAATTAATGAAATTAAACAAAATTGAACTTTCTGAGATGAATTGAGCTTGAACAAAAATTAACGGAGTTGAGCTGAATTTTATCTTTTGTTACTAATAGAACTCTCCTTGTGAGGAAGTATATTTTGAGTGATTAACCGAGGAGAAATGTTTGTGGACTTAGCTGATGGACTTCGTATATTTAGCGCGCTATATGATGTGGTAAAGTATGTAAAGCATCTTGATAGTGTTTTTGGGTAAGGATGTGAAGTGAAGTACTATTCTCATAATGGTTTAGCTGCCGTGGTCGTGGTTCACCTGTTCCATCGACTAGAATCTTAGAGTGATTACGTCGATACAGGGTGCAGAAACATATATTTCAAACAAATAAACTAGAAAAATTGGATACCGTCAAAATTAGGACCAATTATGACTTTTAGGTTATAGATCGAAACCGACGAGGATCGATTTCAATAGCAGTTTTTTAATTAAACTTACAATTAATTCATACTAGAGTAAAACATGAGTTATTTACAATTAACATAATGGCAAACATTATATTTTAAAAAAATATATGCAAAATAGTAGAGAAGAAACTGATCTAACAATAGAGATGATAACAATGTTTCAAAATTATAACCCATAGTTGGTACTAGGTCCCAAAATTTAGAAAACGAATTTACCAGACCCTTTTGTGACAGGATCTGATCCCTAATTCCCTATGGTACGACTTTCGAGTCCGGACCCGGCTGGTCCTCACCAATTTCGGGAAAGCATGTATTCAGTATTTTTTACTCACCCTTATCTGTAAGAGCCGGTACAAAATTAATTTATTCAATTATACTCCTCTCCAAACCAAAACTCTGTTTTGCCGATAAATTTGATTATGACTTTATTAATGTTGAGTTTCATTAACACTTTGCATCATGTTCCACTTTTAGAAGTTGCAAATTACTTGCATAATTATCCTTTAGAACAATACTTCCTCTCTCTAAACACATGGGTCCCCTTTTTCTCACTCTTTATCTCTCTCATCTTCTTAATTCTTGCGCACAAACTCAATGATGTAAGTATAGAAATCAAAGGTAGTATCTTTTTTCTGGGTTAAAAGGCATGGATCATGTGAACTAGTACAAGTAAATATGAAAACCTGAGGATAAGATTAAGGGATAATCAATTGATGAAGAACGTTACAATTAAATACAACTAGTGTCAAATGCACGCAATGCATGCGAAAACGATTAAAAATTTAATTAGTAATTATTAATTGAGTAAAGCATTGAGATTTTTTTTTCTCTTTTTCATTTAACTTTTTTTGGAGTTCATCCCCTCCCTTATACTTCTATACTAGAGATTGACAATTACAATTGACAATTGACAATTGACAATTAACAATAAGTCTTTCCCCACCCTTTACATTGTGATTAGCTCAATGCCTCAAAGTATAATGATCTCGTGAAGACTGTGCGTGGAACTTTCTTTTCATGCTACAAAATCATCATTCAAGATAATGATAGTTCATGATTTATCAAGATTATGTAATGCCGTTGTCCCATGTTAAATTTATACTTTCTTTTTGTATCTGTTTTGTTCTTTTTTGATGTGTATCTGTTGTGTTTTCTTTTAGTGAAAATATTGGGTCAGATTGTCTGATCCAATCTTACCGTTAGACGGAGCCGCCGCCGCGTTTCTCTCTTTTCAATGACGTCTTCAAGCTCCGATACCTCCATTCCCGCACCAGGTGTTCCCTCCGCGGATCCTCACGACCATCTCTCACCACTCCAAAACCAACAAGTCTATCGATCCAATTTCAGTACTCCAAAAGATTGAGCAGGCAACTTTGAGTCTTGTTCATCCATGGCGGATTGGGCCCAGTGGAGATCGAATCCGTTGGAGAAGAATTTACCAGTGGATGATTCGAGAGAGAAAGGGAAAGGGAGAGGGAGAGTTGTGAAAATGGTGGCAATGGAAAGAAAAGACGATGAAGGTATGTTTTAGTTACTCTTTTTTTTCATTTGCTTTTATTCTCTTTTCAGTTAGAGGTATGTGTTTAGTTAGTTGTTAAATGAAATAATAAGAAAACTAAATGAAAGGAAAATATAAGTAACTGAGCGACAAACTCCTATGTTCCTTTTATTACGGTATTTCTGAACGAGTTCCTGGATAACAAACCTAAAGGTTCTCTATTTGACCAAATAGGATCGTCCAGTTCCTATAGAACACTAATTTGCTTTCATTTAGAACTTATTTTATTTCATTTACTTATGTTTTGTTTTCAATTAGAAAAAACACGTAAATGAAACAATAAGATAATTAACTGAACTTAAAAGACATCAAATTGAAAGAAAAAGATCAACTGAACAAAAATTGAAACCAATTGAACAAAAATTGAAACCTGCTGAAAAAAATTGAAACCAACTGAAAATCGTCCGACCAAATATTATGGTCAGACGCGTCTGACCCAATACCTTCTCTTTCTTTTATGTGTATCTGTTGTATGTTACCCTACACTTTTATATTTAGATGTAACCCACTAAAATTTTAATACTTCCTCAATATTTTTTAGTTGCAACACTTTGCAAATAAGAAAATTTCTTATTCGATGCTACACTTTTCTATTTGCCTTTTCCTTCTTTCTATCTCTCTCCTACCACATGAGCCCCCTCTTTTTTTTCCTCTCTATCTCTCTCACATCAAAAAAATACATTGTAGTCCGAAAAAAAAGGTATTGCATCTAACTTGATACAGAGGAAGTACATCTTTTCCAGTCACTACAAAGTTAAGATCCCATCTACTCTATCATTTAAATAAACTTACTCTATAATCTCGTGTTTAATCAACTTTCCACTAAATTTTATCACATCTACAAGTGCCATGTTATCATTTCCGGTACTTGTATGAGCTTCTGTGTTACGTATATGTTTCTCTTGTAGGATCGAAGCCCTTTGCCCATCAAACAACATTAATGAAGGCTCATTGGAATTATATTGTGCATAGTATTATGCAAGTTGTAAGAGGAAACAAAATGAATTATGTATCATAAGAAACCAAAGATATAGGCGTATAGAATCTCATTCCAAGTATCCGGAACACCAGGAAGGCACCAATGAAAGCAATCAGCATATCCATTTGGATTTGATAATTGCTCTTTAGTTAGAGGCTCCCATTGCTTTCTATAAATTGAGAAGTGAGCATCTTTTCTATACTCTGCCAGCTGAGTTATGTTAAGTAGTTGGATGTTTAACCCCTTTTTGCTCAAATTATCAATTGATGCTTCCACTAATCTCATCATATTTGGATATGATCCACTTCCCCAATAATCTTGCTTCTTTATAGGTTGTGTTTCATTGTAGCAATTTAATCCACTTGCTCCTTCCCATTCTTCACTCCTGTAAAAATTGTAAATTAATGTCATTTTTGATGTTTTAGCTTATAGTATTAATCTATGAATAACATTTTTGTAAGATAATTATACCTTTCATGGGTAGGAGACATACTCATCCAAAAGATACGTGTTTTGGAATGATTGACATGAATCTCTAGCCAATCTGACCAGGTTTTTAATGCCATTTCATAACCCTTTAGCATTTCTACATCCTTATATACTCCATCTGGACTTTCAAAACTTCCCCACCTGAATATGAGATTGAAAATCGTTACTCTCATCTACTTAGCTAAATTGAACAAATACAACTTTCAAAATTCACATGCAGTAAGACTTTGAGCCTAGAATATCCTATTGAAAATTGGCTTGAATTTACCATGTCACTATCACCCATGAAAAGTTATGTAGTGATAGAACAAAAGATTAGTCTATTTTATAATTTGTTAGAAACCAAATAATATGGTGTATACTTCCTCCATTTTTTAAAAATGTAACACTTTTTTCACGCATTTTAAGGGAGCGATTTAAGGGTGTAAACATATAGTCGTTTACACTCCTACATCGCTCCCTTGAAATGCGTGGAAAAAAAGTGTCATATTTAAATAAAAAAAACGAAGGAAGTAAAATATTCCTTTTTGGGCCAAAGAATATCAAATTTTAACATTCCAAAAGTCTATGATTTTACCAATATTTCAAAACAACAAAAAGAAATGAAAGGAGTTTTAACTTATTATATGAAATTTATACTTTTGAATTTGAAAAAAATATATAACTTCTATTATTCAATAATCTTATGAATATTTAAAAAAATGAAATTGGAGGAAAATTAAGTCAAGGAAGTAGCAAAAAAGAATAATGTTACTTACAAAACTTTCATCATAGGCATTCTCCACCACAAATAAGAGTTGAACACAAGAAAGTCAGCATCGGTCCAATGTTTGGCATGCTTCTCAATTGCTTGGGTTCTCGCAATTCTTTCAGGTACTCGATGTTTGAATGGATCGTCTGAATTAGACTCAACCAACAAAGGGGCCCAATAGTACTCTATCGTTGCATTATGCTCCTTCACAAGTTATCCAGTAACAAATTTTTATCAATTCAGTGGATAATATAAGGTGAGGAGCTAAATCACGCCCGCAAAAATACAAAAAACGCCCGCAATAAATAATGTAAAATACCTATTTACCCTCCACAAAAACCAAACGTCATTGGCTCATTCCCTCCCTTTCCCCTCTCCCTTCCCTGTTCTCACAAAAATATGAGTTGTCCATTAGAATCCGGCAACGAAGCTGCCACCATTGCACCACACTCTTCCCTCTCATGTTCTCACACTCCGGCAACGAACCCACCGTCGTCCCACCACGAGTTGCGCAATCAGAGACCTTCGCATTCTTCCCCGCCACCGTGCTCCATGCGCACAAAGAAGAGACCAGTTTAGATGATTTTTTTTAAAAAGGTCGGACCAATACTAGAAACCGGTTCCGCCATGGGAGGAGCGGTCCTAGAAATCGGTTCCTCCATGGTGGGACCGGTCCTAGAAATCGGTTCCTCCATGGGACGACTGGTTCCCGGAAACGGTTCTCCCAGGGAAGAACCGGTTTTTAGGACTGGTTCCCTGTGTCGAATTAATTTTTTTTACTTCTTTTTATCTGAAGTTCTAACTATGAGGAGGATATGAAATGGGTTTTAATTGTTTTTGATTGTGATCTTCATGTAGTAGCAACTGGTTATTGGCGTTGGGTTTATTCTTGTGTTTGGCAGTTTAGTGAAGTAGCAATTGAGCTGATGTCGTTGTAATTGAAAGTTATGAGTTCTAAATATGGAAGAGGTCACATTATCATGACTTGATAATGGTACTCAAATACAGTAATATGTTACTGAAATTTCAGAAATACTACATTTTAGAAGCTTTTTGCGCAAGTTCAGAGTATATTGGATCAAAGCATATTGCTCATTGAATTGTTCATTAAAGTGGATTGTGATATAACAGACTTAGAGTGGTGCGTGGTGGGTTTACAGTGTTGAAATTAGATTAGGGTATATTAGTCTTTTTAATAAAGAGTGTGAGCGTTTTTTGTATGTTTGTGGGCGCTGTTTAACAATCCCCTAATATAAGACATCTTTTCTTTACCTGGAAATTGAACTGAATTTATCTGTAAAAATAAATTTATTTTTTACTAAATTGAACTTTTTTTCTTCTTTGTTATTGATTTTTACTGAATTAAACGTATTTTTACTAAATATAAACTTATATTGCTGAGTAAACTTATTTTTACTGAATACTACTTGTTTTAATGTTAAGTGAATAGGGCCTAATTCTCCTCAAAAAAAAAAAAGTGAATAGGGCCTAAAGGTCATAAATCATAAGCTTAAAAATGCTAAAGTCTAGATCTTGTTCAATCCATCTTATTTATTGTTGAAATGAACTACTATTGAACTTATTTTTGTTATTTTTGTTGAAATGAACTACTATTGAACTTATTTTTGTTTGATCGAACTTAGGAGTTACGCCATGATCAATCCACCTTACTTTTGCGAAATTGAAGTACTATTGAACCTATTTTACTTGCACTAAACATAGACCCTATTCAATTCACCTTGTTGAATTGAACCTATTTTACTTACTTTTACTGCATTGAACTAATTTTTTTGCTGAATTGAACTTATATGTACTAATGTCATGTTGTTATTGTCATTGCAAATACTGATTTGTACTAAATCGGGTTCATTTTGCTGGACTAAACTTATTTTTATTGAATTAAACTTAATTTTGTTGAATTAAACTTGTTATTACTACGACGACCTTATTTTTACTTGAGATCATTGTTTCAAGATAAATTGAAGAATGTTTTTATTATATCAAATGGACTTATCTTACCGAACCAAACTTATTTTATGAATTTGCTATTTTTTTGTCTAGACAGCTATTGACTTTATTAAACTGCACTTATTTTTGCTAAACTAGATTTATTTTTACAGATTTGAACTTAATTTTAATTTTATTAAAGCAAACTTATTTTACTGAATTTGACTTATTTTTACAGAATATTACTTCCTTCGTTTTTTGTTACTCGCATTATATCTCATTGTGACACTATTCACACATGTTTCTTATAATCAAAGTTGTGACTTATATGTAAGGAAAACTATAGTGATGTGGAATCTAGTTAGATTCATCTCGATGTGTAGATTATTAATATTTTTTTTCTTATGTATAACAAAAGATATTTAACATTTAAATCGTGCATTGAAAAGCATAAAAGCTCTCAATGATGCAAGTACAAAGAAACAGAGGTAATATTATTTTAAGGTAAATTGTATTGAGCCTTTCATTGCATCTTAAAAACATACACTATCCGTCTCATTTTAATTGTTACATTGTGTTTTGAGAGTTTTGAAATTAGGGTTGCTAATAAGCCAGGGGGCTCACAAATTGCTCGAGCTCGGTTCGATCAAAGTTTGGTCAAAGCTCTACTCGATGAGATTGTGCTCGGGGTTCGACGCGAGGCTTTACGAGCCAATTGAGCCTCTTTAAGTTCGTCTTGGAAGCTCGCGAACACGCTCGATTATTTTTAATAGCTTTATTTATTTCTTGAATGTCAAATTGATAATTCTTTTATGGAAATTTGTGATTAAACAAAATATAAGTATTATATATTATTATAAGTTTGTTAAGAACCAATTTTGATCCCAATATCATACACGAGCCGCTTTTGAGACGAGATTTTTTCGAGCCTTAGAAGAACTCGAGGTGAGGTAAGCCTTGCTCGGTCTCGATTTGGCTCTTTAACACTGTAGCATGATATAGTGATATGACAACGTCTTTATTGGTTGAGGACAAAATAAAGGTAGAATGGATAGTGAAAGTATGGTAAATGATAATGAGGCCCTGTTTAGTCCAACTTATTTTCAGCCTTTATAAGAAAAATAGATTCAGAAAATTTCAAATAAGTTACTTCCTCCGTTCCAAATTAAATGCAACAATTCAACTTTTACGCTTGCCGAGACATAACTTTGACGGTTAATATCTACTATAATAATAAGTAAAAATTATAAAAAGTTGATATTGCGAAAGTATTTAATAACGAGACGAATCTAACAAGATTCCACTTGACTATGTTTTTCATTATGTGTAAAGCTCAAATTTTAGTCAAAGTACATACTGTGAATAGTGCAAAATATTGACTGTTGCATTTAATTTGGAACGGAGGAAGTATAATAAGTTGAAATAATTCTAATAAGTTCAGGTAAGCTCTATAAGTGCTCATAAGGTTTACGCTCTCACATATAAGGTTTGAATAAGTTCAGATAAGGTAGAATAGGCGCTAATAAGTTAAAAATATCGGACCTGAGTGTTGTTGAAAAGGAGAAAAGCATATGAGGACCACATGTTAAAAAGAAAGTGTAGCAACTAAACTGGGACAATTCAACAAAAAAATGTAGTAAGTAATTTGCATAGAAGGAGTGATATTCATTATAAATAAGTTCAATTAGTAAAAATAATTTCAGTTTAACAAAATTAGGTTCAATTCAATAAACATATGTTCATAGTAAAAAAGAAATTAGTAAAAATAAGTTATATTCAATAAAATTAAATTTAATTCAATAAAATTAAGATGAATTAAACAGGTCTAAGAAAGGATATTCCTAGGCTGTGTTTGGCACTTATAAAAATGTCGATGCCCAATTGCCCATGGCCATGGGCTCATGTTAAATAGGTGCCCTTGGCCAGTTGGCCCCTTGAGCTCATGTTAATAAGCTATAATAACGTGTAAGTAATTTCCTAGGCTATAATGTATTACTGTACACCTGAATCATTGTTTAATTCTTAATTGCTAGTACTTGCGCTAATTAATGAGACATCGTATACTCCAGTATACGCCAATCATAAATGTAGAAGTTTCAATTTCCAATAAATCTGGGCAACAATCATTAAATGTACCCCAATATATACTCAATACTCCGGGAATAGAATTTCCGGGAACGTAGCCGCCTTGTACTATAGAGTCTGTTGGGTTATGGTGAAGATGAGGAGCAAAGAAGGACAGGTGACTATAGCTGTGGATTGATTTCCCCTTTATCCTATAATCTATATTCACCTGCAAGCAACTGAGGCTCATTGTTATCGGGAGGCCAATCGTGCGACAGGTGACTAGCTAATTATGGTAGCGATCCCAAAAGATCTTCGGGCCGTTAGAGGACTTGAGTGGCGTTGCGCTTCTTAGGGTGGTGCCTCGTAGACTTAACTAGTTATGTAGTTTGTTTAGTACTTCTAATAAGATGGTTTAGCCACTGGTAGTTGCTTTTTTTCGCTGTTTTTGTTTTTTGGGGCTTTCCCCTCTTCTTCACTCAAAAAAAATATCACCTGCAAGAATTCTTGACCCTGATCCAACCCGTTGTATTAAACCCAAATGTATGAGCTAAAAAAAGAGTATACCATGTTACTAAGTTCATGTAGACAAACGGTTTTCATGTATGGTTCGAGGTCCAAGAGATCAACTCTCACAGTCTCACTCAACCTACTTAATAAACAGGTTGGGTCTAACCACCCATTGAATTAAACATGTTGAAACTCTTTGACCCAAAACTATGTGTGTTCTTTGTGTCAAGTTGTCGGGTTGTGTCAACTTTTGCCATCTCTAAAAGGAACGGGCAATAAGCAATGGAGAAACAATCTAGGCGGATTGGACATGGGCTGAACAAGGTGTCTAGCTCGACGTGTCATAAGTTATGTCGCAAAACTGCCTTAGGCGTGGCTTTAAGGCAAGAGCCTCATGAGGAAATAAGCCGCAACGAGCATGGTCATCGCCGAGTCAGCAGACCTCAAGCCCGGATGCGTTATTTGACGAAAAAACTGCCTTAGGCGTGGCTTTAGGCAAGAGCCTCATGAGAAAATAAGCCGCAACGAGCATGGTCATCGTCGTGTCAGCAGACCTCAAGCCCGGATGCGTTATTTGACGAAATTTTAGTTTTTAACGTGTTATCTACGATTTTCTTATTCTCGATTTAAGTTTTCTCCCCCCTTATACATACATAGTTTGAACGTAAGTAGAAAAGAAAGGTTCCTATCTAGAAAAGCCAAAACAACCCTAGAGAGAGGTTAAAGTGCTTACAGAAATTGTGATTTCCCTTGTGTACATCATTTTTATTGTTGTAAAATCCTAGTCGTGGATTTTCACTCGGAGAAATGTCGATTTTTCCTTGTTATATCTTGTATTCTTTATTCTTATTATTTTCAGTTTATTGTTTTCCACATATTACGCTCTTAATGCATAATTTTGCTAATTGGCGTTGCAAAGTAAGTTTTAGGTTCATATAGAAGACTTAGAAACTTACAAAAAAATTGCATAATTGTTGTAACATTAGTCTTACTAGCCTTGTATGCACGCTATGCATGCAAAAATAGTATTGTATAACGATTTTGGAGAAATGAAAACATATGGCTAAAAGATTGACATTTTTTAAAAAAAAAGAAAACTAAAAAACTTGCCTTTCTTGATTATAGCAACTTTAGCTTCCTTAATTTAATTAATTTTGTTTTCTTTTTATTTTATTTTTGGTGTCCACCCCACCTCTCCCCTTATAGTATAAAGATATCTGCCACCCAAAAAAATTATTCTTATTTCTACTATAATTCATGATTCTTATAAGGAAAAGGATATATACAACACTTAAGGTTGTATATAAAAGACTAAAGAGGAAATTTAAGCAACTTTTCAATATTAATAACACCCATTTACACGTGATTTTGCGAAAATTCTCCACTTAATACCATTTTAGCAATGTATTTAATTCTTATATATAGCTTTAAGGATTGTATATAATACGATTTAGTTTAAAATTCAAATTACAACAATTAAATTAACTCAATATACTTCAAACTTAGGCTCTGTTCTTTTGGACTAATGCCCTGTTCAGTTCACCTTAAAATAATAATATTCCGTAAAAATAAGTTCACTTCAGTAAAAATAAGCTCAGTTCAGTAAAAATCAGTAGTGCAAAGAAGAAAAAACAACATAAATCAGTAAAAATAAGTTCAGTTCAGTAAAAATAAGTTCAGTTCAGTAGAAATAAGTTCAGTTCAGTAAAAATAAGTTCAGTTCAGTAAAAATAAGTTCATTTAAGTAAAAATAAGTTAAGTTCAGTAAAAATAAGTTGAACTTAGCGGGGCATAAGTGGAGTTTAGTTGAAGTGAAGTGAACTGAAGTTAATGGAGATGGGCTGAGCTAAACAGAAATTAATTCCAATCCAAAAGAACAGGGTCTTAATCGTATAATTACTAGTTCTTCACGAAGTATGTTAAACTAAATAAACTCAAAAACATTTAAAAAAGTTGTAAATTTGGAGAACTTACAATCGATTTGAAGGTGAATAGGGAGCCATTGATGTGCATGGATTTGAGGGAAGGAGGAATTGTGGAGTCTACCAAGCACATCATAGAGATCCATTGATTTCTATTCAAGGAATCTCCAACATACACAAGTCTCTTGTTCCTTAGCTTTTCCAGCAGTGCTGTGGCATTGAACCTTTATTATCATAAGAAAAATAAGGAAAACCCCACAAATAGCTGAAAAAACCAGCAATCTTACAACAAATTGGGCTAAGCATTTAACAATTCAAGCGTATTAACGTAAATGATTGTGTATATAATGGAGATGATATTGAAATCATGTTTACACCGGTGCATTACTAGACAAAAAATATACTTGCTGACCTTTTTTAGCTGTATTAAGAGAATATGACATACATAGTTTAATTATTTATTTAGGCCACTTGTTTAAAGCTAACATGATAAAATCACCATTAAAGAGGATAACTATTTGGATCTGGGCGATGTTCCAAGGCTTTTGTGCATTACAATTAGATAATAGTTAAAAACAATTAGCGTGAAAAAATAAGCTTACGATATGGATTTTTTATATCATTGATTTTGATAAAAAAACAGTAATAATATGTCAGAATAGTAGTTGGAACTCTCTCTTCTATACTTGAGGTCCAGGTTTGAATCTTTACATCGACACATCTTTTTAATATATGAGATTGAAGTGGATAGAATATCACTTAAAGAGGGATGGTGACAGGTGACGGATTGCAACTCTTACCTATGATTTTTAACAGTTCATCAAAAATAAGTTCAGTTCAGTAATGTAAAGAAAAAAAACAACATGAAGAAGTAAAAATAAGTTCAGCTCAGTAACAATAACTTTTGTCCAGTAAAAATAAACTGAACAAAGCCTTAATTTAATCATTTTTATCATCAATAGCACTTGTGCAAAAATAAATAACATATCGATATTGTAAAATTATACATACAATTTAGCATTCATTTGGGGTATACTACGATCACTGTACACCAAAAGTTATTTTTTTTGCTCATTAATCATTTATCTATTAAAAGATAAAAATTCTATTTAATTTAAGGAAAATTTGTCAGAAGCAACCTTTTAAATACACTTTTTTGCGAGAAACAACCTTTTAAATTTTTTTTTGCGAGAAACAACCTTGTATATTTTTTTTTTTGCGAGAAACAACCTTGTATAATTTTTTCTTTACGAGAACACACCTTATCACTCTTTTCCGGCGTTGACCACAAGTTTCCGGCCTTGACCAAGTCAAATTTGCTATTTGCACTCCTTCTTTCTTATTTCCACACTCCTTTTCCCTCCTTTGTTCCCCATTATATAAATCCCATGTTTTTAAAACCCAAAAAGTTCTTTCTCTTCCACGCAAATTTGACTTGGTCAAGGCCGGAAACTTGTGGTCAACGTCGGAAAAGAGTGATAAGGTGTGTTCTCGAAAAAAAATAATTATACAAGGTTGTTTCTCGCAAAAAAAAATTTAAAAGGTTGTTTCTCCCAAAAAAATAAATATACAAGGTTGTCTCTCGTAAAAAAGTGTATTTAAAAGATTGTTTCTGACAAATTTGCCTTAATTTAAAATAGTGTGGAGATTTTTACCATAACTCAAGGAAGATAATGGGGGAGGCATTTGGGTTAGGTCGAATAAACTGATAATAAAAATTGAAAATTTGGAAAGTGTACCATCACAACAAAAAGGTCAAACAATTTGTTTGACGTTTTGATTTTTTTTAATAATGGTTCTAGTTTTGGCTTAGAATTTACTAGAAGTTGGTAAATTTGTTGATCCAAAGTCAAGGTTCAGTAATGACTTTAAATAATGCAGTTGCATGTGAAACCGGAACTCAATAATCTACGCACAGGCAGCGCTGTTGGTGTTGGGATGGCAAGATTGGCAACATGGCAATATCACATCAGTTTACATTTATGACTCACCAGAGTCACCCACACTTTGGAGAATATTTTATCTTTTATTTTTCCGGAATACTTGCTTGAATTATCTTACTTTATTAATTTATTCTATTTTCTTAACAATGCAATAGCAGTTTTGTCATGGTGTATGGATTATTGAGTAAAGCACAATTTTGAACAAAAAGAAAATGATATTCATAGTTCTTAGAATTATGAATAAGGAGCTAAAAAAAACAAATGTTGATGAAATTGATTATCGCGTATATTAAATCGTTACTAAAGCACAATTTTGAACAAAAAGGAAATGTTATTCATAGTTCTTAGAATTATGAATAAGGAGCTAAAAAAGAAAATATCAAATTTTAATGTAATTGATTAGCGCATATTTTGGTGACAAATTGCAAATTTAATGTCATTTTTAATAATGTAATAAGTCGTTTCGAATCGTACCTTAATTCTATCGTTGCTACTTAAAATGTAAACGGATGTAAAGTAATTGGATATAGGTTGCAAATTGTTTCTTTAGAAAATGGTATAAGTAGCCTCTACGTCTATGTATAAGAAATTTTAAAATGTTCATTAAATAAACCTTATTAATAACATCAATCGCCGCATGATTTTACATTTTTAAAAATATGTTTAATATTTATACATAACCCTTACGATTATATTTTTTTTTATAAATATATTTCAATAAAAAAAAATGGAAGATATGATGTCATGTAATAGAGGCTGAACTTAGATCCTAGCTTTACTCATAAATCCTAAAATAACCTTGACCAAAATTTAAAAAATAATGTAAAAATATTTCCAACTGCAATTAATCGTGGAGGAATTAAAGGATCATACCTTGGGAGGTGACAATGGTGAGGCTGCCATCTCCAATATTGATAATTCAAGTCTTTACGTCCAAACATTTCACAACCCACTTGATAATCTGTCATTAATAAACTACACTCTTTCTCCTTGTATAAAGGGTAACTTTCATTATCAAACACCCATTTCCCTGAAAAATAATCACATTTCAGTGGCGATGGTGGTGGTGGTGGCGATGATGATGGTAACAATGTTCTCGATCCGTCGTCTTGAATGAGATAAAAGACGACGGAGACGACGAGAACAGTGAGAACAACTGTGAGGACTTGGAAGCCGCTTCTAATTCCCCATGTTGAAGACAAATTAAGAGTATTAATGTGGTTTATTTGGGGTAATTTAGCCATTATGTTTTTGTGATTTGTTTTGTAGAACTATTGACTATAAGGTTAGATATATGAGTTGGTTGTTTTGTTGCACCAACTCTTGAGTAAGCGTTGGGAACGGGTTGGGTTTTGGTGAAAAAGATGTTTGTTTATGGTAATGTAGTTAGTATGATAGTACTATTATTTTTCTGTACATATCTGGATTCTTTAGCCTTGTTTGGTTGATAATTAAGTACATGGGAATTTTATTTTCCTAGGAAGAGTATTAATATGCACTTGTTTGGTTGACACTAGTGTGGGAAGTGAAACCTCCTAGGAAGTTCTACTTCCCACAAAATGTAGGAACTCACTTACCTAGTTCCCCCTAGGTAAGTGGAACTTCCTACATCCATCCAAACAATTTTTGGAATTTCCTAGGAATAGAGATTTCATGGCCATTGAAAATTCATTGGAATTACAACTTCCTACATGCAACCAAACAATACCTTTCTTTGATTCCGAATCACCGTGCACGAGAAGTTGAGAATCCTAGCTATTAATATCTGGCCTCTTCCGTTTTTTAGTTGTAATTATTGACTTATTATACACATATTTCCGAAATTATATAATTATTATGATAGTTATAAGAAAATGATGCATGTAGTTCTTATGAATTTCCTTAACTATAATTATATATTGAAAAGTTAAAGAGCGGTCATCCTATTACTCCTATCTTTTTTATTCATGTCTTACGCTAAGTGTTGCTCCCTCCGTTTTTTTAATTAGGGACATTTGGGTTTGTACTTAGACCAAATTAGAAAAAGTGTAAAAAAAGAGTGAGAATGAGAAAAATTAAGGAAAAGGTACAAAAAGGTAGAAGAGTAAAAGTGAGAGACAGATCCATTAATGAGGTGGGCCAATTAACTTACCATATAAGGAAAAACTACCTAATATCCCTATTAAACCATACCCTTAAATGACAAAATGTACCTATTAAAACAACGAAGGGAGTAATATATTTTTATTTATCGGATGTTATAAGCATATAGTACTTCCCCTGTTTCATGTTTGGCAACAATTTGACTGACACAATTGTCAACACACAATATTAGACATTTATATATCTAATTATAAATTAAAATAATAGAAACTTGATAGGTTGAAATTACACATTTGAGATACATCTAAGAACATTATATATATTAACATTTAGTTTTATACTTGTTTTGTTCCTCAAAGATGTTTTTATTTGTTGTAGCAACATAAATCTAGGCAAATAGGAGATAAAGTAAGCATACAAGTAGGTGAAATAATGTTGGGATAAGGGGGAAAACGCATACCAGTAAAGTAAAAATAGGAAGAATTATCAGGAACAAGTGAAAACGGGTGATAGAAATTAAAGATTGAGGAAGAATATATTAGCTAAAGTTTTGGTCAAAGTAAGACACTTGAAAAGTGGAATTTTAAAATTTTGCAACTAATTAGAATGAAGAAAGTCTAAATCTATTTATCCTTACCATAGTTATCCTTAATTACGTATAGATCGTAATAGAAGATTAAAAGAAGTGTTTGAATATCGTAATATTCCAAGTGTTTTAATAAATTTGGAACTAAGGAAGCATATGATATTGCAATAATGAGAAAGATTAATTATTTTTTAGATTTTCTTCAATGGGAACTCAGACATGGAGTTTGTAAAAGACAGATTAAAACTACTAATTTTACGATTCCAATAATTGTTTCTTCTTCCATATTGTATTTTGCTTAGGCCCTTTGGCCATTGCAAAATGAACAATATTAATTCAGGTAAATTTAAAACATTTACAACGTACAAAGTATTATGTTACCTCTTTTCAAAAATATCATACACCGTATATCATAAAGAACTAAAAATATACGTATAAAGAATCTCATTCCAAGTATCGGGAACACCAGGAAGACACCAGTGAAAGCAATCGGCATATCCACTTGGATTTGATAATTTCTCCTCTGTGAGAGGCTCCCATTGCTTTCTATGGACTGATGGGTGGGCTTCTTTTCTATATTCAGAGAGTTGAGTTATGTTGAGTAGTTGGATGTTTACCCCTTTTTTGCTCAAATTCTCAATTGATGCTTCCACTAACCGCATTGTATTTGGGTCGGATCCACTTCCCCAATAATCATGCTTCTTTATTGGTTGTGTTTCATTGTAGCAATTTAGCCCACTTACTCCTCCCCATTCTTCACTCCTACAAAACATGCATACAATTTACAACCCTCATACCATCTACCTTAGTTATTTGAGCATAAAAACTTTTGGATATCCATATTGGATTTTGAGGTAACACAATTATAATTCAAAAGTTATTAAAAGAAACGGTCTAATTTTAAGTTAAAATTAGACCAACTCAAATTAATCACTTTATTCAAAAAGACCAATACTTGATGCAAAAAGCCTAATACTTTTTCTTCTTTTTATCGGCTTAAGTTGTTGCCTACTTTTAAATTAAAATTAGGCGGTCTCTTATAAGACTAACTCATTATAATTTGTAAAGATAATTGTACCTTTCGTGGGTAGGAGACATGCTCATCCAAAAGATTTGAGTTTTCGAATTGTTCACGTGAATTTCCAACCAATCTGACCAAGTCCTCAATGCCATTTCATAAGCCTTCATTATATCTACTTCTTTGTATATCCCGTCTGAACTTTCAAATGTTCCCCACCTGAAAATTTTACCATACTCAAGTTAGCATTTAGCAGTAAATATGAAAAGCAAATTTACAATAGTTAATGACTCGGACAACGCCTTAAGTGTCATTAGTCATTTCATTACTAGTCCCTTTTTACATTGAATTTTGGTAATAGTGGTTGTATGTCTTTAACTTTCGTTTCTATGGTATCAGGTTTTTCAAAGTTAAATGTGCATCATTGATGTGTTAGATCAGATACCAAGAACTTAAGACAAGGTTATACATTCAGATCTTTTTGTATCACATGTGGAATTACTTGGAGCGAGGAAGTACAATATGGATTCTTATATACATCAAATATTTAGTACAGTATTAGGCATAAATAATTAATAAGTAATATGATTATCTATAGACTTTACCAAACAACACAAAGTGAAGAGTGGGGGGTTGTCTTAGGGTCCGTTCTTAAGTTCAGATAAGTTAAGATAAGTTCAGATAAGTTTAGATAAGCAAAAATAAGTTGAAAAGAACAGACTCTTATTCTTGCTTTTCCAAAACAATAGATGCACTTTCAAGTCTTATTTTACTCAATTTTTGTAATAGTTATTTTAAAATAAAAAAATTAATTTACATTATGATACTTTTATTGATTGATATCATTTAAAAATTAATAATAATCCAACTAATAAGATAAAGAAAAGATTAAAATTGATATGGGAAAATAAGGATGGATATACTATTTAAAAGGGGGTGCTACTTACAAGACTTTCATAATGGGCCTTCTCCACCACAAATAGGAGTCAAAAATGAGAAAGTCAGCATCAGTCCAATATCTGGCATGCTTCTCAATTGCTTGGGTTCTTACAATTCTCTCAGTCACCCGATGTTTTATTGGATCATCTGAATTAGACTCAATCAACATTGGGGCCCAATAAAACTCTATTGTCGCATTATATTCCTTCATTTCCAAAACAAAAAAAAGAAACTTTTTAACAAGTTATCAAATTTCATATAAAAATACACTTCAAATTCTTTTTGATCTAAACACTTTGTAATTTAGCATTATTCACATGTTTCTAAGAAATACCCCTAAGAAATATACAATTGAGTATGATCGTGTTAGATTTTCTTCTCAACTTCTTAGCGTATTTAGTGATATTAATGGTCAAAATCTTGTATCGTTAAGCATCAAAGTCAAACTATTTACAAAGTAATGAAAGTAGTAGATATCATCCATCCGTTTCATAAATGTAAAATGCTCCTACATTTTTTCATGTTCAATTCAAATTTTTCCATTAAAATCCTTGTTAGACATACTCATGATTTCCTAAAATATTTTTAATAAATAGAAAATCCTACTTTTGTATTATATCTTCACTGTGCTTTTGAAGAACCAATTATCAATATCTCATCAGCATCAAACGATGCACTTTAGATTAGGTATAAAAAGAAAACCTAAATATGTGAGACTTTTTCTCGTAGGATGGAACGAGCCATCTAGGTAAGCTAAGCCATGTTACAAAAAATGAATAGAAGTAATTCAATTCATATAAAGTAAGAAGTTATCATTGTTAGGAATGGATCATCGTTACAAACGGATCGTAGCTGATATCAAATTCAGTACAAAATCGTTGTTGTTTGAAAAAAAAATAACTGGACATCGATCAAGTAGGAAATATTATATGAGGCACGTATGGTATGATAATTGTATATAATCTTTAGTCGAACTATAATTAATAAGTCGAATTACCATAAACTTCTTATCATCAAAAAGAATCTTAATATAGGATCCACATATTATATAGACAATTAGATAGCACAAAATATTATGAAGTAAAAGAAAGGAGAATATTGATGTCAATTAAGTACTTACAATGGCTTTGAAGATGGATAAGGAGCCATTAGTTTGCATGGTTTTGAGGGAAGAAGGAATTGAGGAGTCCACCAAACAGATCATAGAAATCCATTGCCCTCTATTTAAGGAATCTCCAACATACACAAGTCTCTTGTTTCTTAGCTTCTCCAGTAATGCTGTGGCATTGAACCTTTTTAACATAAAAAAAGAGAAGGAAAATGTCCACAAATAGCTTAAAAAAACTGCTTTGTGACAACAAATAGTGTTCCATTAATAAGAGTTTATCTACAATGATTTGCTTTTATTTCTCCGGGGATGATAATGTGTAAGAAAAATGTATAATAGGGGTTGAGTTATCACTTATCTTTTAAAAGAGTCACTACTTTCACCGGTCCTCATATTTTTTCGTTCTTTTTGCTTTGCTTTGATACCATTTTCAATATATTTTCGTCGTTTATACCTTCATTTTTCGTACCATATAAGCCAGCTTAATTTGTTACTTCTATTTCCTAGAGTATATATTATGACACTAGAGTTGATTTTCCCACCCTTATGATTGTAGTTAAATTGAAATTTATAATTTCATATCAAATCAAATAGAATAGGTTAATCGTTAAAGAAGTAGACTAAGAAGTAAGTAAGTTGTTTTCATTTGTTTATTTCCTAAAATAAATAGTTAAGAGATTCCTTATTCGTTCTCGTTTTGGCTCAGAAAGTTGGTAAGTTTGTTGATTCAAAGCAAAGCAACATTTGTGGATGGAATGGCAAAGATATAATGTTCTCCACTTCTCCTGACTCCATTTCTCATGACATAGATTAGTTACAGTCTTCTTTTTTCGAGTTATATATACTATTCTTTACTTTTGAGATTCATGTTCATCAGTTTCAAAAAAAATCTATATTATCACCTTGTATTGTTGGACAATCACATAATTTACACACTTGTTTTTCACCTCATCTTTCTTTCCCACTTTTTGACGTGACAAACTTTTCGGGCATTGCACGTACAAGACAAAAAAAAAATCGTAACTAATAGTCAAAAGGTGCATGCATTAGAGTAATTTCGAAAATTGAATAGACCAATAGATATTGTTTCTATATATGTATGCTATAATTTATTTATCATAAAAAATAATAATTAGATTATTTTTTGAAATATCAATACAATTAGTAATGATGGTTGCATAAGTATGACACTAATGGTAAAAGGGAAGAAGTACTTGTGCATCATGTTATGTCGCATAAAGTAAGATGCGTGTTACTTACTTATTAATTTAGTGATTAGAACTAACTATTAACAATGGAGTAGGATCTAGAAGCGACAGATTTTATTATCGTATTTTTGCCACGGATTATGTCATTTATAGATTTTTAAGTACAAATACGAAACATGCACACAACTAAGGTCCCATTTGGTATCACAGTTAGTCTTCTGTTTTTGGTTCTTAAGATTTCAGAACCATGTGATATAAGTTGTAAAAAACATATTGTCAACCATATAGTGATCATATTTATTTTAAAAACTGACAATAAAAAAACCGAAAATAATTTTTTCTGATTTTTATATTTTGGTTTTTTATTTATAAAATGAAAACAAAAAACGATAACGAGCAGGCTCTTAATAATGTCACAGTACAATTGGAGATCTATAGATGATATGCATTATTGTATCATTTGTATGCAAATTTAAAATTATATTTTTGGTACTTTGCTGTTAAAACAAAAGAAAAAACTAATACGAATGTAATCCACAAGCCTTAAAATAGTTAGAATTCTAATATATATGTACGTGGTTCATTCCTAATACTTATACCTAATGTGGTTCATCTTAATATTATTAGAGGTTTCTTTTGAGGGTATATCATATTGAAAGTTTCTTATTCTAATTAAATTATAGGGCTTACACAACTAATAGGATTTTTTGGCAAAAACTACCTATTATATTGCAAACTTGTAGGTTTTAATTTATTATGTAATTTTTGCTCAATTTATAAAATATCTTATATATGCAATATCAATAGCTTTTATGGTCTGTTCTTTTCAGTTGAAAATAATTGAACTAAACTGATTAAAAATAACTAAACTGAAATGAAAATAAACCAAGAGAAGAGGTCCTTAAATGTTAAATCCATGCAACGCATTATAATAGTCATAGCCAGTGTTTGACAAAAAAAAATCCTAACCAATAAGAATTATGGATACATGCAATGCAATAATGAAAATAAAAGGCACAAAAAAATGAGAGTGAACGAAAAAAGACCTTAAGAGGTCACAATGGTGAGGTTGCCATCTCCAATATTGATAACTCAAATCTTTACGTCCAAACTTCTCACAAGCCAATTGATCTGACATGAACTTACATTCTTTCTCCTTATACAATGGGTAGGATACATTATCAAACACCCATTTCCCTGTAAAATAGTTGCATCTTTGCATCATTTCTACTTCTTCCATTGTATCCCTAACAACACCATGCTCTTGCTCTCTCGGCGGCCGCGACGAAGATGTTATTCCTTCATTATTTTGGGTGAAGTAAAGGACAGAGATGACAAGAGTAATGAGGATAACTGTAAGAAATTGAAAGCTGCTCCGAATTCCCCATGTTGAAGACAAAATATTTGTGTTGCTTGTATTATTAGTATGATTTATTTGAGGTAACTTAGCCATTTTTGTTATAATGCTCTTTCCTTTTTGTTGTTGTTTTTATGGTTGATGATGATGTATGAATAATAATATATATGTATGTGTAGGTTGTTTACTTTCTCCAAATCTTAAGCTTTGGAAATGGTTATTGATTGGTTGTTGGTGAAAAAGTTGATTGTTTAGTTTAATGGAGTTAGTTTTGGTGAATGGATTAGGTTAACTTTATAGATCATTTATAAAAAATGAATATATGGATTGGGGCCTTGGGGGTAGTGTTGAGTTGAAGTAGCACCTTACTGAAAGCAACAGCAAGATATAACCCTCTCCTCTCTCTATCTCTTTAACTATAGACACAAAAAAGTTCAGGTGAAAATAGAGTAGTAATCCATTTTTTTTTTTGTTAATTTGTGATTCTCTATCAATATAATCCATATCCTAAATATAATCATCTAGGAAAATTGGCCATATGAGTGAAAAAATATTATTCTATTTGTTAAAATAAAGAGAAGACCTTATAAAGGGTAAAATAGGATGTTGTCTAAATCAAGTAAGTACTTATTACTTATTGGTTAAACAGTGTTGTCACATTAACATTTCTCATATAAGCAAAGTTCATACTAGAATCGAACCATTATACGATGATTTTATATATAAAAAATGAAATATATATATATTTGACATGTAGCATTAAGGATTCATGCCACAAAATTTAGTATAGCTAGGACCAATTCTGATTAATGCAAATAAATAGTAATGAAAATAAAGAATGAAAAAAAGCCACTAGTGATAGAACACATGGCAATATGGCATCGATGTAAGAACATTTATATTATAAAATATTAGTCTACAAAGGACTAAAGGAGATACTACAAAAAATTTAAAATAAACTTGAGATTTGGTATCAAGGATGCTTTTATAAAAAAATCTTATTAATGAACGCCTCGGGGACGATCATTAACATTTAATATATCTTTCGAAATGAGCCGGGTCAATTTTGGAATATATGTCAAAATCACAGATTGGTGGTATAATTATTGTTTATATTAATATAATATTTTTACCTCTAGTGACCTTATCCAACGCCCTGGGGACGTTGTTAGCATTTGCATTTATCATAAAATAAGGTTTTATTCATCTCTAATTATTTGATACATGGAAGATGTAAACGTTTGTTCGGAAATTTCTTTTTTGATATCTAATTTCAATGGGAAAATAGACGGAGAAAATTGCCAAAATAACTATATAGCAACAAGTAATTTAAGATATCAAAAAAGAAATTTCTATAGCAAGTTAATTAAAACAAAAGGCGTAAAATCCATTTAACAGTGGTTCAAGGAAAAAGAGAATTTCTCCTTT
The DNA here is from genome assembly GCA_947645195.1 of Patellifolia procumbens. Classification (NCBI taxonomy): domain Eukaryota; kingdom Viridiplantae; phylum Streptophyta; class Magnoliopsida; order Caryophyllales; family Amaranthaceae; genus Patellifolia; species Patellifolia procumbens. Next base: position 10,889,014 of record CANSGD010000972.1, read on the forward strand.
AGAAAATCCTATGTGATACTAATGACCATTACCGTCGTTGCACTATATACTAAGCGATTGTTGACTTCAATTTATTTTCAATTCACCTCTTAACAATACTTTTGTTCACACACATTATTATTTTTTTCAGTTTAGTTCAATTAGATTTAGACGAAAAGAACAAGCCTTAAGAGTTTGTTCAACAACTATATATAGTCGTTGTGGGGGTAGTTGCTAGTTGTGGACCTGTGGTGGTAGTTGTTAGTTGTGGACCTGTGGTGGTAGTCATTAGCTGTCAAAGTAGCTTCATAAAGCATTAGTATTATGTAAAAGCAGGTGTTAGAGTAGCTGTTAATACATATTTGGATTATAATTTATTGAAAACACTCTATTAACTTTTACAATAAATTAATGACCATACTCCATTAACTTCCTACAATTATGTGCCCAAGTTAGTGTTACGATTAATATGGGATGGAGACAGTATTATATATTTTTTCAACCTCTAAACTCTACCTCTGCAATGCAACTATGTAACACCCCGACTAATCTCTCTTTTATAAAACATATATTTTCCAAGTTAAAACAGAGAATTATCAAAGTATTATCGCCCGTATGAAAATGTATCGGCTTACCAAGAATTTTTACAGCTGAAAACATTAAATAAAACTTTAATAAATACTTAAAATCAAAATAACTGTCAAAACATTAAACAAACCTCAAACCTACTTTAAAACCAACTTAAGCAATTTAAAATAAATAATTCGTAAAGTAAATTCATAGAAGATACGTAAATAATAACAACAACAGAAATGAGAAAACGCTCTCTCATCAATATCTCCCAATTCCCAAATGAGTATGGCTGCATTCTGTAGGCAAATACTCAATTGATGGACTACTCGCCAATTAAGGTCATAAGACTCATAACAGGATCAATAGGCACAACCATGATCGACACATAGAAAAGCACGTAATCAGCAAAGCTGAGTACATACATAACAATAGAAACCACGAAAGCCTAGCATGATACTACTAAGCAATAAATGATCAATAATAAGACATCGACTCGTAAGATAAGACTCAACATCACAAGGCATACAAATAATAATTCATTTAGTCAATGGATCGAGTTGTACAACCAAACCCTGTCTTCAATTCAGAAGACGAATTACGGGCGAGACTCCGTAATCCCCGTGACCAACGATATCGAGGAACCTTTAAGATAAAATAGGGCACGACGATCAATCCGGCCCGAAAAAAAGTCATGGGCTACCACCATGAACTCCAACTCATACTAGTCCAAAACTTCACAAGTCTAAAGCTATTGCTATTCACTTCTACTTTAAGGATTAGTATGTTATTCGATATTGGACTATAACAAGACAACCAATACATAACGTAGGATTATATAACGTGATCAAACAATTTCAATTGACCAAGCAATTAATCCTGAATTTATTTGTTGACTTAAATCAACAATCGAAGTGTCCAAAGACAAAAGGTAAACATACCCTACAAAGCCCTCGATCTTTGCAAAGTAGTTTATTAACAATAATGATACTAATCCAACGAACCCTACAAAGTCTTCGGTCTTTGAGAAGTAATAAAATAGTAACAAGGGAAACAATACCAAAAATCCATAAACATATTCATAAACCCTTCATGTGAATTTATGAATAAACTTCTCTTCCCAAAAATGCTTGAATCAAACATCCATTCAATTATGTAATAAACATCATGGCAACTAACATGCTCAAGGACGCGTAATTCCATAAAATAATAGCCACGTATGAACCATAAAAGGTTCCCTATACATGATACTATAAATAATCCTAACCTTATGACATGATACTAGTCTAACACATAAGGACACGTACGTACCTTGTGTAGAAAAAATGAGAGGCCACTTTAGGAACACTAGAAGTCACTTAAGGCAAATTCTCCGTCTACCAAATAATAAAATAATAATGAATCAATAATCTAGTTAATTCACAGAAAATTAATTATTTTAAAACGCAATCAAAATTCGTTTTAAAATCCTTTAAAACATTAAACTTTCAACCTTTAACAACCTTTAATATAATACTAACAAACAAGGCTTTAAAAACTTTTACTTTAGTATTTAAAACTCACGTTTAAATATAAATTATAAACCTGAAATTGTAACTTAAATTTATAAATCATATTTTAATTTCTTAAACAATAAAGTTAAAATTTTATTTGTTAAAACATATAAAAATCATAAAAATCATAACTTTAATTACTAAAACTATTAGTAAATATAATTAGAGGAAAAAGGGATAAGAATTAACCGGGAGAAAATACAAAAACCGAAAAAAGAAGAGGAAGAGACGCGCGGGGAGGCGTGTGGCTGGCGGCCGTAGTCGGCGCGTGCTGGAGCTCGGAAGACAAAGGAGAAGGAGAGAGTGGGTGGTTGCGGTTGTGGCAGTGCACGCAAAGAGGAAAAGGGGGACGAGTGGTGGTGCGGGTGTGTGGCGGTTGCTGGAAAAACCAAGGGTGAGTGGTGCGGGTGGTTGTCGGACGGCGCACGAAATGCAAGAGGAGAGACGGGGTGCCGGTGAGTGAGGAGAGGAAAAGGGAGAAAATAAGAGTGTGAAAAAATTGGGGTTTGATGGGTATTTATATGTTTGCTAAGAAACTTAATGCAAATAGGTTTAGGACTTTAGTTTGGACTTTAAGTTGATCAATAAGCTTAAAGAACATTTGTACTCCTCAACCCATATTTAAAATTCATTTAAAACATGACCCAAAATCCAAATTAATATATTTAATAACTTAAAAGTCCAACCCAATAAAATATTTATGATTATTTAAAACGTTTAAATAATCGTTTGACTTTCAAAATAGTCAACTATTAAATAATTTAATTATATAAACATGAAAAATAATTATAAATATACTTTAAATATATTTATAAAATTTATAAAATTACGAGGGATTACAAACTACTATTTTTAGCTTTCCACAACCACCACCTAAATTCTACCTATACCTCTAAACACTACTCACGCCACTACCTTGCCAAACACTATTATTTTTGTGAAGTAGAGTTTTGACCTATTAAAAAAAAACTAACAGCTACCTCTAGCTCTGATGTCAAAAACGCCAACTTGAAAAGGTAAATTTCATTAGTAAGTCAAGTAATAAACAACTTTTTGGGATGAACCTTCTTTCTGTAATGTGCATTGACGAACTGCTCTCATGATTAAGAAGAGTTTTAGGATGGTTGGATAATTTGTAAAATCTATTTGTAACTAGCTTTTGGTTCTCAGCGGATTGTGTGTGTTGAGGAGGGGTTAACCTAGTTGGTTCGTCCAAGTACAACTAATTTCTTAGGGTATAAAGCATATTTGGTTTGTTATACTAATCTTTCTTACTCAGAGAAATTGGGGCCGAATTCATAAACGGGTTAAAATTCTTGTGACCCAACGAGACCTGTTTAGATAATTGAGTTGGAAATTTCAACACAACCTTATTAGTATTTAAATAGGTCAACCTTCAAGTTGACCCAATTATGGTTTTGCCAACCCAACCTTATAATCAAACGGATCAATCTGAAATTTGACCTATTTAAGTTTTTAATCATCAATTGACTATTCATCTCCATATGTACTCCCAACTAGCAGGGTTTAGAATGGATGTTAATTCTTAAGAAAGATCCTACATCCTCATTTCATTTCTCATTAGAAAGCCCAACAAAGCAACAAATACTGAAGTGTTTAAAAAGCAAAATCAATAACAACTTAAGTTTAAGTTAATTAGTTACAACCCAAAGTAAATTTAGAAAAATCATAATTAGTTACGCTTTTACTGTTTGAACTTCGTCTCATTGACGGCTAGAGAAAACCAAACACTGAATTCATGAAATTAGCTTAATTACATAATGAACGATGAAGTAGAATGTGGTGTTATGTTGTTTTGCATAATAGGTGTTGTTGGCTTTAGGCCTTAGGATTTTTTAAGTTTAGCAATTTAAAAGTTCAACACAAAAATTGGACTTATTAGATATATTTTAAATGGATTAAACGGAGTTGATCCAACTTGTTTGTGTGAACGGGTTAAATAAGTTGATAATTTCTACCTTGGCCCAGCCTATTTAATTAAACGGGTTAAATAGATTGATCCAATTAATTAAACAATTGAAAATCTCAATCCAAGCTGCTATAAATGGGTTGGATTTATATTGAGTTGGCAGGTTGGATCGGATTTTAGCAGCTCTACTCATAATGCCACAAGCCTATAACTATGGTCAATTTTCGGTCAAAAACAAGATAAATTTAGAATAGGTTTCTCTCTTAAAATAGTAGCGTTGATTTTCTGTGATGTCTTCTACAACTAGTTATTGTATTAGTGGGATTTAGAAGGTTCATTAAGTTGAGACTTGAAGGGACCATAAGCATAGTTTGGTGTAGTTTTCAGTTTGGGTACGGTGGGTCAAACTCCTTTCTAGTCGTGTGGCCCTCAAGTCTGAAGATGGAATATTTCGTTAGGTTGGAGAGGTTGGCAACTTTTTGAAGGAAGATATCTCTTTGCTTAGCCTTGGTTTATAATTGTGTACCAATATCCACTTCAATAAGGTCATGCTTAGCTACTTTGGCCACTTTCAAATTGATACCCAACATAACTCTTCTCTTTTCTTATACTCCCTCAGTCCCTTGGTTCTTTGAAAATCTTTTTATTTATAAATGGAACCAAAGCAAGTTGGAGAAAAAGTATACAAGTAGGTTTTTTTTGTTTGGTAAATAAGAGAGAGATTGTGGTTTTGAGATATAGTAGAATTAAGTTGTGTAATGTAGGTCTTTTTCAACCACAATTATACTTGTATACTTTTTCTCCCACTTAATCATATGGAGGAATTGGTAATTCTTCACGTTTTTTAACCATAGGTGAATTATTAAAGCAAGTATATGAAGATATGGGTAATGATACTTACAGTATTTAGGGCATGTTCTTTTCGTCTTATTCTAACTGAATTGAACTGAACAGAATTGGAGTTTAACTGAACTGAATTGAATTCTAATAAATATATAAATAATAATAAACTATTAAATAATAATATGAATATTAAATAATAATAATAATATGATAAGTAATAATAATTAATGGTTTATAATTAATAATACTTATTAGTCATAATATTATTTTAGATTTTATTAGATGATATTTACAAATAAATAAATAAATAAAAGCAATAACGATAAATTAATAATAATAATGGGTAATAAGTAATTATTCTCTCTGTTCCAGAAAAGTCTATGCACTTTCCTTTTTCCTCTATCCCAGAAATCTCTATACACTTTTATGTTAAGATATGACCCACTACTACTTTATTATTCTTTTGACTTTTCAACCATGACTCACTACTCTCTCACATCTAAATAAAATAATACCCCACTATCTCCTTTCTCATCTAACTTTTTTTCAATAAAATATACTTCCTTTGTTTCTCAATACTTACAACATTAGCATAGTAACTATTTTTCATCTTCCAATACTATGTTATATTTTTCCCCAAATGTATAAGAAGAAATATAATCAAGTGGGGTCTAATTTAATTCATCTTAATGCATATTATTATAATATCAACTTTTCATAATTTTTACTTATCAATAATTAGAGATATTATAGTTCGAAGTATTGCATTGGATAATGTGAAAATAGAAACGATGCGAGTATTGCAAAACGAAGGAAGTAATTGATAACCAAACAACAATTTATCATCAAAAACTACGTGCTCGATCAATTGTACAGAGCTTTTTGGGACGGAGGGGGTAATATTCGCACCAACCACAAGAGGAGATTTTGTTAAAAAAGACCTTATATATTACTCCTTCCGTCCCATATTAATCGCAACAATAGCTTGTGTACATAGTTTTAGGAAGTTAATAGAGTAGAGTGTAAGTTATATTAATTTATTGTAAAAATTGATGAGATAGAAAGTGATGTGGTACTTTTAGGAAGTTAATAGTAGAAGAGTAATATTTTAATATTTTTTCAGTGGGTATATTAGTTGGTTGATAATTCATTTGTTTCTAAATAAGTGACACATTTGCAAAGTGTTTACTATTCACTCTTTAGACTTTAATTAATTTTAATTGGTGATTTAAATTTTAGGAAAAAAATAGTCATGTGGGATCTTATTAGATTCTTTTCGATGTGAACCTTTTTAATATCAGCTGTTTATAATTTTTACTTATTGATAATTATAGATATTAATGTTTAAAATATTGCATTGACAAACGTGAAAACATGAAGTGTATCACTTATTTAGAGATAGAGGAAGTATATAAAAAAAATATTGGTGGGTCCATGCCCAAAATAAAATTGTTGCAATTAATATGGGACAACCATATATATGAAAAGTGTTGCAACTAATATAGACAGAATAAGTAATATATTAATTCAATTCAATTCAGCTCCAATCAGTTCAGTTGTATTCAGCTAGATTTATATGAAGAGAACATAAGTGTATCTATTTCTGATATAGTGTATGGATTTGTGATATAGACGATTTTAAAGTAATAGTATTTGTCGCACGCGGATCACGTGCCTTAAACTGGTGCAAATTGTTTTTTAATGTGAATCGGGTTTATGCAAGTCGGATTGCTTTACAATAATATTGATAACACTATTAATCGATTTTGCCCTAATTGGAATTTGGAGAGTGAAGATAATTAATTGTATTTCATTTATTTTATTATTACTACTACATATCCAAATTCAGCGGCAGACAGGTAGGAAGCCAAGTAAAATTCGCACCGACCGAAAAAAGAGATGAACATTGACAGACAGTACCAATAGAAGTACATGCAGTCAAAAATATACAGAAACAAAACCCCAAACTCGAAGAATTCTTATTCTTATTCTTTATTTTCCTAATAAAAAGAAAGAGTGAAGAAGGAGAGTGTTAATTAGTGTGCGTGGACTGTAGGATGATAGCGTGAAGAATGCATATCGACAACTCAATACCCACACGAGATTCATTAAAACCCACCTCTTCTCCCACTTGCACTTCTCTCTCTTTCTTCTCCATGCAACTTGCACCTTTTAGTATTTCATGTTTAAGCTTTATGAAGAGAGAGAATATTCAAGATAAAAACAAAGTAACAACTCTCATCAACTTGCTTATATAAATAATTTGTGTCTGCAAGGTGAAAGAGGAGTAGTGTAGATGGACGAACATGGTTGTTGAGGTAGGGTATATTGTTAACTGTTGGGGTAGTTGTTAGCTGTAGTAATGCCCGATAAATTTAGTAAGAAACTGAAAAAATGATATAGTGTAAAGTTATATTCTTTCGGCACTAGCTACTAAAATTAAGAGTATGTTTGTTATCGTTTTGTAGTTATTAGCTTTTTTGAAAACTGATATATTAAAAATGAAAAGTGAACGAAAATCTAGTTTTTTGTTGGTAGTTTTTTGATAAGCATATGAATTGCTATGTTTTTTCTTGTGAAAAGCATATGAATAGTATCAATAGGACTAATTTTAAGTTATTACAGTATATAACTTTTTAAAATCATCAGACATCAGACCATGTTATTTTGAACTGGATTGAACTGAACTATACTAAAACGATTTGAAATGTCTGGCTCAACATGAGCTGAATTGAACTGAACTGCACTGGACTAAATAAAATTGAAATTAATTTGTAGTATTATTAAGTCATAAAAAACAAGCCTAAATACTAGTATTATTTATCATCTTGAGAGTTTGATTTTAGTCAGCCATTTCAAAAGCAGAAACTACCTCAAAAACTACTATGGAATATACCCTACGAAGAGTCTCGTTATCCAAATTTTAAAATCTAAGCATTTAGAAGAGAAAAATGCAAGAAACAAACAAAGTAAGCAACTTGCAACTTGCCTATATTTTATACTTATATTTGTAAAAGAAAACAAACTATAACATCATCACCAACAACCAGTTGATGAAGAAATAAGGGGTTTATATTTTCTTTTTCTTCAAAATATAGATCAAGTTGCAACAAAAAAGAGGAAGGAAGACCGGCCAGAAAAGTTCTGATTCTTTCTTCCACCCCATTCCCACCTTTCACATTATTTTTCATCTCTATCTTTTCATTTCTTTATTGCAATTGGATAATATTTGGATTACATGATAATATTATTTAATCATTTCCCCCTATTTTCGACCCTTTCGAAAAAAATCACACATCTATTTACGGATCGATTAAGTTCTAACATCTTATAACAAATTGTTGTAATTAACTTAAACCTCCCTAAAATCCTGTTAATAATGAAAAGATAGAGAAAGAATAATAGAATCTCAACTAGATAGTTACATTAACAAAAAGAGGAAAAATCTACTTATTGATAGATAAAAGTAGACGCACATGTGAAAAGAGTACATATTATTATGAAGAGACAAATTCATTGAGCTGGAAATGAAATTCTAAGCATATAGTACTAGTGGGAGTTAGTGATATTATGCATTAATACTTGTTGCATCACATGCACTCAAAGCATATTAAATCTCTTCAACTTGATCTATCAAATTCTTTAACCAATTGGACACACCACTATTATATATATTGCCATTATGAGTTAAGAAGCAACAAGAGAGAAATACATCAAAGTGAAGTAAGCATCCATTTTCTATTTCTATTAACAAGTCTACATTGTACCTAAAGTACTAAAACCTAATTTAGTTTCATAAATGTCCCTATTAACCTACCTTTTCTAGAATTAATATTAATCCCCAGCTAAGCATTGATAGGTACCTCTCTAGCCGTCTAAGGAGTATCAAATTTTGCACATTTCAACTACAAGTCCGTTTGATCAGAAGTACTAGTACTGCAATTATCTAGTACTGCAATTATCTCGAATAAAATCATAAACATATGATACAAAAAATAATATACTATACGTCTGTACCCACCTATAACCACTTGATTTATAATTAAAACAGTTTGACGTACCATAAGGTCCACAATATTTGGGGTGAAAGAAATCAATTCATGGAGTACCTTTCTAAGATCTCAAGAGATTCATGGAGTTCCTCGATTTAGAGTTAGTTTGCTCTTAAAACCATCTCTGACATGTGCAACAAAGCTATCAATTATCATCCTCTTTGCAGTTTGCATCAATATCACCCATACTCCCATTGAATTTTCTCCCTTATTTAAAAAGTTGTTGGCTCCTCTTTCAAAAAAAAATTATTATTGGGTGGAATGATGAAATAATCCAATATCACCCATTTAATTTTAAAAAAAAATGAAATTAAGAATAATAAATAAAATTAAGAATAAAAGGATACAATCAACCTTCCAATGCATAAGAAACTAGATGTAGATACATTAAGCATGATGAACATAAGATTGACGCGTAATAGAAAATTAAGAAAATTGATACAATTAACCCTATGATCTAAGCTAAGGAAACAAAGTAAGGAAATTAACAATATCCATATACTCCTTCCTAATATGAGTTGATATCTCTAATGAATATTAATACATAAGATTGACGCGTAATACAGAAAATTAAGAAAATTGTATCTCAACCCTACAATCTAAGCAAGGGAAACTAATTAAGGAAATTAGTAATATCCATATACTCCTTCCTAATATGAGTTGATCTTCTATCTCTAACGAATATTAAGCATTAATAATACAGATTCACGCGACATCTTCTCTCTTCATGCAAATGAATTCTCCATCATGAAAACAAAAACAACTTGTATACAAAGGAGTCTCATCCACTCATCGCCCATTACTAACTCCCAACTATAATTCTCAACCAGGAAACAAAAATCACCTTGAATCTTTCTCCATTGATCGATGCATCCAAACTCCATAATAAACTCAAAATGCGCACACAATCTTACTTTAATGAATATACCAAAATAACTCAAAATCAAAGGTGCTTTTTTAGAGGCAAAAAAATGCTTCAAAATTACTAAAAGCTAGACACCCACAATTCCTAGATATAGCATATATAGATCCAATTCTAAACCTAAAAACTTGTAAAAATTAACACAAAATCAAAATTATAAAACATGAAGACAAAGAAACACTCACATTTCGAACAAAATCTCTATTTACAACGGTTGTACATATTCAACACGCTAATCACGCTAATCATGTATCAAGATGGTAATAAAGAACACACATTAGAAACTTTGAAAATGTAATATATGATCAAAATCAAAATTAGAAAACATTTAAGACAAAGAAACACGCACATTTCGAACAAAATCTGTATTTACAACGGTTGTTGGAGATATGTTCCGGTATTAACCATGTATCAATCAAAGCTAAGAACTCAAAAAATAATCAAAACATGCAACAAAATACATTTAACACAAAGTTTAAGTACATCAAATCAAAACTAGAGCTAATGTTCTTCTACGTATCAATCCCTATTCAACAAAAGATTTTTAAAAAAAGGTGAATAATCATAATCATAATCATAATTCATAATTCATATTTAGGGCCAGAATATGACTCCGATTTACAGGAGATGAAAAAAAAAGTATTTATATATTCACCCCTTCTAGTTACCGGAAACGACGTCGTTCATCTTCCTCGAGATTCGAAAAAAAACCTGAAACAATCCGCTTGCATTTTGCACCATCTATCTCTCCAAATAAACACCATCCTTCTCCCAGCCGCGCTAACATGAATCGTCATCTGAAACCGTTGGAAAAAAAAAGATAACATCTGAATCGAGAAAATCATGACCTAAGATCCAGAAGAAAGATTCTTCTTCTTGTTCTTCTTCTCAGCGATCTGAGCCAAAGATTGAAGATTACATCTAACAATAGTATCAACAAAAACACAAGTTTCATCCTTGGTATTACCAGCAGGAGTATCAACAACGTAAGATTCAACAACAAGAGTAGATTCAACGCCAGAATCATCATCAACACAACGATGTAGAGAAGTTACGGAACGGTAGTTTGAGAGACGGTGATCGCCACCAATTACCGAGAACGATATTACATGACGGTGATCATCAAGGATTTCAAGCCTCTCATCGGAGGTAGCGGCAGGGAGACCAGAGACGACGCGAACACGACGGAGAGTGCCGACGTCACCGTCGCCGGAGATGACGTCACAGCTGCGAACGAAGTGTTTGTAGAGTTGAGGAGCGTCGAAGCGGCGGACGACGGACCAGACGGTGGAGAGAGGGGCGGAGATTTCTTGGACGACGGCGGAGGAGCACTGGTGGGAGTTTACGGGTTGGGAGTGGTAACGGATGACGTCATCGGGGACTTCGAAGTTAGGAGGAGGGAGAGAGAGGGGTTTGTTGTGGTGGTTGTGGTTGTTGTGGTGGAGGTGGGAGAATGGTGTGGTGGTTGTTGGGTGGGTGTTGGTGGTGATGCGGTGGAGTAAGACGGAGGATTTTGGCATGTTGAAAAAAAGAAGGAAAGTTTTAGATTTTTGAGGTTTGATGGTGATGGTGATATTGGTGCTAGTTTTGGTTTTGGAGGAGGATTTGTGAGTTGTGAGTTGTGATTTGAGGAGAGAGGAATGGATAGGTAGGGAAATAGGGAATAGACTTTTTTAGGGGGTGGTGGGGGCTATTTATATGAGAGGGGTTAGTCACTTTCTATACTTTTATTAGATAAAGATTAAAAAAAAATTGAGGAGGGGTTGGGGGTAGAGATGTCAATATTCAATGGATGATCCATCATTCGCTCCATTCGAAGAAAATTAAAGGGTGAAAAACCGAGTTAAATTGATGATGGACGGGTGAATATGTAACGGGTGATGGATGGATTAGGGTAAGAAAGTTTCATCCATCACCCGTTTATCACCTACTCCATCACCCATTTCTTACATTTTCTTAAATATTTATCATTTTATTTACATTAGCATAATAATTTTCTCTTTTGATTACTATCGACATGTTTCCATAAACTTAACGAATCTTAATTGACATGAAATTAATTTATAAATTGTGATTTTACAAGTTTAACTTTTCTCATTCAATTATCTTAAATGGATGATCACCCTGTCCACCCGATTCACCCGCGGGTGGTGGATGGATGGATACAGGTGATGGACTAACCGGGTGACGGATGGATGGATGAGAGTTGGTCTAACAGGGTGATGAATGCGGGTGATGGCTCACCCGACCCAAATCCCACTCGTTGCCATCCCTAGTTGGGGGAAGGGTTAGAGAAGAGGTTAGATGAATTTAGGGATGACAGACGGGTATAATTTGGTGGATTTTACATTGTATCTACTTCATCTGTTTCTTTTTAATAGCAACAAACTCAAGTGGGTGGATTTCTAGGCAGATAGAAAGAAATGACTTCTAAAAAAAGAAAGATAACATTTGTTGCAATTAATTTGATAATTCTATTTTTGACAATTGTTGCAATTAAAAAGAAACGGAGGAAGTATTTCGATTGGAGTGGGGATGGGTAAATGTGTTGGTGTGTGGTGGGTGGATATGGATATAGGAAGTCATACTCGTTATGGGTAGTGGGGTTGGAGATTGTTTTTGGGACATATCTATGTGGGTAGACGTGAGTATGAGACTTGTACTCGCTATTGGTGGTGGTGGGTATGAGAATTTTTAAAATAGCATGGGTATTGAGGAAGGGGTCCTTGTACCCGAGCGCCCATTTATTCCATCCCTGGTATGAAGCTCTTTGTTGCTTCACTTCTGTTGCTCGTCCGAGCTCCAAACCAAATATGAATTTGACTATTGCACAACCACAACTAAAATAACAATAGAAGAAGCGTACAAATATCAATTCCTTAAATCAAATTGGGCCATTGGCAATGGAAAATCTTATATTAGACCACGCTCAATGTCTTTAAATCTTTAAAATTGAATTAGATGTTTGAACTTCATCGTTGAAACTTTTGGTTTAAAAGTGTTAGACCTTCTTTTGCTTGGGAGAAAAAAGGTAAGGCGCAAGGGAGGTTCCACTTCCACCTACTTGTTCGTTGAAACCAATGCAACTTCCATCAGGGATTGGCTGGTAATCAATTCTTAGCTTGACATGCAGACTATGCAACGATGGCTTATACGGCATAAGAAATATTTTTCCTTTAGACATGGCGAAAAAATACATTTTCCTCCATATCTCATACCTTTCTCTCTCTTTTTTCCTCCTACTCTTTTTCATTTTTTCCTTAGTCTAGCTATTCATGTGAGGAACCAAGTAAAGAAAAACTAATTTATAATTTGGTTTTCCTCATAGAACGGTTTTCATGGAAAACTATCTTCCATGAAAAATGATTATTTGTCCCACCAAACATAGCCTAGTTTTCTTTCTTTTAGGATTAGTGTTGTATTGCATGTGGAGTTTGTGGGAAAAAAATCTCCTCTTTCCTACTTAACTTCCCGCCCTGGTAGAAGGAAGAATAATAAGCTTTTTGGTTGGAAGGTTTTGGAACATAACTAGTTTGTGGCTTGGACGATGCCCTAGATCCATTTTTATGTTTAATGAGTTAGAATAATATCATTCATCGATGATTAGTTTTTCTTTTTTAATAATTTAAAAATTGGACGCATAATTTAAAAACCAATAAACAATACAAAAGGGATCATGAAAGATTGTAATGAAGAAGATCTCTTTATTCCAAATCTTCATTAAGATAAAATAAATTGTTAATTGCAGTTTGACAACAAAAGGGAATTTGGCTTGGTGGTAGTGCTATGACATTCCAACTAGGAGGTCGCATGTTCAAAACCTATTACTTTCATGTTGCAAACGTTTAAAAAGAAAATTGTCATGTATAATGGTGATGCTGACATGGAATATCACGTGTCAAGCTGCAATTCTTGTCTAGGCGTTTTAATAATAAAGATGAAATGAATGTGATATCATTAGTAAAGAAGAAGTTGTTTGGTTGGAGTAATTTGGTATGAAAACCCATACTTGATGTTTCCGATCCTCCTTAAACCCCTTCAAACGCATGCCACCACCCCTATGAATTGAGATCCTCATACGGTCATACCTCCCATTTAGTAATACATTCTAAAATCTGTACTTTAAGGTGAACATGAGATTATGAAATTTTATTGGAACCCTTGATCATAAATCCATGTATTTTTAGTAGTAGCTTCTAAATCTATACTTCGAGGTGAAAATGAATGAAATTGTATTAAACCCTTGATCATAAAACCATGTATTCTCCGCTTGAATGGGTTTATAATACACCATATTCTGGTAGTCTGTGCTGTAATGTACTAGCAATTAATCGATATATGTAATATGAATCAACTATTAATCATTAAGTTCAATAAAGTTTTAGAGTTCATGTAAAATTAATATTTAAATTTATAAACCAGGCATGTCCCTAATGCTTTAAAACTTAAGGCTAGGGTTATGTTCTTTTAGTATGAATAAGGGTAAGCCAGTCTAAACTTTTTAAGGCATGAATTCAGAGAGTTTACGCATTTTTTTTTGGTCTAATCTGCTTTGATTTGAATCTTTTCAAATCTTAAATTATTCTTTACTATTGATGTTGTTGTTATTATCATCATCATCAGCAGCGTTGTCATCATTTCATTATTATTATTGGTATAAATATTATTCAAGCATCAATACTATTATTGTTATCACTATTTTATTAATTATTAATGTCATTATTATTTTATGATAAATTATTATTATTATTTTATTATTGCTGTTATTATTTTTATTTCACGAGAATATCTTGCATTAATTATCTTAAATTTTTAAATCATAAATTTTATTTTATTGTTATATTATATTACAATTGAAACATATTCACTTGTTTAGAGGTGATCATTTTATAGGTCGGGAGGTACATAAGGGGTGAATAAGGATAAGATATCTGATCCAAAATCAGATTGGATATTCTATACTATTTTTGGACATTGGTTATTCTACTTATGTGGATCCAAAATGTGAAACTTTAATGTCCTTTTAATTTTTGAAAAAAAGTTTTTTCCCTAAAATGCTAGCAAACTGGAATCAAACATGTCAAATATAATCATTAATTTACATGTTTGGTTAGATATATAAAAAGACATCTCATATCATATCTTAACCTATTTCGGAAACCTGGTATCATATTAATTCTCTATCTCCATTCCTTTATATTCCTCCTATTTTCCATTTTCATTCATTCATTTTCTTTTTTCATACATTTGTGTTTTCTAATTATGGTAAACAAAAATATTAAAATATTCGCCCGTTATGAAAATGTAGCGCCCATCTCGCACTTCAAAGTCATTTTTTAATCTCTCTAACCTATTAAATTATCTCCTTTACAACAATGTGAGTCTCTCCCCCCTTACATTACGCTCTGCTTCGGGGACTGTGCAAAAATAATTTGGAATAATAAAAAGGAACAAAGGGAGTATCTAAATTGGCATCAAATAGCAAAAAACTTGAATTAGGCATCAAAGTAATCGAATCAAATTAAGATTGTACAACATATGCATAAATTTAGGTAATTTCTAAGACTTAAGTATCCATTTTGTCCAACCTTATATGGTCAAACAAAGCTTCTTTTGCTAATACCCGTACCGGCCCTAATCAACGATGTGATCTTGCATTCTTGCTCATATAGTTAACGTGCCTAACACTCCATGAAGTGTCTTATAATATTTATAATAATTACTAATAATAAAATAATATTAACAAAGAGTGATAACAATATGAGCTATTATAAGTTGTAAAAAATGACCATTTTGGTCTATAATTTTTGGTCTGGTTTCGTTTGGTATGACAAGTTATCGGCTGATGACTCCGATCAGATCCAAAACATTTTAATCAGTTATAATCTGGTGTGATGATCCGATCTAGTATGATTTCACTGAAACTTTATAATCCAATATGATCCGATAAGATCTAATCCGATTTATATAAGAATAACTAATAAATCCTTTCTTTCTTGAGGGGATAAATTCTTGAAGTAATACATAGGTCAAAAGTTAAATAAATGCATGCAATAATTATTGAAAGAGAAAGGGGGTAAGTTGTAGTAACATTAAACATTTATTAGCAAGTGGTACTATCATCCACCAATACCATCCAACATGTACAAACTCATGTACGAATTCGTGATTAATACTTTGGAATTTAAGATCGTGTTAGGCACATAATCTAATCACCTTTTCCCCTCTCTTTCTCTTTCTCTCTCTCTCCCTTTCATTCCTTCTTCCTCACCTTTTCTCGCACAACAATCCAAATCTTCCATAACCCTAAATTCGAGCTTCAGGAAGAGAGAGAAAGAAATTTCTGCTCTAATTTGAAGAGCAGAACATTATGGATCAGATTTTCAATAAGGTCGGATCTTACTGGTTAGGTCAAAAGGCTAATAAAGAGTTCAATTCCGTCGGCGATGATATAAATGTAAGCCGCGTTTTTTATATTTTCGCATCTTTTTCGATTTCGACCTCATTTTTACGGTTTTGATTTTGTCAATTTCGATGACATATTGTTGTTAATTAGCTTTTATATGAAGTGATGATCATATTGTTTCTCCGATTAATTAATACTGTTCGATTCGATACGTAATTGTTTGTAGCGTGATTTTCGACGTTTTGTGGTACAAATGCTAAGCTTATATTACTGTTTTCTTTTGGTAGACTAATCACAATGACTGTGTTAAGTTGTTTTTGAGAGAAACAATGTATAGACTACTAGATGTTAAGAGTTTCTGATTATATCCTTTGTGTTGGAGGCAGATGATTCTCATAATGGAATGTGAATGAAGTGTTATTATATGTTGTTAATTGTTTACTCAAATTCCCGAGGGGATTCGTTACATAAGCTTAGCTCTTTGTTTGTTTCCGGCTATGAGTTAGGTTCTTTGTATCTATTCATGTGGCGGATTGGGGATCTAGCTCTTCGACGAAGTTTTGGGCAGCTTTTCAAGAGTTTTTAGTTTATATGGTTTCAGGAGCCAGTGCCTCAAATGAGCTTGCCTCATCATTTCTGTCCAAGCTATGAGCTGGATTTTTGCAAATCAAATTCATCTTCATGCAATTTTTGATATTCCGGCGTGAAGAGGTTCTTAACTAGGATATTTTCTTTTAAGTTGCAGGAATAGTTTTAGGATCATCTAATTAGAATGGTTTTAGGAGCTGTGTGATCTAATTGGAGATATGATTATGCTTATGCTTAGGTAAAGCAAGGAACGAGGTTTACATGGAGCGGTTGTTTTGTTAACCATTCACCCATTTACGATTTATGAGGCATATTTTAGCCAATTTTTTGGAAGTAAATCCTTCGTATCTGTTGTTCTTGCCAAAGATAAAAATAGAGAGGAAAATATGTTGAAAATGTACATTTGTAACATCACATTTTCCAAAATTTCCATAGTACCCTTGGGTTTTCATAACCGCATTAGTTGATGCTCCTATTGACTACCGTTGTTGTTGATTAAATTAGTTGATGTGTTCTTATTCTATGCATTCTACTCTACTTAGGGGTTTGAAACCAAATTTTAACTTGTTATGAAGTGGGAAGGAATTGGTTTAAGTTATATTATCCCAACATAACAAGAAACTAGCTAATTTACATCAATTTCAAACCCAAAAACGTTAGTTCAGAACACAGAGCACGTCTCATTAATGGATTTTATTTTTTGAAATAGAGTAATTGTGGTGGTGTCATTGGCACACTTCTAAAATCATTAAGGGAGACTTTGGAAAGGGTGAGGGTAGTCAGGGGAAAGCTAATAAACAGCATAGTAAACCGAAAGGGAAAAGAGAAGCAAAGGCTTAGAGGGTAAATACAAACATGATATTGCTGATTAGTATTCCTTCTATTATAATTATCTATACCAATGATCCCTTTTGGAGACCTCAAGGTTGATTTTAGTGCATTATATTTCTGTATTGAACAGTTGAGTTTCATAGAAGGAAACAAGGTACAAAATTCATAAATGCTAGGCTTATGAGCTAGGATCATTGTATCTATTCATGTAGCTGGCAATCTAGCTCTTCGAGGAATCATTGGGCAATTTCAGATTTTTCAGTTTATAGGGTTCCAGGAGCCAATTGCTTACGGTGTTCCTATAACAAGCTTGTAATGTAGATATTTTCAATAAACAACATAGAAAAATCCAAAGAGAAAACAACAGAAGCGTAATGTAAGTTGGAACATGATTTTGTTGAAGAATATTCCTCCTGTTATTATTGTCTATACCAATGCTCTCTGTTGAAGACTTCAAGGTTGATTATAGTGAATTACATTTCTTTATTCAACATTTGAGTTTCACAAAAGGAAACGAAGAACAAAATCCGTAAATGCTTGGATTGTGACCTAGATTGTTGTATTTATCTATGTGGCGGATTGGTAATCTAGCTCTTCGAGGAAACATTGGGCAACTTCAAGAATTTTTAGTTTATAATTTTATGTAGTTCCAGGAGCCAATTGCTTATGGTTTTCCCATAACGAGCTTGCTCCATCATTTGTATGGGCTATGAGCTGGATTTGTTGCTTCTAACACATATCTTTATGCAATATTTAGATATCCCTGCGTAAGCATTTTCTTAAGCAGGAATTTTTCTTTTAAGTTGTGGGAACTGCCTCAGGATCATCTAACTAGTATAGTTCCAGGAGTTGTGTGATCTAATTTTAAAATCGTATATGCTTATGCTTAGGTATAGATGTAAAAGAGGTTTAGATGGAGCAATTTGCTTGTTAGACACATCCATCCATTTATAGTTTATGAGGCATATTTTTGGCAAATATTTTGACGTAGATCCTTGATATTTATTGTTGTTGCCAAAAATCAAAAGAGAAAGAGATTTTCTACCATGTACCTTTGTATATGTTGTTAATCTATGTTCTTCCCTTTTCAAGTTCCCATAGTGCCCATATGTTTGTCACTTTTTCTAAGTGCTTCAGTGATGCTTTAGCTTTATATCTTTGTATTTAGCTGAAGTTTTTTAATGCATAATCATAAAAAGCCAATTTCTCAAAAAGTTTTGACCAAGCTTTTGATATACTTTGATTTTTCAGTTAGCCCAACACTTACTCGTCGGTATATTTCCAATCTCATTTTGGGGTTTTATACACTCTAATCAAGTTTAGCTTCTTGCTATAGAGTGGGAAGATATTAGTGTAAGTTAATTTTTCCTAACTCTAACAAGGAATTTCGCTAATTACATCATTTTTGAACCCCAAATATCGAGTTTACAACACATAAAACAGTTCACTAGTGGATCTATTCATGAAATAAAGCAATAATGGCGTCACTGAGACTTATGAAACCACAGAGGAAGGGGGACTGAGGTGACTTTGAAAAGAGCGAGAGTAATATAGGTTTTTAATAAACAGAGAGTAGCAGAAAACCCCCGGAGAAGAGAAACAGAGGCATAGAGGATAAATAAGAACATCACTTTGTTGAAAATGTTCTTTCTATTATGATGATCTATAACAATGCTCTTTATTAGAGACTTCGAGGTTGATTTTCGTGCTTTATATCTCTTTATCGAGCACTTAAGTTTCAAATATAGGAACAAGGAATGACTAGTTTAGTTAAAACCTATTAATATAAATAGGCGATCAGTTATTCGACTGATTTATTCGCTTGGTTGTATTTTTTTAAAATAAATGCTTAGGGTCTTTCTAGTTAAAAGTACCTAATGGTGTTGATGCTTGCTTGATTTTGGTTCCTAGATTAATGTGAACGTTAACAGTAAGTTGGTCATGGAGAAGGTAAATTCAAAGCCATGAACTCTAACAAACCATGGTGTAATGAATTGTCCCGAGGGAGAGAAGTAGTATTGGTGATACGTGTGATCCATTTTTCTTAGAACTTTGCAAAAGAAAAGTTTTTGGGGTTGTGCAATCAATATGAAGGTATAGAGTATAGATTCATGCAGGAGTACTTTTAATCAACACTTATTCCTGACCATTTATTGCATCACGGCTGCTTTCTTCAGCCTCTTTACCCTTTTTCATGTTTTTTCTTTGCTGCTTTGTTACCAGGTTACCAATTATAGGGGATTGCTATGCTTTAATGGGTAGAATATTTCAAATCTGTTATTATTGATCTTTATGATGGTATACAGGTTATAAGAGAAAGGCTAGAAATTGTTAAGAATTAAGTTTGCAAAACAATACTAATTATAATGGAAATTCAATTGTATATTTGAAGGTTATCATATAGATATGGAGGTCAATACTATAATTGCAGCATTTGAACTTCAAATTGCTGCAATATGTGATAATCTGGAAAGAATGAACAAAGGAGTGAATTTTTTTTGCCACTAACCAAACCCCCTCACCCTTTTTGGATCTTTCATCAACTTAGAAGTGGATTCGAACTGGCCCATACCTATTCGATAAAAGAATCACCCGAGTTCCAGGGATTCCATGGTTGTTTTCACCTCATGCTGTGAGATGTTTGGTATAGTCCTAGAAGCAGTTAAACCCACAATTACCTTAATGAGAACTCCGGTTTTTTGGAATTATTACATATAAGGAGCCCAAAAGCGAGTAAAAGCAGGACCTTGTTTTTAGAAACATTAGTTAATGCCAACTGGGAGCAGGCAAGCAGTGAAGACTCATTCAGTAGGCAGTGGGTGAGTAGCAAGAACTTACCCCTCGAATAATGAACTAGTGGTTCTAAGCCATCTCGTGATTCACCAAAAAGTATCATCTACTTTATAGAAAACTTTAAACTTGAAGTCACTTGGCGAACCAAGTATTTTTCAAGATAAAGTGGTGGAATATAAAAATTGTATTTCATTCGTTGCTTGAAGATCTCCATTACCATTTATGTCGTTTAAGTTAGAAAACTTTGCCCTTACACTAATTTATACTCCCTCCGTCCCATATTAGATGATACACTTTGACTGCACAAAGTTTTAAAAATGTTATTTGACTTGTTTATTTTATTGTGAGTAGTTGGTTGTCTGTATTTGTTTAATTATATAAAGTACATGGTGGGGCATATGGGGGTCATGGTTGTATTGACAAAAGTACATAAAGTACATGGTTGTGGGTGGAACCCATTCATTATAAAAAATTATATTTCTATTGTGGGGCCATGCCTTTTATAGAAGTGTACATCTAATGTGGGACGGACGTATATAGGAAGTATATCATCTAGTATGGGAGGAGGGAGTATAATAGAGAAGACATTATTAATCTCGTTAGAATTGTTATAACGTGTATCTTGGAAATATGAATCTTAAATAATCCTATGAACACGTGGTTAAAAAGATTAATAAGTGAAGTGTCTACTTTGGAGACCGTGGAAAATGCAAATTGT
Source organism: Patellifolia procumbens (assembly GCA_947645195.1). NCBI lineage: Eukaryota > Viridiplantae > Streptophyta > Magnoliopsida > Caryophyllales > Amaranthaceae > Patellifolia > Patellifolia procumbens. The sequence continues at coordinate 10,910,199 of CANSGD010000972.1, forward strand.
AAGAACATCAAGAAACAAGAATATGAATAGCAACATTTCCCGGTGAGACATTTGCTAGCGTCCCTAATCCCTATGCTTGCCCTAGGGTGCGTTCTCTTTGATTAGGAAAATAAGTTTCAGTGCAGTAAGTTCAAGTTCAGTTAAATTTCGATAGGTTTGAACACCTTATACTATAAGCTCTAATAGTCTAATGAGTTCCAATAAGTCGTGATAAGTTTAGATAAATTCAAGAGAAATAAGGTGAAGGAAACACACTCTTAAAGTCTTAGACAGATGGAAGGTGTTGGAAGGGTTTTGCAACAAAAACTAGCCATTTTTAGCGATGAGAAGTGGTCATGTAATTGTTTGTCAGGACTGTAGGGGTGAACATGTTATTAGAAACAAATACAATGTTCACGACTTAAATTACTTTATGAATTAAGGGACGATGTGGATTTGTGGAATTTGAAAATTATAAATGCTAATTAGATAGGGAAACTTCTCTTTTATTTGGGAAGCCTTTACACCCAAATATCTGGTGAGAAAATACTCTTTGACTCTTGTAAGAATCATGTTTTATAGAATATGTTTAATAGCTTTATAGAAGTACAGGAGTTTTGTAAATCAGATGCTCAGCACTTAGCACTCAGCAGTAATAGGACATGTTCAAAGAATTTGTATTTTCGCGTTGTATTAATTAAAGTTAGTTCTCTCATTTGATGCATGTTTCTTGTCAACACAACTTCATTTTGTAGAATCACCTTTTTTTTTCATTTGCCATCATTTGACGGCAATGTTCGTGCAAGTTGTACCATGTTATCCTATGGATTTTTGGCGTATTCTTTTTACAAAGACTGCGACCCTTATTGGCTAACCTATTAATTATTGGCTAACCCTAATTGGCAAGACTGGAACCATGCCAAATTTGAGTTGACATCATTCTCTTCACAAACTTATTATTGGTTGCAAACTTGCAGTCCAAAAAGTTGTAACAAGTTTAGATAAGTTTAGTTTGATAAGTTCAAGAGAATTATGGTGAAGATAACTCAAATTTGGCGTGGTTGCAGTCTCACTTATGGGCTGACTGCTAACCTATTAATAATCAGATACTGAAAATATCTGCACACTGGTAGAAATGAAATTTCCGCCTCTTGTTGTGCTGACTGTAAGTAATGACGTCTTTGTTCCTTTCGGGACAGTGAAGTTTTTTATTTTTTTCGCGAAGACTCACTGTTATATTTATAAACAGTCTCTGTGGAGACTTACAGTTATATTTAAATAAATGAGCATCTGTCTTAACCCTCTAACGTCATATTTCGAGGAAGGAATCCCTGAAACCGGACCATCTCTCTCTTTTGTGTGCACAAAATTTTTGAACAACTCATGCTCTACTTGCAGCTATTATCTTTTTCTAGAATCATTAGGTAGAACTTGAACTCCACTAGCAATTACCCTTTTCCTCGTACATACTTACGTCTAAGCTGTACATATGCTGCCGGTCCCGCTTGATAGTGAAAATTTGAATGGAGACGAGGAGCCTTAAGAAGTATAGATGGTTAAGTCATAGTTTAAGCAAGAGAGTCCAGCTATCACGGATATCAAGGGGAAAATTTTCCAATATTATGACATCTATAACAGATTGTTTGGATAACAATATAAGAAGGAAAAGAATGGGAGGTAAAGGAGGGGAAAGAGAGGGAGGGAAGAGGAGGGTAAGTGAAAAATTGGGCAAGTGTTGGATAGAAGGTTTTGGAGAGGAAGGGGTCCATTTTTCTTTGTTTAGATAATGATTGGATTGGGTTAAGGAAAGGGTTGAAAATGAGTGGAAGGAATATGGTATCCTTTCCTCTTTAATAAGCAAATCATCTCCAGAGTGGAAAGATTTGGAAGGAAAAGGAAATTCTAATGGAGAGAAAAAAATCATGGAGTACATTTTTTGACACATGATGTATGCCAATTGAATGATTGATGTCGCTGTAATGGGATCATGTTTGGAGCATTGTACTGTTAGCCACCATTGTTCTTTCCTTTTTTTCCTTGTTTTCTTGAGCTCACTCGAATAAGACTACAATAGTTGTAGGCTTTGGGACTTTATGATGATGGCAGATAGAAGCATTTACGATCGTTATTCCATTACTTTTTGTTGTTTATGGTATACATAAGTCATAGAGACTCCTCTCAATTTCTTCCTCCCTTTCCTTGATCAAACTCACTTCTTAATGATCTATTCTCTCCATTCCTCTCCCTCCAAATTCTTCTATCAAACAAACTGTAAACCTTTTCTACCTGTTTCTAAAATTTTATTCTCTATGCGTAACCCCCCCCCCCTTTTCCCCCCTCCCGTTTCTTAAAGTTAAGAGGAGCATTTTTTTTGGGTTGTTCGGCTTCAGCTGAACAGGTACATGAGTTGACAAAATTTATCTAAGGGTAATACTGAGAGGCCACTTAGTACAAACCTGGCATAAAAAAATTAATAGAACTATACATCATGCCACTGACCAGTTATGCTAACAGCTCCTCTATCATCTTTATGCACGAGGGTGCCACAAGTTAATGTTACTTGCTATGTGTTTTGCAGCTAGTGCCATCTATATTTTGATACCTGATCTTGTTGTGAATATGTTGATTGTGTTTTATGTTTGATATCTGCAAAAATACTTGATTGGAGACTTTCAGGCCATGAGTTTAGGTTTTAGACAATGGTATTGTTGCAGTTATTTTTTTCGATGATGTCTTTTTGATACCCTTTCTTTATTAACTCGTATACTAATGCTACTTACTGTTTTCTGTAATTAGTCACTCGGAAGCAGCATTGGAGATGGCACCAAATGGTTAGTCAACAAATTCAAAGGTTTGAAATGCTTTTGTGTCCCCATTTATTTCCCCTGACTCGAAGCTATCGAATCTGCTTTGCAGTTTGAAGCTTTGTTGCCTGGCTCCTGTTCCCCTTGTATGCTTTTGTTGTTTTAGATGAATAATTCGTGCAGCTTCATGCTTTAAAGATGGACTCCGTAGCTTTCTGTCTGTTGATATTTTTCACTTCTCATTTACTGAGGCATATATATATTATATACACAACCACCATTAATAGATCAAGGGGACTGAGTTGAGGGAAGAGTTTGTGGATTTTGAAGGAAGGACCTTTACTACAGTCCTCAGATGGTAGTTTGTTCTCTGGTATGGTCTAACTTGAAAACGTAGCAACAATAGATTTATGTCCTTGTCGCCCCCTCCCTCCCCGGGCAGAAAAAAAGAAAATATCTCTAATGCATTAACACCCAGTGCACGAGTGGTCGCTACTTGCCTTCAATCTTCATGTATGCTTGCTTTTTTGTTTTATTTCTTCTATATGTTGGTTCATATTGCCAACATTGTGTTAGTTATACTTCGTATCTATGTACTTGGAATGCCGTGGAGTAGTTTTTTACTATATGGTTAAATACTCATACCTTCATGTGGTGAGCTTTTTCATCTAGCAATCTCTTGTGCATAGGAAGCCCTTGCCAATTTTGAGGGAGTATTCTTCTGTAGTGGACTTCATGATAATTAGTTGATCTCATTTTGCTACTTGTACTTCCTAGTTACTGGTAGTTGCGCCATTAAAAGTTACTGGTAATTGCAGATGTCCTGATATGTCAATGGTTATCTGATTATATATAGATTATAGAGTAATCTGATAAACCAACCTCTGCAGGGAAGATGCAAAAGCCATTACCAGAACTGTTGAATGAGTATGATTTGGCAGAGGGTATTTTCCCGAGAGATGCCACCCACTACGAGTTTGATGAGAGGACGGGAAAACTTACAGTATATGTGCCACAAGTCTGTGAAGTTGGCTACAAGGATTCATCGGTCTTACGATTTTCTACCACGGTGACTGGGTATCTTGAAAAAGGGAAGCTCGCTGATATTGAAGGGTTAAAGACTAAAGTAATGATCTGGGTGAAAGTGACTGCCATTACTTCCGAAGGTTCCAAGCTCTATTTTACAGCTGGGGTGAAGAAAACCCGAAGCAGGGAGGCTTATCAGGTTCTTCGGGATGGAGTCGGTGTAGACAAGTTCTGACCTGAGCTGAAATGATCCAAAAAATAATGTATATGTTTGCTTCATATTGTATCTTAATCCACTTTAATTTGAGTGCAAGAGCGTCTGAATGTAATTTATACCTTCGGTACCGTCATCTGTGTATGTGGCTGAAATGTGCCTATGCCTGCTAACTGCTAAGCATAATCCGATTTCATACCAATGCTTTCTCTGCAATGTCTTCACATTTTTTTTCTTGCGGATTCTCCGAGAGAAACTATATGGTAGACTGGTAGTGTATGTATATTGTGTGATTTCCACAGAGGACGTTACCCCCATTCTCTGATGGTGAAGCATATGAAAAAAGTTCCGATTGTTAGTCCCTTTGGTTTCCATATTTGTAAAATTGTAGGTGTTGGCTATGGGAAACAAGAGATGTTTACGAAACACATTTGATATGAGGGATGGGGTAATGATTTATATTTCATTGGTGTAATTATATCTACCTATATTTTTTTTTTTTGGAAGGTAATGTAGTGGATTTCTGGTCAGATTTCAACTAACACAGTTTCTTGATATGGTGTTTGCGGGGCCCGATATTTGAGAGCAGGGGGGAATGGTAAGGGGATCCCTACCCCCAAATGCCCCTATTGGAATTTATTACCACTAGACCAAGCCAAGCTTGGTAATTATATCTACCTAGTTACCCTCATCAACATTTCTCCCTTCTTAATTCTATACTTTATGTTTTTATTTTCATATTGGAATCAAATAGTATATAATAGAGCTAACAATTCTTGATACTAATTTACTATTTCTCCCTTTTATTTTACTGGGAAATTCCCAATGGTAGCCCTTGGGTATTAGAAATTCTCAGGTAGAAATTTCAAAAAAGCTTTCCTATTGGTAGCCCTGCTTCACAAACTATTCCCAAGTATAACCTTATCGAAAAATATTCGTTAATAATAAAGCATACTCCACTAGTGAACCGTTAAAGTGTACATTCGCACATAAAACGAGACACTTCGGATTGTTTTTTTTTCAATTTCGACTTCAAAATCGATTCTTAAAGTTAAGTTTAGGGGGGTTAATTTTAGCCCTAAACGTTCGATTTTGATGTCAAAATGGCATAAAACGACCCAAAAGACCTCCTTTTACGTGCGAGTGACCATCTTAATGGTTAACTAACGGAATATGCTTTATTATTAACAGAATATTCTTCAATAAGGCTATATTTGGTAATAATTTGTAAAGTAGGGCTACCAATGGGAAAGTTTTTTAGAAATTTCCACCACTGAGAATTCCTAATACCTAAGGGCCACCATTGGGAATTTCCCTATTTTATTTCATTCTTAACTTGAACCAGACAATTATATCTAACTAATGTTATTCTCATCAACATTGTGGTAGCATATTACTCCGCCCTTCTTAAATCTAAACTTATATGCTTTTATTTTCATATTGGAATCAAATACTATATAATAGAGCTAACAATTCTTGATACTAATTTACTATTTCTCCCTTTCATTTGATTTTATTCCTAACTTGAACCAGACATTTATGATATTATTTGTTTCCATTTATAGTAGTTACATTTATGTTATTAGTTGTTTTCAGCGATAGTTGTTTTTTTATAAAAAAAACAAAATAGGGCCAAACTAGGTTTTATCTTTTAATGAATAAAGGGCTTATCTACATTACTTAACTTGTGAGAAGTTCGGATGAATTTGAAGTCGAATTTCAATTTGGATGAAGTTAATTTTATTTGGTAATTCATTTTAGAAAAAAATATGGAATGGGGTGAGAGAGGCTCGAACTCTCGACCTCAGGATCACTCAACAAGCTATGAGACCTACGCGCTAGCCAACTGCGCCACCACCCCGTTGCTGATGTCCATAGTTTGGTTAGAATATGACATTTCTAGACATTGCACAAAAGTCGAAAAAAGAAATTGCACCAGCCGGGAATCGAACCCGGGTCTGTACCGTGGCAGGGTACTATTCTACCACTAGGCCACTGGTGCTTGATGACTCTTTTATCGCTGGTTATATTGGTCTTAGGTGATATTTGCTTTGCTCGCTTTTCAAATTATATTACACAATTTGATTTTCATACAAAAATATACCTTGCTTGGCTAGGTGCAAGGGAAGAATAAATGTAGGGCTGGTTAACAGAAAAAAAGTTCATGTTTGAGTCGATAATAAACGGGTTAGAAATCCTTGAATACAAGCCTTACTCATTTATAAGAGTAATCTGATATCCATTTAATCACAATTATTAGTATCTCAAATCAATTACTTCCTCCGTTTTTTTAATGACTACACTTTCCTTTTTTCCCTTATTAATAACTTTTTCTCTCTATCTCTCTCCTACCACTTTCTCTTACACACTTTTACTCACTAACCAAAATTTTGCCTAAGAGTCCGTGAAATGAGAAGTGTAGCGATTAAAAAAAAGACGGAGGAAGTAGTTATTTAAAAAAAAATTAAATGGAAACATCGGCTAAAAAAAGGATTCATGTTTTAAATTTTAAAAGCAACTTTGAAATATCTAAGCAGTGTAATACATGTATTAGCCATGTCAACCTATCTAATCAAATGGGTTGAAAATTTCAAACTTAACTCGCTTATGCTAAAAGATCATCTTAGGTCACTTACCAGTTGGATCAACTAATATGATACAATAAGATTTCAAAATAACTCTACACCTTTTGCTATAAACATTAAAAGTAATCAAAAAAACTTGTATACAACAAATAAATATGAGAAGATAGCATCAACCGTATTCCTCATCGTTTAAATTCATGATATCTTCCCATCAAAAAAGAACTTCAAAGATACGGTCATGAGATACACAGATGAAGAAGTTGAATCCAATGGAAAACCATATCGCAACAATCTCTATATCGCAATTATTCTTAATTGTACACACGAGTGTACTTAAAAAAGGAACACTGAGGGCTGCTACTCCTTATTTAGAGCTTGCAGAAAGTATGTGAGAGAACTCTACACAAGTAGATGAACAAAAAGATGACCTTAAGTAGGTGTCCATAGAGATCCTGCTCTGTTAAAATTTAGTTGCAATATTTGATAGTTTATCGTCTTTAAGATACTCTTTTAGCTATTAAAAGTATAAGAAGAGTTTTCATGAAAATACACATGAAATAAATCTAACAAGCTCCCACATAATAATTATTTTTCTTACATTACAGAAAAATTCCCGTCGAAATTGGTATTTGAATATAAACAATCGGTTGAGTTATCAGTTGTGGTAGACAAGGATGACCAAATGCCATAACTTTGAGACAGTAGCAGTCATGACATGATTACCGAGGCTCATGACCCATGCTCTGCAATCTGCATTATACTGACTAATGCAACTGGCATACAAAACTCACATTTATGTCAGCAAAGAGCTGCATTTGATACCCAGATATTGACTGTCAAAAAGATTAATCTAAGAATTTCGTCACAGGGTGATGTTCTATATTACCATGTTGAAAAATGATACGGTCTACTTCTCTATTACTTTGAAGGTTCAGTAGGATCTTGCTTGGGAACTGGTTGAATTCTCACGTATGGCTTTCGAGTTAACGTTTCCCCTCTCAAAGCAGCCACGTATCGGTCATTCGTATCTTCCTTCCGCTGGAGCTCTGCAAGATATTCAGCTAGCCTCTCTTTGTTCACTTGTCCCATCATCTGAATAACGATAACAAACCGTACATACATAAGTAAATTTCATTTTAGCGGGGAAATTTCAATTATTTAAAGAAAAATTATGATATGGGAGGAGGTGTCAATTCGTAGGAGCATATATTACCAAAAAACCAAGCAAGACACTTGAATTTTTCAAAAGGGGAAAGAGGCACAAAATGAGCAGGCAGCAGGTTTCTCTTTTTTTCCCCGTGTAAATACATTGTACTTCAATCTTCGCAGAGTAAACACTTAACACGATACTTTAATTATACTTTGAAGATCTAGGATTGAATCGGGAGCAATGTCCTCCAACAAAAGCCTACCCCACATTATCTCTGCCCCATAATGGCAGGCTTCTCTTTTTTCTCCCTGTAACTGTTAATCTCTGCCCCTAGCCTTAAATTGTCCCCCTCCCCCGGAGCTTAATAACAACTTAACTAGCCTCTCAAGCTTCAAAATAATAAGTGTTGCGTTCCAGGAAACATTTACCCATTTAAGCGATTTTCCAATTTCCCACTTTGCAAAGAGTGGAAAATAGTCCTAGAGGATGGAAAACAAAATTCTCTCCTAAGATAATGTGCCACATGTTCCTCCCTTTTCTCTACCTTCTCGCTTTCTCCTATCCACCCCCTCTTCCCTCCATTTTTCTTTTTCCTTTTTGTCTCTAAATTCTCTTTTAAAGAACAAAATAAAAGGAAAACTAGTCTACAATTGTTTTGTTTCCTTCCAACCAAACAAAGCCTAAAACAAAAGGATAACTAAACAACAATCGTAGGTCAACTCTTTAATATCCTTCCCATAAACCCCCTCCAAAGAATAGGATTATTAAGGGTCCGTTCTTTTCAACTTATTAACACTAAATAAGTTAAAAAGGACAGGGCCTAAAGGCATAGCACTTCAACTATTAAAAAACCAATGTCAAGGGACTTATGAGTGTCATAGTGTGTCACTGGGAAGAATGGGAGAACAAAAGTGGTCAGTTGAGGTCCAACCTATCAGCACACATCCCGTCAAGCCAGACTTGCCCAATGATAGAAGTAAATTTCCAACCTACTAAGTTCCTTTACTCCAATTGAGTATTCTATTGAAGTATTTTTTGCAACCAACCAATTTTTTTTTTTTTTGTAAGAAAAAGTGGCCCGGACCCCGTTCGGGTCCTATTGGGCCAGACACTTGAGAGTAGGGGGGAAGGGTAAGGGAAATCCCTACCCTCAAAGTGCCCCTAGTGGGGATTGAACCCCCAACCTTGAGGTTGGAAGAGTACATTTTTTTCCACTAGACCAAGTACTACTTGGTGCTACCAACCGATATGATGGCCTCACGGATACATCCCATTCTCTTTTAGGTCAAAGCAATACATAGTTGGGAAGAACAAATCCATCCATAAACCATAACACTAGCAGATGAGATATGTTTAAACTTTCAAGTATATTAAGGACAAACTCGAAATATGTCTTGAAAGTGGCTTCTCACTGGTTCAGTCCCTACAATAAGTTCTGATATTTCTCTTACTTCTCCGGGCATTGATAATTCTTAACATCATACTGTTTGCACTAGCATGATGTGACTGCATGCTGCAATATAAGGGCAACTGGCAGGGGTGCTTAGGTCAAAAAATATCACATTAGATTTTCATGGATCCTTATACACCCAAACCGAACGTTCAAGGTTCATTATATTGGACCATAATATGTCTCCAAATACACCTGTTATGGAGGAGAAGATGGAAACTCAGAGCTATGTACACCTGTTACAAAGATTCTTCAATTGCATATACCAAAACATTGAACATCAGATGGAGTCAAAGAGCCTTGTTGTAGCTACCGCAGCAGGGTATCATAAAGCCTGTATAGTACCTTCAGCAACGTACCAACAGTGAGGGTTTGTTCTATTGAACGTATTTTCCCTAAACATTTCTGAAATTTTCTAAAGTTTATTGAAATTTCTTCACTTCTCTGTATTTTTCTAAAATTTTCCAAACTTCGCATAACTTTTCTTCCCAATTCTAGAACTTCGTTTTAAACTTTTCTTGATTTTCCTGAACTGAAGTTTCCAAGTTTCTTAACTTTTCTTAACCTTCCTGATTTTTTTTCTGAAAATAAGGCTTCGTTTGTTGGGAGGAAAGCATTATCCCGGAAAACTATTTCCTTATTTTCCTATGTTTGGTCTTTAAAGGGTGAAAAGTTTGGTTATAGAAAATAGTTTTTCACGGGGTAAAAAACATTTCCTCTCTATTCCTTACTTTCTTCTTTCCTTTTTCCAATGTATCCTCCCATTTCTTTTTCCAAAAAACAAAGGTGTGGACTTTGCCAAAATTTGTAGGCATTCACTATCTAGGTAAGCAATAAAAAAAAAAGTTAAGACCTTCCCGTAAAGGTTTCTATACTTCCTTCACTAGACTCCTCTACCTTCCTTCAACATGGTTACCTACGAAGGTCTCTATACTTCCTTCACTTGACTCCTCAACCTTCCTCCTCCTTAGATATCGCAATTCTGATATATTAAGGAGAAACACTCCCGAGCAAGCATTGCACTTACATGAAAATACACATACAAAAGTAACAAATAATTTATCAATAACATAACACTCCATGGTTCTCAAAAATACACATGCAAAAGCAAACCTGCTTCACAAAATTTATAATATAGTTTCATCTTGGAAAACGACCAAATAAATGAAAAAAAAGCATCTACAGTTCTTGCAAAGACTAAATAATGAAGAACAAGAAACAAAGCTCCGATCCTAAACCATGCAAGGTATATCTTGACACATTACAAAGTGTAAATTGTCGCCTTTTGTCACTATTCCCGGAATTAAGCCGTAGCAAAGCTGGTCAGTATAATAGTTGGGCAGACACTCATCACATCAATATCAAGGATGAGATCATGAGACAAAGCTGCATGGGATGAGGAGCGCACGAAACAGGCCTCGTAGAGGATATCCCCTGTCTGTTACTTCGACGCCCTCATTTACCTCAAAAATAGAGTGTCGTATCGTGTTGTGTCCGACACGACACTCTACTTGGATACTTCACAACAGTTTGGCCTCTATTTGGTGCCCGTGGACCGCCTTGCGACCCCCCCCCTCTTGCTACCCCCTAACCCGAAAGGGGGAATGGAAGGAACAAGAATAAGGACTAAGGTCTAATTGGTTGAAATCCCTCCATACTACTGTTTTTATATTATAGGGAAATTCCCAATGGTAGCCCTTAGGTATTAGAAATTCTCAGTGGTAGAAATTTCAAAAAAGCTTTCCTATTGGTAGCCCTGCTTCACAAACTATTCCCAAGTATAACCTTATCGAAAAATATTCGTTAATAATAAAGCATACTCCACTAGTGAACCGTTAAAGTGGACATTCGCACATAAAACGAGACATTTCGGATTTTTTTTTTCAATTTCGACTTCAAAATCGATTCTTAAAGTTAAGTTTAGGGGGGTTAATTTTAGCCCTAAACGTTCGATTTTGATGTCAAAATGGCATAAAACGACCCAAAAGACCTCCTTTTACGTGCGAGTGACCATCTTAATGGTTAACTAACGGAATATGCTTTATTATTAACAGAATATTCTTCAATAAGGCTATATTTGGTAATAATTTGTAAAGTAAGGCTACCAATGGGAAAGTTTTTTAGAAATTTCCACCACTGAGAATTCCTAATACCTAAGGGCCACCATTGGGAATTTCCCTATATTATATGACAGGGACGAGAACGCTGGATCCATTACCTGGCCTTATGTTTCTCTTAGCGGCGAAAGCGCTTTCCAATTCAAGCAAATGCTAGGACAGGCTTGCTTGGGTGGATATGCAGCCCCCATTTCGCCTTACCAACCCCGGGGGAAAAACGATCTTTTAGTAGTAGGCGTCATCCTTTCGTAGTTTTGATTGGCGAAACCATTCTGTTTTTTTTTTCTTTTTTTCGGTAGGCTGCTCCACCCGCAAGAAGCGAGAAAACAAATGGACTTTGCCCTCAAGGTTCTCTCTTGCACTGTGCAACTTCCCCCCTTAGATGAAAAAGGAAGAATGAAGATTGAAGTATCGAAAGAGGACAACGGGCTGAAGTGATGAAAAAGGGTAGGAGACCAATTTTAGTGACGATCGTGTTAAATTACAACTCGAGTGTGGTCTATTATTAAAAAAACTACAAACCAGAAAAATAAGTCTCATTAGCTACGGTTCGCGGCTGTTCTTGCGTTTCATGAGGTCTCATTTGAAGCCTTAGACAAAGGTGTTTTTAAGATATTAGGCCCCTATCCCAACTCAACAATTCTCATTGCCATGCTTCCCCTGCTTCTTCCCTTTCTTTCACTATTCTCACCTAGGTCCCCGAAAGGGGACTGCATCCTCATCTACTTCCTAGACGGAAACGCTTATTAAGCATGTACCCACTAACCTTATACTTAGATTTAAAACCAAACAAATTGGCTTTTAACATAATATATACTATATTTAATTCTATCCTTAAGTCTAGTTATAGTACTTTTAAGAAGTTGATTTAGCAAGCAAGCAAGACGAGGTCGAGACTGGGGAGTAAAATGACGTCCGTTTCCGTTCTTGGTTTGCTCTTTGCCTAACAACAAAGCATTTTTTTAAATGCTTCTTAAGACGTTATCTTATAGACGATCGATCTGTAGCCGAGGCCAAGTCAGAAAAGCTCTAATATAAAAAACTAGGGAGTGATTAGTGAATTGCGCTCTCCCACATCCATGTCTATACCACAAATCAGGTAGCAATGATTCTGCAATTCTGCCTCTATGCCTTTAAGATTAGGGTTCAACGGAGGCAGCAGCTTGCACCACTTAATTGTAAGGAGATAAATGAATCTAGATTCCCGGAAAATAACTCGCATTTTTTCATTATCAACTATTACAACAAGCCTGCCACGGACATAAAATTCCATCTGAGAGGCTGGTCAACGCTCAATAGTTAAGCCTCAAAGCTTTCTCTAACATATAATTTGTGTTTCATAAAATCTGGAGTCCCAATATCAAAGAAACTTAAGTGTTCTAACATATAATTTGTCTTTCATAAAATCTAAAGTCCCAATATCAAAGAAACTTACGTGCTTCTTCTCATATGTCAACTTCGTCTTCACAAGCAATGTTACAGGGACACAGGTAGAGCAGGCTATTATATAGACATGTCAATGTTTTTTGTCCAAACTCCAAATTAAGTGTCAAATGAGGGGGTTTAGTATCCAACCTTACTCACAGAACTCACAAGCCAAGCTTTAAAGCATGCAAGTCTAGATTTCCATAAATTGGTACGATCTTGGAAGTCACTCGCGGTCTATATGTAGTAAGTCACCCCATATCCACTGCCCTCTGAGGCTCCAATAAGGAAGACCCTCATTATTCTAGGTTTCTTGTTCCTACTGATAGTCTCATGCTATGTTACTCCGACACCTTCATTTACCTCAAAAATCGGGTGTCGTGTCATGTCGTGTCCGACACGACACCTCACTTGGATACTTCATTTTAAACTAAAAATTTGACTTTTTTCTACAAAATAGCCGAGTCGGACACTTGGACACCGGTATCCAAGTAGACACTCAATATGTGTCTGAGTAACATAGGTCTCATGTACTCGTTTCTAGGATCTTTGCCATGACAATGATTCCCTTAACATGTACTCATGATTTATGTTAGCTTCTGCTAACAACATAACACACTATCACATATATATGCAGAAGGCGGATTGAGGCTCCGTTTAATTGGGAGGAACACGTTTTCCTAAAAAACTATTTTTCCTATTTTCCCTTGTTTGGTTAGTAAAGGGCGGAAAATAGTTTACCTAATGATCGAAAATATCTTCCTTTGTCCTTTCTACCATCTACCCTCCCATTTCTTTTCCATTATTCCTTTTTCTTGTAACTTTTCATGTAACAAAACAAACAAAGTAAAGCTAATCTACAATTGAGTTTTCCATTGACAATGTTTTCATTCGTCCAACCAAACGTAGCCCGAATGATAGTCACCATACACTTGAAGTTTGGCCTTGATATTAATCCACAAACTAACTTACATAGTTGCATCACAAATTAGGACTCCGTTTGGTTGGGCGTAAAACATTTTCAAAGTAAATTTCACGGAAAACATTTTCAATGTAAAATTTCAAGGAAAATAATTTCAACGGAAAACACTATTGTAAAATTAGTTTTCCATTGTTTGGTACCATGCAAGAAAGATGATGGAAAAAAGGAAAATGAAACGGAAAGTAAGGAGAGGTGGTGAGAGGAGTGTAAACGGGAGGTAAGGTAAAAGAAGGAAAAGGGTTTTCCCTTCATTTTGAAGGGAAACTCGTTTTCCATAATTGAAATAGCTATTTTACTCAAAGGAAAAATGATTTTACACTCCTTTACCAACCAAACAATGTAAAACTAAAAATAGAGGAAAAAAGTTTTCCAGGAAGATGCTTTACACCCTACCAAACGGTGCCTAAGTGAATGGTCAACCATCCATCATAAAACCCTAATTGTAAAACCCAATCAACAAAACTAATCCACCATTCCTTCCTCAACACAAAGATGAACACCTACAGCTTCGCCGTATCGGTATCGACAAACCACATGTCTTATTGTGTTGCAAACTATCACTAAGGATCACTAATCCAGCAGCAAAATAAGCAACTCAATTCTCAAAACAAACAATTAAATCAATCAATCCAACTCAATTTCACAAGTCTCTTGACATTCAACCAATCAAAAGATCATACAACAAATCAAAACCAACCAACAACAACACAAGTACACAATATAGAACATCGAAATTATTAAATAAGGAGATTAAGAACAAACCCTAGTTTCAGGGCGAGAGTTCTGACGAAGATGGGACTCAAGCTTGTCGTTACGAGAGTTAGTGACTTGCATAACACCATAGCCGACAATACCAGGAATTACGCCGCAAACCATAGCGAATGTGAAGAAGAATGGTTTTGAATCTCGACTTTTCGCCACGATTCGCCTCCATGATTCACTCTTCCATAGTATGTTCATCTCTCTCACCTGCGTTACTCGCTATTACCTCGGTTCCTCAAATCTATGGAGTTTTTTGGGGGAAATGTCTGGATTTTGGATGAAAGCAAGTTCCGCAATTTCCCTCAGTTACTAGCTATTACACGTTGGTAGTCAGGTTTCGGGTTCGAGAAGGTTGAGGGCTTGTTTAGATTAACTGAAAATAACTGAATTGAATTGATTGGCGCTGAACTGAACTGAATTGAATTGAGTTCAATAAATATATAAATAATATTTAAACAATAATAATATGAATATTAAATAATAATTATGATGATAGGTAATAATAATGAATAATTATTAATGAATAATAATTATTTTCTTTTGGATATTTTTAAATGATAATTATAAATAAATAATATTAAAAATCATAAATTAATAATAATAATAATTAATGATTATAATGATAATTAATAACAATTATTTTATAGTCTTTGTATTAATTTATAAATACTTGATGATGATTATATAATAACAATAATATCTAAGAATTAAATTAATATTACTATTTTAATAATTAGATTTAATTATATATTAATATTTAGTAATAAAATAATGGTTGGGTCGGATCGTGCAAAATTACATCATAGATCGTTTTGACGTGATTTGATTGGATTATGGGCTGAAAATGCGGGTTTATTTGTGCTTTGAACCTAAACCATGTTCCTTTCTAGTGATAATAGTAATAATTATGAATAAAGCTATAATAAACAAAATAATATACCGATAATAATAATAATGATATAAAAATAAATAAATAATAATAGAATAATAATAATAATTAGAGCAATTAGTAGAATAAATTAGACTAACATAATAATATTTAACAAAATGATTATAAAAGAATGAAGCTGAACTGAACTGAACTGATTGGAGCTTAACTGAACTGAATTGAACTGAAATTAAGCTGAAATGAACAGGCCCTAAATTCTCACAAGGTCATACTCGAGTCTAGGTTGAGCACAATCGGATGCCTGGTTAGGCTGGTTAAAATGTTAGAATTAGAAGTGGAGTTGGTTGAACCAATTGTTTATATTTAGAAATTGGAATCGGTATTGGTTGGGATCATTTCCTACACCGGGTACGCGGTCCATTGTGAGAGTGTATGCAGTCCCTTGTGAGAGTGATGACATTTGACTTTAAATGCGTCTAATTTTCTAGATTTGGTTCCGAAACTGATAGAAATTGATTTTAATACCAAGTTCTGATTCCCATTGGCCTTCAAAAGCGGAAAGTTTTCATTATTTAGCTAAAAAAATATCAACATAATAACCACATCATATTTGTAGTAGTATCACTTGTGACATACCAGGTACTCTGTGGGTACCATGGGTAAAATTTTACTACCCATATTGAAATCGGTTGCGATCGGATCCGTATATTTGGGCCCAGACCCGGTCTTAATACGACCAGTTCTAGTTCCAACGAGTCCAATCAGTTCTGGGCCTAGAATCGGGTACCTATTTTTTCAGTTCAACCCTAATGAGGTCGTGGAATATTCTTTTTGGCTTAAAACAGATGAGTTCCATTCAACTTAACTAAATCGAGCTCGACTGAACCAAACTGAACTAAATTATATTGAGCTGAAAGTAGGTTGGGGGAAATAGGCCTGTAAACTGTAGATATCTAGTGCTACTTCAAAAATTACTACTAATCCAACTTGCAAAAGTTAGTAAAAGAGACAGTATAACTTTATATTAAAACTAGATTTATACCCGTGCAAAAATGCACGTGATACCAGGTTCTATCTAAAAGGTTTAATATATAATTATTGGTTTTTTTAATAATAATTCATCCTAATGAAACTTAATCAAGACTAAAATAAATTATAATCGTTTGAGAAACTTTTATAAGTTAAAGGAATGTTTACAGTGTAGGAGTGTCATTATATTAGCACATATTTTGTGTTAATGACCCGTGACATTCAAATTTAAGTTAAAGGAATGTTTACAGTGTAGGAGTATCATTATATTAGCACATATTTTTGTGTAAATAACCCTTGACATTCAAATTTATTATTCAATTTTATTATTTCTTGTTATAGACAATGTAGTTACATAAAAGTTACAAAAACTTGGCTTAAATGTCTATCCAATGATATTTGATTATTAACCACCAAGGCCTTCACATGCACATTCAGTGTTCAACCTCCTTT
The DNA here is from genome assembly GCA_947645195.1 of Patellifolia procumbens. Lineage (NCBI taxonomy): Eukaryota > Viridiplantae > Streptophyta > Magnoliopsida > Caryophyllales > Amaranthaceae > Patellifolia > Patellifolia procumbens. The sequence goes on from CANSGD010000972.1 coordinate 10,927,064, forward strand.
ATATTTTATAAATTGTTAATTTATTTTAAACTTTCGAAAAACAATAGAATAATTTATTATCCCTAATATTCTACTTTCTATATTTTTCATTGCAGTATTGAAATTTAGCCGAAAATTACAAAGTTTTATAAGTACGACATATGTCATTTATTCTAATTGCTTGACATGTGGCACTGCTATTCCTTAGAAGCTGACACGTACCTTTTTCTTGCTTTTTTTTATATATATTTTTGCGCCTAGATAAGATTTATACCCGGTTCAAATTGTCGTTTGCGTGAATAAGGAAACTCTTCATACCTTCAAAAAAGATTATTATATCTTCCTTGATATATAGTATGCGTTTTCATTACACACCGTGAATAATTTTGGCTTAAATGATCAAATTGCCTATAAACCTAAACTTGATTTAAATGATCAAATTGACTTAATTACATTTTCTTTCCAAAGCTACTATATGATATTGGCAAGAATATAGCAAGCTACTATATTATATTGGCAAGAGCATTTTCTTAATTACATCTTTATGTTGCCGTTCCCAAGCTACTACATTATATTTGCCCAATCATGATATCTTCCAATTTGATCATTTCCAAAGTTACTACATTGTGCAAAATTTCCGAAGATTTCCCTACCAGTTAAAAATTCATATTATGCAAAATAGTTCGAAAATGGCAACTCATAATTGTTGGTACGGGAATTATTTTGGGTAAGCAACTCATAATTGTTGTGCATTCGACACATATGCGTATTTAATGTGCAATTGACACATATGCGTTTTTAATAATATGCTGCCACGTCGCCTTATTCTTTGATTGTTTGACACGTGTACCTTTTTTCTTCTTTTATATAGATATATAGATTAGACTAGCTTAAACCTATCACTTTATTCAAAAAGTCCATCGCTTTATTAAAAAAGATGATATATTTTCTTCTTTCTATTGGGCTTGGCTGTTGCGTAATTTAAGATTAAAATTAGGCAGTATATTATAAGACCAACTATTGTAGGCTTCAACTCTAGAATCAGATATTTGTTAAAGACATAAAGAAATATTGGAAGACTCTTCTTTCAATAGCGTATCTTAATCTATCTGAAGTAATATGTTTAAGGAGATTAGGCTCTAACTAGATACCGATGTTGAGGGTGTTTTGAGAATTACAATGCGGAATGCCCTACTTTGGAGGGATAAATTTAGATTCGGTATCAATGTATCATAGTATTATTATAAACACTCATGTTCAAACGTGTAGGTGAGATTTTCTTGTTGTATTTGGCTTGTAATAATGACATAAATGACTTTTAACTAGAGTTGATCAAGGTAAGCACGACCAACTTAGGTCCAACAACAGAAAAAAGAGAAAGGGTTTAGCAAAATTTCCAGCCTTACTTTTCAGGCCTTACCTGAATTTTGGCTAAAGTTAGCGAGTTTTAGACCTATTTATTTTAGGTCCAAGACCCCAAAAATTCTGATTACGTATACAAACATGGCGTTGCCTTGGCCCCTTGTGTTTGGCAAAGTTTGTATCAACCAACCCATCATTTGATCAACTCTAGTTTTATTAACTTTTGTTCCAAAAAGTTAAAAAGGTTGAAGTGCTAGAGACGTGTAATCGAAAATATATTAAATTATGAGTTTGTCAAATTTTCCTTACTTTTTCATAATTGTAAGCAAAAGTTATTAAAAGAATAGGTCGAACTTCATATTAAACTCATCACGTGATTAAAAAAAGCCCATCACTTTATTTGCAGAGGGGCTTCATTCTCTTTTAACTATTGAGTTTGAGTTGTTGCTTAACTTTAAATTAAAATTATGCGGTCTCTTATAAGACCAACTCAGTTGTAAGAGGGACGCATCTCTATATTATAAGGGAAGAGGAAGGGGTGGATAACAAAAATAAGAAAAGAAAAAATAAATATTTTTCAAATCAAGAAAGTTAAAGCTCCTATCATCAATAACGTAAGTTAAATTTTTTTACATCTTTTTTTCAATCGTAGCCACTTATTTCAAACTAATTTCTTTTGTCTGATAAATCCCCAATCATTCATTTGTATAATTGTTTCATTTTCACTCTCTTATTCCCTCTCCCTTTTTCGTCCTACATGACATCTTTCATTTATTTTTTTGGTAGCTTTTTTTTGTCTTTTTAATTTCAAATCATTATTGGTAATCTATTCTCTAAATCTATTACTAATTTTCTTTTATATACTTTTATATTTTTTAACTCTTTAAATTCTTTTGAAATTATAATTACACCCCTTGAAAAAAAATAAAATAACTAAAATTTAACAATTATTTGTTAAAACAAGAAAAAAAATATACAATTCACTGGAAAAATTACAATACAGTTTCTCCAAAATCCTTACATATTACTCTTTCGAACCCACCATGTGCTTATGGATTGAAAGAGGACATGTTTTTTCATAAAAATAACTAAGGTATAAAGATATGGCAATTAAAAGAGCAATATATCTATAATATAAGGGAAGGGGAGGACTTGCTGTCCACACGAAATTCCTATCGTACCCTTTTCTTTTCTATTCTATAAGGGAAGACGCTAAGCTATAAAAATTTAAAAATCAGTAAACTACAGACTTGCTTGGAGACATAGAAATATAAGGTAGAAGAGGGTAGTTATTTCACTTTCGAATTAGAGGTGCAAATAAATTACAAATTGCGGGTGCTTTATAGTTTTTGTTCTAGACCGTAAACTTTGATCTTTCTGAAAGTTTGTGGATGCTGCAATATAGTGTAACTAGATTTCTATGCAAGCGATGCGTGCGACAACAATTTTATTATGAAATTTTATAATCTACAGACTACAGTAATAATTTTATGGATAATCGCATTTTAGCACTTAAACTTTTCATGTTTTTAGAAACTCCCACCTTAATGATTTTTTTTAATTCCACCAACCATTTACAATTTTATTAAAAAGTCCCACCACTTAACGGTTTTTGTCAAATTTCATTAACAAAAAATCTTTAAGTGAGTCCCACATATACATTTTGTTAACAAATTGGAACTTGAAATAGTTGCAATTCTTTCCAAATAGTTGTAATTCGTTCCAAATTTGCTCTAAATTTTTCGAGGATTTGCCCTTAAATTGATGAATTGACTTTAATTTCAGCGTAAACTAATAATACAATGCATATGTGGGGGGCCCACTTCACTGTTTTGTTAACGAAATTCAATAAAAATCATTACGTGGTTAGAGTTTCTAATAAAATTGGGAATGATAGGTGGAAACTTAAAAGAAAATTCATTAAGGTGGGAGTTTCTAAAAACGTGAAAAATTTAGGTGGTTTAGAACAAAAAAATCCTAATTTTAATTGCATACGATGCGTGTTTTGGCTACTGTAACATGATAAAATATGAAGATACACAACATATTTTATTTTCAAGCTAAATTCATTTTGACTCATTTTTCTTTGAAAAGATCCCTTACTCCCAACCATCAACTACAGTACCCGGTAAGGTATTTTTTGCTTATTGTCCAAATGAGAAAAAATTCAAAAGTACTTGAAATTATTTTATCATATTTCTCACTCATGCAAAAATACTTTATCAGGATCAATTTGATCAAATGTGCCTTCACTCATGAACAATCAATTACTCGTGTATTTCAAAATAAAAAATTTCAAAAGTATATAAAAGTATAGCAAAGTGGGTGTCTATCTATAGATCTCAAGAAAATATAATCGATATTTTTTAAATTGTTTTTATTTTGTAGGTTTTTAGATATTTTAATTAGAAATTTTGAACATCTTTTATTAAAAATCTGATGGCTAAATTTGAAAATAAAACTTAATTATTTAATAAGCTCATTGATTTATTTTATTTTTTTTTCCTTTTTTTCTTTTTGGTGTCCACCCCCACCTTTTCACTTATATAATAGAGATTGATACAAGATAAATTTGCTCCACACTACCTATGTTATGAAGAGGTTAAGTTAGTAGCATGGGGTGATCCACGTCATATGAGTTCAGTAGCTTTAAGATCTTATTTTAGTCAATATTAAAATTATTTATAGAGTTTAACTTGATAACCTTAAATTTCGATTTTCACTAGTTGTTGTTACTTGGAAGTGGAGATTTCCCTTATCCTTCTCTTAACTTCCAATGATTTAGCATGCAAAATTGGACAGAAATTTACCTGCTACCGTCCATTGAAACCATTTTTCTTACCATTTTATAAAAAATACAATTTGTGATGAAAATATTGTTATTTTGTTATTATTCTATTTAAGAGATTTGGATATTTTAATTATTCCGCGAGATAGGCACCAATTTGGCGTTGGGTTATCTTCATTGTGCTTTGTGTTTTTGAAAAAATCGATTGTCACCTCTAAGGTTTATGTCTTTTTTGGCAGTGACCTCTAGGTTTGTTCTTGGGCAAGTGTTTTGGTTGTGTCATTGGGCCAATTATGACCTGCCAAATGGCAAATGTAATTAGTTTTATCATCGAGCGAATGACAACAGGACACATGGCACCTGTGCTAAACAATCACTTTTTTGCAAGTCTCAATACTCCCTCCGTTTTTTTAGATGCAATAATTAGCAATATTTATGAGAGGTAAAATATTCAATTGTTGCAACTAAAGAAAACGGAGGAAGTATTTAACTACTAGTATCGAGTCCGGCCGTTGCCCTGTGAAAAATATCATTAATAAAGAGTCATTTATTCCATGGATCTCAAATGTTATAATTTAACTTTTGGACATATTATCATTGATTTCGATGAAAGAAACAATAATACATGGTGTATAGATGGTTGAAGCTCTTCATACTCGAGGTTGCTATTGAAAAAAGGATTTGTAACACGTGATAAATTGCAACTATTGCTATATATATACACTACTTTTAATCTAATTAACAATTAATAAATTAGCCCAACTTATTAAAAATCCAATCACTAATTATCCTCCATCCGTCTCAATTTATTTGCTAAGTACACATTGAGACGAATCAAATAAGATCCCACGTGAATATGTTTTTATTACGTATATAAACTCAAAGACAATCAAAGTTGCAAAGTGAATAATGTTCAAACTCAATATCTAGTAAATGAAATGAGACAGTTGGAGTAAGTAACAATTTAGCAGATAAACAAAATTAAGAATAGTAACAAAAACTGGAAAAGACAAGACAACATATAATTACCAGTTGTTCACTTGTTGTAGGTTTTTCTTAAAAGGTACAAGGATAAGACTAAGGTCTCCCATCTCAAGGATTGACCAAAGTCAGAAAACTAACTACATAGAAATTAAAAGAAAACTAAAAACATAAAATATATATATATATATTAAAAAGCGTAAGCACATGTTGCAATCCACCATGTGTCACTCTCCATTCTTTACACCAATATTTTATCAACGTTTCTCTCATAAAAATACAAATTGTCCATGAGAAGTTTCGAACCCGCGACCTCGAGTGTGGAAGATCAATGCTCTAACCATTGTGCTACTACATTTTTGTTGCTTCTTTTATCAATACTAATAATGATATTATATGTTTTCAATGAAAAACAATAATTAAGATATAATATTTTATTTACATTTATGAATAAAACTACTAATCTATGATTTTTTACTAACATCTTTCTACATCAAATTTTAGTTGTCTTAAAGCACTAAACATATAAATCCTAGAGCATCGCCTGAGTTTAAATACTAGTTAAAAGCTAATAAGACAAGCTTCTCAAAGAAGCTAGCAAATTCTTCTACTTGAAGACGACTGAGGCAGTAGAAGGTGGTGGAAGGCGGCTGTCCAGGGTTTCGATTTATCAGAAATTCAAAGATTCTCGCCCACGACGACAACTCCTCGACCTTCAAACAGAGCAAAACTTCATCCTTTGAGGGCAATCAGACGAAGAACCAAGAGATATTGAGGTCAGTCCTTTGAGGCCGGTAATATCAAGCAGCACATCAGAGATAAACTACTGCCTAACATAGACATATTTCCCATAACTATTGAGATCAGTCTAAGAACCAAGAGTTGTGGCTGAAATGTGGTAAACAAAAAATACAAAACCCGACTTTCAAGAACTTGCGACTTTAGATGGATTTCATATAGAGTATGCAGATGAAAATAACTCTCTTTCACTTTGTAAATAGTAACATACTAAAAGTACTTATAATCTGTTTTCCTAAATAAAACTCGGCATTTTTTTTCTTCCAAAAATCACTGACGCCAATTTCACCTATTGAATCCATAATGTATCTACCCCTACAAATCAAAATCTATCTTGAGATATTAATTGTAACAACTAGTTAATGATAAAGGGAGTGTATTGAAAAATGTAGAAGATAACAATGATGAGTATTTGAGTCTGGAAGAGGCAAAATGTAATTAAAAAAGGATGTATGTTTTACTAGAAAAAACAACAACACATTGTTAATAAAGACAAACTACTATTAGATCTACTCTAGAATACAGGAGTACTGAAATCATATTAACTTTATCATAATTTTTACAAATACACAATTATCAATGGTTAAGAAATGCCTGAAACATAAAAAAAATGTTTTATTGTGAACCAAATGAGTATCTTAATGAAACAAATGTTGTATTTTTGTTTATCTAACCATCACATAACTCAAGATCGACGAAATATCAAAAACTTCCTATATTACTTCAGATTATGATACACACTTGAGCTTTGAGTTGCTTAAAGTTTTCTTGTATCTCAAAAAAAAGTCGTACTTAGTGTTAGAATCCAACCCGTCTTTATCTGTATTTGTCTTAGTTTATGCTTTCTAATCTTTTCTTTATACTTTAGCTCTTTTCATTGGTTTTAACTTTCATTATTGAGTTACCACAAATCCAGTGTTCAATGGAATTTATACTATCTTACATTTAAGTCACTTTAGGGGTTAGTGTGAATGAATGAAACTTGAGATCTCATCTCAGTTGTTGCTTGCTTTTATAATATTGTGTAGCCAACTTAGAGTTTGTGTCATCTCATATTGTAAAGCTCTCACCTAAACTCAAAAATAGGTACATCCTGCTGTCGTGCCCGCTTTGTGCATATGAAAGCTCCGATCGATCCTTTTCTCATACTCTTGTCGCCAATAGACAAGATTCATTTTTCAGCTCCGATCGACCCTTTTCTCGTACGCTTTTCGCTAGCCCGAGAGTCTCATTTTCGCAGAACGCTAGCGTACTTGCCCACAGAAAACAACAGTGTGCTGCACAATCTGAGTTCAAAACACACGAATCCTCGGCTTGAAGGAATTTTAATGTAATAAAATTGTTTTTTATAAAACCAATAGTATCTTGCCAATAAAAAAAATAGCAAAATAAAAAAAACAAATAAATTCATCATACACAATTACAAAAGTTATGGAGGGGGTTGAGAAGACTGAAAAAATGAAACAAAGGACGAAGTCCACGTCATTCCAGGCTGTATTCGCCACTAAGATGATAAGCATCTTCCGCCATTAGACTCGTCTTCATTCCATCATTTTTCCAAAACACTTTCCCCACTCTCATCTCTTTTTTCACCACCCACCAAAAAATTTACCCCCTCCATTTATTTGATTGCACCAACTACTTTTGTTGGAGTCATTTTATGAAGTTTGAGTGCGAATTCTTACTAGCATAAAATTTAAATAACATGATAGCATTAATTTTGTTGAGTTTATGTCCATTAATCAAAGTTTGTTTGGTTCAAAAATGGTCCGTTTTGAAAAATATCGACTCGAACTTTGGCTCAACAAAGGGCTTTAGGCATGGTTTTTAGGTCCGCTTAATTGAAAGCCAATTTACAAATATGATTTTCATGGACAGAATTTTGGCCCCAAGTTAGGCTTAGGCCAACTCGTGGCTTGAGAAATCTATTTGATCAGACTCGGCGTGAACCATTCAGCTTGATCACCTCTAGTGTCCATGTATATTGCAAATACATAATACTACCTCCGTATCACAAAGATTGCAACGATTTGACACTTTCTACCTACACTTTATGTCAAATCGTTGTAATCTTTATAATACGGAGGAAGTAAAAGAAATATTAGTAGACCAGTAGTACTTAATTACCTACCATGTGCCTTTTGAATATTTTAACCTTTTTAGGTAAGATAATTACAACCAAAAGGTTGAGTGAAACTTTACATCTCGAAGACAATAGACCTCAAGCCCATTATTACAACAAGAGAGAAAGGGCTTGTCCTCTTCACCAAAAAGTATTTGAACTGAACTGGATTAAAATGAACAAAAAAAATATATATAAATGTTAGAATATAATCGTCGTACAGAAGTAAAGTTGAAATAAACTAAAATAAGCTAGTGAGAACAAACCCGAATATCGAGAAGAACTCTTGCTAAAACCCTTAAATTCAGAATGTTATTATAATACTTCACTAAACTACAACCTCTTTCTTAGAAGAAAGCAGAACGAACCCCTAAATAAAAATTATTAAAAAATTCAATTTTCTTAAATTTTCAACAAATTAATGACGATTCCAATGAATTTTTGTCCACATATTTTTACAAATAAATCGGTGAATGAACGCGAGTGACCCACCTCATCTCCAAAAAGCGAGTAACAATAAACGACAACTATTTCTAAAGTGATAAAACCACATTACAACATTGGATTAGATATTTCCAAGATTCCCCATGTGACACGAGCTAACCACACGCCCCTTCCTGACTTTCAATCTCAACCGTCCACGTAACCACTTCATCCAACGGCTCAAATCAATTGCCAATGCCACTCAAACACTTGTCCTTCTCCTATATAACTTCTTCTCTTCTCTCCCTCAATCCTCATCTCTTCCTCTTTTTAATCTTCCCATTTTACCCTCATCCGCCATTGTTGCCCTTAATTTTGAGCTTTTTGAGCTTTACAAAATATGATGTTGAGAACAGTTGCAAATGGGTCTCCTCTGTTTAGTTCCTCGAAATCTTTTGTTTCGTCGAATGGGAGCGGATTAACTTCGAGTTTTATTGGGTTTCGAGGCGTAAGAGAGAGGTTTGATGGGCGAGGGAGGATTGTTTGTGCTATGGAAGAAAGTGGGCCCATGACTGGGATTGTGTTTCAGCCGTTTGAGGAAGTGAAAGGTGATGATTTTATGGTGCCTTTGTCATCACAGGTTTCTCTTGCTAGACAGAGATATGCTGATGATTGTGAATCTGCCATTAATGAGCAGATTAAGTAAGCTTTTTTAATCTTCCTTTTCTGTTTGTTTTTTCATTTTTAGCTTTTGAATTTAGCCTTTTTCACTTGTGGGAAAGGTTGATGTATCAAAAGTTTGATGTGATTTGTGATGAGGGGTGTCTCGTAATTGGCTTTTAGCTTTTGGCTTTTATATTTGGTCAAACAGCCAAAAAAGTATTTGGTAAACGGCTTTTGGAGTAGTTGAAAAGCCGGCTTTTAAGCAAAAGCTGCTTTTACCAGCTTTTGTTACTGTCTTTTTCTTTGTGGGAAAAGTTGTCAAAAGTTTGATGGGATTTTTGATTAGGGGTGCCTGGTAATTGGCTTTACATGACTGGTTTAAGCGGCTGTTTTTAGTAGCTTGTTTATTGGCTATTAAAAAGTGTTGGGTAAAAGTGATTGTTAGTGCCGGTTGTTTAATATTAAATAGAATTAAAAGCGGGCATAAAAAGACGGTAAAAATACCTTTTGGTTTTCGGCTGAAAGCCGACTTTTAGCCATTTTAAAAGCCGTTTTGTTGATGCTCTTGACCCCATGAAACATCACATGTGAGAGTCCCACATTGATTAACCTGGAGAGAGATGTTCATCTAATAAGGCTAAGGGGCTACTCCCCTTATTGCCATATGGTTTTAAGGTAGAACCATCTTGGTCTTGTAAAATGGACTATTTCTCCTCCTTATGGGTACGATCTAGGCCCATACTTAATATGGTGTCAGAGCTAGGCCCACGGTTGGAACCTTTAAAATACTCTGGGCCAATTAAAAAGGGACCTTACATGTGAGGGGGAGTGTTGATGCTCTTGGCCCTATGAAACATCACATGTGACTGTGTGAGAATCCCACATTGATTAACCTGGAGAGAGATGTTCACCTAATAAGGCTAAGGGACTACTCCCCTTATTGCCTTATGGTTTTAAGGTGGAACCTCCTTGGTCTTGTGAAATGGACTCTCTCTCCTCCTTATGGGTACGGCCCAGGCCCATACTTAACACGTTTAAACACTTTTCTTTTTGTTGTTTGACCACAAATAAAAGGCAAAAGCTAAAAAGCCAACGAAAAATTCGTTCAAAAGCCGTTTGCCAAACACCCCTATAGTACTTTATCCTTTCTATTTTAACATGTACAGTTCTACTTCTTGTACAACTTTAACAAGATTGCACATTAATTTGTTTATGGTTATATGAATCATAAGACATAATAAAACTTTACACTATTCATATTGATTACAACATGTACAGTTTCACATCCTGTTCAACTTTAACAAGCTACACTTAATAAAACATCAACAAAGTAATTGTACTAGCTTCTTTGCTTTTCTCGTTTTGTTCTTATTGTGCGATGATGATTTAAAACAGATGCCTACTATTTGTTTGTTAATAATGTCTCAACAAGAAAAAGTGGTCATGTTTACATGATATGAGTTTTTGTTTTCTTTATGTTTTGGACTCTCTTTGTCCAAAATGATTGTCCTTTTCTAGTTTATATTGCCTTTAATTTGCGTTTCTAATACACTATCATTGAGCTAGTGAGTAGTTGTTGAGCTTATTCATCCTAAATTCGGGTGTAAGATGAACATTCCAAGACCTTTTTTCTTCTCATTTACTGATTTGAAATCCTTCCTGTCAATAATGGTCATTTAGAATGTTTCTAATGAGCATCATACACCCGTGTGTAAGATAAAAGTAATAGTAGTTGTTTCCTCATATATAGCTTTTATTATCGTTGTTTTTGGAGCACTGATTCCTTCATATTTTCTAATGTTCTAAGCTATGTGTATGATTAGCTTTTAGGTAATGCATATAAAGTTAACTTCTTTAGTTTGGAGAGAGAGGGAGAAAGCATTATAAAAATAAAGCTTTGCTTAATTTATATTGCCCTTTTTAAATTTGCATCATCTAACTTTTGCACGTGATTTTCGGAGTAGATCCGTGTGCAAAGGAGAGAGATAAAATGGAAATCCATGTGATATGAGAGAGATAGAGAAAATTTATTGTTAAATAAAAAAATGCAAATAAGATGCAACTTTTAGGAAAATGATGCAAATAAATAAACGTATGTGGCTAGAGTTGGTCGTCTCCTTGTTTCGTATGTGACTTCTTTTGGGGGTATGGTCGGAGCTTCTAACGTGGATGAATTTTCATCTTTGGTCTTGATACAACCATGGACTTTTCTCTTTTTTAAGGATATTGCTTATGCAAATGAAGCTTTTGAAGACTTCTATGTAGCTAGCATTTGTGCATAAGAAGACTAGTCTATAACGTCTACACGCCATGTAACACTCCTTATCGAAGTCTATTGTGCAAGTGAATGTAGAAGACTTCATCCCTAAACTGATAAAGTAATCATTTGACTGGTGAACTTTAGTCGGTAAACAAGGTTACGTCTATGATTGGATACTAAGAGAATTTGGGAAATCAGTAATAGAGATTATCTAATGTGTGCTCATGTAACAATAACTGGATTTCATTTTCTGAAGCAACTAAATAATACACGTATCTTTCATTCATTTGCATACCTAAATAATGTGTATATAGGGTTCAGCATAACCTTAGTGTTCTTTTTGATAGCACCATACCCCTTATTTTCAAGAATTAGCTTGCTTGTGGCACTGAGTTGCTCGGTTTATATATCACAAATTCACAATCAGATCAGATCAGATCAGTTTGCAGTCGGATCCATTTGTACTAAGTTAGCATCTTCTAGGCTCATTTGCCATTCTGATTTATCCGAAACTTGTTAATAGTGGTTACTGTATAATAGTCTGCTCGATACTGATTCATACCGGTTAGATTTGTACCAAAGCATGTCAATGATCAACAAGTAAAATCTACGCATTCACCAGATCCTATTGATATCAATCACTTCTACTCATGGATGAAATTGGTTATTTATGTTAAAGGAGCATCAACAAGAGTTGGATTTTTATGATAAGCACCTTCATTTGCATACATAGTGTCTACAATGATCTTGTTCAAGTAATGACGATTTCTCTAATGTTAAATGGGTTTGTTGGTATGCTTTACAGTGTGGAGTACAGTGCTTCCTATGTGTACCATTCGCTGTTTGCGTACTTTGACAGGGACAATGTTGCTCTCAAAGGCCTAGCTAAGTAAGTACACTTAATGGTTCTTGTAAAACCTTCATTCAGTTGTAACTTGTTAGAGAATTATAGTGAAAGCATGTAAATGTTTACTGTATGCTGTCATTTTGGCTTCATTTAGATTTTTCCAAGAGTCAAGTGAAGAAGAAAGAGAACATGCTGAGAAACTAATGAAGTATCAGGTAATTGATTAGCGAACTGTTGTAGTGTGTGCTGTTTGTTACTTTGTTCAAGTTTATAAACTTTTGAAATGCTAGTTATGAATTTATGATCATATTTGGATAGTTCATAGTTGTATCTTACCTCTATATTTGATCAGAACATGAGAGGAGGAAGGGTGAAGCTGTTCTCAATCCTTATGCCGCCATCAGAGTTTGAGAATGTTGAAAAAGGAGATGCATTATATGGTATGCTTCTATTTGCAAAGTTTGTGACTGAAAAGATTGAATATATCTTCAATAAGGTGTAATTATTATGAAATCTTGTGGCAGCAATGGAGCTGGCATTGTCATTGGAGAAGCTTGTGAATGAAAAACTATTGAACTTGCACAGTGTAAGTTATTGCTTCTTTAATAAAAAACAGAAAATGTTACACCATAGAACTAGTTCATATCTCTCCATGTTAATCAATCGAAAAAAACGATGAGAAATGGAAACTATAAGTAGCCACATCTAATACATATGAATTCTTGACTGCAGCTATTGTGATTCACTGTTTTTTTGTATTGACTTAACAGGTAGCTGAACAAAACAACGATGTGCAATTACAAGAATATGTCGAAAGTGAATTTCTGAGTGAGCAGGTAAATTCTGATTAGTTCTTTCTATGAACAAGCATATTTAAGTCGCCTGAATGGAAGATTTTTTCTTCTTGTGGATATTCCTTTCATTCCGAGGGCTTCTCAGTGGCTAAAAATCGTCGTTTGCCATCTTAATTAGGTTGAGGCAATTAAGAAGATTGCAGATTATGTCACCCAATTAAGAATGGTTGGCAAGGGACATGGTAAGTATCGCTCTCTCGATAAAATTTTTGCCTACTTTGTATTTGCACTGCTCTTACTCTATTTTTTGTGACAGAACGCATATTGGTTGTCCTCCACAAAACTATCATATGTTGTTTGAATGATGTAGGTTCTAAAAGGATTTTGTGTGTGTTTGCAGGAGTTTGGCACTTTGATCAAATGCTGCTTCACTAATGACACTGATTGCAACTCGGAAGTTTTCTTCGTGCTAGCTCTAGGTGTCAACTATCTTTCGTCGAAATAATTTCATCTTTGGTTTGGAGGGATGAAATAGCTAGAGTATACTAGGAAGCTTGTATAAAAGTATGTATTTCAGGTGATGTTTAAGGAGATGATTGTATTTTGTAGGTAGCCATGTTATATTTCTTCTTGTATTTTGATTTCTGAGCTTTAATAATAATGACTATAGTTGGTGTTTGAAGTAGTTCCTTGTTGATTCTTGTTGAATATAAACAGAGTGTAAGCTTTTATTTCTCATGTTTGTTTTGGTGGAGAGGAGGAAGTATGAATGAAGATATTAGCATAGATATTCGTTGAACATCATTTATCACATTTCTCAACCAATCACCCCAATTAACATCATGTATGTAATCAACCATGTAGAAGCAGTCAAATAAGTGTAATACATGATTAATGGTACCTTGAATATAATGCAGAAGACACTTCAATTCATTATAATAAGATTTTGTTTTTTCTTAAAAGGAGTGGTTGTATATTTATTGTTGCGACAGAAGCGACTAACAAACGATAACGCAAGAAAAACGAATGAAGAACGACAAGAATTAACGAGATTCACTATCAATGCGATAAATACGTCTTCTAGACAGGGGAAAACTGAAAATTTCTTTCCTCATGATCTGAGGCGATTACAATTACAATATGCAAGAATTCGATTGAATGATGTTTCAATTGAATCTCAAAGACTCTCTATAATCTTCTCTATGTGTCCATGCTAATCTCTCTCTAATTTTTTTGGTACGATTAGTCATAAACGGCCATAAGATATATACGGGTAAACGTAAACCTAAACAAAGTAGAAATATCAGACAAAGATTGATGAACTCGCGTGCAGCATGTCTGAGCCGAAAACATCCCGCTCTAGCAGAAAAACAGAGCGTCCGGGCACAAAACGACTGAAAGTTCCCGCTTCTCTAATACAGACCGCCCGTCCATGCTAACAGTGGCTCGTCCGGACCTGCCTATGGCCAGCCCGTCAGTGTCCAATGCCGATGCTACGTTCTCCGTCTCTTCTTCGTCTTCTTTCGCGTTTTTCGGCTACACCACATACCCAACACAACATCAAAGATCAAGTCACATTTCTTACATTTATTTTCTGACCATATATATATTGGTAGTGGATTGTGTGAAAACCTTTCATCATGAAAACCAAAAATGAGTTTGGAGCCCTTCATCCAATGATCCAAAATGCTTTCGGGTCATTAATGACATTTATATTATTATTGGTAACTTTGATTTATCAAATGACAAAAAAGCACGCGTACCCTTTTTTCAAATGTAACCTTATTTCACTATATACCCCTTTTTCACGTAAATGTGCCCAATTTTCAATTTAAGCGTGATTTTCAGTGGAACCAGCTTCCAAATATGTCTTTCAAATTAAAAACAAAAGACCCTGACACATAAAAATCTGGTTCATCCGGATGAGTGGGCAAATTTGTATGATGGGGTAAAAAACTTACTCTTCCAGATACAGTACTGTAAAGTGATGAAATTTTGTCAATGATATGGATATGAAGGGGGGTGTCAACTAACAGTTTGTTGAATGTCTCAACGAAATTGGGTATCAAGTTGCAAGCTAAGGTTCTCTTTTCATGTTTAAAGGTACACTAATCCATTCCCATTTGATTATTAGTTTGTCCTTAATTGATGGCTGTGATATCAAAAGAGCATGTTATACTCCATAAGTCTCTTGGAATGATGGTTTGTTTTCAGTACTATGAGTACTGTCTGTTTTGCCATCACTTGTATACAGGGCCGGTTCTGAGGGTAGGCCTCGAGTGCGACCGCCTAGGGCCCAACTATTCAAGGGGCCCAAATTAGAAAATATGTCATATAGTAAAAAAAAATAATTACTTCTGTGCGGGGATACTCGGAGAATACCGAAGAAGAAAAGAACAAAAAGAATATTTTAAGGGACCTTTATTACTTTCTTTTTTCCTAAACTTTCACCTCCTAATTCTAATATTTTGCCAATCTCATGAACTTCTTCGTATATTCCCAATCATCCCACCTTCAACTCAATGACGATGGAGTTCAATACTTATGCAATTCTTTTATGAAAAAGAAGTTATTACAGAAATAAACTAAAGCGTACTAATACTACTATATTTCTAAAAGACAAATGCTATATTTGTTTTTTCATAGTTTTGAGACACAACTTCAAAAATCATTATCTAAAATCAGATATATGAAAAAAAAATCTACATTTTGGGGCCCATTTTTTATTTTGCGCCTGGGGCCTCGAAAATGTCAGGAACGGCACTCCTTGTATTCACCACTTATGTTGGATTGGATGCATGTGGACGATTAATGAAGATAAAATCTTGACTCATAATTTTAGCCCCATCATAATGACATTAAGGCTTGGACATTGTTGTTGTTAGTGTCCGTTCTTTATAACTTATTTTATTTCCTTATCAGAAAAAATAAGTTCAGATAAGATCAATAAGGTTGAATAAGGTAAAATAGGCTCTTACATAGTCGAATAAGGTTTCATCTAAGAAGGTACAATAAGGTCTAATACGGTCTAATAAGAAGAAAAAAAGTAGTTAAAAGAAGTTCAGATAAGCAACAAATAAGTTGAAAAGAAAATAGTCTTACTTGTGCGTGACAAATATGTTTGTATGCATGCGTGACAAACATATGGAAAGTCTTTTCGGACATGTATGGATCCGGAATAAAAAGAATTGAGGGGCCAATTGATAAATGTTTGCAGATTACAATTTATTTGTACAAGATAAATTGTTTAGAATGGAGCTCACTGGACTTGTATATGATCGGAGTCTCCTTCATCGTATATCCATGTGTACACTTTCCTAAGGCAGCTGAGGCATTCATCAAATGTAAAGGTTGCATACTTTAATGACTTTATTTTCGGATTAGTCTTTTTCCATAGATCTCGTTGCATTGTCATAGACATTAAAAACATGCATATAAACCCGTTATCATTGCCAAAATTTATGACAGTCTACCAAACTCGCGTAAGTGGGTGGATAACTGGATATGATATCTTCGTATCGTTTTTGGTACTCGTTGATGTTTTAGATGAAGTAGGAAGATAAGTTGCCTATAATCTGATACAATCAGGTGCTTAATTAGCAACTTATTAGTACTCATTCTGTGTAAAGTTCTCATCAGAACACTTGAAACAGGAGTTCACATTAGCTGCAGTATAACAGTAATTCTTATTGTTTTGTCAGAAGATTAGAGGAAGGGATAAAGTAAATTTGAAGTAGAGAATCACTCCCATGTTGGAAAAGAAGACGCACTCTACGTTATTATACCTTTATTCCTCCTGATCTTCTCCACAAGGATTGGTGAAGAACATCTGATTTGATTTTACAAAGTGGAATATATACTTTTCTAGGCACTTTGATGAACATTTTTTCATTCAACACCAACTTTAATGGTACATTGTTGGAAGCATTATTGTTGGGTTTTTTTATTTTATATTATTGAACAAATAAAACAATTTCTTTTTCACCGTTAGTCAATACAATATTCTGAACCTTAATGTCTCTAATTATAGATAAATAAAATTAATAAAAGTTGATATATCTTGAAAACACATATTAAGACAAATCTAACAAGAACCAACATCATTATGTTTTTTCTTACGTACAAATTAGAAATGATACATAACTATATATAAACAGAAACTACAAGAGTATATATATACATTCTATCACTAAGTGTGATAGGGCCTTTAAACCCATATTAAATGACCACATAACAATACATCATTAAATACAAACTACACATGGCCCAATAAAGTGAAACATGTGAATAGTGTAAAAGTCAAAGCGTTACATCTATACAAGAATCGGAGAAGTATAATCTTGCATAATAGGCTAAAGAAATATGAATTTGATAAAGTGATGTCTCAATAGAATTTAACATTGAAACAGGAAACCAGGGAGGTAAAGTGATATCTAAATTGAAAAGTGTAGTTCTCTAATCTTTTCTTATAAAACTTTTACAACTTTTGGACGCAGAAAGAACGAGAATACTCATGTATAGGTGTAACTATACTAGCCACCTTTAATTGATTAATATCATATGATTCTTGACCACAGCATTTGAGTTACTAAATGTTTTCTAGAAGCTGAATTATCCTCTGCTTTACACTTTTTTTTCCATGCCCATTCTTACCGAATTCATCTTCTTGACTTCTTCATCCATCCTCTCCCTTCCCGTTTTCCGTATGAGCCTCAGGTCGCACAAACGGCATGACACGTGTTAAGTATGAGTTTCGGGCGCATCCATCAAGAGAAAGAGCGTCATTTTAATAAGACTAAAATAAAACATATGGTAAGAAGGAGAAAAACCTCTTAGCTTTATAAAATGAACATGTTTGTGGGACTAAATAAGGGCTCAATTTCATTTTATCAATGCGAGACTCTCGTATATAATATTTTATAGGGCTCGATCTTTAACAACATGTTTGCCATCGCTCAATTAAAGTGCTAATTTATGCAGTTGATATATTGCAACTACGTACCACGACAAATCTAATAACATTCCGCTTCACTATATTTTTCCTAGTAAGATTGCAAGAGGTCAAAGTGGAAAACATTACTAATATCAAAACTCAATATGGTACAACTAAAAAACCAGAAGTAGTTTTATTCACGAAAACCATTTTCCATTGAAAATTTTCCGCTCGACCATACTAGTTAACTGGCCTTCAAATAAATATGTTTATGTTAAATGCATAATGATTATAGCAATGTTCTGCTCTGTGAATTTTTTTACTGCTAAAGCTTCAATATTAATCTAAACTTTATTAATTCCCACATATATATACTAGTATATCAACATTTCAGATATGTTCTTAAATCTAGCTTCAGAATATCTACTATATAAACACAAGAAAATATATAATCATATCTTATTTTTACAAGACAGATAATCATCCATCTTACATAACCAACTTAGCTTGGCTTAAAACAGAATACTAAAAATGGAGGTTTTTTACAGTTTCCATTGATATGAACGTTATTATCCTTAGAACATTTTGTATGAATCATCTTCCACATAGTTTCAATATCAGCATATCCTTCACACAGCTCCTTGTCTTTGTATAGACTCACTAGCCCTTTTCTTTTACTACCTGCCAATTCATATTTCATTATATCATCATAAAATCAGTGGCAGAACGAATGGGGCTCTAGCTCGAGCCCCGATGGTACTGACATGTCCATTAAAAGTGGAAGGTAAAAGCACTAGTTATAATAATTTGTAACTGAAATAATATAAACTCGGCTCTCGTAATAGAAAAATCCTGACTCCGCCACTGCTGATAAAACCATTGTATTAAGAAAAAGAAAGTTATACAATTTTACCTTGCTTAACTCCAAAAGTAGCATATCCTGTTGAATTGTAATAATGGATGATTAATAAAAATATTATGATGAATGCAAATAATATTGAAAATAAGATAATGTTTTTGGTGTAGGATTGATTATATTACCTTTGGCCTTGTGCCAAAACCTAGAAGGAAGCTTAGTGAAGATGGTTGAAGTTGGTGAGACAAGTGATGGTGAGGAGTTGAACTTAAAGGAGAGGAAGCTCCTTAGTCTCTCCATATGATATCACTTCATTAGTTTAGCTTATTACTTTGCTTTCTTCACTCCTTTTATACATACACTCAAAGTCAAATGATGTGTCTTATAATTAATATCATGTGTCCTAGAATAAAACAAAAGGTTTAAGGACTAAGGAAGAAACTTTCTCATAGTAAATCAAGGCTTTTTTCTTTATTGACTTTAGTCCTTTGCTTTTTATGTAAGATTTCTTAAGTATCAAATTCCTTTGGGCCTTTAGTTCTAGGTAACGATGGGCACAAATCGAACCGTTTGAATAAAATTCGGCTCGAATCAGGTTAGTTTGTAAATGAGCCGAGTTTGAGCTTTAAATTACCAAATACTCCTTGAATTTAGTAACAATAAGAAAGTAGTTGTAATGTTGAATGGATCATCATTTCACTGAAATCTAACTAACAAAAAGAAAGTACATGTAAGCATATATTATGTAAACTTTTCAAACTCGGGTCATTCTTATCGAATTAAACTCCTTTTAATTTTGGGAGGCAAATTCGAGCTCAAAACTCAATATAATTAAGTCAAACGGAGTTAAGTCCTGTTAGAATGGGCTCGACTAGACGAATAGCCATGCCCTAGTTCTAGACCTAGACTAAAACCCCTACTTAAGGTGCGCTGGAGTGTTCCACACATTTGCCCTTTATAGAAGGAAAATAAGGGCATAAAACTTGAAGTTTTTTGGGTAAACCTGTTTCAACCACCATATAATGGTAACCCATGATTAAAGTGGGGTATTTAAACACCTTCATTAATGGCTACAGTTGGTAGAAATTCAAGGTGATGATATTAGAAGAATAGTAGTACTATCTGAAGAATAGATCAATGTTCTTTGCCCATATTATTCAATAATTCATAGAGGAGTGTACCTAGATTATGCAATGATGAGTGATGACTTTAGTTTAAGGATCACTATCAAAGCTATGTTTAAGGACTGATTTATCATTTTTAGTGTTTAAATATTGTCATACTCAAATTAGGCAATGATGACTCTGAATTAAGGGTACCATAGAAATTGACCTAACCCATTAAGATAGATGATATACCATAAGTTAATCTTATCCTATCTCCAATATATTTTGGCTTTAAGATAAGAAATTACTTTATAAATTGACGATCCGTTTTGTAAATAGTACTAAAGGGTATTTCTAGTTTCAAAACAACGTGTAAGGGGAAATCTCCTTAGGGCATGTTCTATTCGGCATGAAACAACTGAACTGAAATGAATAGTGATATGTGAGAGAAAAATATTGTCCATAGCCAGAGCTGAACTGAAAATAAAATGGGGAGAACATGCCCTTAGTCATTACTATCGTAATGAAAACATGTCGTCTAAACCTGCGGTTTCTTTGCAAATTTTCATTCCCACTCAATACCACCTGTTAAATGGCAATTAAATTTTATGGTGAATCACAAGTTTGGAGATGCACAAACAATGTCATGAATATTGACAAGATACTTCTAATACCAAACTACATCTAGATTTATTATTATTACTATCAATTATTACCATTTAAGAATGAGGAGTAAAAGGTTCAATGTAATGTAAAAGGTCATAGTTCTCCCTCAAATAAAAAAATAGTAGGTCATATTTCTTTATAAAACCGTCTTCAAAAGACAGTAGTTGGTCATGAAAGGAACATTTTATCTTAATATTTGAATTGGAAGGGTCTGTTTAAAAGTAACATTAATAATAACTGACCCCTTTAAGATAAGAATGATACGGTCTAAGTTGTAAATCTGCTTCGAAATAATTTATTAATCTTCAAATCTAGTATGCAAGTTTTTACTTTCCCATACTTCTGTTAAGGATACTTTTAATAACGAAGTGTAGAGTTATATTCTCCCCATTTCTCAAATATCTATATTTATTGTACCAACAAAAAAAATAGAGGAGGAGAGAGTGTGTAAAAGTAGTTTTTTTTAAAAAAAGATTAGATAAAGTAAGATGAAAAGGGAAGTTGGAAAATAGAAAGATATATGAGAAGCGAATGGAGTATATTGTTCTGCCGAGGTAAATGGTAAATGGTAAATGGTTAGCCTATATTTAGGGTCGAAAAAATGCTTATGAATTCATATGTTTAATGAAAAAGTGGTAATATACTCAGAAAGTGAAGAAGCACATCCAAATCCAAGTATCCAATCACACCGAGATATTCCAATATTTACAAGCAATTATTCAATATGCCCTTGAAAACACAATACACCAATCAATTTAAAAACACAGTATTACCTTAGTTAAATTGGAACAATTTACTATCTACGAGTGTGCTTTATCTTGACTTTTTACGTTAAATATTACCTTGATCCATCTTATTATTAGCTTTTTTTTTACTTTTACTATCTTTTTATTGTACGGTTGTACCTCCTTTTACATTTTTATTTTACTTTTACCCTCCAACTCTAGATCTTTTCAATTTTCTTACTTTTACCCTCCAACTCTAGATCTTTTTCATTTTTCTTACTTCTACTTCCAAAATCTATATCTTTTCACTTTTTAAAAAATTCAAGTGAAAAATACGCAACTCATAAAAGGACGGATGGTGTATATGTCTATTATCTCTAACTCTACTATGTAGTCGAAAAATACTCCCTCCATTTTTTTTTTCTAGTTTTTACAATTACAATATCCATTTAGCAAAAGCAAAGGGAATATATTATTAGCAGGTTCCCAACTGATGAGAACATTTGGTAACGTGGAATTACCTTTGGAATTTGCTTTCTTATCTTCCTTTACCAAAGATTCCTAGTTGCAATGTTTTCTGGCGAAGTGGGTTCAAGTCAAAATCTTTTCTTGGTGTCTTCTACATTAGCCCTTTGTGTGTTAAAAGATGCATAAATTATTAAATTTGATACTCCTATTACACCTAAAACATCTTCCATTAAGCGTGCAATGTCTTAACTTTTGGCAAAGAAAAAAAAAGTTTCGGGTATAATTAAGTTTAAACAGAACTGATCAGGATCAAACAGGTGTAAACATAAGGTGAAACTAAAAATGATCGGGTCTATTTAGATTTTAATAAGTTCAGTTATGTAAGTTTGGATGAAAAGAATATGCCCAAGTGTGAAAACCAAGACAATGATATTCCACTTAAAACAATCTAATGGAGTACTTCATTTAATGGTCACTTATTATAAGTGGATATTAGATTGAAGTATGCAATTAATTTTGTATCTAGAGATATATGGGCATAGTCATCATCAACCACCGCAATGTCTGTTCCATGTGAGTTTACTCACTTCAAAGTGTTCATAAACCAGGTTAGTAAGTAATGAAGATAATGCTTCACAGTCACTTACACTTCCACTAAAGCCATGGAAGGTAGTTGCACTTCTCTAACTTTCCCTTTCTTGATCACCATGTCCATATGTGTCTTAAAAGAATGCAGAAAGAAAGATTCTTTGTGGACTTCTTTTATCATATGCAGAAATTGTTTTTAGCAGTCTATAAAATATATCGAATTTATTCAAATGCGTATTTAATATGATAGTATTGATTTTGGATAATTCTACAATGGCTACAATAAAATTGTAGCCACTATAACTATGTTAATCTGAACCGTCCATTTAATATAAACTCATCTTGACCATTCATCTAAATGACTTGATAAAAGAAAGAAAAATACTAACTTCTCTTTTAAAGAAAAAGAAAAAGAAAAAGAAGAAAGAAAAGAAAAGAAGCGGTTATGCAGTTCCATCTTCTTCTTCGTGTGAAACATTGCTACTTCCTTTCTCTTTCCTTTTTTTTCTTCTTTTTCATCTAATCGATCTTCAAGTATAGTCTTTCTTCCTCTATACAGTTAATTCACGAATTAGGAGGATATTCTATCTTTAGTAGTGGTCTAGATTTGGTGTTTTCAAACAACGTTTTAGCCTTGAGATGTATTTTTTTATACTACCTCTGTTCCAAGTGTATTGCAACCTTTACCTTATTTGGCAATTTCATATTAATTGCAACCTTTCTATTTTAATCACCAAAAAGATCACATGTGCAACCTTTCTCTCTCTTCATTACTTATTATCATATGATGCAAGTGGGGAAGATGGCCCACTTTTTTGCTTTTCTTAATAAATGTGTCAACCCCCTATGTTGCAATACACTTGGAACGGAGGTAGTATATAATTTTCATACTCCATGTTTTGGTCACCATAGATTAATATTTTTCGAGTTTTAAGGAACAAGATGAAGGATATTAGATAAATTAATAGAACCATAATAAATTCTACTGACTTTTTGAACAAAAAAATTACAGGGGTGAAATAAGAAGAAACTAAGAAGAAGAAGATAGACATGAAAGCTGAAATCAGTATCTTCAAAGAAAACGTGGATTCCTTTTTTTTCAAGTCAATATTTTTATTAAAAGTCAATATTTAAAAGTCATAGTAATCAATGGACAAGATGAGTTTGGATAAATTAAGGGTTAAGATTTCACCTATTGTAGTGGCTACAAATTTATTGTAGCCACTCAAAAACCTTCCATTGATTTTACTTCTTAGGAAATATTTTCCACGTGGATCTAATTGTTAACTATTGTGTTGAATTTGAGTATTTCCTCCTTTTTTTGTTGCAACAATTGAATTTTTTACCTCCACAAAAATTCTCAATTGTTGCAGCTAAAAAAAACGGAAAAAGTATAATTTTTCCACAATAATGAATATTTGTTACAAGTCATGAGGATATAATCAACAAAATAATTCACAAGATTATAATTTGCGCGATTAAGGTAAACACATCTTTCAGGGCAGTGGTTTGTGCTAGGCTTAACTTTTGGCAAAAATGCCCGAACTCCGGTGTCGAAATCTATAACTTTCTAATGTTGCACCTCTATTCTCAACCTTTGTTAGCGTCTCTGGATGCAAAAGTATTCATGCATCTCCCTCTACAATTAGTTAGGAGTGATCTTCAAAATTCATCCATCAATTCCCATGTTGGGTGAATTTACAAACATGAACATTTTTGAATATTGAGATGAAAACATTATGTTAAATTCAGGTGTTATCATTTTCACTAATGGGAAGTTGGGAACAGCATTATTTGTCACAGTATCTAGTGTATAGACATTGCCTTAAGAGAAGATCCGAGACACCGGAAGTCGAAAAGAATGGATAGCTGACCACTTCCCTCAATTATTATGTGACAGATGCTCGAGTACAACGATATTCACCACAATATGAAGTTCCAGGCTTTCAATTCATATATTAGTTGTGTTCTTGTTGGCTAAGACATAGAAGCACTGCCCAAGTATATAATCTTAGAGCAGAGTTCACTCCCCTCTATGAAGCACGTACATCAGACATATTCGGGTTCAATACAAACTAGTAGCAATCAAAAGCAGTAAAAGATTTACGATTTGTGGAGCTGCGGATCTTAATACTTCAAAGTACCAAAACATCAAAACCCTTTTGCAAAGGAAACAAAATCTTGTGATAAAGAAAGATAATGTTAAGCTACAATCATGTTCATCTCCAATAGAGCAAATAAACATCTATCACAGCAAGTTTAAAAAGCCAAAATTGTACTAAAATAGGAGTTAAAAAATTGAGGCATACATCTTATCTCAGAGAAAACTATGAAGACCATCCAACTTAAGCAGTTGTGGTACCTTCCTTTTGCAGCCTCTTCCTAGCCTCCTCAATAATAGACAATTTGATACCCTTACCCTTGGGAACAGACACCCATGGTTTGCTACCCTTGCCGATGATAAAAACGTTGCCTTGACGAGTTGCAAACTCATGGCCAGCAGCATCTTCAATGTGAATGGTCTCAAAACTTCCCTTATGCTTCTCTCTGTTCTTCATGATTCCAACACGTCCTCTGTTTCTCCCTCCGGTAACCATAACGACATTTCCCACATCAAACTTGATGAATTCAACAATCTTGTTGGACTCTAGGTCAAGTTTTATTGTGTCGTTGGCCTTGATCAGTGGGTCAGGGTAGCGGATAGTTCGACCGTCATAGGTGTTCAGGTAGGGAATGCCTTTCTGTCCAAACTGAACAGATCTGACCTTGCAAAGTTTGTACTGCAAACCAAAAACGTCTCAGAATAAATGTACACAAAAGTTTCAGCATCAAAGGAAGATCAACTCTTTCAGAAAGACCACAAGAAATAGAAGAAAAAACATGATTGTTTCTGGTAAACTACATAGACAGCATATAGACATGAGGCCCTTTTCTTGCTTCAGTTACAGCAACATCCACAAGAAACCTACTTTGTTGAGGAGCTTGTTACAAAGCACTCAGTGATACTGAATTAAAGCAAATGGAAGGTCTTAAACACAGATATATACCTTAGCCTCTTCGTCTCTGACTGAGTGCAAGCGAAATCTGCCCTTTGTGTCATATAGCAGACGGAAATTTTCGTTTGTCTTGGGAATAGAGACAACATCTGAAAACAAAACGTTTAATATTAACAAATGTCAAAGAAATTCATACAATATGATCCAGGAATTAGTTCCTTTTTAAACTAAGCCTGTTCGTAAGAACCGATAAAGAGCCAACAATATGACTAGCAATAGAATAATGAGCACATCACATAATTTATTATCAAACGAATTATCATACAAATTACATATGACCATGAAAGAAAATCTTGATTATCAATTGAAAGAGAGCATACCCATAAAACCAGCAGGGTAGGTCTTATCAGTCCTGACCTTGTTGTCAACAAGGACATGTCGTTGCATCAAGATAGAAATGACCTCTCGGTATGTAAGAGCGTACTTTAACCTGTTACGCAAGATGAGGATCAAGGGTAGACATTCCCTGGACTTGTGGGGCCCAGATGAGGGTTTAGGAGCCTGCATAGCAAATAAACATAACAAGGAAAAAACATAAGAAACATATTAAACCATGGTGCAACAGCTAATTACCCAGATAAGAAAACTGATTCACTTACAAATGCACCACCAAGTTTATCAAGCATCCAATGCTTTGGGGCATTGAGCCTCTTCATATGCTTCTTCAATCCCCTCGCCTGCAATTTAAACAAACAACATAGCACTAGGAATAAGCATATATGATCACCAATATGAAAAAGTTCATTAAACGAGCAGAGACGCAAAGTTCTCACAAGCATTACATATATCAGTACTGATTTACTGAAGACAAAAAAATACCAATTTGAAAAAACTACTCCGGATATTTGACTGAAGAAATAAGTGACCACCAGATAGTTTAAAAAAATTTCAACACGGACTATTTTCCACTACCATTTGTGATACACAATGTAAGAAAAAAAGCAATGTAAAATTTAGATTCACCTTTGCAATGAGTTTGCTTGTGCAATATCTCAGCAAAATTACATTGCACGCACCAATTTTCCACAAAACTGTAAAATCATTCACTAAAATAGCGCAGACATCTACAATGACTATCCATTCATTACACTACCTGAAAAGAACCTCAACAGATAGCTCACAATACTAATATCCAAGTACTGAGAGATAGAGAAGACCACCATCACCATCACCACTACCACGACCATCACCACCATAACAGCAAACTAAACTAACACAGCACCAAACATGCCATCCTCAATTGAAACATTCCTTCCACTAATATACCTTAGCTCAAAACCAAATCGTTATGTAACCTAAAGAAGAAACTTCCGAATTTTCTGATACAATCAAAACAAAAAAAAGTATTGTAAACTTAATTTCGCCTTTGCAACTAGTGCGTTCCTCAGCAAAGTGAACGGCATACAAATTTTCCACGAAAATAAAAAAAAAAACATTCACTACAAGAGCACCGACATCTACAACGATTATCCATTGATTTAACTACCTGAGAACAACCGCATGGATACACTGTACCGATCTCCAGACATTGGTAAACAGATAAGCACCACCACCACCACCACCACCAGTATCACCACCACCACCGCCACGATAACAACAAACTAAACTAATACAGCAATGTAACAAAACCATATCATATTGTCGTCACCACTTCTCTTCCGAACCTATAAAAAGCGCAGTTTCTCTTCATCGCACCACCAATCATCCACTAAACTAACACAGCAATGTAACAAAACCAGATCATATTATCGTCACCACTTATCTTCTCTAACCTATAAAAAACGCAGTTTCTCTTCATCGCACCACCAATCATCCACTAAACTAACACAGCAATGTAACAAAACCAGATCATATTATCGTCACCACTTCTCTTCCGAACCTATAAAAAACGCAGTTTCTCTTCATCGCACCACCAATCATCCACTAAACTAACACAGCAATGTAACAAAACCAGATCATATTATCGTCACCACTTATCTTCTCTAACCTATAAAAAACGCAGTTTCTCTTCATCGCACCACCAATCATCCACTAAACTAACACAGCAATGTAACTAAACCAGATCATATTATCGTCACCACTTCTCTTCCCTAACCTATAAAAAACGCAGTTTCTCTTCATCGCACCACCAATCAACCACTAAACTTAACAAAATCAAACCAGTTCAATGAAAAATCATAGCGAATCGAAGAAATTACGAAATAACGAGCAACGATGATGATTTCAAACTAGAAAAATGAAATGTAGCAGATCCGAATATCATAATCTAATGCTAACATTTTTAAACTATCAGTTCATGCAATGAATATAATTCACAGAATAAAACAGTATAAGAACAACAAGATAGATAGATTGTTAGAGAAGAGAGAGATAGAGAGAGAAGAGTAACCATGGTGGAAGATTGTGATGAGAGAGAAAGGAGTTTTCCCTCTTCTCAGCAGCGCTTCTTCTTCTTCTCCAACTGCTACGTTTGAGTTTGGAGGAATGAAGATGAAGATGAAGATCCAAAAACCCTAATTTCTGTTATCAAGTGTTGGCTGAACCTTTTCTAGGGTTTGTTCAATTGGGCTAATAGCGTATAGTGATGGTGCAGGCCCAGTGAAGCATTTTCTTTGGACTTGCCATCTAGTGATCACTAGTATTCAATGTACGCGATGCGTACGAAATCATATAAATTGGAAAGTTGAAAGGAAAATTAGATCATTTGTTTAAATGTGTTTTTCAAAAGAAAAAAAAAAGTTAATTACAAAGAGATATTTATTCCATTTAATTAGGAATTAAAAAAAATATATATTGATTTTTGGTATCCCTACCTCTTCCCTTATAGAATAGAGATATTATAGGATATGAGTTATTTAGGGCTTGTTTTCTTTGTCTTAGCTTGGCTGAATAGAGCTGAATTGCATGAATCACGCGTGAATTAGTGTTATCAATACTTGCAAGTTACTTAAATTTTCTTATTTACAGTCTTAAAGGTTGTATTTATCATTTTTCTTAAAATAATAAAAATTATTATTTTTATGAAAAATGTTGGTATGGAGATTCGAACCCGGGCTTTATAAGTTGTTTACTCTATTTGTGCTGAAAACCAACTAAATCAGATCTATCTATTAAAGATATACATGGGTGAATAATAACTAAAAAGGGGATCTAGAATTTGTAAGTTGGGCAGGAAAAATACCTATGCATAATGTAGTATAGTAGTTAGAATACTACACTTATCTTTTTAAATGGGGAGTGTTTTCTATCCAAGACAGCTACAGTGTATGTGGTGGTGGGTACTTGGTGGAACGTGGCTCCCAAACGTCCTTCGTGGTGGTGTTTACCAGCAAAACAAGAAGAAACCTCGAGGGTGGTTCCGAGGATCGCCTCTCCGATGCCTAAGTCAGTCCAAGTTGAGCACAAGATCTCTAATAGAGAGAAAACGAGTATCAAGTGCAAGTATTTTGTGAGTGTTTGATCGAACGTACCTTACCCATGCATGGGCATGGGTATTTATATGAGATATGGACTTGTAACTGACCTAGCAAAGTAAGTGGGCCTCTTTGGAAGTGGGCCAAAGTGAACAAGACTTTCATTAATTTCCTGCCCAGAGGTTATATCCGAAGCAGCCTGCCTCGAGAGGTCTGCTCTGCTACTGATTCTCTGACGTGGAGTGGTCAGGACCAGTGGTCTGCTGCCAGCTGGAGGTCTGCTAGGCAGACCCCATACAGGGAGTATGCAAATAACGCAATACCATAATTCATAAGATTAATTAATTACTAATTTACTATACGTCTACCACGTAGTACTTGGTCTAGTTGAAAGGAGAATATCTTTCCAACCTCAATGTTGGGGTTCAATCCCCGCTAGGGATACTTTGAGAGTGGGGATTTCCCTTACCCTTCCCCCTACTCTCAAGTGCATGGCCCAATAGAACCCGAACGGGATCCGGGCCACTTCTTCTTACCCACAAAAAAAAAAAAACTACTATACGTGTAGACCCAAAGAATAAGACAAATTGCCTAATATTAATTTAGAGCATCCTAAATTTTTGAAGTATCCTAAATTTGTAATGAGCATTCTAAATATAAGGGTATTTTTGCTCATTTATGGTTTGAATATTTTTCGTTGAGTTTCTCAAATGATCAATGTGCAAAAAAAGTCCTAGAGGTAAGATGTTCATTATTATTAACCCATAATTTATACTTCATATACAAGTCACAAATTCATTTTTAAAAAAATTAAGTTTTTTATGAACAAATAATTTTTTTTTTATGAAATGAAAGTTTTGTATATAAACCATAATTTTTATTTATGAACTCACAATTTTTATTTATGAAATAATAGTTTTTGTTTATAAATTGGTAGTTTTGTTTATTGATTAATAGCTTTTGTTTATAAACTGATACTTTTCGTTTATTAATATATCAGAACTGAAACTCATCTTATCCAAGACGTTTTCTTTGATCAAATAACCCCCAAAACTGCATCAAGACTTCCTAAAATAACCTTAACTTATAAGACCTAATTGAAGCTAATAGTTTTGAAGAGATGTTAGATTCTAAGAAGGTAACTAGTCCTATATATAGCTATATCCTGCACCAAGACCAATTTGGTCTAGTGGTACATTGCTCCATCTCCCCCCTAACGAAGACTTGGGTTCGATCCCAAGTGGAGCATGTCATAGTAGTTTTAGTTTAGGCTTTCAAGTCCAGTTAGGTCAAGTCTATCATGAGATAGGAGGCTTGTACGGACTTTCATGTAACTTGATAAAAAAACATAGTTATATATATCTTGCTTCTCTAGTTTTCATTCAAAACATTCGTTTGCATAACCTTGTCCTATAAGTTACCGATGTTGTTGCGCTATATAGAAACCTATAGCGAGTATAACAGAGAAATCATAACAAGCACCAACTCTTGATGTGACTTCATAAAAACCAACCAAAGGTAAGATCGTGTGCAACTTGATGATCGAGCTGTTTTGATTTTTAAAGATTCGCAAATTTTATGCTACACACGGACTTAGGATGAAAACTATGTGCACTGATCTCCAATGAACATCTCCAAATGAACAATGAACATCAACCAATGAACATCAACCAATGAACATCACCCAATGAACATCAGTTGGACATCAACCAATGAACATCACCCAATGAACAATGAACAATGAATATCACCCAATGAACATCACCCAAATTTGATTTGACATGAAAAGTTTCAAATTTTTGAAAATTCAAAAACGTCACCCAATGAACATCAGTTTGTGTACAAAGAACAATAAGTTAAATCAAGGGAACATCAGATCGACTCTTAAATTTGACATGAAAATTTTCAAATTTTCAAAAAATGTAAAAATGTTCTTTTTTTATTTGATTTGATGTTCTTTTAATTGAAATAAATGTTCTTTTAGCTGAACTTGATGTTCATTGAGTTAAGGTTATATTTTCGAAATTCAAAAGTTTGAATCATGTTTAAAAATTGTACATGTTCTTTTGATTTTTGATGTTCTTATAATTGAAATAGATGTTGTTTTAACTGAAATAAATG
The DNA here is from genome assembly GCA_947645195.1 of Patellifolia procumbens. Lineage (NCBI taxonomy): Eukaryota > Viridiplantae > Streptophyta > Magnoliopsida > Caryophyllales > Amaranthaceae > Patellifolia > Patellifolia procumbens. Next base: position 10,958,013 of record CANSGD010000972.1, read on the forward strand.
TTCTTTTAACTAAACTTAATCTATATTGCTTTATGGTTATGTATTTCCAAATTTCAAAAGTTTGAATCATATTTAAAAATTGTAAATGTTCTTTTGATTTACTTTATTGTTCATTTGAGTGAACTTTGTGTTCTCTTAACATAAACTGATGTTCATTGGTTGATATTTTCAAATTTTCAAAAAATTGAAATTTCTCATGGCAAATCAATTTTCGAGTATTGTTAATTCATTGGAAAACTAATTATTGTTCTTTGTGTGTGAACTTAGTGTTCTTTTTATATAAATTGTTGTTCATTGGATGATGTGCAAATGATGTTAATTAGGTGATGTTCATTGGGTGATGTCCAACTGATGTTCATTGGGTGATGTTCATTATTCATTGGGTGATGCTCATCGTGTGCATGGTGCTCACCATGAGTTCGTGTGTAGCATCGACCAATTGTTAAAGATTCCCTCCAAACTGCTTAACTCCGTCAAGCCTCTAGAAATGAGGAGAAAGGACTGAGCACCTAGGGTTAAGGCGAAACTTGATTGAGTTGGTAGTATAACAGCTACCCGCCTTCGACTGGCTGAATCAAAAGAACTTTGAAATAGAAATGAAATTTTCAAAAGGAAATGTGAAGTGCTGCGCGTAATCATAATTGGAGAATTTCCTCAATGCCATCATCTTCAAAATCATCTAGTTATATTTTATTTTGTTTTACGAAGTATAAGTTATGGATTAATTTTAAAAAGGTAGAAACAACCATTAAAGAGAAAAGAGATAAATGAACCACACTAAATTAAAGTTAGGAAGTTGATCAATCTCATCTTGCAAACAAAAGTACATAATATTAGCAAAGTCAAAACATAAATTCATCCCAATCTATCTCAAAGTAGGCACACAATTGCTAAACATTTGGTGGAAAGAAACAACATCCCAAATCTCAGAACATTTACCATTATAATCTAGATTAGTTAGCAGAACAAATTAAAATTGAAGGGAAGAGAGACAGGAGAGGGTGTTCAACTAGTCATGAACAACAGAGTGAATTAGAATGGAGGCCTCATCTGCTGCTGGAGCCACTATCTCTGCACAAAATACAACCATACCATTTGTTAGTCTCCAAATTGCTCATTTTGTACGATACATATTTTAAAGCTAAGGGTTCATTCGTGGTTTTCGTTTTTTTGTTTCCAATAAGTTTTACTAATTTTTAATTTATTATATGACATATATCATGTTATTTCTGTTTCGCAATATTAGTATAGTAACCATTATTGATATATCAACTTTATGTTATATTTTTCACAAGTATATAAGAAAAAAAATATAGACAAATGGGGTCTTATTTGATGTGTCTTAATGCATATTATCATAATATCAACTTTTTATAAATTTTACTTATCAATCATTAGAGATATTAAAGTGCAAAGTATTGCATTGGATAATGTGCAAACAAGAAACGTCGTGAATATTGCGAAACGGAGGAAGTATGACTTTCAAATACAAATAACCAAAAAAAATGAAAACCACATTGATACTAAATGGTCCTTTATTATTGATAAATGGTAATCTTGTTGTTCTTGTGTTTTGGCGAGTTAAATTTTGGTAACTTTATGTTATGAACTTACAATACCATGATATACCTTTTTATAGTTAAATATCACTAATGTCACAAATACCTCTACAAAATTATAAAATATCACTAATACCACAAATATCAACATAATATAAGTATAGAGGTACTAAAAATAATTAGAAATATTTCACGTCAAAAAAAAAAATCAAAGTTTTAAGGGGTATATATATGGATTTTTATATCTTTGCAAAGAGAGAAAAAAAAAAGATTATGTATAACCCTATATATCATTCTATTTACAAATACACAAGTATTAAATATAATTCTAGTCACATAAATACTTGCAACACATGTCAATTTGTGTTACTCATGACTACCAAGTTTATGACCATCGATATTTCAGTTGTCTTGTCAAAATTAATATCTAAAAGCAATGACATCAACAAATCCCACATACAATAACACTTTTTTCCTATATATAATGTCGAAATTTCTCGATCAAACCTTATAAAGTTTGACACGAAAAGTACAAGTATTACAAGAATTACAAAGGGCGATTAAAAATGTGGTTAATATACCTGGAACAAGGCTAGAGATAATGCTTCCATTACTACTCCCACCTTCATTACCACTCTCTTCATTTCCCATCTTACTTTCCTCACCATCATTCTTCACATCTTCATCACCCTCACTACTTCGATGAAAGAAATTCGAGATAAAACCATTAATCACTCCACCACCACCTCCGCCACCGCCTCCGCTTCCATCTCCACCACCTTCTCCACCATCACCACCGCCACTATCGCCTCGAAAATGATCATCTTGATGATCAAAAGGATTATTATTAACCTCAGAAACATGACCATCATCAGTACTATTATTAGTCTTAGGAGTTCTAGGAGAAGCTAATTTAGAAAGGAGATTATCTAATAATCCACCTCCTTCATCAACTTTTTGCCTCTTCTCCCTCTCTTTGTCTTCTTCATATTGATTTCCATCTTCTCTTTCTCTTACTTCAATTCTAGGAGGTCTAATTAAAGTTTCACTCTCTATTCCACCATCTTCCATTTTTTAATCCTTTGTTCTAAGCTAAATGTTCTAGTTTGTTGATGATATGAATAGAGGATGACAACAACTTTCTTTTATACGCGAAAAAAAGATTTGTTAAGGATAAGTGTTTGTCCCATGTCCCATCTATTAGATATGCAACCTCCGTATTTTAGTTGTATGCAATGACAATGACGCGTGTGTACCGAGACATGTTCGATAAAAGTAGCGGTAGTAGTAATTGTTATTTGCTTTAAAAATTGTTTAGTCTTAGGGTCTGTTCATTTCAGCTTAATTTCAGTTTAGTTCAGTTCCGTTCAGTTCAGTTCAGCTCTAATCAGTTCAGTTCAGTTCAGCTCCAATCAGTTCAGTTCAGTTCAGTTCAGCTCCATTCTTTTATAACCATTTTGTTAAATATAATTATATTGGTCTAATTTATTTTACTAATTGTTCTTATTATTATTATTGTTATTATTGTATTATTATTATTATTATTTATTTTTATATCATTATTATTAAGTATTATTATTATTATATGTATATTATTTTGTTTATTATAGCTTTATTCATTATTATTATTATCATTAGGGAGGAACATGGTTTAGGTTAAAGGCACAAATAAACCCACGTTTTTAGCCCATAATCCAATCAAATCACGTCAAAATGATTTATGATGTAATTTTGCACTGTCCGACTAAATCATTATTTTATTACTAAATATTAATATATAATTAAATCTAATTATTAAAATATTAATATTAATTTAATTCTTAGATATTATTGTTATTATATAATCATCATCGGGTATTAATATATTAATACACAGACTATAAAATAATTGTTATTAATTATCATTATAATCGTTAATCATTTTTATTATTAATTTATGATTATTAATATTATTTATTTATAATTATCATTTAAAAATATCCAAAATAAAATTATTATTATTCATTAATAATTATTCATTATTATTACTTATCATCGTAATTATTTTTTAATATTCCTATTATTATTGTTTAAATATTATTTATATATTTATTAAATTCAATTCAATTCAATTCAGTTCAGTTCAGTTCAGTTCAGTTCAGTTCAGCACCAGTTCAGTTCAACTCAGTTCCAATCAGTTCAGTTCAGCTGTTTCGGTTCCCTCTTAAATTTAGAGGCTAGTATAGGCTAGTTTAAAAACAGTTGTATGAACTAGAAAAATGTTTCCTCTCTTTTCTTTAGTTGTTTTTACTTTGACTTTTACATTGATGCGCAACTTTGACTACGGATAGCGTTAATTACTAATTAGTCTAAATTATAAAAAGTTGATATTATGAAGCGATATAATAAGACTAATCAAATAAGATCGTACATGATGATATTTATGTTTATATGTTAGTATAAACATAAGGTCTAAGTAGATTGGGTTACTAGTGTAAAGTGGGACAAAAAAAAAATGAAGGTAAGTAACAAACTTGAGCTATATTCTACTTTCAAAATTTATTCCAATAGTTTCTTACTTCTTTATTTAAATTTTTACCGAAACAGCACCTCAGATTGCAAGCATTAAAAGCTATCTTAAATGCTTAATTATTGTTCCTTTTAATATAATACTTACCCTTTCTATATCTTCATTTTCTTATTAATAAAAAATATAAAAAAATTGATAAAAAAAAGTATATTAAGACGAATGTAACAAGATCGCACATAACTATGTTTTTGCGTATATAGTAATAAGAATATTTGGTCAAAGATTTTAAAGTTTGACTTTCAAAAAGAAAAGAAGCTTTATATTGTAGGACGGATGGAGTATTATACTAAATGTTTTAGACCTAGTCGAATCCGTCAAATATTAATTAAACACGTCATTAGACTAATTGGATAATTATATCATGATTCATTAACAATACTAAACCAAATCATATGTAAGACACCTTTTCCAAACCGAAATGAATTCAAAATGTCCATACGAATTATTTCAAAAAAAAAAGGGTAATTGATTATTATTAAAAGGAAAAACAATAGAATATTACTGAGGAACACGTGTATCGAAGGTGTTGTCTGTTTAGCTCGTTGAACCATGTATGACCATTTAAAACGGTTCACGTGGTGCCCATTCACAGCTCCTGCATTTCTCCTTTCCCCCAAATGGTCGGTTTACTATCATATAGAAACGGATAGAAGTAAAATAACTTTAAAAGGGAATCATGTAAAATTTCGAGCTTATTCATACAATATTCTAAGTATAGGATATACTCCGTTTTTTTTGTTTATCCTATTTACTGTAACTCTAAATGTCAAAAAAGATGATGATATAGGCATATGAGTGGAACAACAATTAAATAGTCCACTTATTCTAAAATAAATGTGGTGATTAAATAGGTGAGAAAAAATTGCAGGGTACATGTAAGACTAAAATTGCAAGGTACTTTTTCTATATAGGAAATGATGAAAAAGTAGGACAAATAAAAAAACGGACAACAACGAAAAATAGGACAAACAAAAGAAATAGAGAGAGTATTACACAAAGAAAAAAACTTAGTTGATCCAGTGTGTAGACTGTAGACGACCCACTACTACTCCCTCCGTCCGTCCCAATTTATTTGCTACATATTGACTTTTAACAATATTCATAATGCCATTTTGCCTGTCTTTGAGTTTGTGTATGTAAGGGAAAACATACTCATGCAAGATCTTATTTGATTCATCTTAAGGTGTACTTTCCAATTATATGATTTTATAATTTTTCTTATATCAAATTTGAGATATTAGTTCTGAAATCGTATTTTAAAAACTGTAAAAAAGTGAGTGTAGCAAATATATTGGGACGGAGGAAGTAATATTGAAGGAAAAGTCCACTCATCGGCAAAAAGTAGTTTCTTAATTGTCTTTAGTAATGGATTGTCTACCCACTAAATTAACCTAAAACAATCATCTTGAAGACGAGTAAATTTGTGAAGCAGACAGTCAAAAGAATGTTACAATATGAATAATGATGGAATACTCAATTAAATCATGATATACAAGAAAACATGAATTCCAAACACTTCATACAGGGAATGGGAATCTGATTAACAAACCCCTTTCCTATACAACAAGATCACCCATCAACATACAACAGCAGCAGCCAGAACAAAGTTGCTAATGCTTTCTCAGTCAGATCCACTAGTAAGCAAGAATTAACTTGATACACTCTGCATGATTAAAAACAAACATTAAACGTTGAACCAGATCCTCAAAGAAAGAAAAGAAAGTTGAGTTAAAACAAAAAAGCAGCCATGAATAAGAAGAATGAAGTGGTGTGAAGAGACCTGCTACCGCCGAACATATCTGTTTCGCCCAAACAGTGCCGCTTCCTTCTCAGCATCCTTTTCTTCTTTCCTCCTCCTTTGCCTGTTTGCTTCTCTCTCGATACTATCGGCCCCAACTTTGTCCAAGAGTTTCTCGAAACCCGGGATTAACCGACACAGTTTCTTTCTAACCTGGACACTTAGGTCAAAGTATACCTTGAAAAGCCTCTGCAGTCACAAAATGAAAGTTAAATCAGCTACAAGGAGCGTACTGTCTCTGTCTAGCATAACAATCATTTCTACATTTTAGGATGTCCTTCAAAAATTTGTCACACTTTTCATGATAAAGATGAATGCTAATTTTTTCAACCATACCCCTCCCCCCTCTTTCTACTTCAATGGCAGTCGTGTAGAGGGGATGGGAATGAGACAAGTATTATAACTAGTAAGTATATTTTTGTGACATTATGTCGAATCCTTAATTGTGAGGGGTCGAGACAATTTGATATTTATGGTTGTTTTTTGATTAACCTGAATGACAAGTTACTACAGAAAGTTTCCGTCTACTAAAGACCATGAAAAAACACCAAGGATCAATAACACCCCCGACAATCCTAAATACTCATGCCACATTTGATTGGGTCGTTTTAGAGAAATTGAGATCAGATATCGTAACTAACAAAATTTTACGTCTCTAACTCTAACACATCAGTGTAGCAACTGTAGTCTTTCGTCGGATAGACAAGGGTATCATTAAGAGTCAACTAAATTCAATTTACTAAATTAAGAAAGTGTCCTAATATTATAGGACAGCTTAGAACAGAAATGTGGCCTAACATTAAAGAACGAGATATTATATACAAACCTCCTGCAGACTAAGTACGATGGAGTGACAATATGTTCAGAACAGTTTGTCCGCTAACCATATAAAGTGCTCAGAAAAAGTAAACAGAGCAACAGGCATACCATAACATCGTCGTTCCAATCCTTTATATATGGAGGACCAGTTGTATAGCTGCCAAGAGGCTCACGGTACCATTCTCCACCATAGGTTATTTGATCCATGGCCTGTTCTACACTTAGAACTTCCCAGGGCCTTAAACCAGGAATGGCTTTAGCCAGTTGCTGTCTGCCTCAGAAAAGGAAATTATCACGCATCTATCAACACAATTAGAATCCTAAATGCAAAAACAATTTTTTTAACACATCATATACAATACACTGATAAAGATTCGGTGATAACAAAATCTTAGAAGCAGGAAATCTGGTTATTAAAGACAATTATCACCAAGAGAATTCAGTTATCTGCTACATATATTTAGTATCAACACCAAGTTAATTTTGGTGCTTCAGATATCAAAAAAGATTGTTCACGCAACAAACTTGAAAATGCTAGTCAATTAATTAACCAAAATGGGAATAGAAAAAGGGAAATAAACACCTTAGCTGTTTCGGTATGTATTTGTTTGGCATGTGATCAGATTCCAAGATTGTTGTCAGCTCAGAACCGCTAGCCCAAAGAAAGAGAGCATGGCTTGGCGTTCTTACTCCAGGCCAAAAGCCACCATTGGCGTTGAGTACAGCCAAATCACGATCCTTACTTTCTATAGCCTCCTGTTGCAGTTGCTTATAGGTTTTTTTTTCATGCCCCTTTAATGGAACCCAAGGAGACATTCCTTTCTGAAGCTTATGGAGAAATGCTGTGGCAGCTGCTCCAAACCTGACTGAACAGGGAGAATGCAATACATAGGTCATTACACAAGATAACCAGAAACCCAAGAACAAAAGTTAGTTGATGTTCCATAGTAGAGCAATTTCATCTTTGCCTCAAATTAATTTTGAAGCTTGATTTACCCATATAAGAGTAACTATTACATTCTTCATCTCGGACGATGGTCCTACGGATGAATTGTTACAACAGCACCATTCGATGGACTACGCTCCTTGTACCTGGAAGTTTAGATAAACTGCATGTTTTGAGTTGTATTGATATTGTTGTGTCAACGGCATAATAGCTTATGTATTTCAGTTGTCTGTCTATATCCCGGTTCCTAACTAGTACTTTTTATCCTCTTTATAACCCTGCACGTAAATTCTTACATACTCCATAAATTCCAAATTCATATTCTAAAAATCATTTGCCAAAGCCTAGAATTCGGTTTCTCAGAAATAAAGTGTACCTTAAAATTTTGAAAGCTGTCTATCTGCTAGTGCTTGAAGTAGCTTGCCAGCAAAATACTTCATCAGATATGGGAACAGCAGGCGTGGGTTGCACCGCCAAAAGGGGAGTTCAAGGTTACAGTATTTTTCTACCATAAGGCTCCACTCTAGTTTGCCAAACTTAAGTTATGATTAGAATTTTTAGAAAGTACGAGGGGCAAAACACTAGCTACAACAACCACACAATCCCAGTTCTGGTTCGTTGGGCATGCCTATGTCCAGCTCAAAGCGACACACATACGTCGTGCTGAGTCAGGGAGGGGAACGTAAATGAGTAGACAGGAAAGTAAATTAGTACTGGGACGGGGACGGGGACGGGCGAAAAATAGCAAATAAATACTACTCCAGAATACAGCAAGGAAACAGCACAAATTATGATGATTCTCAAAATCAGAAATAATTACAGTATACACATTGAGATATAGCTGTGTACATTGGAGACTAAAAATATCATAAATATGTAGTTCTTGGGATTATCGGGGACTGGTGGTTATGACTTGAGTTCCCATTCTTGAGACCAATGATCCAATTCATCTAAACTAATGTTTTTTTGAAAAAAGAGATGAATACTGCATAAGGAAAGCAAAATAAAGAAAATAATCAAGAGAAGTGCAGAGAAAGAGCATAGCGACTATGAAGATAAAATGAAGAGGTATAAGAAAAAAATGGTAAAACCAAGATGACGCTACAGCAATAAATGCTGAAGCTCAAATCTCATGGCTAATTCAATCCAAAACTGTTATCACAAAAGATTTAAACAGAGGAATACACAATCCTTTTCATCCACAAAATTTATTATAAAAGTTTGTAAGCGGTGAATAGCATTATTGGAGAAAGGGGACAAAGCAGCTACAGTAATAGTGCTGAAGCAGATGATGTCATGAAGGCCTATTCTTGTCTAGTCCCCAAAGTGGCAGATGGATAGCGATTAAGAACCTTGAACTCCAGAGTTAGTGGCTTCCATTAAGTAGCTCCCTGTCCCCTAGCAATATACAGAAAGTCCAGCAACTTTTTACATCGTTTCTTTCTCAAATAACCATCAACAATCTTTTTCCTTGAATTTTGCTGATTGACTCCTCTTATTTATCTTGTATGGATGAGCCCCAATTAATTATTTACCTTATACTTCCTCCATTCTTTTTTAATCACTACATTTCTCTTTTTACACTATTCATCCATCTCCCTTTAATCAACTATAATGATTTATGTACAAGGATAAACATAGTCATGTGGGATCTTATTAGATTCGTCTCGGTACATACTTAATTAAAATTAACATTTTATAATTTTTACTTGAACATAATTAGAGCTATTAGCATTCAAAGTTGTACATTGGGAGGCGTAAAACTCTATATGTAGTGATTGATAAAGAACGGAGGTAGTATTATTTTGTATCACTAATACAATATGACTACCAAATCACTTTAGGAATAAGGCTTAGTTGTTGTTGTTGTTTAATGCAATATGACTATCAAAGGACCAGGAAACATGAGCACAATGTTGACCCAATATGAAGACAGACTAAAAATAATTAACTAACTTTGTTTTAAGTTGTATGTGTGACCCAATATGAAGACAGACTAAAAATAATTAACTAACTTTGTTTTAAGTTGTATGTGTGCAAGAATCATGGTTGAAAGGTTGTGCCATAATAATCAATCTTTGGAAGTTTCGAGGAACAAGAAGTATATACTTGGAAAAAGATAGGGATTGAAGCAACTTTGCAAAAGAAATATCTTAGCAAGTTCCAGATTAGGAGCATTGGAAAAAGATACATTCCTTTAAAGGGACTCGTTATGTTCCTTTGAAGGAACTCCTTATAGAATCAATGCTCATTCGGAAGCAATGATGTTGTTCCTAGTGGATCACGGGGAGATGGAAGTTCCAGAGAAAGAACTACATGGGTTACAGCATGAAGTCTAATATATTAGTTTGCTATTAGACTTTATGTACGGAAACAGGAATTGTGGAATTGTTCCTTAAATAAAAGAATTATTACAATGGAACTATGTTACTAAACCTGATCTAAAAAACAAGTGTCTTAAGAATAAGAACTAACAAAATGTCATCAGGAACTAGAAGATGAATTGGAGGGCAGAGTTATGCTTCCGAGAGGGCCACGACTAAGCATCAAATAATTACGTGTGACATCCCAATTTGTAGGAGGTTGAGAGTTTGTAACTAGTGCTTGAGAAGAAAATCCTAAACAACTTGACACTATAGAGCATGTAATCATCAATTTAAAGGTGTTAGACTTTAGTAGAAAAGATTAATAATGTAATATATTGTGTTTCCCGTTTGACTTAGTTCCATAAAAGTCCAAGTTCCTATGTCATTCCAAGTTCCTGCTTCCTAAGCTTTGTTTTATAAAGTGGGAATAATTACAGGATGGCAGAACTCGTGTATAGGGGTTTTGGTTACGGGTTTGAGGGAACTATATAACCTTGAGGAAGGCTATGAGCAAAGTCCAAAGAGGTAATGCAGCTCTTAGTTAAGCCTAGAGTAGAGAGTTTCAAGGGAAGTCAAAAAAAATAAAAGAAATTTTTGTTGGACTTGAGTTGAGTGGCATAAGAAGAGGCAATAGGTTTGTAGAGGTGTTTTACCCATTATCGTAAAAGAGTTTAGAGTCAAAATCCCTTGTGGTAGAGGTTCTTTTAGGATATTTTTTCCTCGTTAAGATCCCTTTGGCATCTTTGTTCCTAATTTCGAGTTTTAAATTCCGCAAATTTTAGTTATAAGTTCCCCGCTACGAATCCCTCCTTTCTTGATTGTTCGATGTGAGATAACACATTACACACGGCCAATCATATTGAAGAAAAACGAGAGATTTATGTCTTAGACATTAGCAACTAACTACTATTGTTCTCCTTAATATCCCTCAGCCAACATCATTCACTCATCTGCGCTTCCCGAATTAAGAGCATGTAGAAAGAAACTAAGGTTTTGCTCTTCACAATCAAGCAAAACTGATTCCTATGATGAATAGAGCTGAGCTGAACTGAAATTAATTGTAATTAATTCAATCCAAAAGAACAGGGCATAACTATCTCATTCAATTTTCATAGTTCGTGAAGCTCCCCTACACCTACCCAAAGCTGGCATGACTTATTAAGAAGACTTTTGAAGGTTTCTTATCAAACAGTCCTTCTAAAGTAACACTTACCTCATGTGGCCTTGTACAAAAGCCATATCAAAGTTTTGATTCAGTATTTAGTTATTTATACTCCCTCTTTTTTTTAGTTGCAAAGTTTTGATTTTTGACGGGATTCCTATACCAACTTCGAGCCGAAGATTTATTTGAAAATAAATGATGTAAAATGTTTTAAAATTTATTAATATTATATTTTGTTAATATCAGCTTTTTATAATCTTTACTAATACATGAATAAAGATATTATAGTCAAAGTTGTGTGTTGGGAAACATACAAGTCAAAACTTGCAACAGAAAGATAACAAAGGGGGTATAACGCAATGATGAACAGTATTATAACAAGCTGCATGTACTGTTGTACGAGTAATTACTTTCAAGCCATAACAAGATATTATAAAAATAAGAAGTAGCAGACCTTCCCAAGTGGCAATGGCCCGCTCTAATCCATAAATCATGCCTATGGGCGCCCACTCATCCAAGTCCTCTCCCCAAATGAATGTATGAGTATCAATTATGCCTGCACCCCATGCAGTTTTTAGTTGAATCAGCTCACATGGTCCTCTCGTACGACCCAAGCGATCCTTGTAGTACCAGCCACCAGTCTTCATTATAACTATAAAAACAACGAATAAATAATTACTGTGTTACAGAAAACTGACATGAAAGAACAGTAGATCAGATACAGGACAAGGAAAGAAAGGGAACAGTAGCTAACTTCAAATGAGTACGGTTGTCATTGAGTACATCATTATTTTTCCACACAAGAAAAAATTCTGCAACAAAGAAAACTTTACTCCCTTCGTTTCAAATCTAGATATAACATTGGGTTGTGGCACACTATATCAAGGAAGAGAGAATAAGAGAAAGAGAAGGAATTTAGCTTTTTGGATGAGCACTGAATACTGAGAAGAGAGAAAGAGAGGATCCATTTGCAACAAGGGTGTGATTCAGACATTTTGGAACCAAATAGTGTTTCATTAATTTCGATAGAAAGATAGTACTACATCAAGCTATGAAGCCTAAACTTGATATCATGTTTCAACTGTCCAGAGAAAAAAATTGCTACGAAAAATTAAAAGTAGAGTTGAGACTACCAAGAGTTTTTACTTCCAAAACAACGATTGCCAACTCATTCTGCTAATTCTCCAAAAAATAGTTCACTTGATCCTCTAAAGCTCAATTTTCTTTTCTTTTCAGGAAGATCAAATAATAACTTCAGGGAACTTCAATCAGTTGTAACCCAGCTTACACACCTTGTAAAACAATTCTAAACTGATAAAAAACAGCCAAAAGCAAGAGATCACTTAGTATGTGAGAAATCTAGAATTGTGTATAAATTATAATCATAACTCTCTTTACATAAGAACCACATCTTACTTAGAGTTTACCCCACTTTTTCAAGGCTAACTAGTTTTTGGGCCCGTGTGATGCCTCAGGTGGTTCAACGAACAACAATTACGACCTCATGGCCTTGCCAGTAAAGTGTCACAATAAAATTATCAAAATTAATCATCGGCTTGGATTTTAACTTTTTCTTCTTTTTGTGCCACGTGGTATGTTACTTTGAAAGAAGATCTGTAAGACTACCTTAGCTAAGTGGAGAAGTCATTGATGTTCATAATTGGGGTTGAAGCCTTGACAATGGTAGTTTTTTTTTAATATATGGGTAAAATATAAAAGTCGGATCAGCAAATCCAATTTTGCACAAGTATGAAGGAAGAGGAAGAGGAAGAGGAAATGAGGTGAGTTCAAGGGTGAAGAAGAAGACAAAGAATGGCGAAAAGGGGATTCCAACAAGGACGAATGATAAAGAGTAATGGAAGTTGATTACTTTGGTCAAAGATGGAGGTTTGGATAAAAGTAGAGGTTGAAACTAACACAAATATTAACGGAATTCATCATTAAGGTTACGTTTGTAACTAAGAAAAAGTGGATGGTCGTTTTGTACGATGAAAAAAAACTTTAGTTACCAAATAGAGTTTTTAAAACGGGGGGTTAAACTGAGATACAACATTTGCAAGGAAGGTTCGACGGATTTAAGAGCTTCAAAGTCCAACTACAATCTCTCGTTGAAAGTCACTTGAGATCTCTTTCACATAATCATATTAGTGTAATATCACATATACCCTAAAGTCATAAGTCATTTCATTAGCTTTTTACCTCCTTGACTTCTGTATTCCAAGAGATAGTGGACAACACAACAATGGACAATTATGTTCCCAAAGCACAAAAGTGAAACTACATATGAATAATGGATGGTCCCCTGAAATAATATAGAAAAATTATTGAGCCTATATGTAACTCAAGCATCCACCGAGACTATCCTTGGAACTCTAACCATAAGTTTAGGCTTTTAGCTAAATTGGTTCCTTGGCATGGTATCAGAGCATGACCTGAGGTAATGTGTTTGAATCCCATTCACCCCTCTTTTAAAGTGGAAAAATAGCATCCGGTATGAGGGAGGGGTGTGTTGTGTCCATGCTTGTAGCTTGTTGGGCTCTCATGTGAGGGGATATGATAGAGTATATAATATATTCTTGGGTCTTAACTATCAGCTTAGGCTTTTAGTTGAATTGGTTCTTTGACATGGTATAAGAGCATACTTGCCCATTATGAGACTGAAGTATGAAGGCCCGAATGCGGCTAGATAGGATTTGAAGAAATATTTATAGCAAGTAGTTCAACAACTTTGTAATTGCCCCAAGTAAGGATTATTTAACCTCATACGAGGATGTTTGCGACCAATCCAAATTGCAAAGTTGAAGATGGGCTCGCACGTGAGGGGCAGTATTAAGTTCAAATATCCACACGTGATCCCACATCGTTCGAGGAGAGAGAGTTTGACCACACATAAGCTCATACGCAGTTTTATCCTAGTATCAATTGGTGAGAGATAGAGTACCTACCACACTTATATGTATGTCTATCTTCTTTTATAGACAAAATATTTACATTTAAGACAAGGACCAATGGTAATTGCTTTTAGTGGAATTGTGCATAGAACATACCGAGTGATAATGATAATTTAGGACAATCACTTTAAGTGGACCAATTTTAACATAGATAGTCAAGAGGATAAAGGAAGTGCAAGAAATGGACTCATAACGAACTCACACCAAGAACATACTAAAATTTTCCAACACTCATATATTATATAACGAGTCAACGACACTATGATCCAGCCAACGAAGTAAAAATCATGACCTTGCAACACATTGAAGCCATTCATAGCATGAAATCTTTCAGGAGCTAACAATACAATCGGACCAAGTACCTTTACCATTGAAAAATGTTCCCATGAAAATAGCCAAAAACATGTTCTAAATGACTAAATTCCATATGTGTTAGTAGCATTTATTAACAACAATGCAAAGAGAAACCACTACAATGCAAAACCAACATAGCAAATAATGATCAAGACTCAAATTTCCCAAAACAACTTGCATCAATAACAAAGGCACTAGTAAAGTTTAACAACACTCACAATCATAATACCGCCTTTCGAGCTGCTTATACCCGATAGCCTGCGCAGCATCAATCGGCCTTCCCGGAGGATACGGCCGTTGCCTAAAACCCCACAACCCAAAAAAGAACTGCCTAGCAAAATCCCAAAACTTCCTATCTGATTCATCATCGGAATGAATCGATTTCCGAGGCATTGGCCTCCCATCTAACCCCGGAACAAGAGGAACTTCTTTCCAAAGCTTAGCATCCTCACTCCTATAAGGTTCCTCATTCCTTTTAAGCTCAATTTCATTAACAAAATCAGTCATTTCCTCAGCCCTTGTTAAAAACTCAATTAAAGGGTTACTCCTAAACTCTTCCCACCATTTCTTATTCTCTTCAATCTCTTCTTCAGTGGGATTTTCTTTGTTTTCAAAAACTGGGTCATCTTTCAATATCTTTTCGACTTCTGGGGCGTGGCGAAAATCGGGTAAATTCTCGCATTCCCACCAGAATTGGTCAAGCATATCTTTGTATTTTCCGGGTTTGGGTGGGTTTTTGTTGGGTTTTTTTGGGTCGGGGAGAGAGAGGGAAGAGAAGAGGGGTTTAGGAGGGTTTTGTGAGAGTGTTAATGAGAGAATGTTGGGGATTGAAATGGGGTTTGTGGGTTTTTCAAACCAGTGAAACCAGTGTTCACCAAATGGACCTAAGTTGATTGAAGCCATTTGGTGAAGAAGATGAGTTTTGAGGTTTTAGCTATGGAGTTTCTGGGTTTTGTGTTTCAGGAGGGAGTGACGGAAATCAACTCGGACATTTTTAAGATAGGCTCACTTAAGTGGACCCGAAAGCTTGCCCGCTCGTAACTAGCTTTATATGCACGCGATAAATGTCTCGTGCGAAATACTAGTAGTAGATAAGGATTTGAAAAAAACTATTGCAAATAACTTAGTGTCGTTTGGTACATAACTGTAGTTTTCTATTTTTTGGTTTTTTGATTTTCAAAGTCATATGATATATGAACTATAATGAATAAAAAAATTAGTCAAATTTATTGGGAACATGATGATTGTGAAAACTGACAACTATGAAAACCACTTTTTCTACTTTCGTGTTTTGGTTTTTAGTTTTTAAAAATAAACTGAAAACTGAAAACAAAAAATGATAAAGAACAAGCCTTTACTTTTAATTGTTTTGTTTTATAGATGGTGTAATTGTAATCCAAAAGAGTTTAAATAGTCAAATAATATAAATACATAAAAAATAGCAATAAATACTAGAAAATAGATTAACAATAGTGATTTAAACCCCTCAAAAAGACAAAAATCTCACAAAAGATTAATGGAATAAGTCATTTAGAGCATCATCAATTTATCTCTCATGAATAAAAAATACATTATTTCTCTCTATACCACTTTCTCACTCATCCTAAAATATTGTATCATATTTCATGATTAATTTGATCAAATGCACCTCACTCGTGAGCAATTAATTAATTCAAAAACATATAAAAATATAACAAAGTGGATGTCTACTTAAAGAATTCAAGAAAATAGAAGCATTGATAATTTTTTAAAGGAAAAATTATGGGGAATAAGTCAACATTTTCGCGATATTCTTTTAATAAGTTAAACTTTGGATAATATTGGAATAAGTTAACCTTCTGAGTGTATTTGGTTTCAACAGGTTTAGGTGACCAATTACCTGAAGGATATATAAATCTTTTTCTTTTACCATTAACCCTCCAATCTTTCTTCAACCTCCCATCTTTCTTCATCCTTCTACCATCCACCAAATCCACCAACCACCCTCCTCTATAACCACCCTTCAGCACCCAACCCAATAAGCATATCAAGAAGGGAGAAATAAATGAGTGGGTCAACGTCGGAAGTTGACTTATTAGCCGGATTTCGACATAAAGGTGGCTATTTTAACAAAAGAAGTTATATAATGTGTTTTCTATAAAAAAAAAAAATAGGGAAATGTCTTGAGATGCCCCCGAGGTTAGGACTAATTCCTCGGGTGCTCCTGGGGTATTTGAGCTAACTCAAATGCCACCAAGGTCACTATATGTTGCTTAAATGCCCTTATTACTAACGTCGTTAACTTCTCTGTTAACTTTTTTCTTATTTTACTTTAATTTTAATTTAAAACAATAGAAAAAAAAAGATAATAATAAAAACTAAAAACCCCCACCCCCTCCCACTCTCTCCCCACCCCACGCTATCAGCCACCCACCACCCCCTAGCCCCCGTTGAGACCACCACGTCGTCGACCAGCCCAGCCACCACCGTCGTCTTCCCTCTTCCTTCATCGTTTTTAGTGCGACAATGAGACGAAAATCAATCAAATTAATGCACCGGCGACGATTTCAGTACTTGGGGGTGCGAAAAGTCGAGGAGGCGTAAGGGGAGGTCGATTAGTGCAAGGGGGTCAATTTCAGGGAGTTCGTTTTTAGGACGGTCGATTTTAGAGGCGTTCGTTTTGGGTGGTTGCAAAAAATCGAGGAGGTGGGGGGTCTACTAGTGTGGGGGTTGGTCGCGGGGAAGTGGGAAGGAGAGGCAGTGGTGGTGCTGTGGTTGATGGCAGAGTAGGGGAGGGTGGGGGAAGAGAAAGAGGGTGGGGTTGGGAGAGGAAAGAGAAACAGGGGGGTCGATGGAGGTTTAAATTTTATAGTGACCTCGGTGGCATTTGAGTTAGCTCAAATACCCAGGGGTACCCGAGGAATTAGCCCTAACCTTAGGGGTACCTCAGAAAATTATCTAAAAAATTATATAAGGTGTTTTCTCACAAAAAGTAAAACAAATAAGATGTTATCTCGCAAATTTGTCCATTTCTTTGGTTGGAAAGTATAATATTTAGCGATTTCTTTCCTAAATTGTTAAATGTATATAAATTCGACATGTGACACTATTGTTTAGAGTTTGACATGTGACAGTACTTTTAAGGGTTGAATGACACATGTCCCTTGTATTTTGTTTTATTAATAAGTATAGATAGATAGATTTTTTAGTTGGTAAGTATAATATTTAGCGATTTTTCCTAAATTGTTAAATATAAATTCGACATGTGACACTATTTTTAATGGTTGAATATCATGTGTCCCTTGTATTTTGTTTTATCTCTAATCCATAAGAGAAGAGGTGGGGGACACCAAAAATCAATATAATTTCTTTTTTTAATTCCTAATTAAATGGAATAAATCTCTCTCTATAACTAACTTTTTCATTTTGAAATAGACAACTCAAAAAATTTATTGGATGCTCCTTTCTACTTTCTATTTTATATGTTTTTGTAAGCATCGCGTGCATTTAATACTAGTTAATAAGTAAGTAGGAAGGTTATTCAATGACTACAATAAAATTATAGCCATCGCAATAGTTTCAATTTCAACCCTTAATTTGTGTATATTTCATCTGGTCCATTAAATATAATTAAATTTTAAAAAAATTGATTTTTTATTATTAAATCATCTAGAATAATGGTTAATATGAAACTACAACTAATAAAGGATTTAAATTTAAATAATTATAGTAGCTACAATCTTAGTATAGCCATTTTTTTTGGTGTTGTAAGTTGTAACCATTATAAAATTATCCTAAGTAACTATATATAAACTAGTTTTTAGGCCCGTGCAAGAATGCACGGAATTTTTTGTTGGTTTATATAATTTTTAAAAATTAAACTACATAATAAAAATATTTTATCTGAACAATTTTACGGATGCATTATTATCATATATCAATATTATTTAAGTTATATTCGTACTATTTTGGATTTTATTAATCTACAATATGAAAAGGACATTAAAATTTCGGAGGATATACATAACATGCACACATAATTAGATAGATATCAATCAAACAAATATACATACCAAACACTAAAATATAAATATAAGGTTATACTTTTTTTAACTAAGAATATAATATTATTTAAAATAATTGTTAATTTTATCTAAATATATTATACCAACAATATGTATACAAAAAAAAGCTAAATAAACATAATAATAGTCCGATAGTACTTTAACATAAAGTAATTTATCAAATACCTATATTTTATGTATGTAAAAGAAAATTTCTATAATACTTTAACATTGTCTTTTATACAATAATAAACAAAAGTTGCCACAAAATATATATGAATAGTATCAAACACATTTAACATATAAAAAAAAGATACACATACTTTGCTTTTATAGAAAAGTAGGAATAAGTTCTAATAAATTGTATATCAATAGTGATGAAACATCAACATAACAAATAAAAATTAACAGACTAAAACTTAGGATAAGATTATACCATAATACGCACAAATTCGAAATTTAACATACAATTTATATATTCATAAGTACTATTTTCATTAGTCGTAAGTCTAACTTTAGTATTACATGTCTCCTTTTCTCATTCTCACCTTCACCAAATTCCGTTCCTTTTGCTTCCAGACCATTTCATAAATCCTCATTTCATCGATTCTCCCTCCCTCTCTTTGTCTCTCTTAGCTCTCATTCCTCTATGTTTGTCATTCGACAGATCCTATCCTTCCCTCACACTTTTCTACAACTCTTCCCTCTTTCTTTCTTTATAATAAATTCACTTGAAATGAAAAATAATATTAAATTGGATGTAAAATGCTATTGTGAAATGAACAAAAATGAGAATCTACATCGTGAATAATGCAAAACCAAATATTTAGACAAATGTACTTGCCTTAAGTTCATCGATTTAAGAGATATTAGAGCTTACAAACAGTTTTGTAGCATAACAGAAATTAGATACACGAATTTCTCTTACAAAAAGGTACACATCAGATACACATACTTTAGTACATTGGTATAATATTCTTTTTCCAGATTGAATGACAACCAGATGTGGGATATTTGTATTTTCCTTATCGTTTGATTGCTTGGTTGCAAAAAATAATTATATATCAATGTATAAATTCCACAATTTATAAGACCAAGCTAAAAATAAATGAAGTAAAGATCTTACAGAATTGGGATATTTGTATGTTCCTTATCGTTTGAGTATCTTAGATGATGTGATTGGTTCTACACCACTATATCCAGTGAATACTCCAATGACATCTCAGAAAAAAATCGAAAATATTACACGTGACATCTTGAGATTCGTTGACGTAGTAAAATATAGTATTACTACCAAATGTTGATGGCTTTATACCTATATAGTATACACCAGATTGTTTTAGGGTGTTACTAAACATAGCCCGTATTTACTATCTCACAGCCCGTATTTTATAGCAAATTGTCCAAAATACTCTTATTAAATATAATTATGTCCGGTTTTTTTTATAAAAAAATCCAAAAAAAAAATTTTTTTTTAAAAAGTTAAAAAAAAAATTTTTTTTTTTAAAAAATTGAATTTTCACGGAACCGGATGGAGTTTCCGGTACCGCGTACCGAAAAGTCAATCCGGTACCGTAAAAATCCATTTTTTAAAAAAAAAAATTCAAAAAAATTCAAAAAAAAAATTTTAAAATTTGAATTTTCACGGAACCGGATTGACTTTCCTGTACCGTGTACCGGAAAGTCAATCCAAATTTTTTAAAATTTGAATTTTCACGGAACCGGATTGACTTTCCGGTACCGTGTACCGGAAAGTCAATCCGGTACCGTAAAAATCCATTTTTTTAAAAAAAATTCAAAAAAAAAAAAAATTTTTTTAAAATTTGAATTTTCACGGAACCGGATTGACTTTCCGGTACCGTAAAAATCCATTTTTTAAAAAAAAAATCAAAAAAAAATTTAAATTGAATTTTCACGGAACCGGATTGACTTTCCGGTACCGTGTACCGGAAATTCCATCCGGTTCCGTCAAAACTGATAATTTCACGGAACCGGATGGAATTTCGGTACACGGTACCGGAAAGTCAATCCGGTTCCGTGAAATTATCAGTTTTTTTTAAAAATTTTTTTTTTAAAATTTTTTAAAAGGAAGTGAGTAAAGGAAGAGGGGCAATTTAGACTTTTATACCCCATATTTATACGTATACGGGCTGTGAGCTAGTAAATACGGGCTGTGTTTAGCCGCACACTTGTTTTATTGCAAGCATATGGCACGAATTCATATCCATATTGGAAATTGCAAGATTTCACTATGATGATTGGTACTTGAATGACACACGAATTGGATTCGGTAGTTAAATCAATGACTCGGACATTGGAGAAGGTCATAGTGGGATGAGAAGTGTATGTAAGTTCAAAATAGTACGGAGAACAATATATATATATATATGTATTGGTCTAGCCATGATGATGACTATATAGTCATAATTTGCAAGATTCCCAAGATATAACTTAAATGCCAAAAAAAAATCGAAAAGAAAGTTTGACTGAAAAATTCGAATTAAAAAAATTCAAATAATGTTAATGATATTCTTATCTTTATTATATATATTCGAATTCAAAGTTTTCCAGAGAACCTTATAATTCATATGCATATTGATGATTATTTATTAGCTCATCTTTTTTTAAAACCTAATAAAATGTTATTATCAAATATTTATAAATGATCTCAAAAGGTTAGTAATTATTTAGGGAAAAAAGGTATTAGAGATGTTTAGGGAAGATTAATTATGGAAGGTTAGATATTTTTCGCTAACAATTTTCGATATTTAAAAATAATTGCAGATTCCGTCTAATATGATATAATATAACCTCCTAAAAATAAGTTAAATTATCTATATAACAATATTGCCTAACACTATTTGACATCCTGAAAATTATGTCATTTAGCTGAATTTTATGTTATTTATAATACAAATTGCCTAAAAACGTTTGATGTCTTGAAAAATAAACTTAGATTTTTTCCTAAATCAGCTAAATGTTCTATAAGAAAATGAGATTTTATCTTTATATCCTAATAGAAAAAGTGAGAGTATCTTATTTGCCTATAATACAACTGATACGCTATAATATCCTAAAGCGTGAGTTTTAAAACCGTGTTTAAAAATATATAGAAAGTGAAGTTATTTTAAACAATTTCCTAAATAAGTAAATATCGTATGATTTGCGTAGAGCCATTGGATAACTTTAAAAAATTGTATCAGTTAGTCTCCTAAAAAATAGCTAAATATCTTTAAATAAACTAATAAAAAATCTATATATCCTATTTCAATTACCAATTAAATTGTATATTCTACATTTCAAATATATTTTGACAACAATGGGAATTTTTTACATTATTTTGAAATATTATTTTTTAGAAACATATACGCCGATTTAAAAATATTATTTAAAAAATCAAATTATCTTATTTGCCTATAATATGACTAATATGCTAAATTTTTTGCCTAAATCCTCAAATATCCCAAAGTCAGATTATTTATATGCTATATTTTTAGATCAAGATCAGTCAAGATGTACTCCCTCCGTTTCATTTTGTTTGTCCCATTTACTATAACTCCAAATGCCAAGGAAGATGATGTCATAAGCATGTGGTGGGGACAATAATTAAGGATTACACTTATTTTATAGTAAATGTGGTGATTAAAGTAGGTGAAAGAATATTATAAGGTACAGGTAGGACCAAAAAATGACAAAGTAGGGGTATATGAGTAATATAATATTTCCATATAGGGAAAGATGAAAAGGTAGGACAAACAAAAAGAAACGGACAAAAAAGGAAAGTAGGACAAACAAAAAGAAACAGAGGAAGTATTATTTAGAGCCAAATCAGTCAAGCAAAATTAAGCAAGCGCAAAATAGCCTTCATTTACGATTTAGAATCAATTGACTTTATCTTCTCATATTTTCTATCAATTCTAAATTTTTTGCAAATCATGCTATTTTAGAAAATAAAATAATCTCATTTTTCTTTAAGAACTTTTTTTTATAGAAAACACAAAAAATCTTAGAAATCTATCTTTTTTATCATGTTATATGAAGGAAATTTTGCTGATTTTTTAGCATATCACATGATGATTTTTAGTAAAGAATCAATTGACACGTTTTTTATAGCAATTTAAAGTCAATCATTATCTTTATTATTCTGTTCAAGTCATGATAATCTTTAGCAAATTATGCTCATTTTTAGCATTTTAAAAAATCTGCAAGTAATAAAGATAATATTCTGCTTGATATGTTATTATATTATAGACAAACTATATTTATTAAGAAGATTTATTATGTAAGATTACACATTGCTGAAATCTTCAAGAGTGAAATTCCTAACCGAAAGATTTTTAGGGAAGGTTAGATAGTTTCCTATGTATGTTTCGGTGTTTAGCAAAATTTGCAGATTTTGCCTGATATGTTATTAAATAACCTCCTAAAAGTCAGCTAAATTACATGTATAATAATTGCCTAAAACCATTTGATATCACTTTAAATCATGTCATTTAGCGACTATTATGCTAAAAAATCTCCCTAAAATATATGATATCCCAAACAATCAGCTAAATAGCGTATTAAAAATCCGCCAAAAACTTCTAATATTTTAAGGGCTTCCATACATTTTAGGAATTCATTTATAAATGGAAATGAAGACTTGAAGGGCTTTATTTACACTAATATTCTTAAGATTAAAATAAATAGAAATTAATCAAGGATGACAACTTAGGAAACTAAATTTGACATAAATGTGCATTATCTTAAAATTTCCCAAAAAAAAATGACTATAAAAATTCGGACTTTAAAAATAAAATTTAAATTAATGTTACTCTTATATTTATTATCTTTGGTTTAATTATGGTGAGTGATCATCCAAATTAGTAGAATGTAGCAAGAAATTTAAAATTTATCAGTGTAAGTATTATATAGGTAATTAGAATCTATATTTAAAAAAATTAATTCCTATTTCAAAAGAAGAAAATCTACTGAAATCAAGGAATAACCTAATTTAAAAGAAGAAAATCACAATAATTTTATTATTATGCAATAATTTTTAAATGATAACAAATAAAATTATTACTCCTTTTAAGTCTTAACAATAGGAAACATTTTTAAATTAAGCTTATTATTCACGTCATTTGTTAATTACCTTCACGCTAAAACTGGAAAATTATAAAGTTAGGCAAATAGAATAAATGAAATCAGTTAAAACAAAAATATCTACTTAACTTAGGAAATGTTTGTCATTAAGCATTATTGAATCATTTACAAAAATTACTATAAAAAATAGATTATCACAAAGATTGGTCAAAACATTTATAAAAAAAGACAATCTACAGAATTTAAGGAATAACCAAATTTAAAAGATTTTTTAGAAAAAAGGCCATTATTATGAAAGCCGTATCTTAAACTTATAAAAGTATGCATAATTTGAGGAATAACCGAATAAGTGAATTTAAAATTTTTTCAACATACAATATGGAAAAGAATTCAAAAGATATTACAGTTTTGGAAAAATAAGTATATTTAGATTATTATTATTGATTACAAATGGAAAGTATCTTCATTATTTAAGAGTAAATTTAATTTTCCTAAAAAACCTAATATATTTCAAATTTTAATGGTTTTCAAAAAAGGAAAATAATCTTCATTGTTTTTTGAAATATATTAGGGTTGATTGATGATAATTAAGATTCTTTATTATTTTAATATCTCTATACTATAATCAATATTATATATTAATTATAAATATTAGAGAATTTACTCCATAATAAGGCCCATGATAACTAAAAATATGGGAAATAAATTTCTTAACTTTATCAACAAATATTAAAAGAAACTTTGTTCTATAAAAATAGGCAAATATTATTATTAATTTTGGAAACAATTTAGGGTAGATTGATGACAATTAAGATTCTATAATCTTTCAATATTTTGTACCATAGTTAAGGCCGAGAATAACTAAATCTAAGGCAATAAATCAATATAAATTTTGGATTATAATAGGGTTAAAAATGGTAAGTTTCTTAATTAATATACGAAATAAAATCATGGTTGATTGATTATACTTCAAATTCTATACTATATTAATATTTTGTTTCATATTCAAGGTGAGGATAAATAAAAATAAGGAAACAAAATATAATATTTTTAGGAATGTAACTTTATGTAGCATATTATTATCTTCAAAAATGGTTTGTTTTTTCAATAATTAAGAGTAAATTTTATAATAATTGATTGATTAACTGATTGATTGTTTAAGATAAGCTAACCAATATGATAAATATAACCTGATTAATAATTACCATTTATATAATAATTGATTGCTTGTGATTATATAATAAATGTGATTAATATCATTAGATAATCAAGGTAGCAGAATATTATAATTACCATTAATAAATCGTATCAAATAATGCAATTTTAATTTAAAATAATTTTGGTAAGTACTAAGTATCAAAAGCTAATCAATGTAACATAATAGAATATTTACCGTTTAGCTAATCAATGTGATTGGTATCATAACCTAATCAAGGCAAATCTATATCGAAATTTCATAATTAATTTTAAGATTTTAGTAGATTTATGATAATTATAGTTTAACATATTTTTGGTATTAAATATTTTTTAGTAGTAATTGAACTTTAATAATTATAAAAAGATGGTAATAAATTAATACTTTAGTTTTATTTAAATTTTTTATAGTTTTATATTTTTGGTAAGTACTTAACTCTCATAAGCTACTCAAGGTAACATAATAGTATCATAAGCTAATCAAGGCAATTTGATATTAGAATTACAATTCTTAAAAAACATGACATACTAAACTTTGAATTACCATTTCTCAAAAGTATGATATATTACTATTTGAATTTATATTTTCAGATTTTTATGGTCTAAATTATCTTTATATTCTTCTAAATGCTAAAAAAAAATTAGTCTAGAAAAACTTAATAACTAATATACGTATAATAATTAATTAACGTATAATCTTTTTATCAATTAGTCTAGAATTAATAACGAATATATGTATAATATTTACGAATTTTGATTTAAATATTGTAAATGATAAATATATATTGAAAGGTTAGGATATTGTAAATTAGGCTATAAACAACTCGAAATAAAAATATTTTATTATTAAAGAGAAGAATAAGACTAAAGTATAATCAAATATAAGAAGAAGACTAAAATTTACTCAATTAAAATAGAAGAAGAACATTGTATTAAACATTAGAACATAAACAATCTATCAAATATATACTCAATTGGAATAGGAAGAACAACAAAATGTGTTATGGATAATTCATATTAATAAATAATCTAAGATGATATTCATAATTTGCGAAGTACAACAACAAATAAAAGTCAAATACAATCCTTAAAAATACTAATAACCTTGCCATCATTAGATAATTGTAATGATTAAGACTCTCACACGAGCCTTCATATCAACTGGATCAAGAACAATGCTTGGTATTTCAAGTTTATGAAAGAAATCGAAAATTATATTGCTTGGATAATTCTTGCAAACTTGACATACCCCAATTGTAGAATTTGCTTGGCAATTTGAGAAGGAAGATAGGAGAGAAATTAATATCAAAGTATTAAAAAAAATGCTTGGCAATTTGAGAAGCAAGGAAGGAGAGAATAACATTCACATGAATTAGAGAGGAGAGAAAGATGGGTGAATCTTGAATTAGGGTTGAATGTGAAGGCTAATGAATGAAAATGTGCTCCTATTTATAATTAATGGTGGTCCATATAATTTTTCCTAAGTTAGACAATTAATTAATTACAATACCAGGCAAGTTAGAAGATTCACATAAATTATTGCTTAATTAGATTTTTATTTTCGGCAGTTATATTTTTTTAAAAATTAAATCGGTTTTCAATATTTAAAATATCAGCAACCGTAAGGAATTAAAAAATGGTTTCCTTCATTTTAGCTAGATTTGGTTTTATAAATGGCAATAGTTCTTATGGCATTATTATATCTATTTTAATGGCAAAAAAATATTCCCTATTTAAAAGATGTCAAATCGTGGATTTGGTTTTAAAAATGACAATAGTTGTTATGGCAATATTATACCTAGTTTAATGGCAAAAAATATTCCCTATTTAAAAGATGTCAAACCGCTATTTAAGGGATTTTTTCACCATGATATTTGCCTAAGCCGGTTTTATTCCCTCTAATTAAGGCCTAAGCCAATTTAATTATGCTCAATTGATGTGAATAAGCCACGTGGCCATAGAGTTGCTTCATTCATACACATGGCACACCAATTAACCTGTTTGCGACATGTGGCAAACATCATTTTGCTTTAATGATATACTACCTCCGTTCCATATGTATTGCAACATAGGGAGTTTTACGCCTCCCAATGCACAACTTCAAACGCTAATATCTCTAAGTAAAAATTGTAAAAAGTTGATATTAATTAAATATATATCGAGACGAATCTAACAAGATCCCATATGACTATATTTATCCAATATAAACTACTCTTTCACAGCTAGTCCTCGAGAGAAGTCATGAACACACTAGTTAGTGAATCAACGACAACAATGGCGCCAAGCACCGCTTTCAAATTTCAAATTACCAACCTCATCAACTTCAGATAAACTCTCTTGATTTTCCCCCTTTTCTCTTATTCCTTTCAAATCTTTCATTCTAATAGACTGATTTTCAACTTCTTGTTAGCACAATCCCCTTTGTTTTTCTTCAATTGAAAAACCCTAGAAAATTCGCCGAAAATGGGTGATAAACCGCCTCATATCGATGTAAAGCAGATATTTTCTTACTGTGATGACCTCCTTGGTTTTCTCAAAGACAATAGAAGCCTTGATGTATTGACCCATTGTGTTCAGCAATCCAATTCCATCCATTCATCTTTTGATGATGATTTCAACGCTACCCAGATGTCCATCTCAGGTTTAATTTCGAAAGTTCTTTGTTTTTTGATCTTTTAGTATATGTAAAATTACACTTTAATTGTACAAATTTATGGGATTTTAGCTAGGTTGGTCGTCGGCATAAAATAGTTGAACTGAACTTAATTGAATTGAACTCAACTGAAAACTAATATGTGAGAGTAAAAGTTTTGTCTAGAGTTAAACTGAACTAAATTGAATTGAACTGAAAATAAGCCGGGAAGAACAGGCTCATAGTGGTTCGCTCACTTTGTTCGTTAACTAATTGGCTAGGGGTTTGAATCCCGACCTTTAGGAATGCAAATTGATAATTCGATAATGGACAATGATCTTTGGTTAGTCCATTACCCTTTAAGTGGAGCACCTTGTGGAAAGGGAATAGTCACTGCTGCTAGCGATGAATACCCTTGGTTCCACCCAAAATTTGTTTGGGTTTTTTCATTGCTGTGTAGTTTTATGATGTGAGGATCATTCCGCTGTTCAAAGAAAAGCGGACTCTTTGGGCTATGATAGTATGATGATTAACCTTAGATTCCGAAAGCTTAATGGATAAGGTTCAGAGATTATTAGTGATATTTTCCTATGATAGAGGAGGTGATTGTGTTTGTGCCACCGTTTGTTACAATTGTTGAAGGAAGAAGAAATCTTATCCTTTGTTTGGTTGGGGAATTAGTTAACGATGTATCTCTTATATAAATATGACGATGGTGGGTAGGCCGTAAACTTCAATTTTGAGGGTTGGCTTTTATTGCACATTGTGAACTTTTTGATCTGCTTAAACAAACTTAGCTATATGTTGAACAAATTGTAGCCTACTATGCATTAAGTTTATTTGTCTGGGTACTAGGTGCATTTGATCTTCTGAATTGTAGCAACATTTACCTCTTGGTGGAATGGGTTGATTGTTACAAAAGTGAGCCAAATAAGTTATGTTTTTGGCCTTCCTTATCTTGTGCTAACTTCAATCCTCTTTATCTTGATGATTTAGGTTAGGGCTGTAAATGCGCGCTTTGTTTATCTCCCCTTAGATTGATTAGTTTGGCTTAAGTTGGCATAAAAGCATGCCTATTGCCTACTGTCGTTTTATTTTATTATCATCTGTAATGAACTGAAATATTAGGCAGAAAAAAATAAAGGAAGATGGAGATGTAAATGATTGATAGCGTTATAATAAACTTGAATTAAAGATAGTTTTAGACTCTCGGGAGGTCTGATCCTCTCCAACTTAGCTACAAGCTCTAACAAACACTTAACAATATTTTCTTCATGAATTTTCAATGTGATTACCCTTCTTACAAGCTCTACTTCAACTAAGTCTCTTGTCTTCCTCCTCACGCTATCTGATTTGCAATGAAGTTTAATACACTGCCCCTCCTCTTATGCTACTTTATTACATTGTCATGCACTGTTAATCTGTTACCAATAATTTTCACTTGTAATTTCTGTCATGTTAGAGCCTTAGAGGTAATAAAAAATGCTGTTTAATGTTGATGTCCTTCCAATTCCCTTTGAAGGGATATATATATATGCTATCACTGTGTACAGTGCCCTTACGTGTACATAATAGTGTACATCTATGTTAGCCGAACTTCACTACAAGTGTATACTCATATGCGATTGTCTGGGTGTTGGACTTGGCCGTTTCATAGAAAAACTGTCCAGTTTTAAGTTCAAAATGAAGTATCCAAGTGTTGTGTTTGACCCGACACAAGAATGCAAGGGATTTAGAAGTGTTGGAGTAACATAGGTGCACAATGCTCTTATTTATGTTTTAGTATATTGCTTTACCTGCTTGTGGTGCTTATGCCACCTTGACGCCCTTGAAGAAGTTGTTGCTTATTGCCTTATTCTGAACATGTTCACGCGTTTCCATAGATTATCAGGAAAAGATAGATGATTGCAAGCACAAAATAGAAGTCGCACAATCTGAAGCAGTTTCCAATGAAGAAATAGACCATCTTCAGGAAGAGCTCAATGAGGAACTCAAAAGAGAGCGATTGCTCCGAGAGGAACTCAGATAAGTATTAATTTTTGTCTGTTATATGTGCTGATCATTTGTTGGTACTATTCTTTGGACTGATTGTTATTCATCATTGTAACACAGTAATTGTTGACAAGATTCATGACCTAGATCAACAGCGGCTTTCAATAGAGGAACGGAGACAGAGGCTGAAGAAGCTTGAAGAAGAAGAAGATAAAGAACGGTAAGTATTAGGGAGAAACATGATGCAAGTTTGCAGCAGTTTCACAAAAAACCACTTCGTATTTTTTAAAGCTTGCTTTGTCATCGCGGCTGTGTAGTTGCTTGTATGTCTAAGTTTGTGGCAAGAATTATTATAGTCATCTCTCTGGTCTATGGAGCATTTTGCCTGATTGCAGCTTCAATTACATTAGAAGACAACTCTGGTTCGTGATCAACATTTAGATGAGCGGAACCCCCATAGTAGATCTTTTGCTGCTGTGATAGGGGGTTCTTACATAAATTATACTGTTGGTGTTTGATTGGTCTTGTCCATGCATTCTCTTCTCTGCATATTTCAGCTCTTGTTTAATCTTCTTTTTCAAGTAAAAATTGAAACTAGCTGAACTGGATAGGGAGCGTGGTAATCACGAATTACTGTTTGTAAGGCTCAAGTTTAAGCTCAATTAAATGGTTTTTAATAAGTGAAAGAAAATTTGTTTTAATATGCTGCTAGGATATTAGAATTTGGGTGATCAGCTGTCTTTCAGGTCTGTCATGATGCTGGTAGGATAGTTATAGTACTGGGGATATTTTTGCAACATACAGATACTAAAGCCGTTGCAGTAGTCAGTTTTTAACTAATTTTCTAGATTTAAGAATTTGATTTTTCGGGTTTTCTATAGCTAAGGAAAATTAGACAATGCTCCAAACAGGACTACAGGAGTTGGAACAATAGCCATACTAGTACGAGGGATGCAAGTTCATCAATCCGGATCATAATATATGGATTATGGAATATTATCTGGCCTAACATGCTATACTTATTTTTTCCATGGCTTGGTTGTTATTAGAACGCAACCTACTTCTAACTTAAGAAGACTCTGATGATATTGCAGGAGGAAGCTTTCATTTTATGCATCTGTCACAAAGATTATTCCAGATCTGTCAAGTCAATCAAAAATATCTGGACGTATCCTTTTTAATCAAAACATACATGTATATTTATATGTAATTATGTATGTTCTGCATATATATTTCTGTTCCCAACACATTACACGTTGTCAGTGCTTTACATGTACTATCTCAGAATTTTGTGACGTATCTTTTGGAGAATTTTGTTATACCTTGATCTGTTTCCTAGATATTGTGGATCGTGATAAAAAGACAGTGGAGAAGTTCGAATTGGATCCACTACAGGAAGATGCTTTCGACATATGCAACAAGACTTGGAAGATGATAAAACATTAATTCGGTTGGTAGCATTTTTCTGCGTTATATCATTATTTGTACGATTGTATCATATTGCAATTCATTTTTTCACCCTGTAAGCTTTTCATTATGGAGCTATCTTACTAGCTCGTAGTCTGGATCTTTCTGTGTGTTGTAATTATATGCTTGTGAGTGACAAGTACTTGATTTCATCACTGGCAAAGTTAGATTCTTTGAGTAGAAGGTTTGGGGCAAGTTATCAAGTAAGGGCAAACTTTTCTTAATTTGTATCTCTAATTTAATAAGTTATTTACTTGGTTCACTCTTATCAGAAACATGCAAGTAGATAAGAAGCCAACAAACAGAGGTTTCTTCCTCCTCTTGTAATAGAATTCACAACTGTGTTTGTTTTTTCCTTTCATATGTGTGACGCGCCTAGAAGCTAAGCAAACTACTGGGGGCAAATCTTAATGCCTTTCGCCTTCTGAAAGATTTAAAAGCTGTCGAAGTTTCAGGTGAAAAGTTCTGAATTCTGCTGAAGAATTTCTGTTGGTACAAATGAGGTTAAATTCTGCTGATCTCCTACATAGCACGCCTGCTGATATGTATCAGTTGCCTCATCACCAAATGAGTTGATCACAAATTGAGACGAACTATAACAAACTGCAGGAACTGATGTCCCTCTGTACGCTTTGCAGATGTGTGCGATGAAGTTCCGGTAGTCCTGCAAATGCAAACACCCACATTACATTATTTTATGCTAATGCACGGGAGAAAGAGAGAGTCAGAGAGGTTTAACCTCGCGGAGTGGCTGATTGTTGACAAGCACCCATGGCACATACCCATGAGGCGGGTTTAGCTGACTAGTCTCGTATGCATATTGTAGTTCGAGCTGCAAGTCATGGCACGCGTGTTCAATGTTCATTACATATGAATTTTTCAAACATTTAAGTGACGTATGGTGAGCGGTATCCGAAAAAGAAGAGAAATCGACTGACCGTCCGACCATTTCCTTGATTGTAGCAGTCAAAAATAGGTTTGGGATCAAGAGATACTTGAGTTAAGCAGCTTTGCCACTCTGCTTCTCTTTTCTGATAAGACAAACTCTCGATGCATTGGATCAAGAAGTAGTGCTTGACCTGTCATAAATACTAATTTTAATATCATCTCATTATAAAGTAAAAGGAAGTTTAAAATCAATCTTAATGAGCAAAGAAACTGGAATAAGGGAGTAGGGACCCTTAGCATGTTTTCCTAGTTCCTACTACATCGACATTAAAATCAAGGAATTGAATTCTGCTGCCCTCACTATTTATAGCATTGCAGTTCTAGTTTTGCACAATAGTGGAGGAGAATCTTACTGCTATTTGTCACACTGAATCTGAGCCTAAGTGCCTAACCATAAGACAAAAATAATATTATCTTGGCACATGCAACATATAAAATTACGATTCTCAAAATAATATTATCTAAATTGAACTCACTCTCCATACCCAAAAAAATAAATAAATTGTAAAAGCGCATTTATAATTAATCTACATGTTAGAACAAGAAAATTGACATGAAAGTTGGTCATAGACATAATCAAAAAGGAAAAGGTGATGTACCTAGCCTCTCTAGGAATCATCATCTGTTCTAGTTGGTGTCTCATTTGCTATTATTTTATCCTGACTTAAATAAAATATTTCATTTATACTTATTTTCTATGTCCTCTTTAGTAATGAGTACTCCTCAAAAACAAAACTTCACTTAATAAAATAAAGGGTAAAAAGAAAATAAAATGTTTTTGCTCTATTTAACTAAGTGAAGTTGTTTTCTTTTATTATTTTTATGTTTTAGGAGGATTTATTAATAGGGAGCGTGTACAATCAAAATAAAAAATTATTTTATTTAAGTTACAGGTCAAAGTAATAGCTAATGAGACACTAAATGAGTCACCATATGAGACGGGTGATCTAGACTTTATTAAAATGTCATTCTTACCCTTTATTTTGTGAATGATAATATTGGGTAATATTATCACAATACCTTTTCATTCTCTATAAAACCGTTATTTAAATAGCGTTACTCAAACTAAAACCCCCTGGAACATAGAAGCTTCTAATTTGCAAGAGTGATAGGAAGTCTTACAGTATCAGGATAAGCATCTATGGCACAAGCTTCAACAGTATTCAGCAAGCACTCACCTGAACCATGCTACAACCAACACCAAACAAATAAACAAGATTATAACTAAAAATGAAAATCTATGTTACTTTTTGGCGCTCCATAAGTCTTACAATACTTATCATTTTACGGTTTCCAATATACTAGTTTGGCCATTAGTAAAAATAATAGTAAAGTTGATACTCCGTATTAAAAAACTACATGTTAAGATAAATCTAATGAGATCTTAACTGCCTATATTTTTCTTATTTTGTATGTAATGGTGAGAATTTGCGGTCAAAAAGTATCGAAAGAGTTATGGAGCGCAGGAAGTATATGCTATCATGCATCATTATTAAAAAGAAGTACCTGACATTGGAAATACCCAGAAGGCTGAACAGCAGCATTACCCCAAGGAACCAACCTAAGATTAACTATGGAGATAAGGCCATCATTAGTGAAGAGTCTTACCAAATCATGTGCAATAAAGTAAGAACAATAAGGACAAAGTGTTTCATAATACAATGTCACATCAACTTTATCTTGATTTTGGTTTTCAGATATTATTTGAGCATGAGATAATGTAATATGAAGTAGAAGAAAGAAGAAGAGAAGAGTTTTGTGATACCCATGAGAAACCATTGCTTGAGTTTGTGGGAAACTTGGTTAGGAAATCAAGAGGTGAGGAAGTAAAGAGAGCTTGAGAATGAAGAAAAGAATACTAAAACTAAAGAAAGAGAGAGCTTTTAAGAGAGATGATGCATGCTCTGTGTGCATCAGGCACCCTTCTTTAATTCATTTGGAAAATTTTATATTGTAAAAGGTTTTGGTGAAAGAGTTTCATCATGATTGAAACTTTGACTTTATGAGCTAAGAGTTGGGTAACAACTAAGTTAAACTTTGGACTGAACTGAATTGAAATGAATTTGTTTGAACTTAATTGAAATAATTGAATTTCTTTTATTCCTGTCCAAAAAAACTAGGGCCTTAGAGCCCACGAGCTAGCATTAACTATTCAATAGAAATACTCCTAAGCCTAGTTTTTAGTAAAGCTATAAACAAGCATAGTCTTAGTTTTTAAAAAATTATCTCTCTATTTGTGGGAGTTTTTCGGTCTCATTTTTTTTAATAGGTGTAGTCAGTTCCTACATTCAGAGATGTAATTTTTCAAAAGATAAGTTTTATTGATGATGTTTTTGCTGACTGAACTCAAAACATTCTACCTAATCAAATCATGATATCGTCTCAAAAACCTTTTGCAGAAGGCTAAACAATACTATCTTTTTAAAGGTTGTATGATGAAACAACAATACGATATTAGAATATGAAAAGTTTAAGGCACTGAACTTGGATTGAAGACACTATAGTCAAAAGATGAAATTTGTGTATACAATCTGTTTGAGGCCTCAATGCTGAAATTGGTATGTGTAGTTATGTGGGCTCAGTCAAGTCCTGACCCACTTTGCCAGTGAAATGACCAAAATATCCTTGAGGTATGAAACTACCGTTTTATCTCTGGGGCTTCCCAGGCCATAAAGTACAGACTTTTAGCCAAGCCGACTGACAAAAAGGCCTTCATGACGTCATCACCTTCACCAAGTGACATCACCCAAGTACTATCTATAAATAGTACTTTCGCCTGATCAGTCAGGTACGTTTTTACACATATTCCAACGCCTGACTGCTACCTGAGCTCAGATCTGACTTAAGCATCGTAGTGACGATCCCTGTTACAACCCCTGAGGTAGCTCACCATCGTTGTTTTGCAGGACCTCGGACAAGGATACCTCGAATTGTCATTGTCAACTTCCCTAAGCTGGACAGGACTCCCCTGATTAAAATTTTACTATGATTCTTTGATCCCGAAACACTAGTTAATTTCTTAGTTCATTTATTTTAGACAACACAATGAAATTTGAGTATACAATGACATCTAACATTTTTTACAAATCCTCTTTCACATTGATGTTTGATATAACCTTCCACATAGGAGTCTTTCGAATTGTCATGCAAGAGCCTATTGATATGTTACATAGGAACCTATTGGAGTTTATGAAGAAATCTGTTTGAACTAGATAATGAAAACCTAAAAATGAAGTCCCTAAACTCTCGCAAGGAAAGATATAGCTTTACACATGGATAGATGTAAGCTAGTACATGGACACGAAACTCTACAATAACCTCTTGATAATGAAAAGGAGACATGTAGGCCATGTTTTTTTTATTCAAATAATACTGAAGTAAATTGAAATTATTAGAGTTGAACTAAACTGAAATAAACTGAATTTAACTGATATTTCTGAGATGAATGAAGCTAAATCGCAATCAATAGAGCTGAACTGAACATAACAGAAATGAACTGGAAATAATTGCAATTAACTCAGTCTTACAAAACACGGTCGTACTAGAACAACCTTCTGTAAAAAAATAGTACTATATTAAGTATATAATAATAACAATAACAACAACAAATACTTTAGGAGGTATATAATATTCCCTGTTTTTCTTTGTTTGTCCCTCTTTTTTTTCAACGATCTCTTTGCACATCCATGACTATTGTTATCTTTAACAATTTATTATTTAAAATTGTAAATAGTTGTATTTAAGAATGTCATATTGAAGCAAATCTAATAAGATCCTACACAATACTATTTTCTTATATTTTAGCAATATTTCTATAATCAAAGATGAACAACAAAAAAAAAGACAACGATATAACCTATACTACTCCAATTTCTCCATATAGTAAAGCGGAAGTCATTAGAGTTGATTTTCGTCACAAAGTTTCCTTCAAAATGAGTTGTTTTTCCTAAAATCCCTCCTAAACACATCAAACTTTAAGGATTGACTGAAAATATGACTAAGGTTAATAGAGCTTGAGTAAAAGATACTTTTATTGTAAAGTTGTCTTTTATATATTTATTCGTTAGATTTTAATTAATCTAATTAGAAGTGAGATTTTTCTCCACTGTTTTTATTTAATAAGAACGTTTTGACATTTGTTACTATTACCAATATACACTTCGACCACCTTGTGTTATTTATACGTGAGAAAATAAATAATAATGTGGGATCTTGTTAAATTCACCTTCGGGGCGTTTGGTATGTGGGAATGAGAGTTTGGGGATTAGAGGGTGGGAGTGGGATTGGGATTGAGAATTGGTAAGTGGGATAAGGATAAATTAGTCTCTATCCCTTGTTTGGTATGAGTTGGGGATAAGGTGGGATTAAATGACAATTTTATGTAGATACCCTTATTAACTCTCCACCCCTTTCTTTCATTAAGGGTTCGTTTGGTAGGGTGTAAAACGTTTTCGTTGAAAACAGTTTTCCCATTTTACATTGTTTGGTTTGGAGTGAAACATTAAAATATAAATTTGGGATGGAAAACCATTTTCCCCCAAGTGGAAGGAAAACATTTTCCTTCACAATTGAAGTAATTGACTTTCGGTTCAACCAAACAATGAAAAATGGTTAAAATGAAAATTATTTTACACGCAACCAAACAACGAAAAACCTTCATAAAAATGATTTTCCAATGTAAAAGGTTTTCTATGGAAAATCATTTTCATCTGAAAATGTTTTTCACCCTATCAAACGTAGCCTAAGGGTAAAAGATTCATTTTCTTACAAAACTTAATCCCCCTCCCTAATACTTGCCGCCTTAGATGTTATTTTGGTGGGATAAGAGGGGGTTTAATCCCATTTCCAATCGCATGGGAATTTAGCTATCCCCCTAAACAAACATGAGAATACTACCCATGGGGAGATAAATTCCCAATCCCACCCCTTAATCCCCCTAAACAAACAGCCCGCTTATGTATAGATTACTGATATCAACTTTTTGTAATTTTTACCCATGTGCAATTATATATATTTATTGTCAAAGATATGTATTAACAATCTAAAAAATACAAATATCCCTATTAAATAAAAACAGAGGGAGAATAACTAAAAATCGAACATTCTTCCAAGCAAATATAGTAGGAGTGATTAAAAGTACACTAATCATGCGTTCTCTTCACTTTATTTCTCATTAGCTTATATGAACTCATTAAAATTTATAAAGATCATTTTTAAGATATCAAAGCTTAATAATTTTATAAATTTACCTCAACTTATTAAACACAAAACATATTTTTCTAAGGAGAAAAGAACACATCGTAATATATCCTACCTACAATTATAACAATAATATTCGAATCTTAAAATGTCTTATGCTCGTCGATATGTCCGAGTGGTTAAGGAGACAGACTCGAAATCTGTTGGGCTATGCCTGCGCAGGTTCGAATCCTGCTGTCGACGTTCTATCCATACTTAACCCTTTTCCTCATTTTCTTACATTTCTCTCTGTAACTTTTCCCGTACGCTGCAACCTCCAAAATCTTCTGCACCTCCATTGAATTTACACATTTAACCGTCCTCCATTTCTACCTCCCTATAAATACCAAAACCCCTCAACTCTCAGACAAACTAAAACCGTATTAAAAAACCATTTCCTCCTAAAGAAAACCAAACCTCACCTCCTCTCTCTCTCTCCTGGCTCTCTCTTCCACCTCCTCGTCGCGCAGTCGGTACATTCTCTCTCTCTCTCCTCCTTCTTCTTGCATTACTTTTTTTGTTGCTTCATTCTCAAGCAATTCGTCGATTATCGTCATTTTATCGAATGAACTTTTAAACCGATTCTTGATTTTCTTTAAAGAAGATTCTGATTCTTGTTAGTGTTTAACTGAATCGGAATTTGAAATTTGCTGTTTCATCATATTTTTTTTGAGTTATTGTGTTTGATTTTTGTCTGGAAATGGAAAATGACGATGAAAAAATGGTGCGGAGTTGCTCAAAAGCATTATATTGCACTATTCACATGATTCTTGCTGTTATTGTTGTTTGATCATGTTTTTTTGAGTTGTTGTGTTTGATTTTTGTCTGGAAATGAAAAAATGACGATGAAAAAAGGGTGCGGAGTTGCTGATAGCACTATATTGCACTATTCAAATGATTCTTGCTGTTATTGTTGTTTGATCATGTTTTTTTTGAGTTGTTGTGTATGATTTTTGTCTGGAAATGGAAATTGACGATGAAAAAATGGTGCGGAGTTGCTGGAAAGCACTATATTGCACTATTCAAGTGATTCTTGCTGTTATTGTTGTAATGTTTTTTTTGAGTTCTTGTGTTTGATTTTTGACTGGAAATGAAAAAATGACGATGAAAAATGGTGCGGAGTTGTTGAACGCATTATATTGAACTTTTTTAAACGATTCTTGAATTTATGTAAGAGGATTTTAGTTCTTGATATTGTTTAACGGAATCGGAAACGGAAAATGTTGTTTGATCATGTTATTTATTTGAGTTCTTGTGTGGAAATGAAAATTGACGATGAAAATTGGTGCAGAGTTGTTGATAGCACTATATGCTTCCAGTTAAGAGAGCTGTGGGAGGACAGGCTCACGACGACGAAGTTGTTGAGTACATCTTCAACGTTGCTCTCAAGAAGCCTTGCTTGATTTCTACTGCTACTACTTCTCTTACTTCGTCTTCTGCTGATTTAGCGGCGACTGGTAACAGCAACGGAAAAAGATCGGAAGACGGTGAATCTGACCAGAAGACAATGGGACTAGGTGACGGTAACATGGATGCTAGTAAGAACAACAATCCTAATGATATCGACGAGGATTTGCATAGCCGTCAGCTGGCGGTTTATGGCCGTGAGACGATGAGACGTCTTTTCGCCTCTAATGTCCTCATTTCTGGTTTGCAAGGCCTCGGTGCTGAAATCGGTATATGTTTCGTTTCTTTTCTTTATCTTCATTAGTTTTTAAGTTAATCTCTATGAGGCTCCTGTTGAGCATTGTAGTTTTTAGTATTCTTTGCGATGCATTATTAATATTATCTTGATAATTGATCTTAATTATGCTCCCTGATCTTATAAAGATGCAAAGAACTGAAGAAGAAGGTTTCTTATATAATAATATGGTGAATACTAAATGTATGTGAACAAGGAGGAGCCTAAATGTATCTAGTTCAGGATATGGTTGCCTAATAAGGAAAACCAGTGCTTCACATTTGACGTGAGCTTCCCATATTCAGTGTTGGAAGTTTGCACTGAATGTATGTGATTGATTTTCATATGATGTGAAATCTACAAGCGCTAGATGTTGAGGATATGGATTGGTACTTAAAATTTATATTAGATTGGTGTTTTATTGAACAAATTAGCTAAAAGAATATTGTCTGCCTCTTGTCTATACTTGGCAAAGTTGATTTAGAAGGTTAAATACATAAGTAGAATTGGGTAATTTCAATGTCTCAAACAGAAGAAGTGACATGTCACTATGTCATGTATTACTTTTGAGCTTGACATTATCCTTTGGGAAGGGAAGATTATCGAAGAAATGTTATGTATCACAGTCTTAATTTTCGGTGCAATTGTCATCTGTTTTTAGTTGTTGATTTGTGAGTCCTGTGCTTGTGAAGCTTCAAGAACTGAAATATTAAACTGGACGTACTTGCTGAATGGAGTGTAATTTAACCCAACTTTCTATCTAGAGCAAGAAGTCTTCAGATGATGTGCCCGACAAATCTTGGTTGTTAATGATTGACCAGCAAGAAAGCTGGTCTCGATATGGTTTTAGCCTTTTGTTCCTTGTAGGATATAGGTTTGGTGTATTTTTTATTCTTGCATGCATCATTGCTTCATTACTTCATTACTTCATTACATCGTTTAGTTTGCAATTTGTCTTAGAAATGCAGTATATGATGCTAATACTAAACTATGGAGCTTGCAGCAAAAAATCTTATCCTTGCTGGTGTCAAGTCTGTGACATTGCATGATGAAGGAGCTGTGGAGTTGTGGGATTTGTCTAGCAATTTTATTTTTTCAGAGGAAGACGTGGGAAAGAATCGTGCCCTTGTTTCTGTTCAGAAGTTGCAAGAACTGAACAACTCTGTGACTGTTTCAACTTTGACGACTGAATTATCCAAGGAAAAGCTTTCTGAATTTCAGGTAATGGCCAACAAATCATACAGATTGCTATTGGTTATTTAATTTATCCATTTGTGCTATATTCTGTTTGGTTGTTTCCAACAACATAACTTTTTGAAAGCTAAACTGCTGTATGGATCTGTAGTTTTCGTGAATGACATTGAGTCTCGTACCTTGGGTTATGTACAACTAAGGGTTTGGTAATATTTATTTTCGTGTTGTTTGTGTGGAATTCTGAGTGCATGCTGTAAACTGTAATAAGGCTGGATAGCCTTTTCACCGTGGTTGGATCCCTGCCTGAACTACCTTTTCACAACACTCCATGCATTTTTGGTGGATTTAGTTCCCTTGAATGCAAACTGTTAGAGCTGGTGTAGTTCACTTGTGATAACTCTTGATTGTATTACAATGTGGCTAATATTAAGGACTTTGATATCTGTTTAATCTTATAATGGACAATTCAAATTTAATCTGGGGCTTGGACCGGTCTAACTCCAGACATATCTAATCAACTAGACGAAAAGCATAGTAAGACTATGTTTCTTAGGAAAGTAAACTAATACTTTTGATATTACTTCAGAAAGGGTAATTATTTTGGCTTTATTTAGAATTAGCACTCAATGTATAAAGCCCTTATATCTGGCGAATACAAAAGTATATAGATTTCTGCATTGTAATGGGAGGAATATTCACCGTGGAGCTGTATAGAGGCAGACATGGTTATGATAGTGAAGCAATCTACTAAGAACTGATATTTTAGGGGAGGGTACTTTAGGCATTATATAAGTTAGCTTGAGCAATAAGCTAGAGATTAGTTAGGAGCAACTTCGATAAATAGGAGTCATCAAGGAAAGAGTATCATCATGAAAGTTGTTAAGAGATATTTTGGTTAGTTTATTGGGAGTGTTCAAGCCACTCGAAAGCTTGATTATCCATTTTATTTTGTATAATTTCCTTTCAATTAATACAAACATCCATTTACAGTCATAATACTCTGAGTTAGCTATGTCAGTTCGTAGCACAATCGGGCCTTTTCCACCAGGATTAGATGGCCTTATTCAATAAATTATGATATGCCAGAGCCGTCTCCAGTTCTGACTTGTAAGTAGGTCTACCTAGGCGTATCATCTGTGGAGGTGAGGTAGTCTGTAGCCAGAGATGATGACTTCATTGGTACTTGGTATCACCAGAAGGTGCAGCACCTTCATTATTTGTATCACTTTCCAATTAATGCTGCTGTTAAATCTTTTCTCTGATCTGATATGGTAAGATATAATGGAGCAAATGAGAGTGGGAAATTAAAGGTTAATCTTTGACTTATGCGAATGTTGCCATAGGTTAAGAGTTGAGCATACTTTTAATACTTGTAGTATCCAGTTCCTTTTATTATTATGGATTTGAATTTCGATTTTGCATTGTTGAGGACTTTTATTAATGAAAGTAAGAGGTTTCATTCTGGTTCAACCATTCATATTCAGTATGGGTCTACATATGGGTCTAGACGTCAGATTCACGGGTTAGAATGGATGGTATGTAGAAACCATACCTTGTGCCACTTGTTTGGATAAAAAAGTTTAAGCAACCCCTAACCCTCACTCAGCATTTTACATTGCCAAGGAAAAAACGGATCTCTATTCGACTTCATTATTTTTAACCACCATGACCATGCCTCTGTCACCTACTCATGTTCTCTCACTTTTTCTTTCCTCTTATATGTGGTCCTTTAATCATTCCCATTTAACCCACCAAGTTGCCACCTTAATATTCTCACCTTTGCTTTCTGTCATCACTTAATTGAATCTTGACATTTATGGCCAAAATTGCAATCCATCTTCTGTATTTTCTCTAGTTATTTTAGTGATGCTAGTCATGGTGGTTTTTGGTGATATTTG
The DNA here is from genome assembly GCA_947645195.1 of Patellifolia procumbens. NCBI lineage: Eukaryota > Viridiplantae > Streptophyta > Magnoliopsida > Caryophyllales > Amaranthaceae > Patellifolia > Patellifolia procumbens. The sequence continues at coordinate 10,999,909 of CANSGD010000972.1, forward strand.
GCTATTTGGTGGTTGTATGGAAGATTTTAGGTTTGCAATGGTAGCAATTTGGGTAGTTAGTGGCTGCTGAGGTGGTCGTGTGAGTCTTGCGGTGTGGTGTGGGTATTTGTGCCTTATATGGTGGCAGAAAGGACTGGTAGGGGAGGAAGATTGGTGATAGTGGCGGTGAAGGGCACGATGGGTAGGGAAGAGACGGGGCGGGCAAAAGGATAACAGTGGAGGCGGAGGAGAAGTAAGTTGTGGTGGTTAGAGACAAGGATGGACTGATAGTATGTAATGTAATTCCTAATATTCATGTTTTCATTATATCTTTGATCGAGAGGTGGGGGTTTGGACCAATACCCATCCCCTAGGTATGAGAAACCTATAATTATACCCACCCCCCAGGTATGAGGTTTAGATGATTCAATTTTTTCTCTTATTTTTTTTTATCATAGTTTGCATTTTCTGTTTTTTACGTTCTCTTCTTCTTCCTGAAATTTCCTCTCATTATTTGCACCAGCTTGATTTTTTTCTGTTTAAATTAGTGTTCAGTGTGGCTCATTCATCTTTCCAGATGAGGAGATTATCTGGCTAAACATTTACAGTGCGCCCATGAATTCTAAACAACCATAAATTTAAGTCTGCATAAAAATGATAGGAAAGAATACTATTAATTTGGGAATGCCAGAAGAGATTTTTGATGGTTTTTGGTCATCAATAGGGGGATTTGGCCAAAAATATGAGAGCGAAGATAAAGAAATAACAAAAAGAGAAGATATATGAAGCTAACACATGTAGCAGAGGTCCTCTGTATATATAAAAAAGAAAGAACATAGTTCCTGGATGATAAGATCAATCTAAAATTTCAGTTCCTGAATTTGTACATATATGCTTACATCTCAACAGAATTGGGATCCCGTCATAGCTGTTCGACATTTTATGTTAATTGACTTTGAAAGATATGTTGACTCAACGAGTTATGTAGGGACTGGTTTGCAAATGTAGTTAGTCTGCTCCGACAGATGACTGAACTATAGCAAGACAACTATAGGTTGTGGACAGCTGAGGACATGAATTTAAGAGTGTGTTGCAGATGATGACAAGATTGTATGCCTAATTTCATTTAATGGGTCCCAAGCTTGGTTTTTTTTTTCTTTTGTTCCCTCACCTCCAGAGATGTAAAAAAAAAAACCAGTACTGAAAAAGCTTGGCTACCATCCTTGCATTCAGTTTAGCTGTTCCTCAACCTCCCCGCCCTCTACATTCTTTGTACGCCACATATCGACTTTTATGTTTACAATTTAAAGGCTTGAGTATTCCTGCAGTATTTTCCGAAAAAGGGTTGCATTCAGAATAAAAGGTTACAGGAGTGTCATTCATTTTATGCGGGTTTGTAAATGATACATCTACTGACACTGTATTGATGGTGTACGTGTCATTTCCTACCTTAATGAGTGACTTAGGACTAAGGAGGTTGCAATCAATCTGACTGTACTGCGATTCTTGGTGTTTAGGGAATGCTTCTTTCATGAGGATACATATTGTTAGCTTCTTCTTGGATGCATACTCGATATGTGTTTGGTTTTCTGTCATACATCTATATGTCTGATTTATCTGTTTGTTGCATTTCGTATGTTGCAGGCTGTTGTGTTTACAAATATCAGTTTGGATAAAGCAATTGAATATGATGAATATTGCCATAATCATCAGCCTCCTATTGCTTTCATCAAGTCAGAAGTATGTGGCCTCTTTGGCAGTGTCTTCTGTGACTTTGGACCCGAGTTTACTGTAGTTGATGTGGATGGTAATGATCCATACACGGGCATAATTGCATCTATCAGTAATGACAATCCTGCTCTGTTAACTTGTGTGGATGATGAGAGGCTTGAATTTCAAGACGGGGATCTGGTGATGTTCTCTGAAGTCTGTGGGATGACAGAATTGAATGATGGAAAGCCTAGAAAGGTCAAGACTGCTAAGGCCCACTCATTCACTCTTGATGAAGACACCACAAGTTTTCGCCCGTATGAGAAAGGTGGTATTGTGACACAGGTGAAGCAGCCAAAGGTGTTGAATTTCAAACCACTACGTGAAGCTCTAAAGGACCCTGGTGATTTTCTGCTTAGCGACTTTTCCAAGTTTGATCGTCCACCTCTTCTTCATTTGGCATTTCAAGGATTGGACAAGTTCATTTCGGCTTTTGGTCGGTTTCCTGTTGCCGGATCAGAGCAGGATGCTCAGAAGCTGGTATCTTACGTTAAAGCAATTAATGATAGTTTGACTGATGGTAAGCTTGACGATATTGACCAAAACATACTTCAGAAGTTTGCTTTTGGTTCAAAGGCTGTTTTGAATCCGATGGCTGCAATGTTTGGTGGCATTGTCGGACAAGAAGTAATAAAGGCATGCTCTGGGAAGTTCCACCCACTGTTCCAGGTTAGTCACTTCTACTGAATTGCTCGTGAACAAAGTTGAGATCCTGCATCTGTAGTGACTGAGTAAAAGCTTAATAAAATATGACTGGAGATTTATTGGCTTCGTACACGCGTCGTTGTGAACAGAGTAGAATTTTTCCTTTCTAATATTCTTGTTTTCGATGTAATTTTTTGCTGTCTTGTCTTCCCCGTCTACATGTTGCCTGTTTCTCATATTATTCTCTTCTATGTTGCCAACAAAGTAGTAGGCCTTTCGCTTTGAAATAGAAACACCCACTCACTGTTCTATAATCTTGAAACTTCTTATTTTTAAGAAAGAATCCATCTAGAATGTTAAGAGCAAAGGGAAGCTTAGTGCGGTTATGAATATTAGGCCTTACTGCCTTGTTATGGAAGTTATCGACTGGTATAACTTTTTCCTGAAATTATTAAATATGTAATTGGACATGATCTTCGTCAGACACTGAAGTGTCGCTTCTATACATAAAGTGGGAGAAGGGGGAAAAAGTCCTGCTGACTGGCTAGTGCCCTACTGAACAGAGAGTATCTCATGGACACTGAAGGTGGTTGCCTGCATTATTTACTTTTGATGGTTATTTTCCCTTCTCTCCCCCCTTAGGAAGTGTTGGAGAGCGAGAACATTTATGTTAAAATCTGTGGTTCTAACTTTGTGTTTTCCTCTTGGATATTGCTACATTATCATTCGTCTCTATATTATCTGTATGTTCTGATTCCAGCACACTTTAAGTTTGTATATATACATGTACATGTATATATTCTTATGTTTGCATTCTGCTTGTTTGCAGTTTTTCTACTTTGACTCTGTGGAATCCCTTCCCACAGAATCCCTGGATCCTAGTGATCTGAAGCCCTTGAACTGTCGATATGATGCCCAAATTTCTGTGTTTGGAGCCAAGCTCCAGAAAAAACTTGAGGATGCGAAAATGTATGTCGTTGGTTCTGGTGCTCTGGGTTGTGAGTTTCTGAAAAATCTGGCTTTGATGGGGGTTTCCTGCAGCAGCCAAGGGCATTTGACAATTACAGATGATGATGTAATAGAAAAGAGTAACCTGAGCAGACAATTTCTTTTCCGTGATTGGAACATTGGGCAGTCAAAATCCACAGTTGCTGCAGCAGCAGCTATTGAAATGAATCCACGCCTTCGTATTGAAGCCCTTCAAAATCGTGCAAGTCCTGAGACGGAGAATGTTTTCGATGACTCGTTTTGGGAGAATCTGAATGTGGTCATCAATGCATTGGATAATGTCAATGCCAGGCTTTACATTGATCAGAGGTGTGTGTATTACCAGAAGCCTCTTCTCGAGTCGGGAACCCTAGGTGCCAAATGCAATACACAAATGGTAATACCTCATATAACAGAAAACTATGGTGCTTCGCGTGACCCACCTGAGAAACAAGCACCTATGTGTACCGTCCATTCTTTTCCCCATAACATTGACCATTGTTTGACATGGGCACGCTCCGAGTTTGAAGGGCTCCTTGAGAAGACACCTACTGAAGTAAATGCCTTCCTGAACAACCCAGGTGAATACGCAACTTCTATGAGGAAAGCTGGGGATGCTCAGGCCAGGGACACCCTGGAGCGTGTTTTGGATTGCCTTGACAAAGATAGATGTGAGACCTTCCAGGACTGCATCACCTGGGCACGTTTGAGGTACTGTATGTTGACTCATGTGGGCTCCTTAATTTTGTTGGTTTGTTGTCCCTTTTACAAACATTCATGTAATCCATGTGTTTAGGTTTGAAGACTACTTCTCCAACCGTGTCAAGCAATTGACCTTTTCATTTCCTGAGGATGCTGTAACCAGTACAGGGGCCCTATTTTGGTCTGCGCCGAAACGTTTTCCACGCCCGTTGCAGTTCTCTGTTAATGACGAAGGCCACTTGCACTTTGTGATGGCCGCGTCTATATTACGCGGAGAGACTTTTGGTATCCCGATACCTGACTGGACCAAATCTCCACAAAAATTTGCAGATGCTGTTAGTAGAGTGATTGTTCCTGATTTTGTACCCAAGACGAATGTGAAAATTGTCACAGATGAGAAGGCTACAAGCATTTCTAGTGCTTCAGTAGATGATAATGAGGTTATTGAACAATTGATTGCAAAGTTAGAGAATAGCAGGGTCAAACTTTCTCCTAGCTATAGGATGAAACCAGTGCAGTTTGAGAAGGTTAGTATTGTTTATTGTTGTTGGCCATGAGCATGCATAACATATTATACCATACTATTATCATTTGCAAATGAAATGAGGCTCTTTTCAGCATTATTATATAAAGGCTATACTTTTTACCTTACTTTGAGAAAGAAGGTGTTTCTGTTATTACCATTGACTAGACAGCCAACTGGCTGGCCATGAGAATATGGTTTCTAGAGATTAGTTGCCATGTTTGTGTTTGTTCTTCTGTTGAAGGGGCTAAACTTGTTGGCAAAATGGATTTGTAGATGTTGAGTGATTTGACTCTCGTAACCACAATTTGGTATTATTAATAAACTCGTTTGAGATTTATGTTTACTTTTCTTCTGAGGGACTAAGCAATGTGCCGTGATGGTCAATTTACCCCTTTTGGTTCCCTTTTCCTTTTACTTATGTAAAAACTCGATTTTTTTTGGTAGCACTGAGGCAATTTCTGAGTTTTCTCCGAGTTGAAAATTGCAGTGTCCATAAAAGTTATTTCTTGTCTTTGAATATCAGCTACAGTGAATCCTGTTTGTATAATAGTTACATATACTAATTGCCGTCATTGACTTGTGTTAGTTTATCTTTGTTTGGTCCTAGAGACCTAGACATTCTAGATTTTGCTTTGCGAACTTTGAGTTCATAAATTTCAATGCATGGTTTGACTCTGCTTTGCTATTTATGAATTTGCAGGATGATGATACCAACTATCACATGGACATGATAGCCGGACTTGCTAACATGAGGGCAAGGAACTACGGGATTCCTGAAGTTGACAAGCTAAAGGCAAAGTTCATTGCTGGGAGGATCATCCCTGCAATTGCAACATCCACTGCCATGGCCACAGGTCTGGTCTGTCTGGAGCTTTACAAAGTTGTGGATGGCGGGCACAAAGTAGAGGATTACCGCAACACTTTTGCCAACCTTGCACTCCCTCTTTTCTCAATGGCTGAACCGGTCCCACCCCAAGTGATCAAGCACCAAGATATGAGCTGGACAGTCTGGGACCGTTGGACTCTGAAGGACAATCCGACATTGAGACAGCTCCTTGACTGGCTCAAAAACAAGGGGATTAATGCTTACAGCATCTCCTATGGCAGTAGCTTGCTGTATAATAGCATGTTCCCAAGGCATAAAGATAGAATGAACAAGAAGCTGGTGGATCTTGCCAAGGAGGTTGCCAAGGCTGAGCTACCCTCAAACCGTAAGCATTTTGATGTGGTGGTTGCTTGTGATAATGACGATGGCGACGATGTTGATATTCCCCAGGTCTCAGTATACTTCAAATAGTTCCATTTTTTGTGGTTGGAAAGTAGGATTCGGAACATTTTAACAGAACACTAGTACATTAGCAGTGGTGTGTGGTTAGCCGAGGCTGGATGATAAAAACACAATGATCCTAGAAATTGTCATCTCTAGGCAATTGATATGGTTGGATTTGGCTAATCTTTACAATTTGACCTCACCTTTCTGCTGATCATTGTGCTGTTATCTGTTATGGTATTCATGTGTTAGCGTAATATTTCGTATTTCGAAGGCATTCGCCTTTCTGGTTGTGACTTTTGAGGATGTAAAGCTTCTGTGCAGGTAGTGATGTTGTAGCAAGATGTGCAGTCTTCTGCCCTTCGTTTGTGGCTAGCTACCTACTTCTAACAATTATCTCTATTCCATAATGGAAAAGGTGGGGGACTCTACTAAAAATCAATATTATTACTATTTTCTAAATCCTAATTAATGGGCACAATATATCTCTCTACAATTAACTGTTTTATAGTTTCTTTATTTTTGGAAATAAGCACATTAAACAAACTATCATTCTTTCAATCTTCCTAACCTCCCTTTTCATAATCTTCTTTCACTGCTTTCTGATAACTGTTTTATTTGTGTGTAGGAATATTGCATGCATTCAAAGCCATATGTAAACAAAGCAATAGGGTAACATTGTTAAGAAAAAGTTTTTGATACAAATTCTCAAATCATGATTTGTATTGACTATCAATTCGACAAAAGAAACAAGCACATATCGAAACTGACCCCTCACTCATTGTGAATTTTTTGTTGACACCATTTACCAGCAACTTCGTTAAGTATCTTGGTTGAATTTCCACTCTTACTTATGGCCTTCCTAGCTGCATCACTTAATTCCTTCATCACACTACGAGCTTTCTTACCATCATCACCATCCATCAAATAATTCACAACTCTAGCAATCTCGTCTGCTTCGATAAGGCCACGCTCATTCTCCTTAGGCCTCAAAGCCACCTTGAGTCCTTCATGAAGCATTACAGCATTCATCCTTTGCTCTGCATAGAGCGGCCAAGCAATCAAGGGAACCCCTTAAACTATACTCTCCAAGACCGAGTTCCACCCACAATGAGTCAAAAACCCGCTTGTCGATCGATTAGCCAAAACCTCAACCTGTGGGGCCCAGTCAAGGACTAACAAACCACGTTCCTTATTTCTTTCCACATATCCCTTAGGAGAAAGATAAACAAAAAGCATGGAACCAGAAAGATAAACAAAAAGCATTACAAGTGAAATACGTGAAAGGTAAAATATTTAGCTCTCGAGCTACGTCGAAGTAGTCGGTACCAAAGAGATCAGTAACGAGAGCGATAGCGTTGGAGAGAGTAGGGAGGACGGAACGAACAGCAGGGAGAGAGAAGGAGTGGATGTGGTTGATGATCACACTGGGGGAGGTATTGGGTGGGAGGAGGGTGGTGTTGATGGGTGGGAGGAATGTCGAGGAGATCGTCGAAGGTAGGGTAGTTAAGAGGGTGGTTACGGCGGAGGTGGGTGGTGATGAGTTGGTTGGGAGGAGGAGAGTGATAGAGAAGTGGTGGTTAATGTGGAGGAGCTTTGCAAATTCAACGAGGGGGATTAGGTGGCCCATACCTGGACTTGGGATTATTACTATGTGGGGTTGTTCTTGTTGTGGGTTTGAGCTCTTCATTTTGGGGCTAATGTGTGGGGACTTATCTGATTTCGGAATGTTATAAACACAATCATTGGCGGACCCAGGGAATTTGACAGTGGGGGGACAATTTAGTTAATGCAACACAAATCTATTTAGTAATAAAAAATCCGGTGCACAATTAAAAAAAGTCAAGTACATATACACAGTTTAAAATGTCATATTAATATTGCAATCCGGGTACATACTACTAAAATATCCTTCGAATCTTCATTCTTTGAAATCGAGCAATGATATCTTCATCAGGAACTTGTAAACACTTCTTTCTCAATAAAAGTCACCAAACAATCATTCATTAGTTGATCACCCATACTATTTCGGAGCTCACTTTTGACTATTGTCATTGCGAAAAACACTCTTTCAACACTTGCGGTAGCGACGGGAAGAATCAACATCAACTTGATAAGCAAATGTATTAGAGGGTAAGTCTCATGCAACTTGGTATTGACAAGCATCATAGAAAGAGAATTAATATCGTGTAAATCTCGAAAATTCTCATTTTCTAACATGGTTTGCTTGAACGCATCAAGTTGACAACCAAGACTCACCAACTCATTATTTGAAAAGTCTTCGGGATAAAAAGAAGCAAGTTTAAGCACCTTGTAAAAAACAAAGACAATAATTAAAAAAAATAGACAATAATTAATATTATACATATATATACATAGAAGGTTAGATTTTGTACCTTTTCTTTGTCAAAGGATGAAAAATTATCCTTAGGACTTAGGCTAGCCATGCAAGTAAGTAACTCCATGTTCCTCTCATTGAATCGGTTGTCAAGTTCTTGAAGTTGCAAATCAATCACTTCTAAGAAAATTTCAATCCGAAAATGATGTTCATTTGTAGCATGTTCAACAAAACGCCTTGATCTTCATTGAGGAACATAACTAGACTCCATAATGGGAACATCAATTATGTGTTTATTGCAAAATCATGTTACTTTTTGCAATAAAGTCTTCCATCCTTGTTCCCTCATTGTTTGTAAGACTTTAATTGTACTTGAAACAAGCCTCATAGCATTAACAATATCTTGTTCTTTTCTTTGTAAAGCAATACACAAATCATTAGAGTACCCAAAAATAGTCAACATCAATTGAGCCATAAAAATAAAATCAAATGACTCTAATAATCCCAACACAAGTTGAGCTTTGAACTTATCATCCAATGAACCATGTTTGCCAATGTCAATAAGTACCTCAACAATTGAAGGAAACAAAGTGATAATGTTAAGCATGCATTTGTAATGTGAGCTCCAACGTGTATCACCAGGTCTTTTCAAACCAAGCTCTTGATTCAATCCCGAACCACTTTTAATTTGCCCCATATCTAATGCTTTAGCAACCTTTCGAGCTTGACTTGTTCGAATCATTTCTCTTCTTTTACTAGAAGCCCCAACCACATTCAACAAGTTTGCAATAATTTCAAACACCCAACCACAATTTTCATTCTTCTTAGCAACACCAACTAGAGTTAATTGAAGTTGATGGGCAAAACAATGAATATAATAAGCACTAGGAGTATCATTCATAATCAATGTCTTAAGCCCATTAATTTCACCCTTCATGTTGCTAGCCCCATCATATCCTTGCCTTCTAATCATTGATGGACTCAAGTTATATTCCACTAGATTTCTATGCACGCGATGCGTGCGACAACAATTTTATTATGAAATTTTATAATCTACAGTAGATAATTTTATGGATAGTCGCATTTTACCACTTAAACTTTTCATGTTTTTAGAAATTCCCACCTTAATGATTTTTTTTAGATTCCACCTACCATTTACAATTTTATTAAAAACTCCCACCACTTAACGGGTTTTGTCAAATTTCATTAACAAAAAAGCCGTTAAGTGGGTCCCACATATAGATTTTGTTAACAAAATGAAATTTGAAATAGTTGCAATTCTTTCCAAATAGTTGTAATTCGTTCCAAATTTGCTCTAAATTTATTGAGGATTTGCCATTAAATTGATGAAATTGACTTCAATTTCAGCATAAACTAATAATACAATGCATATGTGGGGGCCACTTCACGGTTTTTTAGCAAAATTTAACAAAAATCATTAAGTGGTGGGAATTTCTAATAAAATTGAATGATATGTGGAAATTTAAAAGAAAAATTCATTAAGTTGGGAGTTTCTAAAACATGAAAATTTTAGGTGGTTTTGAACCAAAAAAATCCTAATTTTATTTACATACGATGCGTGTTTTGTGTACGTAACATGATAAAATATGAAGGTACACAACATATTTTATTTTCAAGCTAAAGTTATTTTGGCTTATTTTTGTTTGAAAACATCTCTTACTCCCCACCATCAACTAAAACTTTTGTTATATAGTACCCGGTAATGTATTTTTTGTTCATTGTCCAAATGAGAAAAAATTCAAAAGTACTTGAAAATACTTTATCATATTTCTCACTCATGCTAAAATACTTTATCGGGATCAATTTGATCAAATGTGCATTCACTCATGAACAATCAATTACTCATGTATTTCAAAATAAAAAATTTCAAAAGTATATAAAAGTATAGCAAAGTGGGTGTCTATCTATAGATCTCAAGAAAATATAATCGTTGATATTTTTTTAATTGTTTTTACTTTGTAGGTTTTTAGATATTTTAGTTAGAAGTTATGAACATCTTTTATTAAAAATCTGATGTCTAAATTTGGAAATAAAACTTAATTATTTAATAAACTCATTGATTTATTTTAATTATTTTTCTTTTTTTTCTTTTTGGTGTCCACCCCCACCTCTTCACTTATATAATAGAGATAAGCAAAGACAATATTGCATTTTTTAAAGATAGAGCAGTAGTATCACCAACATGAACACAATGATAGAGCACCATTGTGCTTGCTATTCGTCGAAGCATTAATTAAATTACCAAAAAGAAAAAAAATATACTTCCTATGTTCCAAATTAAATGCAACAGCCAATATTTTACACTATTCACAGTATGTACTTTGACTAAAATTTGAGCTTTACACATAATGAAAAACATAGTCAAGTGGGATCTTGTTAGATTCGTCTCGTTAAATAATTTTGTAATATCAACTTTTTATAATTTTTACTTATATATTATAGTAGATATTAACCGTTAAAGTTATGCCTCGACAAACGTAAAAGGTGAATTGTTGCATTTAATTTGGAACGGAGGAAGTATTAGAAATGAACGTTTTAAGAGTATCCATTTCATTTTGAAGAGAATGTTCTTCGCCTGCCAGTTGCAATTTGCTCTAAATAATGGGAGTAGAAACGTGGGGATCAAGTATGAATAATGGGAGTAGTACCTCTTTTTCAGAAATATTATCACACTTGGTATTTTCACACGTATCAATGCAAATCTTTGAGCATTACTATCTATGGTTGTGTATTCGTAAAAATTATAAAATGTAGATTTTAATTAAATTAGTATTGAGAAGAATGTAATATGATCACACATGACTATATTTTTCATTATATTATCACACTTTTGCGTATATAAATCATAAATAACAATCAAAGTGAACTTTGTGAATAATGTTTACTTACAAATGTAGTTTTTTTGCGAAATGAATGGAAAATAATGATTTTATTGACTATCAACTCCACTCATGGGGTACAGGCGTACCTTGACTCCGAAAAATGAAAAACAAGGAAAAAACGGAAAGCTCAACCAATAGTACATGTATAGATAGACCTTGTTAAGGTGAATATGAGCCAAAAAGACCTTAAAAACTCATCTTTTAGAATAAAACAAACCTGACCCAATAAAGATAAAGATAAAAAACACCCTGTACAAATAAAACGGACAGAGTAATATTATTGATTACTATTATAATATAAATATTAACAGTAATTACAATAACATTATAAATAAGTTGAACGTGATGTGACTTGAACTAAATACAGCTCAATTTTGCTGGATATTTCATTAAGTTAGTCCAAAAAAACAATATATGATTCCCCTATCAATAGCGCAGATTGGTTAGAGATTATAGGTAGTGAGTTCGTCGGTGGTCTGGCTCGATGATACATGAGAAAACAAAAGCCTTCCATTTTCAACACTTAAAAGATCCCAATATCCCATTCCGTACTTCTTCTAATATGAGGTTTTTATTTGTAGATTTACATTTGGAAAATCAAAGAATTAAACATAATACTTAATCGGTTTTTCTAATCTATGCACCAGGTGTATATGATTAGTTATTTAGTTTCCCTTCCCCTTAACAAACTTGCTAAATAAGTATAAGCCAGATAGGAAATTATCTTTGCAATTTTATTTTTCTTACCAATTTACCTACTTAACATAATCATTTTAAGAGAAATTTGTCAAAAACAATCTTATATAAGTTCCATTTTGTGAGAAACAACCTTATAATTTATTTATTTTTGTGACAAACAACCTTTAAATGTTATTTTTTTGTGAGATGAAACCTCATGACCTCTTTCCGGGGTTGACCAACAAGTTCCGTTGTTGACTTGTTATTTGTACATTGCTTATCAATTTTTTTTGGTGTGAGGGAATTTTTTTGGGAAAATTTGATTTACTTTGGGGGTGAGTAGGGTTTATAAAAGGGAGCAAATTGAGAGAAATGAAACTCCAATCTGATAAAAAAGAGAGTGCAAGTAGAACAAATAATCAGTCAACACTGGAACTTGTTGACCAACACCGAAAAAAGACCCTAAGGTTTTATCTCACAAAAAAATAACTTTTAAAGTTTGTTTTTCACAAAAAAATATTATAAGGTTGTTTCTCACAAAATGGAACTTTTATAAGATTGTTTCCGACAAATTTCTCTCATTTTAAATATAGTGTCTTATATTAGCTTTTACTTGTTTAGCAAATTTATTGGGGGAAGGAGAATCTAAATAGCTTATCACATGCACCTAGTGCATAGGTTAGAAAAACCGATACTCAATTTAGTGATAATGAAACTCTTTTTTGGGGGGAGGGGGAGGGCCAAGGGGGATTTGGAAATTCCATTCAAAATTTTCCCTCGCCCTCTTAAAAAGTCTAACTTGCTAACGTGGATAGGTTGGTCTATGAGAATTCAGATGCGTTGGTCTAGTACGGTATTTCTCCTTACCATCAAAGCAATAGTCTTGAGAAAGCTGGAAATCGACTAAATAGCTACAAATTCTGCTAATGGAATATCTACTCGTATCAAATTCAAGGAAATTATCTTATGATATAAAACTTTATTATTAGTTTTATTACTACATAATGTCTTATCTGCTTTCTCTCTTATAGATATAAATACCAAATTAGGTATCAAAGGAGCTTTCAGGAGAAAAGAAGAGTTGATTAGTTCCCTCCCAACTTGGTAATTATTTTTCCTAGTGACATCATTGCTGTACTGATTATGAACTCCACTCAAGGCTGTGGTCTATGAACGCTGTTTTATATCAGGTGTTGCGGTTTCTATAACTCGGTTAAAACGACAAATGCTCGTATAAACAACAACAACAACAACAACAACACAACAATCTTAGAAATATACTAGTGCTAGTGCTAAGTATGGAAGTGCAAAACTCTGCAGTATATGCAGTAATGATTATGGTTCAGTTTGCTTATGCAGCAGCAAACATCTTAACCAAACTCGCTCTAGAGAAAGGACTCGATCAACTCGTGTTTGTGGTGTACCGGCATATCATCGCCCTGCTAGTGTTAGCCCCTTTCGCCTATATCTTAGAAAGGTATACAATCTCGTCTATGTTCATGCTTTTACACGACTAGTCTGTCTGCTGATTAATAAAGTATGTTCATACTTCATACTGTCTCAGTAGATGTAAGATTTTATAGTTTGTGTGGTTAAATGATCAGGAATGAAAGACCTCCATTTTCATTAATGGTGATGCTGAGGATATTCGTTCTTGCTTCTCTTGGAACTACCATTCATCTGAATGTGTATTATGCTGGCTTAGCATACACATCTCCCACAGTTGGCAGTGCTCTTAGTAATGTCGTTCCTAGTTTTACGTTTCTCATGGCTCTTCTCATCGGGTACAGTTTCTATATGTAACAATGATTAAAATAGTTGTCCCATAGGTACACAATATGAGCTTTCTGTTATGCATGGTTGAACTCACTTTAGGCTCGTTTGATGGAAAACATTTATGTTTCTCTTAATGGTGGATAATACTTCTCCTATGTGTAAAACCTTTTACTTATTTTCCTCCCATTTCTTTTCGAGTGAAAACCCTCTCCAGTAAATTACCTAAATTACACGAAGGGTCGGAGATGATTTAAAGATCATATCCTAAATTTATCACTCCCCAAAGTATAGTGCACTGAAAAGAATCCTGACTCTTTCTTTTCCATTCTTTCTTTTCCCCCAATGTCAAGATACTAATTTTCCCTTGGACAATAGTTTTCATTGAAAATATTTTCCTTCCAACCAAAACCCTTTTTTTTGGATGAACTAAACGTAGGTTTTTAATTTTACCTCGATACTTTTTACCAAATGACTTAGAAACATAATCGAATTTTGGTTTGATCGAAAAAGTTTACCCAATAAGTACCAAATCTAAATTTAAACCACCCAAAACCAATTGAACCTTGATAGTTTTGCTCAAACATTTTGAAGAACTAATTACCGACTCGTCATCATCAAATCATCAATAGTATGACTTGGTTTATATAAGCCAATTTATAATGGGCATGTAAACCCTCAACAAAAATGAAGCAACCACATATAGAATATGTAACTGACTTGGTCTTTATTAGCCATATTATATTGGGCATGTAAGCCCTCTACAAAAATGAAGCAACCACATAGAATATGTATCTAGCCTAGTAAGTATTCTTTGCAACACATTTAAGCGTAATGGTTGCCTTTAAGAACTTGTTTGCAAAAAAATAACACACACTAACATATTCTAACAGGATCGAGAAAGTAAAGTTGAGAAGAATAGCAAGTCAAGCCAAAGTGGTAGGAACACTCTTGAGTGTTGGCGGATCACTCATCTTCACCCTATGGAAGGGTGGCTATCTTTTCAGAGGCTTCAAGAGCCCACTTCTTAGTATTGCTGGTTTCGAGTTATCAAAGCATGGCAAGCAAAATTGGATCAAAGGTTCGTGTCTTATTTGCGCAAGCCACATTGCTTGGAGCGTGTGGCTGATCTTCCAGGTTAGCTACCTAGCCCTCCTTTTTCGAACACAAAGATACATACACACACAATGATATCAGGCTACCATAAACTTTAAGCATGCAACACGCCAACACTATCATTAAGCTTAGTGAACACTACTACAGGTTCCCTAACTTGATGCATGACTGGGTCGCGTGTGCAATGAAAGCTACCGACATCCTCTTATCTTCAAACTTTCAGGTTCACGTGCATACAGTATATCCAGCTACATTATCACTCAATGCATGGATTTGCTTGTTCGCGACCCTTCAGTCATCTCTGATTGCCCTGTTCTTCAGCACAAGCATTGATGCTTGGAGACTAGAATGGAATGTCCAGCTCCTAAATATCGTATATTGCGTGAGTAGCAAAAACATATTACTATATCTAATGGAAACTAATTGAAAAATGTTCTACTGATGCAGTTTACAAGTCACTAAACCTCAAAACTAATTTCAACAGGGGGTTGTAATTTCGGCAATCGTGAATTTCCTGCAACTGTGGTGCATCAACAAAAGGGGTCCAGTTTTTGCCGCAATGTTTAACCCACTCCAACTCATTATAGTCGGAATTTTCTCCGCCATTGTTTTGGCAGAAAGACTTCATCTGGGAAGGTAAAGGTCCACACTTTTACTTTGTAAAACCAAAGCAATGATTAGTACAAAAACATTCTCATAATCACTAATACTAGTGTTTATGTGCAGTTTAGTAGGGGCATTTCTAATTGTTATAGGACTGTATTCTTTTCTATGGGGCAAAAAGACTGAGGCTAAAGCACAGCACCCTCGACCTCAAGAAAGCACGGCTGAAATGGGCAGAAATCCTCGCCGCGAAGATGGCAAGGAAAGAGAGATAAAAGAGAAAGAAATGGTAGAGGATGCTTCTGAATTTCAACAAGCAGAAATGATGCAATGACTGACAGCTAGCATCCTTTAGAACTGGGTATCATACCATAGTAGGTTATAGTTAATGGCACACTCGTGGATCGTCCATAGTATAGTTAATGGACCAAGTTTATCAATAACTTTTCAAGCTATTAATTGTAAACCATTACTAAGTTAACTGCAGCATGGTAAAGTTAGAATTTTCATTTCGTTATTGGCTTATTGCAGCCCAAGTAGCACACCACTAATATCCCTGGTTTCTTGATTTTTTTTTCTTATTCCAGATATTCTGTTTTACACAAACTTAAACTTTAGACAAACACGCTGAAGAGCAATCAAGGAGAAGTAGTCTATTGCAATTTATACGATTAAAACTGGCGATGATGATCAAGGAATAACTTTAGAAATTACCAAATACTTCTATGACTTTACATGAATTAATGAAGCAATAATCGGGGACAAAAACAGAATATAGACTCAAACCACCAAAGTAGTGGATGCATTGAATTAATCAAAGTTTCACAAGGCCAATAGTAGGCCACCCCTTGATCCGGTGACCTGATAGATAAGGATCATTCCGTTAACAACCCCCAACCCCACCCCAAACCCGACCCAGATCCCGACCCCAAAACAACAAAGGCGACTATAAAACCTTGTGAAGACCAAAATTTACGTCTGCAATGACGTGAATACTGGACCTCAGACTCCTTAACCCTGACATAACCCATACCTGACACCCCGCAAGGCTGAGAACAGAGGCAATGACACATTGACATTTTTTCTGCAGCAACACAACATTTGCTTCACCTCATGAAACCATAACCTGACCAATCATACCCTGCGTCCATAATGCAGTGTCCTTTAGCTGTTCATCACCAGATTCCAAACACTCATGGATGAATTCAACACAAAACGAGCAGTCTTTCAAAAATATCTTTGCATTTTGACCAAGTGCGTCAGCAAGATCACCCAAAACTGCAATTGCAGCTCTTGTCACACTCTCATCTCTGCACAACAATTAGAAGACAACTCAAATTAGAAAAAAGCTACATACGAAAGCAAGTGATAGATGGCAAGAATGGGAGAAGTTCAGACAATACCTCTGTTTATCCCTAAAGACAAATTCTAGAAATTGCAGAAGATGTTTTGCATGTGGCACAAGGAGCTCCGGCTTAGCATCCTTTAAACCCTGCAGTATCCCAGAGTAAGCTTCAAAGATACTACGCCTTAGCTGGTTGCCATATTCCATCACCTCATCATCACTTGTATCCATCTGAGCGCACACTTCAGATGCACTCTGTAGCATGGGTATAGCATAGCCAAGGTACTTCTCAAACTCTGCTCCTATTGAAAGAGCAATATCACCAAAGCACGAAAATATTGGCGGTTTGACTAAACGATGAAGGTCTCCACTGGAGAGATCCTTAAGAAGGAGGGACATTATACCATCACAGTATGGTAACATCTTATCATCCAGAGCACGGCAGATATCACCAACTACCCCAACTGTAATGCTACAGACCTGGTATTCTTCAAAGTTCTGCAAACCCATCTCCAAATACTTGTAGAACTCAGGCATGTACTTACCAAACTCTGCACCAGTTGCATAAGCTAATGCACCGATAGCAAGCATTGCCTCTTCATGCACTGTAGAACTGCGGGAAGCAAAGATTTTTAGGAACAAGATCATGATCTGATCGGCACACTGAAGTATGATTTGCTTCGTCTCATCAACATTAAGCTTCTGGATGATGACCTGTAGGACACCACAGAGTAGTGCTTGTAGTTCTCCTTGCTTTTCTTTATCAATTGGAAGATCAAAAGACTGCGATAACTTATTCATTATAACATGATGAAGCAGCTGCTCAATGATTTGAGCTGATTCTGGCACATTAGCACACCTAACTACCTCATTCAAAGTTTCATAAGCAGCAGACCGGAGTTTAGAATCAGCACTATCTGTTCTATCAGCAGCTGCAATGAGAGAAGCTATAATCTCTGGGAGATAAGGCGTGAGGTTAGATGAGCTTGCTCCATCATCTTCAAAGCCCTGAGCAAGGTAATAGATAGCACCACATATCTTTTCGGCTACATGTGCAGTATCCTTGATGCTTTCCAGCAGAACGGACAGAATAGGTTTGAGGTTGGCAGCCGTGATGACTGAAAATCCAGAAGCTGGACAATGCAGCAGCTCAAATATGCGGCTCAACGTCCAAGCAGTTGTGTCCTTTACATGATCATTTTGGTCTTTCATTGCCTTTAGCAGGAATTCCAAGCCTGCATCAACTAGAGGCGAGAGCTTTTCAATGCTAGGGCCTTCCAGGATTGAGCCAAAGGCAAATGTAGCCGCTTCACGGCAGCGCCATTCTGGACTAGATATATTCGCCTCCACAAAAGGCATCACAAGCGGCACGATAGCATCACCAACCGTCCTGGCCACAAGACCCAAACATGTCCCACCAGCCATTGACAGATTCCAAATGCTGTCATCCTGGTCTTGATCCTCCTCTTGTTTCAATAATGTTTCCAACAACATTGGTACCAGAAACTGCAACGCCTTCTCAATGAAGCGAGAATGAGGAGCTTCAGACTGGTCGCTTTGCATACCAAATGATTCTTGAATCTCAATCTCTTCATCACATATTGAGCTCCAAAATTCAATTGCTTGAAGGGCAACCACCTCTTCATCTTCTTTTACTGCTTTTGATGTAAGTTCAAAGAGAGTCTGCATGTAGGGTTCAAGTACGTCATAATACATCGATGCAATCGCCACGAGACATTCATAATCAGCCTGCCTAATTGCCACCTCCTGGGATGTTGCAGTTTCACAAACAACCTTCATGATGTAATTCCGTTCCATCTCATTCTCAAAGTTAGTTTGTGCAAAAGCAAGAGCGTTATATAAAGCCTTTGTTGCCGCAAGGCGAATTTCTGCACTATGTTGAGCTAGGTTCATGCCCTGAACAACAGCTGTAAGAATGGCATTCACTTCGCTCTGTTCCAGCTCCTGATGCGATGTCTCCTCGCAAACATACCCAAGTGTCTCCAATGTAGCTTGTTTCAGTGAAGCAGGACTATCTGGTTGAGTCACATTATTAAGCAAAGATGAAATCAGATCAGGCCATTCCTTTCTAGGAATTTCGATGGAAGCAATTTTGGCAATCACTTGGGATGAAGTGTGCCATGCCTCCTGCGTCAAGGATCGAAGTGTCCTCAACAGGAGCTCTTTGATCTGTGACTTCACAGAAGAATCAACAGCCACCCACTGTTGCACAAGATGATCCTTCCGAGAAGAATCTTTAGCATCCAAAGAATTCTTCAGCACGATACCAGCCAGCCTACGAGACTCGATCGGCTTTCCATCATGTGAGAGCTCTACTGACAGTGCCAGCAGGAAACCAGATGGGTTCTGACTCTGGAACTGTCTGAGGGTAGCCTCAGCTTCTGTGCGGACTTTCGCATCAGGTGATTGTGCTGCCAGCAGAAATGAAGTAACTTCCATCGACATTTTCAACTTCTAACACTGCAAGCAAGAGGCAACATGAATGACAAATCAAAAATAACCATTAATAAGCATTATAATAAAGGTGGGCCGATCTGAGGAAACGAGGCAATGAATCCAATAAATGTGAAGGCACCATAACCATCATCAATGAACTTTGTCAATAAACTA
Organism: Patellifolia procumbens; assembly: GCA_947645195.1. Lineage (NCBI taxonomy): Eukaryota > Viridiplantae > Streptophyta > Magnoliopsida > Caryophyllales > Amaranthaceae > Patellifolia > Patellifolia procumbens. The sequence goes on from CANSGD010000972.1 coordinate 11,019,175, forward strand.
GGGTAATAAGGACAAAAAATCTGAACATGTTTCAAGCATTATAAACCTAAATCTGACAAAAAAAAAAAGGTCTTCATGACCCTTTCGTTGACAGAACCAGTACGAAATGAAAAGAGAATAATTTGATGTAAAACAATCACAGATTGCAGAACAAATATCATTCATACTAGTAATTTTAAATGCCTAAACAACTAAACATCGCATTTCTTCCTACAACATCGGAAGGTCAGAAATGATACCAGGGGGAATCCACGACTAGTAGCTGCACTAGCTATTAACTAAACCCAAAGTACAATTCAAACTACGCAGCTCGAAGCAACGAGGCTCAAACGCAAAAACATCTAACCTATAAGGACATTCATCTAAAATATCATTTCAGCAAAAAAAACACAATCAGCAGAAACACAATCAGCTGAAGAACAAGTTAAACTTTTGCAGCTTCAGCCGATACGGCAATCGTCTTTAACCGAAACACATAGTCTGAGACTCTCTCAAACGCCTAATAAATCAGTTGAGCATTCAGACAATAACATTATAAACAACAATCAAAATTTGAAAACCAACTCATTCTTCACAAACTAACAACTTACAATCCAGTTACAAATCATAAATCAAAATACAGCTAAAACACTAAAAAAAAACAAATGCAACAATGAAAACACCTAAAACACACTCCAAACCCTAAAAAAAACTAAAATCTAAACAATTAACCACAAATGAAGCAGATCTATAAAAAAAATGACAGCAAAAAACAGTAACAAAAAAGCTCAAAATTCAGATAAATAAAAAGAGATATACCTTAATAAACACGAATCCGAAAAGGAGGATGATAATAACACTAAATTAGGAAGAAAGTTTATCCACTTGTTACAATAATGAGAGATGATAAAAAAAAAAACACAGAGAAAAGTTGAAACCCTAATTTCTCGGTTTTTTTTATCAAACTCTGAAAATGAGAGAGAAAGTTGCAGAGAAGAAAAGGAAGTTTGCAGTGAAGAAGAAGAAGAAGAGTTTGAATTTATAGTGAGGAGAGAGAAAATGAGGAGAGAGAAAGAGAAGTTCGAAAGTGGAGAAGAAGCGGGAGGAGAGTGAGATTGTGGGAATGGAGGAGAGAGAAAGAGAGTGGGGGGGAAGAAGGAAGGTGGGGAGGTTTTGCAGTGTGACTGTGTGAGTGTGATGGACAAACCCTAGATTTTTGAAATTTCGCACGTATCAATAGTTTCCCGTTGCGTGTGGATATCACAGGGGTATTTTCGGTATTTGGAAATTTGGAATTGGGGATTTACATTTTACATTTACACCCTTTTTTTAAATTTTCAAAATTTTCTTAATATATTGAAGTAATTAATGCTCTTTTCTTATATAGGTCAAATAAGGAACTTTGAAACAAGATTTACACTATTGGTTTTACAATTTAATTTTTTAAAAGGAAAAGGCTAGGGTATTAAAATAGTGAAAGTATTAGGTCAGATCGTCTGACCAATACTTACTGTCAGACGAGGCCCAATACTTTATCTTTCTTCACACAAACAACAACAACAATGAAGTAGCAGCAACCTCCGGCGACGCCACGCCCAGAAACCGCCATTAACTCGCCGGCAGCCACTTGAAATCTTCATTGATGATGATCGTCATCGTCTTGCACAAACATAAATAAAAATAGTTGGCAGTGGTTTCAATGGAATGCGATTGATCCCTCAATGAGATGATTATAAGTAGAACAGAGAGTTTAGTGTGGATGGACATAAGTGGAGCACACCATTTAGTTTTGTGATTGGAAGGAATGATGTCCATTGTTCTGGAAAGTGATTCTGGCAGCAATAAGATGATTATAAGAGTAGCAGTGAGAACTGGTACTGAAAATTCACTTTATGAAGTCGTTTTGCGTCCGAATTCATTGTCAAGTCCATACAGGTCAGATTCAGTTCACACTCCAGATCTATTTACCATACTTGAATCCTGAACCATGAGTTGATGACTTCTTTATAAATGAAAGGATAGTATAAGTAACTGAAAACTAATTTACTTTCATTTAGAACTTATTTTATTTCATTTACTTAAGTTTTGTTTTCAGTTAGAATAAACCACGTAAATGAAACAATGAGATATTAAAAGACATTCAATTAAAAGAAAAAAGATCAACTGAAAAAAAATTAAAACCAACTGAAAAAAAAATAAAACCAACTGAAAAAAATTGAAACCAACTGAAAATTTTTTGAAACCAAATGAAACTCGTCCGACCAAATGTTATGGTCAGACGCGTCTGACCCAATACCTTCTCATTAAAATAAGGACAAAATGTGCATCTATACATAGGGAGTCACTTTCACAAAGCGATAGTTCTCCCATCTAGATGATGGGCAAGAGAACTCTAATGTCTTTTCACATGAGTAACAGAAGCATAGTTGAAGCTACTACAAGAAAACATGATATCCTTAAGTACATCATTAAGGTCGGAAAGGAAGAAAACTCATTTTTGTCAAGACGTGAAACTAGGGTCTCGTAATTAGTCACGAATATAACTTCCTTTAATTCGTAGTGTTCTCCCAATCTCCCTGCCATGCAAAGGGATTTGCCTTCTGCTATTTCCGGATTGTGTGGACTCGCCTAGTTGTCGTAAAGAGAGCGGAGCCCTTGTGATTCCTTGCCACCACCTCTAAACCAACCCAACCTTCCACATTCAAAGAGACATTGACGTTAAGCTTTATCATGCCTGCTGGTGGGGTGGACCAAATTCGCTGTCTCTTGCCTTTGTTTCGCAAACTTGTCCCTGCCGCATAAATATGCCTTGCATACTCCCCATACTCCTCAGCTAATCTATGCACTCGAGCCATTATATGTTCTATAACCGTACTTTTGTTCTCAAAAACCGGCTGATTTCTTTCACCAAACACGCACCAAGCATGAAACCTATCTTTTTGGCACACCTTACTCTCAATCTCCTTCCAACTCGCCAACATCATATAATGATTTTGATGCGTTCCTTTCTATCATTGTTTGGCAAGCATGGCAACCACAATCCTCCCAAACATCACATACCCGACAACAATAAAAAAAAAATAGTGTGCCATGTTGTTTAATCCTCTACTTCACAATGTGGGCACACAACTTAATCTAGAAAATGCCAGTTGCTTAAGCAAAGCTTTCATAGGTAGTGTTGACATACAAAGGCGCCATGACAAGTGCCTCGCTTTTGGAGCAATGCCCCCTCCCAAATCACCATCCATGCTTGGTGAAAACCATCCAATAAGTCACATCTTTTCCAAGCATATATGTCATTTTGACTGAATATATCCCATCCCTCGTGAGTGCCCTTGATAATTCATCCATGGTAACCAGAAGACTAAGGGGTGGAGAAAATACATTTTTGATCTCTCTCATTCAGGTGTCTCACAATGAAATCCTCTCTCCACGCTATCCAATCAATATCAACCAAGTCCTCCACAAGTGTAACTCCGTCCACCCTTTTTGACGTAAAGAATTGTCCTTACCTCATCCGTTACGCACGGTGCCTCCAAAGTATTGATCTTAGAGCCATTCCCCACCCTTCAAATGTACCCCTCCTTCACTAGCGCTTTAGCTCCTCCAAAAACTTTTCCACGAGTAGCTACACGAGTATCAAAGTGTGACATCAAGAACATCATAACTCGGGTATTACTTTGCTTCCAAGACACTTCCCAATAAAGAGTCTAGGTTACGCATTAGACGCCATATTTTCCGTTTCAGTTTACACATCTTGTTCCCTAAAAGTTAAAACCCATTTCTCCAAGACATTTCAGTTTAACATCTTGTTCCATACCTTCCAATGAAAATCTTTCGCTCTTTGTGGGGACGCCACTTCTCCACCAAAACCTTGCCACAACAGCATGAATTTCACCAATGATAGTAGAGGGCAGTCTATAGAGTCGCATCAAGTAAGTGGGGATCGCTTGAATAACGAGTTTGAGCAAATTGAATTAATTGATCTAGATAATATTATGAGATAACGACAACATGAATTTTTATTATAATTAACATTTGCTTAGTATTTAGATTAGAACATGACTTAATTAACCTACTAACATTTATCCACTTAGTTCCTTACCTTGAGGAGCAATACTACTTCCACTTATCCCATAATCCCGTGTTCAATATAACATGCCAGTAGTATGGAAGTGGTTTAATAGGATTAAACACAATTACTCCCTTATATAACGGCTAAGTTGTCCCATATTCCCATGTTCCTTGACTAAAGGAACAACTCCAGTTCCTTACCATATTTTGATCATTGTTCTTTATATAAGAAACCTAATTACACCCTTATATAACTAAGGTCCTTTTCTCTTGGAGTTTCCACTTGGGAACTTCATTGCTTAAAGTTCCAACTTATGAACTTCATTCAGTGGCGGATTTACATTCAAAGACTTGACCCCACTTGAATTGTTAAAATTGCGAAATTTCCCTTTAAAAATTTATTGTTTTGGAAATTATCTTATAAAATTGACCATTTGACCCCGATAAAACGTAACAATTACGTTTTGACTCCACGGAATATTTTTTCTGGGTCGCCACTGACTTCATTGCTTGAAGTTCCAACTTACGAACTTCACTTATTATCTTTATAAAGCACCTTTTTAAGTTCCTTACAAACCTTGTTAGTCATTACTTTGGTTTGTCACCATCAAAATCATATTGGGTCGACAAAGTTAAAAATTTAAAACCTTTTACATTTACTCATAAGTCTATGGATACACCCGTAAACTCCAAAACTTAATTGCAAAACAATAATAAAGATGTGTGAAAGCAGGTTTTGCCTTTTTAAAAAAAAAACTAACGCGATCTTTTTCTTATCCGACGAGGATAGTATCTATATCGATGAAAAATGAGAAACCCTGTTTTCCAACATTATCTAGATAAATTGTTATAAATTTAAGGTTTACAAAAAAAATAAGATATGGTCAAAGTTATACAAAGTGGTGCAAAATATTGCATACTATATAGAATAAAAGGAGAGAGTGTTACAAAGGGGTTAAAAGTTCAACAACAGCAGTGAGCTTCCTTTATTTCTCATGATAAAATCCACAAAAAGCTCAAGTAGAGTAAATTACATATTTACATGACAAGAAATGCAAGTACAAAAGGCCAAAAATGTAACTAAAACCTAATAGCTAGATATATAATCATCCTTGGCTGCACATAATGCATAGCATAATATATACCTCAAACATACATTCTATCATTCTATTGATCTGAAGGCCCGATCTCTCAGATCCTGGATCCGCCACTCTCGAAAGTACTACTTAAATCTCTTAACAACAATATAGTACACTAGAGTTATCTTACATGCATCATCTAAGCTAAAACTAGTACTTACTATTTCTTGCAGTAATTTGAGGTTTCAAGCTAGCACGAACTCTTCTCACAGGACTCTTCACTCCACAGAGCCTGTGTTTCGCACGCCACGGAAAAAAGACTTGGAAACCACAACCCTTAGATGAGTATGCTTCTCCTGTTACTGACCTTGGAACACATGATAATCCTTCCCTATGAAGGTTATTTCTTGGATACACTTCAATCGAACTCGGATTATTATTGTTGTTGATGTTATTATTCTCTTTGTCATTAGCATCAGCCAGAGCAGATAAAGATGATGCAGCTAATGCAGTTGCAGCTGGAAGAAATCTTTGGATCATAAAATTTGGTGATAGTGTAACAACATCTTTTTCTCCATCAAATTCGAGTCGTTCACTCGTGTTTAATGAATCCGTTAAGGAGAACAAGTCTATAACATCCGAAATAAAACTACCATCATCATCATCAACATCATTGTTTTCATTACCTTCAAAGCTGTTTTGAGACGTTAACGATGTTGGCTGATCATCATCTTCTTTCCAACGGATAAGTGGTGGCTTAGGAAGAGGTAAAAAAACCTTACTACCTTCCACACCATTCTCTCTTATCGCGTCTTTTGGCTTCCCGGGACTCTGCTCCCATGAAAAGGGTACTCGATCACACGAGCCACCAAGTGAATTTGTGCGCGAGTATTCAATGCTAGTTATCGAACTAATGTTAGACCGTCTTGTCGATATGAGGGGAGCATTGAGATCTAACCTTCTTGGACGTTTTGTATCAATGTCTTTCATGTCTACAACTCTTTTAGTTCTGTAACTACTGTAAGATATATGTATGTGCAGCATTATATGTTATGTTTTTGGAGAAGTGATAGTTTAGGTGGTTGAGTCAATTTACTGTAAAGAAGCTGCAGCTGTGGATTCTCGTGTATATTCAACCAAGTTCCCTTTTTTGTGTGTGTTTTTGATGTGCTTTGGCTTTTGGTAAGTCACAGGTGGCTCAAATATAGTGACGATTGCTCAAAAAGTAGTTACTACAGGAAATTGTGGTTGAGAACTAATCAGTTGCTAATGATGTCCAAACACTAATTTGCATCTGTCTTCAGGTGGAAGAGACTTTGCGCGTACAATTTTAACCATTAATATATTTGGCTATCTATTAATAAGAATTATTCGGATAATGCTACTTCAAAAATATAGGTACCCCTTCGACCTTCTTATTGTTGACCTTATTCTATGTTATTGAATGAAAATTCAAAAAAACAGTACTATGATTGATTTGGGAAATTTATGAAAGCCGACACTTCGATTGGGCCAAAATCATATAAAATTTAAATTTGGATACATGGAAATATACTTGTTTGATACAAGTACCCAAATTTTAACGTAAGTTAAAGCTCTTAAGAATCGACTGTTACGAGAAGAATGTTCGTGTAAGAAACACAATTGATATGAAGGACAAACCTTTGTGTCATTCAAAGGGGGAAAATCGCCAATCCACCGATGCAAAACAATACAAAGAGGATATTCATAATGTTACAACAAGACAGTAACCTTGTGTATACAGCTGCCATCTACACAAAAACCAAACTCCTCGGCTGCAGCACAAAACACAGCTGCAGCAGCGGTAACATCATTGCTATTCACTGCGACCAAGCCGATATAATATTTACATCTCGACTTGCTCTTTCGTCCAGTGTTTCCCCGAATTCAGATGTTTTTCTCTTTCCTCAACATCGTATACATCAAACCATAAACCAATCTGTAAACATATTTGCAAATGCTGATTGGTAATGGTAATTTTTTTTTTACTGAGAAGATCTTGCAGCATAATTAAGATTGCCTTGAAAGTCAGGTGAATCTTTTCTGCTCATGCTCTCAGATCTGCTGAGTTGTTGATCGTTAATTCGTTCTTGGGCCTCACTATAAAGCTTAAGTGTATCCACATGGGTTGAGTCAAGAGAGAGAGCGGCTTCACAATCTCGAAGTGTCGCAGCATAGTTGCCCATAGAGTCGTGAAATGCAGCTCGTAGATGGAGAAGTTGCAAGTCTGGTTTGAAGAAAATTGCTCTTGACAGTTCTTCTATTGCCTCCTCTTCTTTGTGGTCATCCATTAGCACTGCAGGTAATTCAAACAGTTAGCAGAACTACAGAAGAAAAATAAACAACAATCTATCGAGCATCCAAAGAATTTTAAGATGACAGTCAATCTAATGAAATGCAGTGAGGTAAAAGATGCTCAACAAGTTTTACCTCATCACTTATGTACAAATGTGATGCAACTTAAATCAATCAAACCTTGACAATACAATATGCATTTCTCTGGTAAGTGATAACTAAGAACATCAGTGAAAAGATAGCAAGAGCATGTTTAGTATGATACTTACAAGTGCCGAAAATGGAAGAAAGAAATCATTTCCGTTACATGTTCTATCATATGAAGGATGGCGTGGTGGTTTACATTTCACGAGGTTAGCTATTTCCACCTAGTTATTACCTCCTCATCCCTATGGTAGCACATTAGGTTCCCTCCCAAATCTCAAACTTGTCAGTGTTTCCTTTCCAAAGTGGAACCAAACTTGCAATAAGGGTAACAGTTATCATTACCACCCCCTCCCCTCTTTTTTATTCCCTTCCCATTCCTTGACTTGAACCAAACATGCCCTAAATGTGCTGGTTGCAGAATTTCAAAACTTTTCATAACAGCTTTGGTGTTATTTAGCATATAACATCCTACATGTTAGAACCAAGCACAAGTTGACTAATAGAACTGGCAACGCCCTTTCACGCCAAAGCATTATCTTTAATTGGTTAGACGTCAAAATAAAAATGTTCCACCAACGTATCACAAGTAAAGTATGTAAAACAAGAACTACTTGAAGCACTCAGACTGGGCCAAAGGCGACGAGTGCAAGGTCCTGCCACCAAACTTGCACACGCAGAAAACATGATATTACTCAGTCATTAACTTATGCCCCATTTCACACGTGTTCAGGTCATATGACATAAGACTGGTACGTGGAGCACAGTAACGATCTGGATCAGCACAGAGGCCAGACTGCACACTAGTTTTTGTTGAGATTTTCTTTTTTCCTTTTTCCTTCGTTTTTTTTTTGGGGAGGCGGTCCACAATTTCGGAATTACAGCCATTTAAGAAGTTGAATCGCACAGGTTGGGGTACAAAAGAAGAGTCAGTTCTGAGCATTCCAAATTCCAAGGCAAATAAGCATCTTCTTAGACTAAGGCGGAAAAAAAACTCCAGCATTTTGGAAATACTACAGCCTAAATTTAGTGCCTGACAGAAATCTGCCACCAAAGATGTTCTGGATATACGCCAACCTGTTACTCAATGGATCACCATGTCCATATAAACACCCAGGCAACCACGTATTTTGATCTTAGTGAATGGGCTACTAGTTGGGACTAATTATTACGAGACCATATAAAGCTTTAGCTTTTCCAGCAATCCAGTAATAAAGAGTACACAAAAAAGGGAGAAAACTAATTTCTCCTTGGCTTTCACACCTGCTTCTAACTTCAACCAGCAAGCTCTTGGTATGCTAGTAAACATCTCCTAATCCACACTCTCGACCCAAACGGAAATGACAATAAAAGTAGTGTTTCAGAAATAGAGAACTCACTCAACTCAGTGTGTTATGTTGATCATGCAACCATCTAAAGGACTAAGACAATTTGACTTTATGAAGTACAGTCGCAAAGTTCTTTGACTTTTTCTTAACAAGAAGATACACCTCTGCCCTCCTTTTGTTTGCTCTATTGGAGATAAGTTAGTTTTTTTTTATGTTTGGGTGGTTTGGTGGGACCAAATGTAATGAATGTGAGAGTAAAGTGGTGGACCAAAGAGGAACACGGGGCAAACAAAAGCGATGGAGGGATTGATAACTTTATATGTCAGAAAGCACCTGATGGGAGAAAGAACATGAGTAAACATACCAGCTGCCCTGTATCTATAGGGGTATGTCCTCAGGGGGTCAAGTTGTGTTGCCATGGTAAGATCTCTCTTTGCCATTTCACGGTCACAGTATTCTGAACGCTTTTCGTAAGCTGATGCATTGTTCCTAGCTTTTTCTATCAACTTTGTCATCTCGTCGTATGCAGCTTTTCGCTGATTTTTTAGATGATATACCCGTGCTAGCCCTTGATGCGCTCTGGTGTGCTTAATGTTAAGAGCATTCATGTAGCAATCAGCAGCAAGATCCAGCTTTTCACAGTCTACGTAGACACTACCTAGATTGTTTAATGCCTGCAGAAAGGGCAGAACTGGGTGAATAACATTATATAGGTTACATCTCAAGCTCAATGGTGTATACAGAAAAAAAAACATACTTGTCCTTTACGTAGACCATCTGAAGGACATCTAAGAGCTTCCTCCAGAAGATGAATTACATAAGATGAAGACTCCTCATCAAGATTTGAATCTGCCAAAGCATATGCTTTCAGAAAAAATGCTTCAAATGATCTTTGGATGGATATAGAATCTTCAGCCTTTTCTAGAGCTTCTTCACGATGGCCTGTATCATATAAGATCCACCCTTCATAAACAAGCCTTTCGTGGTCAGAAGAGGAGCAGTTTCGAGCTAACCGCAGACTACGCATTGCAGCCTTCTGGCAGTTCAACCTGTTGATTGTGTTTCAGGAAAAACCACTATCAGATAGGTAGAGAGAAAGATCCAGAAGGAGGGTGCAGAGTATTGCCTTCGCAAGAAGATTAATAAAGATATAAATGGAAATACTTTCCAAAAATTTTACATAATGGACAAGGATAAAGTTGTCAGCCAGCGCAAATCTAGATGTTATGTTACACTGTTATCGGAATTAGAGTATTAGACAGCTTAATCAAATATCAATTGATTCACAGGAATGTTTCTTTTGTATGAAATATTCCCAAGTATACCATCACACGTAAAACAGCAGCCCCAATTATGATTTTTTTTTCAATATCAGGGTCATGTAAGAAAGTTCAAACACAAACTATGCAGCTGATATACATTTCCACTCTTTCCTTGTTTCTTTTTCTTCAATTTTTACTCTTGTTGGGAACCAGATCACAACGGATTAGTTTCCAAAGGTAATTCACTCAGCTAACTACGGCTCTGTTTGTTTCGGAGGAAAACATCGTCCCGCAAAACGATTTTCCACCATCTTTCCATTTTCTCTTTGTTTGTTTTGTTAAAAGGGAGGAAAACCATTTTCTCAAGGGTGGAAAATTTCTCTTTTAAAATAGAAAACCATTTTCCTTTTCTGAATAAGGTATGCAGCATTTTCCATCCTCCTCCTTAATTCTCCTTATTCACTCCTCCCATCCTCCCACTCCTTTTTACTTGCAATTCCTTTTCCCCCTAGGTTTTCCATCATTAAACAAACAAAGGAAAATGTGTTTTACAATCATATTTTCCATTGAAAGTTATTTTACTTAGAAAATGCTTTTCCATGAAAATTGTTTTCCGTCAAAACAAACGGAGCCTAAAAGAAAAATGAGGAAAACAACCAAAAGAGGTTTTTATCAGCACCAGTCTTGAACCATATTATGAGCTGTCTCATTGTCTTCTTACTTCTCCAGTCAACCGAGACCACTTATATACCGCACTCAGGCATTTTTAATTTTATATCATCACCCAATGAGTACATATACAAACTGCTGGGACCAGTCTATGACAAATAGAGATGCATATTTCAAGTTGATGAGAACTAAGTATAGTTGATCAATTGTGAAAGCGCAGGAATTAAGAAAGAGGTTCTGTATCTCCCCCCTAAACTTAAGGAGGAGTATCTAATCTTTCAAAGACACAAAAACTACCCTCTTCCTGAAAGCTTTTGCGGAGAATACTTTACGACGACAGAAGACCACCTGTAGGGGGTTACTGCACAAGGCCCTTGCAGAGGTCGTGATTTATCTTAGTAAATAGAAGATAATCAGCTCCAGACAGCATAGGGATTGGCAAACTTCAGAAAGAACACAGAACATAGAAGGCCCAACATGCAGAACATGGCAATCATTATAGATACAAGAGTTAGAGAAGATGTATGATACTCTTTCTCATAACTTATCAATATCATGAATAGTAAAGAGATAACATCTATATGCTCATCAACTAAGAAATTCTATTCGTTTTCACAATAGTTACAACATTTTCTTTTGAACCAACACAGAGATACCTTCAACATTGTACACTTGCAAACTAGATAGTGATGCCACAAGGTGCCAACCAATATAGAGTGAATGAAGGCTATTGAATAAAGCACAATGAAAACGCATATCATATTTCTTGAGAAAGCTAAATCATGAATGAACAAGATCTAGTGAGCTTAACTTATAAGGTATGTACTCACCGCAAGAGAAGGAGAGATTGCCGAAATCGAAGGAGACTTTTCCCTGGGTCATTTGCCAGCATATGGTGAACAACAGCTAAAGATCCAATATCATCAACAGATGACCATCGATCATACAATTGCATCCAGCAATCAGCCTGATTCCACTGCTGGACATGAGGGCGGAGGAGCTCCACCAACTGCTCTCCAGGCATTTTTCCATGGAACATCATGTAATCGGGGTCCAAAGTCAAAAGTGCACGGATGTCTCTAAGAGCCCCTTCATAATCTTCGAAAGCAATAGAAAACCAAGCCCGCAATTCAAGGCAGTCTGGAGATACCTTGAAACCAATAATTTTGTTTATTTCAGAGATGGCTGCCCCTAGTTTATTTTCCTCCAAAAGTGCAATCGATCTATACTTGTAAGGAAATGATAAAGTCGGATCCAATTCAGTCGCCCTATCGAGATCAGCCAGTTTCTCCTTTCCTACACAGTATAGGGACCGTTCCTGATACATCCACCCAGTGGGATTATAATCAGAAATTAATGAGTTCATCAGCTTGTATGCTGTGTACTTGTGTCCACGCTTATACTTTGTCCTAGCAATACCTACTAATGAATAAATATGACCTGCCTGAGCAGCTGCCTCAAACCAAGTCTGAGCATCCTTATATTCTTTCCTCTCATACATTACACAACCCAATTGATGAAATGCGAGTTGTTTTTGCCATGACTCAGTTGCAGAGTCCACCAGACGCTCCAACAACATCACTGTTGTATTAGATTTCATATCCTCTTCGATAGCAGTTTGGCTAAGGAAATAGTACAAATGGAAGGAACAATGCCCAGTCAATGCTAACCTTTTACTAGCATCCGAACTGCAGAAGTATTTCATCACATTCTGGTCGTGCAATGAGCCAGGCAGGTCTCTCAAAAAGACCTGCAAACAAGCAGCTACTAAAAGAGATGCTCCCTCCTCCAATCCATAATCCATTAGCATTAAAGCGCTCTCTTTATCAGCAACCAATGACGATAAATAAACATCACAAGCGGACTTTAATTCATCACAACAAAACCTGTTTGCCAAAGAAAGTAGCTCTAATACAACTTGTGGATCCAAGGAATCCACTTTCCTCTTCCTACTGTATAACTCCAGGGCTCTGATAACCTGGACAGATATCCCATTTTGAGTAAAATTTATCTTTTCTCTCTTCGATTCTACAAAGCTCCCGAACAACAATGTTTGAAATGGCCTAGAAAGCGAAGCAATATTATCACGAATACACCGTACCTCCTCCTCTCCAACGACAAACGACATATCAAAATCCTCCTCAGAAGTCGAACATTCTTCATCCTCAATCCTAGTAAAACCTTCCACCACAAACCCATCATCCCTATTATCATCCCCATGACGCCCATCATCCATCCTACGACAAACACAATTATCAAAAGCGGATTCCGGATCATACCCAGAAACCAAACTAGCTCTAGGACATTCAGCATTCCTCCCACAACAATCCAACGGCGAAGAACCATTCAACTCATCCTCCCTCCTCTCATACCTCAACCAAGCTGCCAACACAATCTTAACATGAACATCAACAGCATGTTGCCTAGCTGATCTAAGACTACGTCGAAACAATTTCGGGTCCGAAAGCCCTCTAACAATAGCACATTGTTCAAGATAAACCTCGGATTTCTCAAATTGTGGACAACCCTCAATTCTTCTATAAACATCAGCTAGGGTTTCAACAAAACAAACAAATTTAAGACAAGGTTCTACCTGAGGTTCAACTAGATCCGTTGATGGTAACCCATATGGTAAAAGTGATTCCTGCAATAGATTAGCTTGTAAGATCTTCGCATCCAAATTTGATAAAGTCCGAGTCTTGGATCGGACCGAGTTAACTCGGAGATGATCTTGCAATTGATGTAAGATCTTCTCCCCTGTACCACCACTATTACTAGCTGAATTTGCGGCCGAGGAAGGATTAATGGCGTAAACTTGTGTGCTTTTACAACCATCAATAAGCTTCAAACTCCTCATCGTTGACAAAATATTGTTCTGCATTTTTGTGGGAAAATAAATAAAAGATTGGATTTTTATGATTTTTATGAAATCATAGAGAAGAATTTGCAAAAATGGTGATATGGGTAATTGATTAAACAACAAGAACAACGAAAATGGAGTAATGGGTATTTGGAATTTGTGATTTAATTGACTAATTCTTAATGGGAAATTTCTGGGAAAGGAAAAAAGTGATTAAAAAAATTGAATTACAGTAAGATTTTTAATTAAATAATTGTATGAATTATGAATAAAAATGGTTGGAAAATGGAAGGAAAGGGTGATCGGAGCACGTAGGCCGGCCAACGAGAAGAAGGAAGGAGAGTGGGGGGTGGCCGTTGGAACGGCCACTCTGTCTTAAAATTTTGTTTCTTATTCTTTCCTTTTTCTGTTGTTTAGATTGGGTTGTAATTTTTATTTATTTATGATTTGGGGATTAATTGGAAATATTAATTATTGTGTGTTGTAATTTTTATTTTATTTCCCACTTTTGGTTTGTGTTGTAAGAAGTGATTATGTCGTGTGCGTAAAAAGCGTTGGAAATGGGGGAGAGCCGTATGGAGTAGGGTAGGGACCTTGTGTACTTGTTAGGATCTTGGATTATTAACTCTTTCTATAGTTCTATTAAATATAAAAGCAAACGTTCTAGATTTTTAAAAAAAAAAAAAAAACCATAAACTACATTATCTATATATATGTCATAATATATTAAAAAATACGAGCATACATTACTACATTATCTATATATATGTCATAATATATTAAAAAATACGAGCATACATTATCCGTCTCCATGTGTCACCTACCACGTGTCACCTTATGTCACCCACTGACATGTTACAATTGTATGTATTTACATGATTTTATTTTTTTTACAATTATTACTCTAAAAAAACATGTAAGAGAATTTAGACTCATGATCTAGAGGTTTGTTTAACATAAATTTCCCTACTGTGGGTCCAATTCTTTCAACTTATTTTCAGTCTTTATCAGAAAAAAGTTCAGATAAGGTCGAATAAGGTTTCATCTAATAAAGTTGAATAATGACAAATAAGAAAAAATAAATTTATATAAGCAAAAATAGGTTAAAAAGAACAGGCTTATGTCATCTTCTTCTTTGATATTTTTTTTTTCCGAATAAGTAATCTTTCTTTTTATATTAGAGCATCAACCACTCTAATGGCATAAACCAACGAGTGCAAGAACCTCAAGAGAGCATTAGAGGAATTCGCTCGTCGAGGGAAAATAAACTCTTACTTATCGATAAATGGAAGGAAGTTTATGAGGATATCGTTCTACCAAAAAGAAAGAAGACAATGGCATCAATGAATATGTGGTAATGATCATATCTGGGGGGAGGTTGTCTCCTGTGTGGTCCTACTAACTGAGGACAAATAATCACCTCCAGAAACTCGACCAAGTCTTTCTGAGGGACAAATTAAGCGGGGTGGGGACCACGCCTGAAGGTGGTAATCAGCGCAGGAGATCTACGAAAGTTAAGAGCTCCACATGATGACCCTTTGGTGGTTTAGATGAAGGAAGAAAATTTGAAGGTTAGAAGAAATTTGATAGACATTGAAAGCTCGACAGTGTCGATTGTTTGTTTCATCTGAGATTTAGGTAGGACTACCTAACTCCATCCCATTATCCCATCATAGCGTTTGAAGGAGGAGTAATACATCATGTGGGGACAGTAATTATGCCGATCCGAGTAGGAGAGAAAGAGAAATATAAGACTATTTTTATTAAGTTCTTGGTCGTTTAAGATCAAATTGCTTTAATATCATCCTTGTATGCCCCACCTTTGATCATATTAAGGGGGTGGCGGTAATGTATGTTATGTTAATAACAATTGAATGTAATGGTGGCTCAGTTGGAACTGTGAATGTTGATCAACTAAAGATTTCTTCCTCAATGAAGGCGTCTGAGAACACCCAATTGCACATTGCTTTCTTAAGGAAGCCAATTAAGAATGTGCCTAGCAAATAGATAAATTTTGGAGAAGTTAAAGAATTATGCTCCTCTATATAGGAAGCGATGTTTATTATCGGACTCTTATTGGATGTTTATTATCGGAAACTTATTGAAATGTTTAGAACCCGCTGAGGTACTAGCCGATGTCTTCTTGAATGATGGTCGTCCAGAGAATTGGGCCATTCTTGTCGCTAACTCAGAGCTCTTTAGATGCTCTACTTAAGGAATACCAGATTTGTTCGCCTATAATGTAAACTAAATTTCAGGGATATATCGAGCTGTGTTCGTAAGCTGAATGTGGATCCTAAGCTAAAAATTTTTAAGCAAAATAAAAGACATGTAGGAGAAACCAGGGTGTGGACGCTAAAGTTTGGAAATTCTTAGATATCGAGTTTATTAAAGAGATTCATTACCCGGAATGAGAAGCAAATGTGGCCATGGTCCCTAAGGCAATAGGATTTTTGAAGATGTGTATAAATTACATTGACCTCAACAACGTATGTGCAATAGATAGTTTTCTATTGCCAAGCTAGATCGACTGGCTTTGTTAAGTTATATGGATGCCTGTTATAATTTTCACTAGATTTTCATGTGGGCGAAAGATTACTAACACGAAATTCATCACTAAGAACTGATACCAATTGGCTTATGTGTCCTTTAATCTGAAAAAGCCCCAACCATCTTCCGGAGATTGGTCAATAGATTGTTGTTAGCACAAGTCACTCGGAATTTTCTAACTCACCTTTACACTGCAGATGTTTCACCAGTCATGACACGCAATGTAATAGTAGTTCGCATTAGAACTATGTTACACATTAAAGATGTAGTTTGGTCTTTGGTGGTTATATATGGTATTTAAAGAGAATGGTTAGAGATTCAAAATCTCTTACTTATGTTTTGATCCTTTTTCAAAAAATCTCATCTTACAGCTGAAATGGCCGAAACAACATTTGAGATTTTCTGATGATACAATAACATATATTACTTGATGCTGACACTATGTCACAAATAAAAATCGTAGTATAGTGGTTAGACATTGACTTACTAACTAAGTGGTCACATGTTGAGATCTCTCACAAAGATTTTATTTATAAATTACGATTACCACAAAATCTAAAAAATTGACATGTCATGATTTTATTTATAAAATTCAATTTATTACGATTTTATTTATAAATTACACTATGTCACGTGCGTGCTTTAGGGAGAGGTCACATGTGGCACACCGAAGTCTTTGCCAACACTTTATAATGTATATACTAGTCTTTGGCCCTAAGCGATGCCCAAAGATATGTTTATGTTTTACGTTTAAAATTCAATTAGACTTATTATTAGTTTTTCAAAAAATTTAAAGCCAAAAGGATATATCATTTACTTTTGGAATTTGTTATAAGTAAGAGCTATAACTTGAATTAAAATTAGTCATACAAATATTAATCATGTATATTTTGAAAATTGATAACATAAATCTAGAAACCACTTTTCCAGGTTCCACATTTTGGTTTTTGGTTTTATATGTTCTACCCACATGCTTATAAATAGACTGTCAACACAAGCGTACCTAGTAATAGTGTAATAAGATATGCAACCCTAATGATGATAATTTAGAGCTCGTTCGGTATTACTATGATTTTCATTTTTTTGTCTTTTGTATTAGAAAGTCATATGATAGATGTCCAATAATTATCAAAAATTAGTCAAACTTATTGGAAACATAATGATTTCGCAAATTGAAAACTAAAAAGTGAAAACCACTTTTTATGGTTTCCTTTTTTTTATTTTAAGCTTTCAAAAAAAACTGAAAACTGAGAAACAATAAAAGATAATGAACGGCCCCTTAGTAATACCCCCTCCATCCCACATTGTTCTTCCCACATTTTGAATATATGTGAGACATAAAATAATGAAGTGGGAAGAACATTGTAGGACGGAGGGAGTACATGCCAAAATCAGTTGATGTAACTGATGTTTGGTAGTATAAAAATATTTTCACTTTAGCACCTTATTTATTTGGCAAAGTCTTATAAAAGACGGTTTTACATTAAGCTTAATGTAAGACCAGCCTAATAAGCCAATTAAAAGCCCAATTACGCGTGCCACACGCTAAGGAGTCCAGAAAAATTAATTTTTAACTTTTCAACCTAAAACCTTAACTTTTGCGTTTTTTTTTAAACTTTTCAACCTAAAACTTTAACTTTTGCATAAAAATCCATAATTAATAGGGCTAATGGAGTGAAGGTTATCGATTTCACATATGATATTAGTTATGGATTTTTATGTAAAAGTTAAGGTTTTAGGGCGAAAAGTTAAAAAATGCAAAAAGTTAAGGTTTTGGGTCGAAAAGTTAAAAAAATCAACTTAACTGGGCTGCTCAGCGTTTGGCACGCGTCATGGGCTTCTCTAAGGCTTATTGGGCTGGTTTGAGGTTAAGGTTTAACCTAAGACCGTGTTATACTAAACCAACTCTATTTATTTTGGGAAAATTAACAGGATTAATCCCAACTATTACCCGTCTTCCATAATTAATCCTACCTTTAGTAATTCTCAAAATAATCCCAAATATCACCCTCCCTTCCCAAAACAATCCGACTTAGATTCACAAAGCCACGTGTCACAATCACATTGCCCAAAAAAAATAAAAAAAATTAAATCCCTCCCTTCCCCAGCCACCACCCCCTCCCCTGCCCTTCTCAGCCACCACAACCGAAACCACTCCACCCCCACCGGAATCCACCCCACCCCCACCTCAAACCACCTAGAACACCCCGAAACAACCCCACCCTCATTTGAAACCACCCAAAAAACCCGAAACCACCCCACCCCCACTCGAACTACCCCACCCTCATCTGAAACCACCCAAAAAACCCGAAACCACCCCACCCTCACCTGAAACCACCCAAAACAACTCGAAACCACCCCAACCCCACTCGAAACCACCCAGAACCAACCTAAAACACCCCACCCCCACTCGCAACCACCCAACCTCATTCGAAACCACCCAGAACCAACGGAAAACACCCCACCCCCACTCGAAATCGCGCGAAACCGCGCGAGACCACCTGAAACCACTCGAAACCAGGGAGATAGGCGGTGAGGAGGGAGATTGGCGTGGGGCTGGTGGTAGGCAATGGGGACGCGCGGCGTGGTAACCGAAACCAGGGAGATCCGTGGCTAAGGACGTCGGTGGTGGTGGGGCTGGCGGTAGGTAGGGGGCTGAGTGCCTGAGTTTGGTGGTTGGGTGGGTTTTCTTTGTTTTTCTTAAAAAAAATATTAAATGATTTTAAAAATCTGAATTTTTTATTTAAAAAATCTGAATTTTTTGTTTAAAAAATTCTGACCAATTAAAATGCGCCACGTGGCGTAATTAACCTATTTATCAAGTTATCATTTCCCTAGGACTAATATAGCAAGATACCCTAAATACTTGAGATTATTTTGGGAAATACTAAAAATGGGATTAATTATAGGAGACGTGCAATAGTTGGATTATTCCAGTTAATTTTTCCATTTATTTTAACTTAATTAAACAATGTTAATCAATGGTCTATTCTTCCATATTTCATCATCATCATCTTCACTTCCTATTTTCTCACACAACCAGTTATTCGAAAAACAACAATGGAGATGAGGAATTGACAATTGAGGAGTAATAAAGCTGCTTCATATATCAACAATGTTGCTCGAAATTCTTCATCATTTGCCTTCTTCAAAAATTCCGGTACTTTTCTTCCTCTGTTTATGCGCTCTAATTTCCCCCATTTTCTTTAATCTGTTCGTAAATTGCCTTATCTTCTATTCCGATAGTATTATAATTATGCAAATATAATATTGATATTGTTTATGACCCTCAATTGTTCCTAAAATCTTTCAGACATGAAGAGAATGCAAATTAGGGTTTATCAAAATTGACCACCCCATTTCCCTCTTTCATGCTGTGACATGATACGTGAATGCAAATTAGCAATCTTTGCTAATTGTTACTGCCGCTCCGGCCATGTTGATTTCTGGTTTTCCGGTCTCACTAGGATGTTTAAGCTTGGCCATCAACCCGATATTGTCGTTTTCACTACCTTAGTGAATGGGTTTAGTTATTCTTATCGATTGGATGGAGCGGTTAAATTGCTGGATAAAACTGTCAAGCTTAGGTTCCGACCTAACATAGTTAATTAGTTACCTATGGGACTATGTTTAGAGGTCTTTGCAAGAGAAGGAAGAGAAGGAAGCAATATAGGTGCTCTCAACTTGCTTCGACAATGGAATCTCATGGACATTGTATTTCTGATGTTGTCGTCTATAATACCATTTTGGATAGCCTTTGTAAAGATCAATTTTTATCGTAAGCCGCCCAACTTTTCGAGGAGATGAAAAACAAGCACATTCTATCCAATGTCTTCACTTAAAATTCTTTGATTCGATGTATGTGCAATATGGGGAAGTGGAAAGATGCTCAAGAGATGTTGGCTGAGATGCTGGACAATAACATAGATTGGCATGTATTGTAAAAAGGGATGGTTGGCTATGCAAGGGCTACATTTGAATCCATGATCGACAATGGTTGAATTCCAGATATCATCACTTACGGTACTTTATTCGATGGATATTTTTTACGTGGTGAGATGGAAGAGGCGGAGAGGTAATGGATTTGATGGTGATGGGTGGTTGTGCACAGGATCATGTGACTTTGAATGGGATCAATTAATGCATATTACAAGTGTAAAAAGTTGATAAAGCTAAGCCTTTTCCAAGAAATGCAATACGAATAACGCTTTCTCCTATAAGAGTCTTATTGATGCATTTTGGAAGGGCAATCAAGTACAATTTGCACGCCCCCCTCTTTAAATAGATGGAATCTCATAGCTTGAAACCAGATATGGTCACTTCTTCTTCATTGGATGATGGCCTATTTCAAAAACACAGTGATTGACGAGCCAATACACTTCTGTGAAGACAAGAAGAACAGTATTGTGCTTCTGAATGTGTTCACTTACACCATCCTAATTGATGGCTTGTGTGAAGCTGGGTGATTAGAAGAGGCTCTGGATATCTTCTCCTTTCTTGTAGCTAAGGGGTTACTGCCATATGTGCGTTGCTCCACTATAATGATTAAAGATTCTTGCAAAAAAAGGCTACTAACAGATGCATTCGTGCAGCATTGTAAAAAATATGGTAGATGATGGATGTTCACCAGATGCTTGCACGCTGCATCAGGGGGTTTCTTCATGGTAATGATGTCAGCAAGTCTTTGGAGCTCGTCAACGTTATGACCATCTATGGGTTTGCAGCTGATGCTTAGACTACTTCGTTATTTGCTAACTTACTCATTGGTATCCAGAGTTAGCAAAGAAAATAAGGTTTTGCTTCAAAAAAAATTCGAAAAATGATCAAGTACTTTGTCGATAGAAGATTCGCAAGGGAACAACATTACTCACTATCTACATCTCTACCAATCTCTTACGATTACAGCACCATCATCACCGCTCACCCGTTTTCATCTTCCTATGTAGTAGCAAGAACTTTAATTCATAAAAAGGTTTGCACTTTGTGCGCCGCATAAAACAGTGACATTTTGGGGGATCAATTTTTTTCTACAATTGAACACTTCTTCAAGAGGCTTCTAACATTGGGAATAATTATCCAATTGAAGAAATATTTATCAAGAGGGTTCATGGAGAAAATTCAGTGATGAAGGAAAATTGAAATACTAGTATAAGTAGTATGTGGAAGAAGTGAGAAATTTGTCCATTGAAGGGGCTTAGTCTCATCCAAGGAAGAAGGAGGCCAATGCTTTAGGGCGTAAGTATTCCTATCCCTCCCTATTCCTTTGCACGTTGCCATTCAACAATGCTTCTTTGGCAAACTTAATTGAGTTTAGTGTTTGTGCCATATTTTTTTTTTTTGAAGTTCTAGTTAATTTGATACTAAATCGTGATTGATTACTAATGACGAAGTTTGCAATTTTCCTAGATGGCGTGTCATCTCTCATGTATGGATTATTTGAATTTGTGTTGGTTATTTGAAGTGGCTTAGCTTAGTTCATACTAGTTTTAAACAAGTAGCTATTAGCTATATGTTAGGCTATAGAGATTGCTGTAATTTAAATTAGGGAGCATAACTGATGTAGCTTATTTATTCATTTATGTGTTTATAATGGGCTAGGATTGATGAGGCCTTCATGGTTCTTTATGTTTTTTAATTCAATTATAGCTAAGTGTATGTTAGGCTACAAAGATGGTTGTAACTTAAATTGGGAAGCACAATTGATGTAGCTTATTTATTCATTTATGTGTTTATAATGGGTGAGGATTGATGAGGTTTTCATGGTTCTTAATATTTTTAATTCAGTTATAGTAAGGTGTGAAAATCATGCATAATCCGGGGTTACTTAGAGTTAATCTTGACTTATCGTAGGATTGGTTGTAAGTAAGAGAAGACGGGGAAAATTAGTTAATCTCTACGGTTAAACTACCAATTCTGAATAGAAATGGCTCAATGATGGCGATGTTTTATTGTAATGGGACTTAAAAGTTAAAATTCTTCTTGGCAGTTGACAGTCTTGACAGTCTTGACACTATGAGATTAAAATGTTATTTTACTTGTATCATTTGTAAATATTATAAAATTTGGAACTCATAGTTTTACTTCAATCGTTTTCATTTTTAGACGAAGTAATGTGTAATTCATGTCTAACATCTAAGAAGTTAAAAAGGGGTTGAACTTTGAATTATAAGGAATTTAATCTCCTCGTGGGAACAATCTGTTTCTTATCCTTTACTACTTGTTCATATCTTTGAGGGACAAAAATGGTTTTAAACTTGTACGTTTAAAATATGTAATAAATTTTGGCGTTGTTGCTGTGGAATTGATTGTGAATGTTGTGGAGCTCTAAGTTTAAACTGGAAACCGATAAAGTAGCAAATTTGTAAGGTGGCATAAGGTTGATCTGATAATCTAAAATGTTAGATTTTTGTTAGAATTGATTTGACAGTGTCAAATCAGACAGCAGATCAAGACTTAGAAAACCCATAATTCAGATTAGATTCTGGAGAATGATTGGTTTAGTCTGTTGCTTTTATATTTTATATGGCTTGTGTATTTAGTTGAATTTTATACAAGTCCCAGAATTAGTTGTGAGGGCTTTGGAATAGTTAAGATCATACATTATATATATAAGATCCTACAGCATAATCTTGAAAAAATTGACCGGTTTTTTGATTTTTTCGAGTATGTACACGAGTTATTAGTTGGAATTGGAAGTAATATTCTGACATAGTATTTCATGGGCATCATCTGAAGCTAATAGTGGTTTTTGGTTTAGGGAGCTGGACATGGTTGACTTTAGTTATTTTAGATGCGAAATGGGGTTATGAATTATGAATTGGCTGCTCGGACTTGTAGAAAATCTGAATGTTACAGGCGAAGTAGTTATGTTGTATTGTCGTCTTTACTGTGCTACTGAAAGTTATGTGAATTGAAACTATTTGACTTATTGTAGGTACTCATAGTCTTACTAAAAGATAGGGATGGAACTAGTCGCATAATTGAGCATGAAAACCTTTACGGCTTGTTTGGATAGCCAAAATAGGAGGGAAGGGGAGGTGAGGGGAAGGAAAATGGCAAAAATCCCTTGTTTGGATACCAAGTAAGGGAGTGAGGGATTTGGAGGGGAAGGGGATGGAAGGATCAATTTGTAAGAAATTGCTCTCTCCAACAATGGAGAGATTTGGAAGGAAAACTCATTTTCCTTTCCTTCCCTCCCCTCCCTTTCTCTTCCCTCCCCTCCCTTTCTCTTCCCTCCCCTTCTTTTACTTCCCCTTTTTTTTATCCAAACAAGCTGTTAGGTAGTTTACGAGAAACTCGAATCTGAATTGCATCTTGGACCTATAATAAGTAGGATATCATTGCCATTGCACACTGAACTTGCTTTCTACTTTCACTTCTTTAGGGAATTTTTTTTAGTGGTCCTATAACTCCTAATATGTGAGGGAGTTGTATAGTCTCAAACAAGTTTATAAAAAGAAGAGGACGAGGAAGAATGATGGCTGAGTTTTTAGTATATGCATCCTTCATGCCTGGACTTATTAGATCTGATTGGAACAAATCACCCATGATTTCGCCTTATGCTCACCTAATTGGACCCAATCAAGCTTGGTTAGACCTGATCAAACCTGGAACTCATAAATGTAAGGTAAGGAGAGCACATAATAATATCTTTTAAGACTAAATTCAACTGGAATAACCAGGAGCATACTAAGTGCTTGTCAGATGAATTGATTTATGAACTATGGTAATAGTTAATATTGTCTTATTTTGCATTGTCTTCTGCACTAGAAGCCATTGTCTTGACATATTAGGCTCCCAACTGATAACGCACAGGGATATGGCATAACGAAACAACTAAAGTACTTTGCTATTAGTACCTATTTCTTGCTAATTGTTCCTAATGTCTTTGAAATGGAGAACAAGTGCTCCAAAAATGAATCTGAACTACACATAGACATGTCTTTCTCTACACTCACATGTTAATTAAGAAAAAAAAGTGCTGGTTAGATGGACTTTGAATTGGTTTTGTTCTAAAAGTTTTAGTTTGCTTAACTTCGAATTTGATATCGTGTTTATCAAGGTAAATGATATTAAAAGTTAAGTACGCTGGAAGATAGAAGTAACATTAGTAGTCTATGACTCATTTATGTATAATACATGTCTGTAATTATATTTCTAAGCTGAAACCCAATGAAACAGGATGTATGAAGAGATGGCGAAATCTATTTTCTAGCCTAAGTGATCCATGAAAGGAGTGGAGTTTGTTCTAAGAGCAAATATAGTTTGAGCTTTAAAGTTCTGCTACCCATGCATTAGCTAGTTAATGATAAGGAGCATGATCCTCTGTCTGAAGCGAGGATCTGCTGATGAAAATAATGGCAGAACCCTCTGTCTGAGACTGGGTCTGCTATAATAAGGAGCATGATCCTCTGTCTGAGACGAGGATCTGCTATAATAAGGAGCATGATCCTCTGTCTGAAGCGAGGATCTGCTAATGATAAGGAGCATGATCCTCTGTCTGAAGCGAGGATCTGCTGATGAAAATAATGGCAGAACCCTCTGTCTGAGACTGGGTCTGCTATAATAAGGAGCATGATCCCCTGTCTGAGACGAGGATCTGCTAATGATAAGGAGCATGATCCTCTGTCTGAAGCGAGGATCTGCTATGATGAGCATGATCCTCTGTCTGAAGCGAGGATCTGCTATAATAAGGAGCATGATCCTCTGTCTGAAGTGAGGATCTGCTAATGATAGTAGTGGCAGAACCCTCTGTCTGAGACGGGGTCTGCGATAATAATAAGAGCATGATCCTCTGTCTGAAGCGAGGATCTGCTATAACAAGGAGCATGATCCTCTGTCTGAAGTGAGGATCTGCTATAATAAGGAGCATGATCCTCTGTCTGAAGCGAGGATCTGCTATAATGAGCATGATCCTCTGTCTGAAGCGAGGATCTTCTATAATAAGGAGATATATCAAGCAATATATCTGAGTGTTTTCGTTTACTTGGCTTGGTGGCCGGTGAGATTTGCTCAGAGCTGGGACTTTAGGGGCCCTTTACTCTTCTGCTCTGCCTTATGTATGACAAAGATTCAACAACAGCAGAGCAGAGGAGGTATTTTGACGCCCTAAGTCATGATGATTCTGGGAGTTTTGGGGTTCGCCCTTTAGCTCCTTCTGCCATCTTTTTCGTGTCGGGGTACGCTTTGGTTCTTAGGAACTCTCGCGTCCCCATTAGCCTTAGGTGTCTATGACTTATCCTTGCTGCTTTTTGGGCCTTCGGCCCCGCAGGTTTAGAGGTAGAGGTCTATGACATCGGTAAGTCGAGTCGGCATCCCAACTGATAACGCACAGGGATATGGCATAACGAAACAACTAAAGTACTTTGCTATTAGTACCTATTTCTTGCTAATTGTTCCTAATGTCTTTGAAATGGAGAACAAGTGCTCCAAAAATGAATCTGAACTACACATAGACATGTCTTTCTCTACACTCACATGTTAATTAAGAAAAAAAAGTGCTGGTTAGATGGACTTTGAATTGGTTTTGTTCTAAAAGTTTTAGTTTGCTTAACTTCGAATTTGATATCGTGTTTATCAAGGTAAATGATATTAAAAGTTAAGTACGCTGGAAGATAGAAGTAACATTAGTAGTCTATGACTCATTTATGTATAATACATGTCTGTAATTATATTTCTAAGCTGAAACCCAATGAAACAGGATGTATGAAGAGATGGCGAAATCTATTTTCTAGCCTAAGTGATCCATGAAAGGAGTGGAGTTTGTTCTAAGAGCAAATATAGTTTGAGCTTTAAAGTTCTGCTACCCATGCATTAGCTAGTTGATTCTCTCTGCTTAAGAACATGATAACAGTCTGATTTCTTGAGCCATCTGCTCTTTAAAGAAATTGATGACTGAGGTTTAGTTTTTATTTTTCTTAATAAGAAAAACGCCTGTTTTGAACTGAACATACTCTTGATTTTTTTTTTTAGGCCCCGTTTGATTGGAAGGTAAACGTTATTTCGGAAAACTCGCTTTCCTACTTTCCTTTGTTTGGTATGTAAAAATGTAAAAAATAGTTTTCCCAGTAATTGAATACAGTTTTCCATAGAGTGGAAAATATTTTCCTTTTTAAATGAAGGAAAATCACATCTATTCCTATTCTTTACCTTTCTCTTTCGTTTGTCCCATGTATCCTTCATTTATGTTCCATCCTTTTTTTTTACTCTTGACTTTTCATGTAATGATCAACGGTTTTCCACGGAAAATGATTTTCCGACCATCCGAATGGAGCCTTTATCTTTTTAAGGAAACCATGACTTGATGTGTACCCTGTAATTTGAAAAAAAAGGTTGATCTGAAAATATATTAATGCAACATGTACTTACGAAAGATAAATGCATTAGGTTGCAATCTTTTTAGACTGCACTCAACTATATAATGTTTATATTCTTCTAATGCAGACTCTTCCTTAAGGAATAATTGACATTGTTCTTGTGCATGAGACAGTTACCATGTTATGGGTTCCTATTTCCTTGAAAGAAGACTGATAGTACGATTATTGTCATACTTCTTCACGTTTGAGAGAGATGGGATCCCCATTCGTCAACTTCATTCTTCACTGAGTATCCATTAAGGAATTTCCTTCTCTTTATAGGGAGTTCCAAATTCCAATTCATAAACTTCTTTTTATTTGCTCTTTCTTAATGTGCTGCAAGCATCTATTTCCATTGATCATCGAAAAGCTTTCAAGGTTCTAAACTCCACACCTTAGTATAGAAAAAACTTCGTGTTAGGCTAGAACGTTTAGGTTTTATTTATATGTAGTATGTAAGTATGATTCTACTCTATGTTTATTATATTTACTCAATATAGCTGACCTGATGTATAGTTTTCATTTGTTCGGTTCTTTAAGTGATACTATAACGACTCTCCTTTTATCTCGTTGGCATAAACCTTTCCAAGGGGGTCGATGAGGGTGTGCAAGGAGCCCTACAGCATCGGTTCCCAAAATTTTACTAGGGCTCCAAATTTTATTCCCAAGAATTTTACTTCATATTTGATGATATCTTTCTTGTTTTCCATTATTAATAAATTTTTTTAATGATCTATCCTTACCTTTTCAACTTTATATCTTTATTAAACCATTTAACTTTATTTTTTAATATAAATTTGGAGGTCTAATTCTCATGTTAGAATCGGGGTCCCAAAATCTTCAAGCCGGTCCTTAACCTTTCCACTAGTTGCTAGAGGACAAGGGATCAAGGGTTGGTAGAGGGAGAGAAGAGAATTTGAAATTGTTAAGTGGTGAGCAAACTTTATCCTAAGCTTCTAACTCCCAATGGTTCATGAAGGAACGGCTCATGCATGGAACGTTGAGGACTTTCGTTTCGTTTATGACTTTATGGGTCAAGTTATTCGAAACGTTATTTCATTTGAATATGAATGAGTTTTGATGGAATATTTTGGATATTAATTAGGATTATTTTTAAGGGCTCTAAATGATTCTCGAGTTGTAACCTTTTAAGTCGTTGCATGTTTTTAGAATGTTTTGGTTGACATGCTTTAAATGATTAGTTTCATTTACCTCGCGATGAAACAACTAATCAGGAAATAATTAGCTTTGGATACACCCTTGAGAGAACGGTATCCTAAGTTTTTTCCTTGTATTTTTCCAAAAAAAAAAACTAATTAGGAAATAATTTATTTTTCTTCAAAATGATTAAAATGGATACTATACTAGAAGATGCAGGTTAAGCTATTACTTTAAAATGATTAACAAACCGTGTGGCGTGCACATGACTATTTGAGAGGGGTTATAAAGTGTTTTAGGGGGGTTATCAAGTGTTTTGCAAATCATTGATTATTTAGGGGAGGTTAAAGGGGTTACTTACTGTTTAAGGGGTTTCCAATTGTTTAGGGATTACTAACTCTTTAGGGAGGGTTACTGACTTTCTGGACGGGTTACTGTTTATTTTGGGGGAGGGTTACTGACTATTAAGAGGAGGGGTTATCGACTGTTTTGGGTGTGTTTGAGGAGTGAAAAAGTAATGTATGAGTTACTGAAAGTCTTGCTGCACCATTAGTTAATGGTGTGGCCAGCCGCATATAAGAATTTGTAATATAAGGTTCATTAATTATAGGGGGTATTTGGCAATTGGCTGGTGACTAGTGGCTGGTGGCTTTTATATGCTGGCTGGTTTGACCGACTGTTTTTAGTGGCTTGTTTGACCGGCTGTATAATTATTGGCTGTTGAAAAAAATGTTTGGTAAAATTGGCTGTTATTGCTAGATGTTTACAAAATGGAAGCAAAAGCCAAAAGCCAACCAGAAAAGCTGGTAAAAGAAGCTTCTGGCTTTTGCCTGAAAAGCCGGCTTTTCAGCCACTGCAAAAGCCAGTTTCCAAACATTTTTTTGGCTGTTTGACCAGAAATAAAAGCCAATGAAAAAGTCAGCCAAAAGCCATTTGCCAAACACCCCCATAATCTAATTCTCTAAGATATCATATACCAACTATCGACCGATTTTTTAATTAGAAAGTCTTAATTTTAATATTTAAAGAGAAATAAAAACTTGAAAAATTACAATATAACTTGAGTCACAAGGTTATTGAGTTGAATTGGACTGCTCAACTTGATTTGGAAAGATTTCAAGTTGATCCGAGTTCAGATCGATTTAACTTGAGTCGAGTTTTCACTAAATTGAGCATGAGTGCTCGCGGACAACCCTTTTTTAGGGTAATTCATCCAGGAGGTCTTGTGTTTGGTTTGCCGCATGAATTTAGGGGAGTAACTGAGCTGGGTCGGCTTGTAGAGCCTTCGAGATCGGCTCGGTCAAAGCTCGGCACGAGCTCGGTTAATTTTGAGTCCAAGCAGAGCTCGAGCCGAGCCTTAGATATTCGAGCTCGAGCCCAACAAGGCTCGGCACGTTTAAGCTCGACCCAACTCTTTTACTTAACATATATGTCGTTATTCCTAAATTTTGAACTGTAAATAGATGATTAACATTATCAGTTGATGAATGTTAAGTGACGTGATGAACCTTATTTACATAATTTATCTTTGTTGAATTATTGCATAATTTTACTTTTTTTTTTCAAGAATGTTAATCAATAATGGGGGAAAGATACTCGAGCCGAGCCCGAACTTGAATTTTTGCAATTGAGCCGAGCTCA
Organism: Patellifolia procumbens; assembly: GCA_947645195.1. NCBI lineage: Eukaryota > Viridiplantae > Streptophyta > Magnoliopsida > Caryophyllales > Amaranthaceae > Patellifolia > Patellifolia procumbens. The sequence goes on from CANSGD010000972.1 coordinate 11,048,590, forward strand.
AGCCTTGACGTGGCAAGCTGATCGAGCCGAGCTCGAGCTCGGTCAAGTTGCCACTGAGCTGAGTCGAGCTTGGTCGATCTCGAGCTCAGCTCGGCTTGTTACACCCTTACGCACGATTAACAAACCGTGTGGTGTGCATACAAATGACTACTTTAGGGAGGTTACTGATATAATGATTTCATATAGAGTTTTTCCTTTCATTTAGAAGCTAAATTGTGCGGTATTGACGCTCTTAGGACCATTTGTGCTAACTATTTCGATATAGTTGTGGTTTGTCTATTTTATAACGTTTTGCAGGTTTTAGGGAAAAACTTCTTATCTACTTGGCATTTCGATCGCCATACTATAGCGGAAGGTTGTGAGGCATGTAGAGGCCTCGAGATGGTATTCGAGCCCCTTTGAAGAAGAATTGTTGAAGATACTTGGCGTCTGAAGCCAAGTATAAAGCCAGCCAGAGAAAGGCTTTGCCCGATCGGGTCGGGCAACCACCGCCCGATCGGGTTCGATCTTATGCAGCAAAAAGTTCAAATTTTCCGCCCGATCGGGCGGCCTTGCCCGATCACATCGGGCGAACCTATACTTGGATTATTTGCTGGTTTTTGCATTACTGGAGCTGGAGCTTCACCCGATGACATCGGGCAGCCTTGCCCGATCGGGTGCAGATGTTGCGGCCCCGATTGGGTGGTCGTCGCCCGATCACATCGGGTGCACACGTTTTTAATGCTGCTGGAATTATGTTCCCAGGCCCGATCGGGCGGCCCTGTGCTCGATCGGGTGGAAGACACGGAGGACGCGATTTTGCGTCTTTTCCATTCTATTTTATTGTTTTCTTAGAAGACTATAAATACTTTTTAGGTTATTTTTACATGTATCTTTCATTATCTAAAACATTTAGAGAGCTCTTAGAGTTAGTTTTCATCAATTTCCATTGTAGAGGAGATCAAATCTTGATTCAATTCAATTAAAGTTATTGCTTTTTGTCAAATTGGTAATTCTCTTTCTTATTGCTTTGTTATTATTTCTTAATTGTTCTAGTTTAGTTGTTGATTATTCAATTGGTTCATGATGCAATTGTTAGGGTTTCTGATTAGTTTTGTTGTCGTCAATTCGATCATGTCTGAGTAGTTCTCTTTCTAGGGTGTTAGATAGGGAAGTCATGTTTATATTATGATTGTTGTTTAGATTCCTATCGATTTCTAGGGCTTGATTAGAGCGATTGTGGTGTGGTTTGTTCTTGATTAGTTATTAATGTTAGTGGCCAATTTCATTGATTACTTGTAGTTAATAGTTGTTTGCACAGACCCGTCTTACGATTAGAGGCCTAGGACACATCAGTAGTTCTGATTACGTTAGTGAACAAGCGGCATATGTTGAACTATGAGCGTTGAGACTTAACCATAGCTCAGCACATGCTCTAATCCCTTGACTCTTGACTTAGGTTTTGATAGTGGTTGACCCAATTTGATTGGTATAAGCATGCTGGACCGAACTAATACCCTAGACTTTTATTCCATAGTTAAATCCTCAATTTAATTCTCGTCTTCCTTAGTTTAATTATTAGTTCAGTTAATCTTCCCTGATTTCATCTGAAGTAGTTAGTTGGTTGAATATTAACATGGAAACTCTGTCTCCCTGCGAATTCGACCCTGCTTCCATTGACTACCATTGTTAGAGAACTGTATGAATTATCTTTGAATAGGTGATACGACTTTAGCCTATCATTTACCAAGTGTTTTAGGGGGTTACTAAGTGTTTTGGGGATCGTTGACTATTTAGTGGGGTTACTGATTATTTAGAGGGGTTAATGACTATTTTAGGGGGGTTACTAACTGTTTGAGGGGTTAAAAATTGTTATAGGAGCTACTAACTCTTTGGGGAGGGGCTACTGACTATTTTGAAGGGAGGTTACACTATTAAGAAAAGGGATTACCAATTATTTTGGGTGGGTTTGGGGAGTGAAAGAGTTATGTATAAGTTACTAAATAGTTTATCTACACCATTAGATAATAGTATGGCCAGCCGCTTACAAGAATTTGTGACCAATCCTTTTTAATTTCTAGGAAAAATTGTCAGAAAATACAAGGTTTTGACACTTTTTCAAAATAAATACCAAGGAGTTGCGAAATGTAAAATAAATACCAACAAATTATGTTTTTCTTAGAAATCCATACCAACTAACAAATATCCATCTATTTTTCCGTTTTAGAAATCCATATTAAGTAACAGAAATCCATTCAACTTCATCTTTAAACAATAGAAAATCTAAGGTGAGTTAAATTTGGGTGAGAAAATGACGGAAAAATAGACTGACATGTCTAATTAGTATGGATCTCTAAGAAAAACCTAACTTGATGATATCTATTTTACATTTTGCAAAACCTAACTATTTATTTTGAAAAAGTGCTAAAACCTTGGTATTTTGTAACAATATTTCCTAATTTCTATCATAGTATGCTGAATGGAAGAGAGAATATTATTGCATCATGGTATTTAAGCACATGTGCATAACAAATGTGCCATAGTTGTTTAACTCAACATTATGATTCATGCCATGAATGATGTCATACATGCATTAAGACAAGCTTGCTTTCATTACATATATGCATGTAACCATACATGAGTGTGTGCGCTATATCACATACATACATACATACCGTGTTTTTACCTCGTTCCTTTCTATATATGCGGAGGATTTAACGAGGACATAATTTGAGATGAGTAATCTTGGTTCTATAAGAGGACAGACATACTCATTCTCAAATAATGGTTAGATCCGCATTAATAGGCCATCACATTTTCCCATACAGCCTTTTTCTTAAAGTTTAGGAAAATCCAAAAAATCTACATAAAATGGTATAGGATTATCAGAAAAGAGACAAGAGTCCTGTTGGAAGTTGACTTCACAGCTTGGATTATGGGATCGGAGTGAATCTTCTCAGACAAATATAAATTTTTATATCAAACCCATAAACTTTTAAAAATTCGTAAAAAAATTTATAATATAAAGCAATTTATATGATTTACCATGGGAAAGTTAGGTTTGTAATTTTTTGTCTTTTTGGTAGAGGCATATGGCGTGTAAAGCGATTTATATTACGTGATTACTTATTTTAAGAGAGTGCAAACATTCTAGAGTCTATTAAATGTTTTAGTTATATAGTCCATGGTCGTACCTATAATTATAATTAAAGGGTTTTAAAGGGACAATAAGATGATATACCGTGGTGTATGATGTTTGTGGATGATATTGTGTTGATTGATGAGACAAGGGAAGATGTTGAGAGTAAGTTGGAAGTGTGGAGGCATACATTAGAAGCCCGTGGTTTTAGATTGAGCAGAAGTAAGACGGAGTATATGGAGTGCAAGTTCAGTGGGGTTACAAGGAGTGAGGCAGGGGCGGTCACTTTGGATAGCAAAGTGGTTCAAGGATCGAACGTCTTCCGTTACCTTGGATCCATTCTCCAAAAGGATGGAGAACTGGATGGAGACGTGACTCATAGAATTAACGCGGGTTGGTTAAAGTGGAAAAACGTCACTGGGTTCCTTTGTGATTCCGGCATTCCCAGAAGATTGAAGGGAAAGTTCTACCATACGGCAATTAGGCCTGCTTTGTTATATGGCACCGAATGTTGGGCGGTGAAACAATGCCACGTTCATAAGATGAACGTGGCGGAGATGCGTATGTTGCGGTGGATGTGTGGTCACACAAGGAAGGACCGATTAAGAAATGAAGTGATTCGGAAAAAAGTTGGAGTTGCATCCATTGAAGAAAAGATGAGGGAGAATCGGTTAAGATGGTTTGGTCATGTGAAAAGGAGATCAGGTGATGCACCGGTGAGAAGAATTGAAGAGTGGAGGAGTAATCAAATTGTAAGGGGTAGAGGAAGACCTAAGATGACTTGGATGAAGGTAATTGAAAGTGATATGAGGCTACTTGGGATTGAGGAGAGCATGGCGTTGGATAGAAGTAGGTGGAGGGGCAGTATCCATGTGGAGGAAGGAGTGTGATACTGCATTTACTTGTTTTTTTCAAATGTGTTGGTTTTAAAACCTTTTGTTGAAAACCTCTTTTAAAACTTTTTGGTGTAAAACTTGTTTTTAAAAACTTTTTATCACTCTTGTCGATGCCATCTCCTTTGGCAACGGTTTCAGTTGACGATTCATGTTAGCCGACCCCAAATCACTTTGGGAATAAGACTTAATTGTTGTTGTAAAGGGACAATAAGGATATTGGTACAATAGTTTTTACGTGCTATATAAAGAGGAGAACTCAATACCAAACTATAGGTTTGGATTTTCGGCTCATGTTTCTTCATAGCTTCATGTCACAATCTATACCACCGAGGGGTTTGAAAGGGATGATAAAGAGTTTTGAAAAAAAATAATTCATTTTCATATATACATAGATATGCTTATATAATAGTATACATGTGAAAATGTTTCGCTGTATTCAAAGAACGAAGAAAATACTATGTTTTAATTAATGTGCAAGAGGGCTATAAATTAGCACTGATATGAGTAATGATGGTAGTAACAAAGGAAACAAAAGAGGATTTGGAGATGATGCCACAAACAAAATTGCGAGAAAATTGGTCGTAGTAATAATAATTACACAATAATTATAGTATTTAAAGACTTGTTTTGCATATAATGACTCGATTTAATATGAAAATTGTCCAAAGCAAGATCAATGGACCCAATATTCACCGGTTTTGACTGAACCACACCAATTTTCAACATGATCCAGAATGCGCCACCGTTCTGACTAGATATATATCCCAACTAATATGATCCACTAAAGAATTGTGAATCAAAATTGAACCTCAAATAGAATCAAATCGACCCGAAAGTAAAACAAATTTGAAACAATAACACGACTCGATGAACTCAATTTTATTTAGCGACTCAATTGTCAAGTCTAGCAGCTACCATGTAGCCTTTAGCCACAAGCAACCGTGTAACCTTTTACCTTCAATCACCAGCCATCATATAACCTCCGTAACCACCAATGTCAACTTAGAGAGAGGGTGAGCAAATGTCGATTGGACTGAGAGAAAGACGTGAAACCACCTCGCATGCTGGTCGCAACTGAGCAGAGTGAGGGGAGGAACCACCCTAACCCCAATATGTTCATTTAACTTGTGAGGGATGAAGAGAGGTGTTGGGTATGAGAAATGAATTTTTGTTCAAGAATGAAATCTTATCAGAACTATCCATTGCCAAAAGGTCAAGGAAGTTGGTGACCTGATGATCCCTATGAGATTCCATTGATACAGAGACAATTCCAATAGAATTATTGGAGGGTCCCATTGGTGTGTGGAGATCGAGTAAGAGAGAAGAGGAAGACTGGTGAAGAAGAAACGAAGAAGACGAGGAGTGCAATGAGCCCGAGCGGGCAAAACCTAGAACCCCATTAATACTAAACCCCGGGCGGACTATTTTGCCTGGACGACAGTTTTGATGAGTTTCAGTTTATTTCGCTTTTTTGCGATCTTCTTAATTCTTCTAGACTATTTAGCTTTATCTTCTCCATTATAAATAAGTATTTAGATATTTTATGTATTATTAAAAATAGAAGAAAGAGTTATTCTAATCTAGAGAGGTCTAAACTCTTAGAGAGAGATATTTGAGCTTAGGGAGATTGAGAATTCCTTTTATAAAGTCATCTCATACTATTGTAAAGTACTAGTGCAAAGCAAATGCCTCTTAAGACCCTTATTACTTTAAAAAGTATTTGTTTTTGGCTTGTTTACACGATTTCTTTAGTGCACATGCAATGCCCTCAACCCTACACTTCTAACTTCTAAGGCGTCATTACATGTCACTTAAGTGTGGGAACTAAACTACGTCTCTATTTATTCTAAAATTTCCGACGTTGCTATCATATTATTTCATTCACTATCATTTGATTATATATATTGTTTGAAACACTGTGAGTTGGTTTGAATTAAATCATAAATTGACAAGAATGACAACCACCGCTCTCAAATATTCTCTTGTTCATACTTTTATCCAAATTGACACCAAATTCATGCAGAATGTCATAAGGTGCATGGGGCCATGCAAACATAAAATTTATTCAACGGGTGGGCCCTGCATCACCCTAAAATATTTTGGATCAACAACCAAGTTATACGAAGATTTGACAAAAAAAAGAAAAATCTTCCCCTAAGGAAATTATTTATATTTATTTCAAATAATTATTATACTTTCTCCGTCTCAAATATTAGTTACATTTTTTGAATAAATGTAAGGTATAAAATAACAAAGTGTAATCAACATTGTGGGACGGAGAGAATATAAACTAATGAAATATATATTCTACTAGATTTAAAATATTATTTTTTATACTATATTACCGATAAATGATTGAAGGTAATAATAATCGTAGTTGTATTTCGGCAATTATAACCCCAAACAGTTGCAATATTTAGGAGCCTGATGAAGTATTACGCTATTAAAAAAAACTAGATTTTTATATCCTTGGGCTCAGGAGTGTCCGTAGGGACTGTTGCTGTCTATGGGAAGAGAAATAGTTTGCTGTGGAAATTGGACCATACAATAATTTGGACATATATGAACCAAACTCCTTCCAAAGAAAACTACATGAATTTTTTATGTTGAATATGTCAAAACGAGATTCCCTTGATGAGGGTTTAATATTCTGTCACGAGCATTATTGATGGACTCGATAAATTATTGAGTGTTTGGTGTTACTGCCAAGTTACCGTAATAGTCCTATCGTTCTTTCTTACTCACCGTGTACAAATTTCATATCTTATAACCCAAAATTTCAACATGCTTTAGAAGGAAGAGATAACTCTACTCTATAAGGCAAACAAAGGGGACACAAAAAAAAAAAAAGAGAAACAAAAGAATTAGAATATGCTAATTGTTTTGTTAATTGGATAATTAACCGTTTTACTTATATAATCGCTTATCTAATTACACTTCTACTGTTTATGAACACATTGCGTGCATGTAAGGATAATTTTCTTATAATTAAAGTAAAGAACATCATAACTTATTTTTACAATACAAAAATGGAAACTTATTTAAGAGCGTCTCATACTTACTTATCGTGATAGCGTGTGACAGCCTGACGAGTTCCCAAAGGTCGTTCCTTTACTCTTCTACAATTAATCTTTTCTATCTTCTTCATGTTTATTATATTATTGTAGCAGACGACTCTCCATCTTTGGGCTCTCATTTTACTGTCTGGATAGCTACTCAATTCTCTATGAAAGAGAGGGAGAGTTTATTGCACTCAGCATGTACTTCTCACGGTTTTATGTATGTCTCAATGTAAATATGTTCTTACCTTAATCGAAAAATATAATCTTAATTCACACCATTAAGCTTGAATGTGACCCTTTTCCATGTAAAACTATTATTCTTTCCTTGATTTGGTGGACAATTACTTGCATATGCTCGAATACTGTAGTATGGATAGGGTTCTTCGACACTTAATTATGAATCGACCTAATTGTCATTACCATTGGCTTTGATATACTCCCTCCGTCTTATATTAATCGCAACAATAAGTTGTGCACATAATTTTAGGAAGTTAATAGAGTAGGGTGTAGATCATATTAATTTATTGTAAAAGTTGATGTGATAGAAAGTGATGTGGTACTTTTAGGAAGTTAATAGAGTAGGAGAGTAATATTTTAATGTTTTTCATGTAAATCGATGAATGAGTGGGGTATATTAGTTGCGGATATATAATAAAATATTGGTGGGTCCATGTCTAAAATAGAAGTGTTGCAATTAATATGGGACAACCATATATGTAAAGTGTTGCAATTAATATGGGACGGAGGGAGTAATCTAATATCTCTCATATTATGCATGCTCCTCTGATCTCACCTTGTTGCTCGATCTTGAGCGTATTTAGAGCCACTTGCAAAGTAAGTGATAGAGTATAAAATTATTTATGGGCTTTTAACCATCAACTTAAACTTTTGGTTGAGATGGTTCCTTGACATGGTATCAGAGCTAGTGTGACCAGAAGGTCTGCGATTCTAATCTCATCCACCCGTCCTTTCTAAGTGGAATATTGAACACCAGGTTTGAGGGGGCTTGTGTTGCATCCACACTTCTAGCATATATGCTCTTGTGTGAGGGGGCGTGATAGAGCGAGTATAAAACTATTCTTCGGCTTTCAACCATCAGGTTAAACTTTTGATTGAGATGAATCCATGATAGGTAAGACTGCTTACTCATGGACATTATTGGCTTCGCCTTGCCAAGGATCTCTCACTTATTGCTACTTGTTGTGAAGCAAATTGAGTTGATTGTTTTGGTTACATTGAGTGGAAACTCCAAAGCAAAAAAGTAGAGGAGAGAAGGGGACGACAATTACTAATTCACACAAAAGTGAGAAGGAAATTTTTCAAAATTGGGAAATGAGCTCGCATTGTCATTCACCACGTGTTGGCTCATAACACTGGTTGATATGACACCACTATACATCTTACATGAGACTAATATGTCATTTCATATTAAAATTGAAACAAGATGATTTCTAAATTCAGGATCATTTCTTTGAAAGTTATGACAATGCTACCATGCTAAATTCCTTTGGTGGTTTCAAGAATCATTGCTAATTAGTAAATCTTCTACTTGATTTATGTCTATACTATTCTACCATCAAACTACCCTAATTAAAGACAAATTCGACCAAATTCTAACCACAAGATCCTTCCCCCCTATTATGAATTTAGAAAAAAATTCAAACCTAAATGTGAAAGATGTTATTTGGAAAGCTCGTTACTTTGGCATTTGGGTTAATATTTTGATATACTATATATCAACCCATAATAGTAGTCAATATTGTTCTAATTATATCTCAATTCTATTCAATTTTCTATTATAAAAAGCTTTATAAGAAATATAACATAAATTAAAATTAAAATTAAAATTATTACATTATTTTTTAGTTAACAAACTATTTTCATGTATAAAAGTAATTTTTAATTCGAAGAATTTCTTAAATCGAAATGATAAAGTTACAGTTTTAAACTCATGAATCATATTACATTAAAGCTAAATTTACTAAATTTTTGGAAAACCATATTTTCGTGCGAATTTAATATTAGAATAATAGAATTTGTAATGGTATTTTTTTTGATATAAAGTATTAAAGTAAAATAAACTAAATTTAATCTCAAACTATATAAAATATATTTATATCTTAATTACTAGTTCAACTAAAATAATACCATTACATATAAGGACCCAGAGCATCTCCCGGGCTAATATCTAGTTGATTATCGTATTTTCTTCCGTACCATGTAGCTCATGTTGATGTGGTCGTCCTCTGTGTACCTACCTATCTACGGCTTGGTGATATCTTTACTATAAACTTATCTTATCGGTGCTATGAATTTTTAATTATTCATGCAGATGTGTAATAATTTCAGTAGTATATAAATATACACAAGGGTCTCCAAAATTTAGAGTAGAGCCTCGAAATTAATTTTTTTCCAAGTATTTTTATCATGGCTAACAATTTGGGTTAATAAGTCGGATTTCGGTCAAATTTAACTTATGCTAACACCACGTCACAATGTCAATTAATGTAAAAGTAAATATAATTGTAAATGTGACAAATTAGTCAAATCAAGTTAAATTTACATCGACTTGAATTCATTTTAGATCGAATTTGCATCAAATTTACAAGGTTAGATGATAGATGGTGAGGTCTACTCCAATATAAAAACATTTATACCAACATCAAAGTGGGCTACCCAGACCGTAGGTGTATGTCGATTGTCGTGTATGGATCAAGACACGATATTTTGGGATTCCCGACGTACACACGCAAGTGCATCGCGAGAACATTGGTCCTTTAACTCCTAGTCATCTTATTCTTATGCATGCGTTCAAGTATGTACCATATCACATGAACTATGATTTTCCACATATCCATCATACGTAACCCATTCATATAGATTACAGGACACATTATTCTGCAAGTTATTAGTTTCTCAAATTTTTAGTTGTTATAGACAGACTTTACTGACAAAGTATAACACTATTTTCTTATGTAGAAGATGTGATAGAATAGAAAACTATTCATGGGCTTACAACCATCAACTTAAGTTTTTAGTTGATTTGATTCCTTCACATGATATTACGAGTTAGTGTGACCTCAACGTCATGAGTTCGAATCTCAAACTATTACCGAGCCTTCAACCATAATCTTAAGCTTTTGGTTGAATTGGTTCCTTGACATTCACTTCCACCTTTTATTTATACATAAGAAAAAATATAGTCATGTATATGAGATTTTATTAGATTTGACTTCATATATATTTTCTAGAAATTAACATTTTATATTTTTAGTTATTTATAATTAGAGATATTAATGGTCAAGCTTGTACTGGCCAGCGCACCAAGTCAAAAGATAACAACTAAAAACGTATATGCCTTTATCAACTTCTAATTACTCCATATACAACCAAAACAGACAGAGAAAAAGAGCTCTTCTCACAAAGCCTAGGGTTCCAAGTAATCATATATTTTACACATAGAGAAACTGTTAAAATTCCATTCATATATATTATCTTAACAAGTTGGGGTCATAGAATTTTCAGTGAATTCTTAAATTATATAATCATCAACATCTTTGTCTCCTAAACAAATATTTCCCTTTTATGTCTTGGAGCGGAAAGAATAATGGGGAAAGAAAGAGAGGAAATGATCAAAGTCCTTGCTTCTATTTTTGGTCTAACAAAAAATGTTCTTACTCACCTAACTTAGAGTTTTAGTCTTAGAAGCAAAAATTAGATCAAGAAAAACACCCAAGAATGCAGGAAAGTAATAACCAAAGCGACGAGTGCTCGAAAACTAATCTTTGTGATGAAGAAGCTGAAGATCAAGATGAAGAAGATAGCGACGAAAATGATGAAGGAACAACAAATAATGGAGGAAGCTCAAGTAATAGTACAGTTGAAGAGATGAGTGATGGCATGAAGAAATCAAGTTCATCAAGTGTTAGGCCTTATGTTCGATCTAAAACACCTAGGCTTAGATGGACTCCTGATCTTCATCTTCGATTCGTTCATGCCGTTGAAAGGCTTGGTGGACAAGAGAGTGAGTAAACTCTAAAATGATTCATATCATAGGGTATAATCATACTTCAAGTAATAATATTTAGGGAAATAATTTATATTTTTTTTGAATTTTTATCGAGTGCAGAAGCAACACCTAAGTTAGTCCTTCAGCTTATGAACATCAAGGGATTAAGCATAGCTCATGTCAAGAGTCATCTACAGGTAATTACATTTAATGATGATAATCAAGTTATTAAGCTAAGATTTTATTATTAATTAGTTTTCCTTATGTTTTAAATACTGATTTTTGTTCATGATATTATTTTCTGTAATCTTGCCATATTCTGTATTTTCTGTATTTTTTATCTGGTATGAGTGGTGGATCTTGCTCAAAAAAATATAAGAGCTATGGTTTAAAATTTCAACCTCTTGTTCAATAAAGTGAACTCAATCTATATGTCACAATAATTTTATGTAAATTTTAACTTGTATAATTGATAATTCGAACTTTTACTTGGGGGTTGAGCCCTAACTGGTCCCGCTGGAAGATCTTCCTCTCGTATGAAGGTTTTGACATTTGGGTATTCTGTTTGATTAGATGTACAGGAGCAAAAAGGCTGAGGATCAAAGTCAAGGTATCTATACTGTTCATTTGATTGAACAAGTAATTTAAGTATGCTTTAGGGTTTTATATGGTTGATCAAAGCTAAGTGGTGTTTATTTGTAGAAGTAAGATGTGATCAAAGGCATCTTTTTGAAGTTAGAGATTGCAACATCTTCAACCTTAGCCAGCTTCCTTTGCTACAAGGTTATTGCCAAGCACCAACTTCTAATTTCAGGTAATTAAAGATAAAAACTAAACAAGTTTCTAGTGTGGTTTATTCAATATATACAATTAATCATCTAATTAGGCATTGAATGATTTGCATCTACAAATCTCTTATACTTATTTGCGTTAGCAACTATGAATAATATAATGCCTTGAAAAAATCACTATAAATTAAATACAGACTAACACAATTTATCTATTGATAAAAGATCCGTAGACCCTACTTGGACTACGGATCCAAATTGGACACAGGGTTTGTACACTATTGACATGGAATCGAGAGTGAATGAAAATGTATGGCCTAGATTCGGAAACAAGCAAAATCATCAAGAAGCAAGATCGATTCATTATAACATAGAGCCAATGACAAAGGATTTAAGTCCAAGGATCATGATGCTTAAGAGGAAGAGATTGGATTGGGATGACAATAATGATAATATTGACTTGAGTTTGTCTCTAAAGTTGCCAAAAAGACATATTGAAGATGAAGATGAAGTTTGTCATAGAAAAGGGTTAACAGTTCTTGATGATGAAGTTGACAAGAGTACTAGCTTACCTTTGTTATTATTCAGTCACTCACCATTATCGTCGTCGTCGTCGAAACTTGATTACAAAGTGAAGGAAAGAGGCTATGATGGTGATAGTAATAAGCAGGAATATTGTGCAAGGAGAACAAGTACCCTGGATCTGACTTTGTGAATCAGACAATTATTCTGAGTGAGATCCTGATCAGGTACTTGTTCTAGAGTCTGCAATTTCCCCTTCAATGTCATTGTAACCTAGTTATCTTCATAAAGGTAATTACCATCACTTTTTGAGTGCATCTTCCTAATTCCTACCTACTTCTGTTTTTTTTCACTACCTTGATGCTTTGTTGATTTCGGAAATTTTACTTGAATGTACATATCAAGTTAAGAAAGTTGTGTTTAGCCAATGTGTATATATTGAATATTAGTAAACTTAGCAGTATACAACATTAGCTTCATACTTAAGCTTTTAATTCTACCTAGCTAACTAATTGCCCATGAATTACCTTTGTCGTACGTCAGAGTTATTTCCACTTTTGTAAGGTTGGTAAAAACAAGTGTCTTATTAGATTGAAACAGAGCAACGATCAACCTTGTCATACAAAATAGACAAGCTCATTGAGATTTGGTATTAAGAGGAAGCGAAAGGAAAATTCTCATTTGCAAAGTGCCTCGATCTAGTGGAGTTTGATCCCACAACTTCATAGTAGGTTCCGAAATAGAAATCTTTGACTCTAGGTTAACGTCATATTAGGTCAAAGTCTTTTTCACTTGGGTATCAATGAAAAGCAAGTAATTATATATAGGAGTTGATCACAAGTATAAGGTCCTTTTTTTGACTTTTGATTATTTCAAATATCACATGTCACATACTTTTTTTTCTTCCTGAATACTTATCTAAGCTATCTATCCTTAACATGTGTGTCAAATCGTGTTGTGAAAAAAACTAAGAGCTACAAAGAATATTTTTATCAAAATTTTCTAATAAAATCCTAGTAACCTTAACAATAATTATATTTAGTATATCCATCACATGTGTATAATCCATTTTAAGCATAGACATTATTACGTAAATTTGCTAGTATTACAGAGTATTTATTTCTAAAAAATGATTAGAAAATTAAAACAAACACTGTGCAATGAAAACATGAGGGATATTTGAACTCTTCGAGAAGATATTAGAAGATTTTGCTTGGATATATACTGGAATGGACAGTAGGCTGATAAAGATGACACAAAGGCACTATAATGACAACTGTGTTATCACGAGTGTATTCATTAAATGCTCGGGTGTGTTATGAGCATGGTACACTCAATGGTATTATAATCTTTTTCTTCTTATTTTCTCATTTGATTTTCTTGTAATGTTTGATTTTTTCTCATTTAGAGTTACTTCAATAAGCAATGAGCAAAAATTATCTTAAGTTTACCATATGGTACACCCATGTGTATGATAAAAGTTGTAGTGGCATCCTCGTTGAACTTGGCTTTGTTGAATTTAACTTAATTTTACTAAACTTTATTTAATTTTTAAAACTTCACTTATTTTGACTTACTAAATTTAGCCTATTTTTCACCAAACTCAACTTATACCAACCTAAACTTGTTTTATAAGTTGAAGGAGAACATAACTTTAGTTTATGTGATATCATAAGCTTATTGGAAGATAGATTATGATACACACTTAAAAGAATGGTGCTTTAAAATTTTCTATATCTCTATAAAAAAAATCGTCTTACTTGAACTTATGTTTGATGGTCTTTGTTTTTGTCTTAATAAAGAAATAAAGATAAGTTATTATATTGATCATGTTCTTCACAGAGTAATCTTGGAAGCTGCTGCAATGTGAACAAATCAAGAAGGTGACAAATAATGTCACTCCAAAAAGGGTTGAACTTGAGCCCCGCTAAATAACACGAGAGACTGTTTTTTTTTACCTCGGAAAAGTTAGATAAATAATCGAAAGGCTTTCCCTTGTTTTCTTGTATTTGTCACTTTTAGTAATAATTCATTACTTACTTATCCATTGTATTCATTCTAGTGATAACTGATATACTCCCTTGGAAGGTAACATACAAGATAAGTCAAAATATATATGATTGATTTACAAAAACATTATTTTAACTTCGTATTTGAGTTTAAAGAATCATTTGAAATTAAATATAGTGGGTATAAATAAAAATTGCATTTGAAATAAACAATGAGAAGGTTTCAAGACATTCGATCCATCAAACAAAGTATTATTATATATGTATTAATTGGCTAACAAGAGAGAGATTGGCTCAGTATGCCTAAAAACTCATTTTGAGCATACTTAAAAAGTAACAATTACCTATTTAGCTTAACTCTCTTCCTACACTATAACCCTAATTAATAAACTTCTAACAATTTTGAATGTCGTCTCCATACTCTCCAACAATGACTCTACCCTATACTAGTGAATCACAATATGGCTTTCTAATCTGGAAAGACCATCTTATAATAGAATTACTGTAAATCTATCCCACTTTTATCTTAAAGGACCACTTTTTATATTACAGGGGTCACTATAAGAGTTAAAAGGGTTACTTATAAACAAGGGTTTACCATTTAATATAAAATGGTCTGACCTCTCCAGGCAAGAGGTAACCCTCAATCTTACATCAAGTTATAGTAAGACAGTGGTTATAGTACCAAGTAAGTGTTGATCCAGTGGTGATGGGGAATGGCTTTGGTAGGACGGACCCGTGTTCGAATCCCCGCAACACTCTTGGGAGAGGAATGGAACCTAACCACCCCGAACTTGGCCTCGATCCGGATGTAGCCCGAAGGGTGAACCGGGTGCAAACACCAAAAAATAGTAAGACAATATTGTTTAAGAATTGGTACTTCCTTACTTTTACTAATAAACTATATTATTTCATTTACATTATAACTCACTATTAGCGATGAGTATAAAATCGGATACTCGGTCAAATTGCTCGGAATCAGATCGGTTGGATTGGGTACCCAGATTCTGGAATTGGAAGTGGTTGGACCGGTTCCTTATTGTTTGGAATTAGATCTGGAATCGGTTGGGACCAGTTCCTTAACCAGGTACCCATTCCTGCAAAATCTGATTATTGTTTGGTCTAATTGGCCTGTTCCGATACCGGGTACCCGCTACGCAGTTGCACTCAAAAGCTATATTTTTATTGTTTAGCTATAAATAAGCATTAAACATAACATAATTTGACATTTTCATTGAGGAGTTCGTCTTAAAAACCTTCAAGTGTTAAGCATACATTACACACGCATTCGTTGCACAAAAAGTCCACAAAATACAAAGTTGTCAAACTCCTAGGTCAGCTTCAGATCTCATCAAGCAGTGCAATAGGGAAAGGGCTATAAAGTGAAGTCTAGATCGAGTCATATACTGCTTCTACTGGGTACCTGATCTTGGCACCGGCTGAACCAGGTACCTAATGGGTACCGTATGTAAATTTTTAATTCCCAAAATTGGGCCATCTTCCAACCCATTCCTGATATTTGGACCCAAACCTAGTTCATGTTCTAGTTCCAGTTCAGGTTCTAGTTTCGAAACCACCTGGTCCAACCGACTATGGGCTTGGAACCGGATACACGACTTTTTTGCTCACCCCTACTCACTGTGATGTTGCTAGAGATCTTTTATTATATTATGCCTAAATATCTTGTGTCCCATTTTCTAAATAAAGTCATATACTTTGAATTTACTAATAATGACTATTATTATTTGATTTTAAATTAGCTATTTATTTGAGACATAATACGGGAAATAAGAGGAGATACTATTTAATTAAGACATATGATTTCAACCCTATAACACTATTAGATCATGCCATTATATAGGAATAGGATCACCTGAAAACTGTTTTCATCGTGAAGACTAAGTAAATGGAGTACCTAGGAGCTAAAGGGGTCACGTGCATTCCTTAACGACATTTTTGTAAATACTGATAATTTTGATGTTAGCAACACAACTTTGATGGTAAAATAATATAATCATCCTAGATTACATTGGATAAGTTGTCTAAACGAGATGACTTATTTTCTTCTTTTTTTTAAAGATATATTTCACGCTAGATTACATTAGTTATCACATAACAATAACCTCTGACATCGCCAGAGATTAACACTAGTTATTGAAACAAAAGGCCGGGCATACAAAAACACAATTCTGACCTATAGAGTACACAATCATCCTGAAACAATAGCCTTCAAACATTACCCTAGAAGACTTTTTACCTCAGAAACTAACTTGCATTACATGCTGAGCAACAACTTATAAAATATAGCTTTTAGAGGTTATTAATGAGTCATAAAGCTGTTTTTATGAAAAATAATGTTTGAATAAGCTACGGGTTGAAGTAGTGTTTAGCAAAATATTTTTAAAAAAATGAGGTTTTGGAACAGAGGTAGCCTTTTAGCGAGAGTAGCTTTTGAAAACCAATAACTAAATTTGCCGATCATCAATTGCTTTAAAACCAATCTTGACAACTAACAATTAGCTACAGACAGCAAATAAACTAGCTAGTACAATTACTAACAAGTTAACAACTATCACAACAACCGTTTTTGCCTAAGAAACCCTCTTAAGCTCTTATCCTTGCTTGACTTCCTATTAGACTACAAACATTAGTGGATAATTAAATTTTATAGAAACCCAAAATCTTGCCGGTAAAAATGGCAAAATTACCCTTACAATAAATAGCCAAGCTAGCCCTACATATAAAAACACTAGATTTATATGCACGCTATGCGTGCGAAATAATAACATATAACGATTTTGGAGAAGTGAAAAATATGGCTAAAAGATTGACTTTTTTTTGAAAAAAAAGAAAAACTCAAAACTTACATTCCTTGATTATAGGAGCTTTAACTTCGTTGATTTATTTAATTTTATTTTCTTCTTTTTATTCTTGGTGTCTATCTCCCCTCTTCCCTTATAGTATAGAGATGCATGCACTTATAAAATATACTACACATAGTACTAGACACTACCATGTGATTGAGAATAGATGCGCAGATATTTAAAATGATATGAAAATCAAAATTCTATTATCCTCAATATATTGTCTGCGCTCTATATATGGAGTCCCTTCTTCACATGTTTTTGCAGATAGGATACATATATATATAAATGTATGTGAATCTCCAACTTGCTATTGTATGTTTTTCTATTCATCACAGCATATATTTTTCTATGGTAAATAATATATCCTTGGTTCTTTAGTAATCACTATATATGAATAAAGTATAATATTAAAAGGTATCAATGAAAAAGTAGAGACGTATACGACATAAGTAGTCTCCCTACACCACGTAAGTAAATGAGAGTAATAATCGGTATGGTATATAATAGTTTATTGATGAACTTTCGTAAGAAAGAAGTATAATGATTAATAAAGAACGGAGAAATTAAGTATGATTTATAGATCTTATGGTCCATAAAATTGCTTATTGTCCTGCTTGCTTCTGCATCATCTCCACATAAGTGAGCATATTCTTCTCCATTTTCAGATTTTCAAGTTCGGCTGAGACAACAAAATTAATTTCAGTTTACTATATTAAATATTTTTAACTGCTAGTTCATTATTTTTGAGAAAAATTAATTAGATTATCAACTAAATTATATGCTGATTAATTACCATTGTCAACAAAGGCCTTTGCTTCTTGCACCTCTATTAGCTGTCTCAGTTCAGCATTTTCGATTTGCAGTGCCCCAATCTGTGCCTGGCAAAGTGCAGCTTGAGAAGACAAAGATGCCAGCTTCGCCTATATTTGAATGATAAATAGTACTATTACAAAAAAGAAAATAATCAACCCATGACAAAGGTGCCTTTAAAAAGGGGAAATTTAGGGCTCAAAAGCCCACCAGAACATTTTAATAAGGGATTAACGACGGTTAATCATTCTTCCACAATAATAAATTTTGCTTTTGTAATTGCAAAAATAATAAATAATTTATTTTTTATATTTTCTATAAATCTAGATAATAATCGATAATATGATCTTTTATTTTCAAGAATTATTTTAAAATTGTTTGTTATATATCTGAAATTATATTTTTAATCAAATTACTAAATTTGTTTTTTTAAAAAATATTTTTCAAAAATAAAAAATCATATTTATTGATTATAATTTAGATTTATAGAAAATGTAAAAAATAATTATTTTATTATTTTTGCAATCAAAATGATAAATTTCATTATCTAATATAACGTGGCAAAATGATTGGTGGTAATTCATCGTTGACTTAGAGGTTGTGGTGGGCATTTCTCAAATGCCAGTTGTAAAATCTTCCTTTAAAAAGAGTGTAACATACACTTGATAATTGAATTTCTTTAGGCATCAAGGAAATGGGATAAGTTTCGATTCTAATATCTCTTATTATCGAAAATGATGCTCATTTAAGCTATCTCACACTCTCATAATTGATGAGTTGATAATCTCTAACCATATATATGTGAAGATGTAATAATAAATTCAATAGACAATAAATTAACAACGGCTTCTAATTAATTCATTGCTCCAACAAATTTTACCATCGCAAACAAAACTCCGATTTTGGGAGGAAATACTTTTGATTAGTTAGTTGTTGGGGAAATGAATTATTCAGGGTTCTCGTTGGTTGTCGTTTTTTCTTTTCAATTTCTAGTTTTTTTTTTTAAAACCAAAACTCTAAATATGGAAATCGGAAAAGTAGTTTCCAGTGTTTTGTTGTCAGATTTCAAAATAAACATGAATACTCTCTTTACGACAAAGTTTAAGTTATTTTACAACTTATATGATACTCCAAAAATATGAAACTAGCAGTGATACAAAACGGACCCTTAGAGGTTGTTATTGTTTATTATTTTGTCTACTAAGGGCCTATTCATTTCAGCTTAATTTCAGTTCAGTTCAGCTCTAATTAGTTCAGTTCAATTCAGTTCAGTTCAGCTCCAATCAGTTCAGTTCAGTTCAGTTCAATTCAGTTCAGCTCCATTCTTTTATAATTATTTTGTTAAATATTATTATGTTGGTCTAATTTATTTTACTAATTGCTATTATTATTATTATATTATTATTATTATTATTATTATTTATTTTTATATCATTATTATTAAGTATTATTATTATCTGTATTATTTTGTTTATTGTAGCTTTATTCATTATTATTACTATTATCATTAGGGAGGAACATGGTTTAGGTTAAAAGCACAAATAAACCCGCGTTTTCAGCCCACAATCCAATCAAATCATGTCAAAATGGTTTATGATGTAATTTTGCACGGTCCGACCCAATTATTATGTTATTACTAAATATTAATATATAATTAAATCTAATTATTAAAATAGTAATATTAATTTAATTATTAGATATTATTGTTATTATATAATCATCATCAGGTATTAATATATTAATACAAAGACTATAAAATAATTGTTATTAATTATCATTATAATCATTAATCATTATTATTATTAATTTATGATTATTAATATTATTTATCTATAATTATAATTTAAAAATATCCAAAATATAATAATTATTATTCATTAGTAATTAGTCATTATTATTACCTATCATCATAATTATTATTTAATATTCATATAATTATTGTTTAAATATTATTTACATATATATTAAATTCAATTTAATTCAATTCAGTTCATTTTCGTTCAGTTCATTCAGCTCCAATCAGTTCAGTTCAATTCAGTTTAGTTCAGCTCCATTCAGTTCAATTCAATTCAATTCAGTTCAATTGTTTTCAGTAAATTTAAATAGGCCCTAAGTTATTACATGATTGTTAAACGTTAACTATAGAATCATGCATGTGACTCTGTCGAAATTTAAAATTTAATATTGTCAATCCTTGAACCACTAATGTTATAACCATATGGCACTAAACCTAAAATATGAAAAGCTTAGCAAGTATAAGTTTATTGTTTTTTGGTTTTTTTGATTTTCAAAGTCATAAGATATAGGTTCTATAATGAATAAAAAGTTAGTCAAATTTATTGGGAACATGATAATTTTGAAAATTGACAACTAAAAAATGAAAACCACTTTTTCTAGTTTTCTAATTTCGATTTTTAGTTTTCAAAAATACTGAAAATTGAAAATAAAAAACGATAACGAGCAGACCCTTAGCAACTATAAGTTTGGATTGGGCCAAACTTGAGGCATTAAAATTGGAATTTTCATTTATGGTATATCTCATAACACATACTCCCTCCGTTTCTTTTTGTTTGTCCCATTTACTATAGCTCCACATGCCAAGGGGAGTGATGTCATAGACATGTGGGTGGGGACAACAATTAAAAAGTTCACTTATTTTATAGTAAATTGGTGACTAAAGTAGGTGAGAGAAGATTATAAGGTACACGTGAGACCAAAAAGTGATAAAGTAAGGGTAAATGAGTAATATAATTTTTCTATATAAGGAAAGATGAAAAAGTAGGACAAACAAAAAGAAACGGACTAAAACGAAAAGTAGGACAAACAAAAAGAAACGGATGGAGTATTGTTGGATGGTGTCTATTAAAAATTACATTTCTAAACAAATTGTTAACTCCTCCGGTTTTCTTTTACATGAGACCAATTTTTTTAGTTCGCACTTTGAAAAGTGTGATACACCAGGTAAACGGCCAATTTTCTTTTAAATAAATAAGAAGTAATTCATTAATTTATTTGTTGTTATTGCAAGAAGCAACTTAATTAAAGTCAAACACTTGCAAATTAAAGAGAAAAGGACAAGAGTAGTACTGAATAGGTTAGAAATTAATCATGAGATACACATTTGTGTATAATTGGAAAGATTTATACAAGGTAACTTATCCCTAGTATTTATCACACTTAGGCCCCGTTTAGTTCAACTTATATTTACTGAACTGAACTTATTTTTACTGGACTGAACTTATTTCTACTGAACTGAACTTATTTTTACTGAACTGAACTTATTTTTACTGATTCATGTTGTTTTTTCTTCTTTGTACTACTGATTTTTACTAAACTGGACTTACGTTTACTTAATTGAACTTATTTTTACTGAACTGAATTTATTTTTGTTGAACTGAACTTATTTTTACTGGACTGAAATTATTTTTTACTTAATATTATTATTTTAAGGTGAACTGAACAGGGCCTTAATATGTGTAAACTGTAAAGTATTTATAAGGAAAGCTAGTTATGCTACTTAACTACTTCTGTTTTATATTGTTCTCTTCTTTATCTTTCATGTGGTAATGTCTGAAAACTTTAATTTTTTTTTGACATAAAGAAAACTTTAATTGCGTATATATGATTATTTGAGTTACATACAAGAAATAATATAGTCAAGCATAAATATATTAGATTTGTTTCGATATGTACAAAGTATTTATAATTTTTAATATACATAGTTAATGATTTTAATAGCCGTACATGAGAGATGAGAGATGAAAGTATGAGTGTGATTGGAAGTAACCTAAACACTTAGGCGTGGCATCTAGATAAGTGCGAAATTGAAAAAATAGTATTACGTAATCTAGTTATCATACTCATTAATTAATTTGTTTTTGGAATATATAGCCACATATACTTTTTGGCGTATTCGATGATTTTGTCATCTTTTAATAAGTACTACTCCTTTAGCTCCTATTTGAACATCAGCTTAAACTAACATTACATATACATAAAAGTCTTACTATTAATACTCCAATTTATATGTAATAACTGCTCGATATTTGATGCGTCATAAATTATTTTTAAAAAAAATTCATTGTATTCTAATTTTTTTTAGGGTTCATTGTATTTTAATTTAATATAGATAAATATTGACCTTTTATGTTTATACTATTATATAAAAAAAGATATCCAGTGAAATGTGTTGCAAAGTATGAAAATAACTTTTGTCGCAATTAATTATTAAAATGGATGGAGCTATTTTTTATATATGAAAAGATAATGAACAATAAAGGGATGTTTTGCAATATAGTTTTATTGGTCTACAAAAAGAATATCTTAAATTACTATTTGAACTAAATGGTCAGCATTTAAAAACTAGCACAAATAATAGATGAGCCATCAATTAATAGAACAATTGAACAATCTTAATAAGAATGTTCAAGAAAGGGGATAGAGAGAACCTCCTCCTCTTGTTGTCTGTTATGTAGATATTGCAAGTACTCCTGCTTCTTTTGACGACATCTTTTTGCATACACTTTGTTCATTTGCATTCTGAAATAATTCATACATGATAACATTTCATACTTGTTTATAAGAGAACTCATAGTAGTTATGCAATATTAATCTTGTAGAAAAAAGTCATTAATTATTCATAGTCATTAAATTAATTAATCGAAGTAGAAAAAACCGCTTAAAATAATGGACTAAAAAGGAAAATAGGAGAGACACAAGAAACAAGGATGTTATAAGCCAAATATAAATGTGAGTAAATCATTAAATTAAAGATACAAAATTGATTACTAACCTTCTGAATCTTTGTGGATCCAAGTCAGCAACAGTATCAGATAGCTCTTGGCTTTCTTCATTGCTCGAGCTTGCATTCTTGTTGGGTGCATCCATTTGATTTGCTAGACCAAATAAAAAGAAACACATATAAATGAGCACTTATAATATCAACTTATTTTTCATTTTGAGAACAACTAAACTAATTATATGTACTTACTTTTTTGCTCAAACTATTTTTTTTATCTGCATAACAATTATATATATATATATATATATATAACATCAAATTTTGACATTATCTTGAAGATATATATAGCTAGCTTTTAGTTTAATTATTAGAAGAACTAATAACTTAAAGTGGTTTTAGATGCAATTCTTAGGTTCATCATTTCAGACATATTTATATTCAAATTTATTAATACTTACTTTTAGTATTATAATCTAACAAATAACCTGATACAACTAGATCAAATAGTAATAGTTATTATGTTACGTACGTCATTAATTAAATATAAATGTTGTCTTAAAAACTTGAATATGACTTTAGATACTTACTGATTAGTATTACAATCTAACAAAAAACCTAAAATGATTGGATCAGAAAAAGTAATAGGTTGCGCGCGTTATCACTTAAATATAAATGTCTTACAAACTTGAATTTGACTTTAAATCTACACAATCTAACATCGAGCTCCACCAACGACTTCGTTTTGTAACTAAATGATTTGCATCACTTATGCCTCGTTCTCCTGTTGATCTATAAATCTTTTTAAGGACAATCTTTGGATTTTGTATTTTCTACACAAAATCATTAGTAATGCATAGCAGAAACTCCCATGATACAAAATGGATGAGTGTTTAAACTAACAAAAGTGGGAGCAGAAACAAAAATATGACACCACAACTACATGCAACGAAGTACGAACTAACTAGGCTTACATAATAGATGTGTTAAGAAAAAGAATGAACCAAAAATTGATTTAATATATCTTCCTGAAACAAATCGAAGAGAATTGATAGATAGAGTAAACTTTCACGAGAACTAGCTTAAGAATAAGAATGAGGAATATCAAAATCCTCATCTTCGTAACAGTTCTCTCCGTAATTTCATTTTTGAAAGACCCTCTTTACAATCATACTCTTACATCAAAATTATAAAAATTTGGTACTAAACGAAGAATCAGATGAAACAAGCTAGAGAAATGTTAGTAGACTTACTTTTTCCGAAATCAAGTTTATCCTTGAAGGACTTGGATTCAACTAATTTGCTTGAGTATAGCACGCTTATATATACACAAAGAATGTTATTTTACATATTAACTAGTTTCATATGCACGAAATGGGTGCGAAAGATATATCGTGAAATAAAAGAAAGACAGTTACAATCTGAAAATTGGAAGAAAAAAAATGATGAATCTTTATTCTTGAAAACTTTTATCTTTTTCTAAATTTTGTACTATTATTTTTATGTTCCCCTACTATTCTCTTATACAATGGAGACGCAATTTAGATTATATAGTGACCTCACTACGACATAAGCGTTCATATAAATTTGCAACTTATTAATGGTAGTATTCAGCTTATTAAATAGGGTATCAAATACTAAATGTATAGGCAATGCTAATTAGCTTATACATTAAATGAAATATAGTTAACTCATTAATTGTCCATAATATTTCTACTATATATTTAAATATTCCTTATATTTGCAATGTAAGGATTTACCCAACAAAATGAGAATTCGCCGTCACAAGAAGTTTAATATAATGATTTCTCCAACAAAATGAGAATTCGTCGTCACGCGTAATACAAAAATGGTCTTAATACGTACAAGATTTTTTAATTAATTGTACAATAAATCCTTTTGAATGAACTTCTCCTTGATTGCCCTCGGGCTTGCCTCTCACTCCCAGTCTGGCTGATCGTCTAGAGAGACCATCTAAGCATCATTGGCCTGATCAACTTTTACTTGACCCACGAAGTATCAGGTGAGCTCATCAAACAACAAGCCAAAATTTGGAAAACATAAACAAGAAATGAAACTAATGAGTCATACATGAAAGTTTGGGAACGAGTAATTAAGCAAAGACTTAGGAAATATGTAAAGATATCATAGAGCGAATTGGATTTATGTCAGGAAGTCGTCTATAGAGGTCATCCATCTCATGAGAAAGGTTGTTAAAATCGGGATTCTTATTTGAGTCGTAAAGTGATCGTATCGTAAAATCGAGTTTTTGAGTCGTAAGATTTTACGAACATGTATGATCTAGATTTTTATCATATTATAAGTTTAAAATGTCTAATATTTGAAATAAAAATAGTTGTTTAGCCATTAAATAGGCGATATTGACCATATACGTCTATTAATAGCTTTGATAGCTTGATTAAATTTGATTTAGGTGTAAAAGGTTTTCTCTAGTACACATAAATGTATAGAATCGTGAATCGAATCGTATGACCATATTTGAATCGTAAGATTTTATGATTTGAATCGGGATTTCAACAACTATGGATGAGAAAGACAATGGAACATTACTAGGATAGAAGAAAGATCTACATATGATTTTCAATGATTTGGAGAAAACATATGATGAAGTACCAAGAGAAATATTTTGGTGGGTGCTGGCAAAGAAAGGTGTCTCAAAAAAATATATAAATATCATCAAGGACATGTTTGAGGGGGTCACTACGAGTGTGCAGACTAGCGTAATAGAAAACGAACAATTTCCTATTACAATCATAGTGCATCAAAGTTCCACACTTAGTCCCTTTCTTTTTGCTCTAGTCATGGACAAATTAACAAGGTCAATCCAAGATGATATACCTGGTTTACGATGATTGTGAATGATAATGTGTTGATTGATGAGACAATGGAAGATATTGAATGTAAGTTGGAACTGTGGAGACATATCTTGGAAACCCGTGGTTTTAGATTGAGTAGCAGCAACACTAAGAATTTGGAGTGCAAGTTCAATGGGCGGGGTTAGAAGCAGCGATACAGGGGCATTCATATTGGACGACAAAGTGTTTCAAGGATCGGACATCTTCTTCTACCTTGGATCTATTCTCCAAAAGGAGGGAGAACTCAATGGAGATGTAACTCACAAAATTAACACGGGTCGGTTGAAGTGGAAAAGCGTCACCAAGTTCCTTTTGTGATTATGGACTTCCCCGTATATTGAAGGAAAAAATTCTACCGCACGACAATTAGGTCAGCTTTTTATATGGTACCTAGATTGAAACAATGCCACATTCATAAGATAAATGTGGCGGAGATGCGTATGCTACGCTGGATGTGTAGCGACACAAGAGGATCAATTAAAAAATGAGGTGATCCAAGAGAAAGTTAGAGTTTCGGCTATTGAAGAAAAGATTAGGGAAAATCGCTTAAGATTGATCACGTGAGATTAGACCAAATGATGCACCGGTTAGAAGACTTGAATATTGGAGGAGTAATTAAAATTTAAGGTGTACAGGAAGACCTGAAATGGCTTGGATGAAGGTAATTGAAAATGATATGGGTTTATTTGGATCGATGACAACATGGCGTTGGAGAGGGTTGAGCGCAGGTAATGATTCACGTGGAGGAAGCATTGTAATTACCTTATTTATATATTTATTTCTTTTCCTCGTGTTTGTTGGTCTTTGTGTTTGCTTTAATTTCCAATAGTCACACTTATCAATACCATTTTGTTTTCATCGGTTTCAAATGACGATTCATGTTATCTGATTCCAAATCATTTTGGGAATAAGCTATGTTGTTATTTATTTATTTGTGTAAGAATAACAATGAGGCAGGGTCTGGTCCATATATAAACATATCTTGTGTGTAACAACGGTCAGAAGTTGTAATTCATAGAAAATGTAATATTAGAAAAGAAACAATAATGATATATACTATAACAAAATATATCATCGCCTTATATAGCAAATATAATCATAAAATATGGAAGCTCTTCTCTTTAGAAACTCTTCCCTTCCACAAATAGTTTCCACCGCTCCGCCGACTATTAATAACGGTGCTCCTCCCCTCTTGCTCCATCTATGGAATTTTTCGTAGCTCATCCATTCTCAAAGGGAGTACTCTCATCTTCAATATAGGGCAAACCCAAGCCCTAAATTTTCATCTTCAACCTAGGAATCAAAAGTTTCATTTATGACTTTCCTTTCCCCGATCAATTCAAGAGAACCGTACCTAGAAAAAGCTGCCCCCAAACGAAGGTCTCTAGAACACTTCGATCTTTGTCGTGCCCTCCGCCATCTAGAATCTAGTGGAATTGATGGTGGATGATCTTCGTCCGCTAAGTAAAATGATGATGTCCCTCTTGGCCAAATTCGGATCTTAGGAGGAAGATCTCCCACCGCCAATGACA
Organism: Patellifolia procumbens; assembly: GCA_947645195.1. Lineage (NCBI taxonomy): Eukaryota > Viridiplantae > Streptophyta > Magnoliopsida > Caryophyllales > Amaranthaceae > Patellifolia > Patellifolia procumbens. Next base: position 11,075,817 of record CANSGD010000972.1, read on the forward strand.
CCGCATGCATACCCCTGCTTCCCCTCGAAGCCTTGTATAGCTTTCCTTGGTAAGCTTGTTTTTTAGTTTGGTTTTAGGTTTTACTATTTACTGTTTGGTTTTTATTTTTTATTTTCTTTAAATATTGTTCTTATCTCACTGGTGGTCTATTCATGAGATAGGGATATCATCTAGTTTATCCTTATACCTGTTTTAAACACGTGCATAAATATATTTTAGTTTTTTAAAAGCTAAGCAAAATTAGGGATGGAGAGCATTACCCCATGCGAGGAATTTCCCTAATAGATCTGAATTAAGAATAGAAGTGAGTTTAGAGGGGTCAACAATATATATATCAAGACAGTCATTAACTAGGTGCCCTATATTAGCTACCCAATCTGCTGCCCTCTTTGCTTCCTTGAAAATATGGTTGATTTTCCAACTGACTACTTACTATAGAATTATATGAATGTCATTAATAATGCTCCTGATGTGCTATAGAAGTTACCATCTTTTTCGGATGGAGTTGATAAGCAGAAGATTTCACCCTCGTTGATGACTTTGTTGAGGAGAATCGAACTTAAATGGAGCAAGGCTCAGTGGCTCAGCTACCATGATGATTGTCTTGCACAGGTTGCAAGCTGTTGTTGAGATGACTCTGGAGTTGTTATCTCTGCTTATGAATCCCGCGTCGTTGAACTATTTTCGGTCAAACAGCCGAAGTTTAATTTGAGAACACCAGCAAGAGGGGGACCAACGAACAAGAAGAGGAATGAGGTCTAAGGATGGAGAAGTTATAGGGGGTGTCTATGTTGAAGGGAAATTCGCTGTGAGATCTTAATCCATAATGGTTTGGTAAATCCATTCCTTATGAGCCAGGTTGGCTCTAAGGAGTATTTTGTGGATGTTAAAAGTAGTATTCTGAAAAATGCATTCAGTTCTGTCTTTTCAAATAAATATTCCAAAAAATATCCAAGTGATGCTGTCTTTTCTGGATATAAAGTGTGATAGAACAATGGTTTGAATCTAGAGAAATATGTTCACGTAGCCACGACATGATGTGATAATCTTAAAGAAGCTTTTTAACAATCAGAGAAAAGATGTTGGATGTAATCGTAAAATATTGGTACTCGAGTCTCTACTCTTCAACTTTTTTATATTATACCACTAATTGTTATAAGCAACAAATAAAACATTGTACGAGAATCTGGCATTTCTCCAAGTTCCTACATTTACCTTAATGTTGGCCCCTCATTTTTCTCAAAGCCACACCTTTTCAGCTCCTAGGTTCCCATTTAAAACAGGTTCCACCCCCACAACTCCCTTTCTGCAACTATAAGACCATCTACGACACCACAATCCATTCTGTCCCGACACCACACAACACTTGATTGGATTTGCGGCCATAAATCAACTATAGATACTGCAGGCGCATGATTTTCGCACACCGAACAATCATTCCAGCAGATTCTGATTATTGAAGCTTATCTGGCGCCCTTACAAACAAACAGGCAAGATAAAAATAATAAAGATAGAACTGTCTGACATATATCTTGTTCTATAGAAAACAGTTGTCTATCAAGAGTTTTCCGTTTCAGAATGTATCTTGTAGGCAGAATTATATAATAAACTTCATAGTCCATTTGCTAAGTGCATGCCCTGTTCCACATATTACTTTCCTTGGCTTTTGAGAAGTATGTTTGATGAAAGCTCGGTCTAATATAAAGGTCGAAACTCAACAGGTATTCATTTCGACAGGCCCAAATTTACAGCAGGAACTCCCACCAGAAAGTTGGAGGGGAGAGCGGGGTAGAATAGAAAGAAAGGATTAAACACGAGCATTTAAAATAAGTGATCATATACATTGATTAATATATTTTGCAAAATTACCAGGGCACCATCTCATGTGTAACTTTCATGCTTCAAAGAGCTGATTAAAACTCTGAATCGATGTGGTGCCATTACAGGCAACAAAAAATCATAATCACACGAGTAATCAATGGGATCGTACAAGCCATAACGACTCAATGAAGCTATTCGAAGCGCTCCCAATCTTGAGTTACTTCTGCCGACGATGAAACAGAAGGTGGATTCAAGCTGCCAACTCCAGAATCAAAAGTCTCCCAGTTGGTACTCACTGATACAGTATTGCTGCAATTATCAAATGGATGGGAGTTTCTGGCCTTCAGGGCATCCAGTGTATCTACATAATCTTGCACACGACGAACCTGTTCGATTATACACAAGCTCCTGTCAGCACTCTCGGTAAAAACATTCACAGATATGCAAGCAGAAACCAGATGATTAGGTCAACTGGAGGAAGTTGTATTATAATGGTAAAACCAGTAGTATGTCAATTCATAAGAAGATCTTAGTGAATGTGGTTGTAAGGCCATAATAGAGTCCAAATTAACACAAAGACGATTCTAGAGACTTTGAACTACTCTTGAGGTCTTTAAAACTTCATGTTGATGAAAGTTTAAGCTAAAATATGACGCGTACAAGTGTACAACAATCTATTCAGATTTAACTGTGACAGAAGATTATCGTTAGTTCCTCATCTTTTCAAAAGGTACATACTTATAACTAAAACTTGGTTACTATAAAACCTCCAAAATGTTCAGAAAAGTATGCAACTGCAAATGCACATTGGTTGAGAAGCATGGAAGAAGAAACTAAATTACTTGTGTTTAGATTAGACAACATATTTCCTCCAAAAAAAGTTCAATAACTGCTTAATTGAGTCTCAGTATTTCTTCTATCCATAAAGAGTCGGTGGCAGAGCCAGGATTTTGAGGAAGGCGTACCACAATATTGCTATATTGTCAAAAGACAAAAAGCCCCATTAACTATTAATAACATATTTTCCCCAAAGTTTCCATTATATGATAAACAATGTTGCCATATATATGCATTGTAATCTGTGAGTGGACATTAATTAAATACTTAATTGTTCCACAAGTATGAATGGCCTACGTAAAACTCAATTTTTAGTTTTTTTATTTTGGGGGTAGCAATAGCATATGGGTATTGCTATCCATGCAACAAAGTAGCTCGCCACTGGAAAGAGCCAATATGCAGATCTTGTCATAGGTTAGGGTTATTTGAAACTCAAATTTGGTGAGCAAGAAGCAATTACGTGAATCTGACAGATAACTCACAACTTCTCCACTAATTCGAATAGACGCAGCAAAGAGGGATTTTAATGGTGGTATAAGAACTAAAATGGACTTGGATTGATAGGATGGAAATATTACATAAACCCTAAGAATAATACAAGCTAAGTACTAATCTACAAAAGATTCATTCTCTTATTAATTTTCATAATGCATACACTCTCCCTACTTAGCTCTATTCATAGACAAGTTTAACCCTAAAACCTCTACTAGGTCCCAATTCCTAATTTATTATAAACTACCAAAAGTGCCCTTATCCTAGTAATGTCCATTCATTACATAATTGCTGCCTAGAATAAAAACATAGTGGTCGTTTGGTTAATATAGGAAGTGGAAGTTCCCATGAATTTCACATTCATGGGAATTAATATCCTTGATTAAATTCATGGGAATATCCAAAAGTTGTTTGGTTAGCAATGAGGGAAGTAACTTCTCATGTAATTCAAGTTACCTAAGGGAAATTCCTAAGAAGTTCTACTCTCCCCCCCCCCCCAAAATTTTTTTGTCAACCAAACAACTTAACTTACCCATTTTAATTTGTATATCCTAATAAGTTAAACTTCTCATGTTTTTGTTTGCCAAACTTACCCATTTTGTATTTCCTAAGAAGTTACACTTCTCATGTTTTTGTTTGCCAACCAAACAACCACAATATAATCTCCTTCTACGAGGAAAGAGACTTTTGGCCTACTTCACATTTGTTGTTGGCCCCAAATTTACTAGTCACACCAAAACAATTCCGGTGTTTTGTGGCCACACATAGGAAAACACAAAAAGCTCACCAAAAGCTGGAGGTCAAAACTCGCTAGATCAACTTGTTAACCTTAAAGTCACTTAAGGACATCCCTAGATCACATCAACCCCAGGCTCCTGTTATAAGCTTGCTGTCACATGATTGGTATGCAACTATGCACACTTATGCTTCAATCAACACCTTTTATTTACACGATGAACAACTTCGAAACCTACATACATGACAGCCTCACTTATTCTTGGGCATTGTTATTCATATTTTCATGATTCCATAAGAGCCTAGCTAGAAGCATTGAGCCTTGATCTAACAGTGATATGGTATGGATGGCTTCTTGGTGGTTCACGCAAAAGCATCCAAAAGTGGTTAATGACACTCCCCAATACCTAAATTAACTTAATCTGTCAATAAGGAGGTTGTATCCTGGTAAAAAGTTCTACTACACAGAAAATGCATGTAATTGTCAGATTATATAGATGCCGGATACTCCCCTTATTTCTTATCTCATGACGAATGTGGGGACAAGCCCGTATATCATACTAAAAGGACCTCCTTAGTGTAAAACGATACCTCTATATGCTATATACAAGGAAATCGTAGAACTAGCTATGAATTGACTCGCTCAATTCAGAATTGGAGTACTGCGTCTTTCATATATGAAGTAAAGCAAATAGCAGCGAGAGCCGAAGAACATCAACTCATACCAAGATAAACTTGAAGCGGCTGTTTTGGCTAATTGATTACATTATACATAGCTTGAGTGCAATTTGCTTTTAGCCTTAGTTAGGTTAGGTGTAAAACATGTTCAATTTAAAATAATTTCCGTGGAAAGCACTTTACAATGGAAAACACAATTAAAAATTAGTTTTCCATTGTGGAAAACACAATTGCAAATTAGTTTTCCATTGTTTAGTTCTATGTAAGAAAAATAAAGAAAATGAAAGGGGAAGTAAGGAGGTGGCCAAAGGAGTGTGCAAGAGAGGTAAGGAAAAGGAAGAAAAACCGTTTTCCCTTCAATTTGAAGCGAAAATGCTTTTCCATCATTGTAAGAGATATTTTACTCCTAGGGAACATGATTTTACACTCCTTTACAAACCAAACAATGCAAAATTGAAAATAGAGGAAAAGAGTTTTCGTAGGAAATGTTTTATACCCTATTGGAGCCTAATGCTTATTCTGATACCAGTTGTCTTCTCATGTTTTCCACCTATGACATTAGTAGATCTTTTTTTCCCTCCCTGGCAGACTAAGGTCTCTATTTTAAATTTGTTAAGCTCTAAGAAACTTCACTCGTGCATCTGAAAAGGTGTGTCCACGGCTCCAAACCAGTTTACAAGTTAGAGCACGTGTACACTTATATGTTATATGTCTAAGTGAGGATAGAGAGGAGAAGTTGACAATGGAACAGATCCAGAATAAAATATCTCTCGTGTGGCGGCACGGGAAAGTTGTTCCCTAGACCAGTGAAACACAAGGTGGGTCGCCCAAAATTCATCCAACAGAAACAGTCCACATCTATTATTGATATACATCCCAATGTATTTACCGGGGAGTGGACACTCTCGTTTTATATGCCAAGTGTCTCTCTTCTGTTAGGAAACTACACATGCATACATCACTATACACATGATAACAATCTTACTAGAATATGGGAAGTATGTGAAAATACTAATATTAAACAATCTGTCCGTGATATAATTCACCCAGAATTTGACACTTGACATACCTTTTGGGCACCAACTATCGCGCTCTCTCCATGATATATATGTAAGAGCAACTAGATATGAAATAATGTTTAGAAATAAAATCCATATAGGATATACTCTACATAATATTAATTATCTTCGGAGCATTTTATAATATAATTCTACTAATATTTAATGTAAAAATAAATAATATGGTGGAGTAATATTTTCCAACAAAGAAATATATCATCTTTAGAATAAAGTTTTAACCCTGTGGGCGACACGGATCACAGTCTCATGTATATGTAGACCATGATCAAACTTTCATCCTTCAAGATCGTAGCACTTAAGCTTTAGTAAACAAACATCCAAAGTTTGCTAGGGAATACAAGCACCAAAAGAAATGTACATGACAAAGGAATCCTATCTTAAAGACTAAAACTAACTCACCTCGGCCTTCCGTTGCGTTTTAGCTTCACCTTCAGCCTCAATGCTATCCAGTTTCAGTAGCTGAACCATGAGAAGCTCAGTTAAGATGATAAATTCTTTTTCATCTAGTTTAGCTCCATTATAAACAGATGCTTGCAAGGAGGAGACCTGCTCACGACAAGGAATCAGACTAAAACATCAGCTTTCACTAGCCAAACAAAGATTACCTAGACAAAAGCTGCCAAAAAAAACATATATATTCCAATGAAAGAAATGTAAATCGTTACCCTTTGAGAAAGCTTATCCACCTCCGCCCGAACTTCAGCAACTGCAGCACATGCCTTTGATATTTCTTCCTTCTTTCTTGCCTCCTCCATCTTTTTCTCTTTGCTAGCAGGACGCTCCATAAGCAACAACTTGGAGTGGTCCTTTAAACCTGCCATGAGCAAAGTCTCACCATCATCCTTCTCCCTCCCTCGGAAGAACAATCTTTGATCCTCTGGCTCTAAACCAATTTCTTGTGCAAGAAGTCTCTTCACTTCACCTAATACCATCGAATGGGAAATCAAGAAACAACAACAATAATCAGCCCCAAAACACCACCATCTGAAGACCAAACACAAAACCACCAGTTTACATATAGAAAACATTGCCCACAAAGTGAAAAAACCTAAGAATCAAGGACATCAATCTGGACAGGTTAGTGCTAACAAAAAACAAAATAGAATTCTAGGCAGCAATATGCAGAAAGTAAATCACTAAACTAATTCGGAATCTAGGATGAGAGGCATTTCAAGGAAAATCCTCACTATGTCCGTGATAACTTTTAGTAAGAAGTACAGCTTCACCTTTTCTATCTTCCCCTGAATTTCCAACTGTGTGTTCTCTTCACCTTAAAAAAAACACGTTTCAAGTCACATTAGGTGCAATCATGGTACATAAGTTGAAATAAGGGGTTCATCAAGTCCAATCAGATCTAAGAAGTCCACTTCAGATAAGTTCATGTAAAAAGAACACACCCTAAACTCATCGACTCGAATATATCTCATTCGTACTTACCTAAACCTATAATGGATTGCAAATGAACTAGGCAAACCTTATCTAAAGGACTCTAACAACCTAAACTTATATGAGCTTATCGGCTCTTAAACTCTTTTCTTTTTTCTTTTTAAGGTGAAAAGAAAAGGCCCTAGAGTGTCATGTTCACCTTGAAAAATTAAGTTACAAGTTTAATAAGTTCATATAACTTCAGATAAGTTCTCATAAGTTCGGATACATTCAAAAAAGTTCCAATAAATTCTAACACCTCATAAAATAACCTTCAATACGTTTCAATAAGTTCGTAGCACAAATCCAAACCCTAACCTCTCCCAATCATAAGGTACCTTTGCTACCACAACCTAACTTCATTACTTTCACTTTCAACAAATTCGCACTCATACAATCAAATTTCTCACAAAAAAACGGCTTAAAACATTACAATCCACAGATAAATCACAACTACTCAAACACTACTAACTCACTCCACCTTCAACAATTCAAAATTAACAAATCAAGATACAAAAAAACAGTAATGAGACATAGTAAGCAGAAATTGAAGGAGAGAGTAATATACCAAAAGTATATTTGCAAGGAACGATGAAATCGAAGAAAGAAGAGCCATAAGAGACTTTGATCTTAAACATAAGACTAATATCATCATCATCATAACCATTTTCTCTTTTTTGTACTAACATTCCACCTGGTCTCATCTCCCACTCTTCTTTGTTCATAGTTTCATCTACTGGATATGGATTCATCTCTCTCGCTCTGCGACTGAAAATGGAAGCTATTGGTTATGGCGGAAAAAGATTTGAGTTGGAGAAATGGTTATGGGTTTATGTTGCAATTTTGATGAGAGGTGAGTCGGTGGTGAATATGGTGATGGTCAGGTTACGTGACATTACGGGAATGGCGTAAAAATGGAAGGAAGGTGAGGGGTAGAGTTTTTTAGGGTAAAACGACATGAGATTGGATTTGTAAGGTGTTAAACTGCGACGTTTCATCCCTTGTACTGACCGAATGAGCTATGTTTGTAAGTTGCAAAGTTGAATATTCCACTTGGACAATTTCGTTAGCTAATTTAGCTTTAGCAATACGAAATTGTTCTCTTCGACGTGGAACAAGTAAATGAATTGAACTGAATTAAAATAAATAGTGATATGAGAGTAGATGTGTCCACAATTGGTTAATCGTTTCATTTAGTATAACGGGACGGTTAACTGTTATAACGGTGACGATACTTTAGTAACCATAACCTACCGTTAAGAAGTGGTTAACGGTAACGGTTAACCATAAATTAACATTACGGTTATCGGTTATCCATGTAACCTATAACTTATTTTTCTTCAAAAATTACAAATTAGAAATTATACTAATGACTAACGGATAGCGAGTTAATTTCCAACTACAAACATAAAATTGTTCTAAACTTCCGAGTGCAAATAAGGCAACAAAGTTTGACACTTCTTCCTTCTTTTCAACCATCAAAGCTATTTTAATACTCATAATTGGAGAAAAGAACAAAAATTATATGTAGAGTATTTATGGTACATTACGAAAGAGATCAAGACTATTGAAAGAGGATGACGTTGAAGGAGCTTATTGACTGCGGTATTTGCTAGTCTCTCTTGTTAAATGATACCTAGGGGCTAGGGTATTAGAATGAGCCATACCTACCTCCCTCCAAGGGTTTCTAATCCCCGTAACTCATGGGTTTGAGGTATGAGTTTTAAAATCCTAAAATTTCCAACCAAACTCATAGCATAGGTTTAGCCCATTTCAAATCCATACCTAATACCTGAATTATGTGAACCAAACGCACCATTACACGTTTCAAAGACACGAACAACGAGATTCGAACATCTTAAACTTAACAATTCTCGGAAAAGGCCAGAAACAACTCTACCACTGTGATACATTACTTACTGTAATCAAATTTTAAATTCATTTAATAGACATCTTTACAATTAAATTTACTTTTCAAAATAAAACATCCCCATCCCAATTCACACACTTTCTTCGTCCTCTCCTTATCGACGAACTTCTTGTAACCCTGATATTATATAACCATATATCATAGCTACATCCGTCGAAACTCACTGTTACCACCATATAGTGCAAAGACGTATACAACCACGCACCAAAATTTCTAGGAGTTGCTAGAAACTGACTGTTTGCAATGACGGATAAAAGAAAGATTTCAAGGTTGTGCCGGGGTAGAAAACCACTGACTTGAAAGCAAGTACAACCCGACAATGGTGGTAATCGCAACTGGCCGGAAAGCTCCCCAAGGTTAACACAGCAGCCTCACTTAGTTACCACTAACTGAGAAAGACTTTGTAGATAAAACACGTACCCAGGAATTAGAGAGAAGAAGAGAAGACAAAAAGAATATTTTTGGATGCAAAACGATGGCAGCATTGGTTTGATTTTATAGCAAGACAATCAGGCCAAATAAGGAATGCAATAAACATATGGAGGAAATCAATGACAACAGTAATGGTGATGAACACTGTAATGTTTAAAAACGTTTGAGTGTAACAAGTTACTGTTATACACAGTTGGGCCCGGGTCCAAAAAGATAAGCTCCAGCTCATCCCAGGACCCAGGCCCAGTCCGAGCCCGCCCCGGTCCGGGCGAGCGGCGCGGGCGTGTGGTAGCAAGCCCAAGCTTGACCTTCAACCATAAAAGCCAACCATATAACCAACTCAATAGACAAGTAGAGGAAGTGAGTTAATAAACAAAGGAAACCTCCCTTTCATGATATGGGATCTTTGGGAAAAATCCAAAGAGGCTTTACAAGCCTTAACTCCAACAAGAGTAACTTGAGCATGGATCTTAACACAATGCAAGCTACTCAAAAATGTGTATGTCGTACTTAATTACAGGACATTCAATTTTGGAATTATTTTTTTAGTTGAGTGAAGAGCAATAAATTAAATTTTACCATCTAAACTAGCTAGCATCAACAAATTTTGGAATTACTAATTGCAGGTTTTACTTTTTATTTCATGAGTCATGATTTCCATATGCTAAAAATGAAAATAAACCCCAAGTATCATTCTGCCGGAAAAACTAGTTAGTAATAAAAAACAAAAATCTCGAACGACATGGTTCGTTTTTTATATCGTAGCAAAAAATAAATTCACACTTGATTATAATAAGAAGAAATAAGTTATGATCAAAATATATAAGCTTGTATCATATCAAGTCAGAAATAATAACTTAATAGCAAAGTTGTGTAGAGGGAATATTTTAATGTCAATTGTTCTTATACCACATATTTGGGTAAATTTAGATCAAATTAGAAAGAATAAAGTTAGATCGGATGAGACCTACATTTAGAAAACTGATATTGTAATAGTCTAAAACTATAGTCAAAGTGTGATATTTAACTAGTGTAAAAGTCAAATTATTGTAAATTTTCACAACCAACGAAAACTATATGTATGTGATTGATCATTTACAACTTAATTTAATATAGTATAACTTTTATAATATAAGTCTAGTATATTACTCCATCGATCACCAATTGATTTAAAATTAAATTCTAGTAGCTTATTTGAGGTTAATCTTTCATCCTACGTAGGACATGTTCTCTTCAGCATAATTCAGCTGAACTGAGCTGAACTAAACTGAACTGATTGGAGCTGAACTGAACTGAATTGATTGGAGCTGAACTGAACTAAACTGAATTGAACTGAACTGATTGGAGCTGAGCTGAACTGAACTGAACTGAAGTGACTGAAGCTGAACAGAACAGAACTGAACTGAAAATAAGCTAGCGAGAACAGACTCATAGGCCTTACATATCCAACAAACACGACAAACAAAAGAGGTTAAAGAAAATATTAAAGGGGTGTTCTCCCTATTTTATTTCCAATTTTGTTCAGTTCAATTTAATTTTTAATTCAGTGTATTTTAATTCAATTCAGTTTATCTTTATAATTTTGTATACTATTACTTTCACTTTTCACTATTAATTCTTTTCAATTCATCATACTTCCTTCATTTTTTAGTTATAACAATTAAATATTTACTTCTCACAAAATATTTCCAATCGTTATAAGTAAAAAACGGAGTAAATTCAATTCTCAGCGGAAGAAAACATGATAAAATACGGTACACTCTCATAGGCAAAGCACGACAAGTCGACTACTCCATCACGGAACCACTATCGGCAAATACTTGGTACAATCTTCAAAGAAGAATATCTGTATGGTCCAACACACCACAAGAAAACAAGCACCTTTAATTTCCATCTTTATAAAATTAAAACTACATCACAAACACCCACCACGTGTCTCATAAATCCTTTTCTTTCTGTGCCGACTCGAGATCATACTAACCACGTGTCATCACTTTGCCTCATTTCAATTCTTACAAATACATTTGTCCAAACAACCCTTATTGTAATTATCCTATCCACCCTAAAAAGTTTCATTGTTACAAACTTAACACATCCATAAACCAAAAAAAGAAACACATTAAGGAAATTCATTCTGGTAACAATGGCTAGTTTAGCACCCGATGCTGATGAGTTCCGGATCGTCTGCCCGCCCGTTAACAAAGAAGACGGTCGGTTACCACGTAAGTACACCGACGAAGGCCAGGGTACGAGGCAACGTATGTCGCCTCCCCTCGAGTGGTATAACGTTCCCGAGGGGACTAAAAGTATGGCTTTGGTGGTAGAGGATATTGACGCTCCAGACCCGAATGGTCCACTTGTTCCATGGACCATTTGGGTCGTGGCGCATATCCCACCCACCCTGAAAGGCTTGCCTGAGGAATCCTCAGGCAAGCAACAAGAGATGGGTGGGGAGTATGAGAATATTGCGGAAGGGAATAATGATGAGAAGGTACCTGGTTGGCGGGTGCCTACTATGCCTAATCATGGTCATCGGATTGAGTTTCGGTTGTATGCGCTTGATGAGGAGGTGAACCTCGGCAAGACGGTATGTGTTATTCTTGTATAGTTGTATGCCAACTTTTTTCGTGATCTCATTTTGTAAATGCTAGAGTTTTGCGGTATTGGCTATTTAGATACTTTCTCCGTTTTTTTATACTCGTATCATTGAGTATGTACACATGAATTAAGAAAATGAGAGAGATAGAGAGAGGAAAAAAATGAGACCCATGTGATTGGAAAGAAATAGAGATAAGGTATTTTCGTAAAAGGAAATGATGCAAGCAATTTGCAATTTTCAAAAATGGAAAATGATGCAAGTATAAAAAAAACGGAGGAACTATTAGTTAAGTAGCTTGATTGAGTGAGATACTGCTCATTAATATACCTAATTTGCTATAATTGTAAACACATATTGCATACTACTAATTTTTATTTTATTATGTTTATTTTATATTATAATTACCCACGTCTCTATTCTTGAATATTAATATTTTTAATTTTTTTTGGATAAAAGTTGTGAAATTAAACATAACTTAAGTATTTACCAAACTGATCTAATAAAATCTTACATAATTATTTATATTTTTATGCTTAATAAATTCTAAAATGGTGAATATGGTGTGGCTAGTGCCAAATTAGAAATACATTGGTAATAAAAAACAAGTAATTGCCGACAATTAGAGCATCGCTACTCATGGACAAAAGAAACACATCATACCTCTCTATCACTTTTTCAATCGTTCTAAATTTTTTATCATGTTTCATGATTAATTTGATCAAATGTATCCCATCCATGATCAATCAATTAGTTATGTATTTTAAAATTTTAAAAATTTAAAAGTATATATAAAAATATAGTAAAGTGAGTGTCTATTTATAGATCTCAAGAAAATATAATTATTGGTATTTTTCATATATTTTTATACGTTGTAGATTTTCATATATTTTATGTGGAAGTTTTTTTTAAAAAAAACTGATGCCACATGTCATTGTGTGTGATTGAGCTAATTTTTGCTTTTCTTATGAACTAGTTGATTATGATCTATTTTATGATTGATCATAATTTGATCTATTTTACTAATGAGTGGAGGGCTATTTTTTTTGTTTATGTTTTATGAATAATTTTTATAATCAATTTGATGAGTGTGGATCCTCTAGTAGTCAAAGGTCTGTTGCACAATAGATATAACATTTGTACTTTTCACGCTTGTCAGTGCATTATTTTAAACATGAATATCTTTAATTATCAATAAGTAAAAATTATAAAAAGAGGATATTAAAAAAAAAAATATTAAGACGAATCTAACAAGATACCACATGATTATGTTTTTCCAAAATTGTAAATCGCCAAAGCCAATTAAAGTCTAAACTGTGAATAGTGCACAATATGAAAATGTTGCATCTATTGTGAAACGGAGGTAGTATGATATAGAGGAAGTATAAAAAGTGGATTCCTTAATACTTCCTTTGTTTTTTTTATAAGTGTTACATTTCACTTTAGCACGCTTGTCGAGGCACGTTTTATCATTTTTATCTTTAATTATGCATTTGTAAAAATTATGACAATTAGATATTAAAAATATATATATCGAGACGAATCAAACAAGATTCAACATGACTTTATATTTCCGTATGCCTATATCATAAAAGCCGGTCAAATTATAATGAATGAATAGTGTTATAAGTTAAAATGTAGCACTTAAAAAGAAACGGAGGTAGTATTTCCCTTATCCTTAAAGTGGCTTGGGCCTTACTGGGCTTGGAGTACCAATTATTTAAAAGCTACGATCGCTACACTAAGCCAGCTTGTTGGGCCTTGTTTTTGTGCTTATTCATTTTTTAGTTGGAAGAAATGAGTGCTTTTATGGCCCGATTGATTAGTATATTAAATTGATTAAAATGGTGGCAATGGTAATTAAATCTTGTATAATTTGGAGGAATTTTTTTTACCAAAACAATTCTAAATATGTGGCTTTTTTATTTTTAAAAAAAGTATTATACCCTTTAAAAGGTGGTATTGAGTGAGAAAGATAAATTTGTGAAGAAAATCACATGTTTAAACGTGATTTCATATTCTATAGTAACGAATGAGTTTTAAATTACACATGATTTTATTACCATTACCACCATCACTAATTAACAAGCCGTTGAAGAACTTGAATAGATAAATTAAACACACTTGCATCTCCCATTCAGACGAGTTAATAGTTTAAGGAGGATTGCTTCTCTTACTCGTAGGCGGGCAATATCTCCATGAACCCTTGCCGTAAAAGTCATGTTCTTCAATCATAGAAGTGAAAGTTCCGATTCAAACTTCACATGGTCGTTCTTTGCTATTCTTGCCAATCCTTGGTTGAACTTGTATCAAGGGATCCGTGAGGGCGAGAGTGGCGTAAATTTCGTTACATTCATTTTTCACAAGAAGCTTCCTTTTGAAGAAGTGCAACATATTTTGTTATATAGTAGACCTTTTTCTAGCAAACTTGATCTTATGTAATGTAACATTTTAGTGGCGATTGTGAATGCAGGTGACAAAAGAGAGGTTGCTGGATGCCATTGAAGGTCATGTAATTGGAGAAGCATCTTTGATTGCCGTCTTTTGATTTATCAATCTAGGCTGACTAAGCTTTGTTGTTCAACTTCTTCATTGTAAACTATCTTCACTTTTTTTGAACCTTACAAGTTGCATGTTTGCAATTGCTGCTTTCGATGGAATAATATTTGTGGACTAAATCAAAGGCTTTTTTAACTGTTACCTCAGTTTTTTGTCTATTCCATCTTTTACCTTCACAATATATGTGAAGCAGTTTATGTGACATGAATGAAAAAGATCGTGAAAAGAGACATAGGAAATTGGTATTTGAATATGGTAAGTTGTGATTTATATTGGAATCACTGTAATTAATACTGAAATTGGATAAATCTATTCAATAGGAAAAAATGGAGGAAGTATGTGGTATGATAAAAATAATATATAAAAAAGGTGTTTGGTAAAGTGATTGTGATTGTTGATGTTTAGTATAAAATAAAAAGTAAAAGTCGGAAGTCGGTCAAAAAAGCTGGTAAAAGAAGCTTCTAGTTTTTGGCTAAGTAGTCGGCCTTTTAGCCATTGTAAGAGTAGTCCGTTATTGGTACATGTGGGAGCACGGAGTATGGTGCTTCCGGATTTTATGCCCCGTATTTTAAAATAAGTCGTTAATAAGAATATGTAATGAATATTGGGATAACATAACATTAAAGAGAAAGAATATACAATGAACACTGAGAGAACATAATATTAGAAGATCATTTATTTAAAACATAAAAAATAAAATACGAAATTTCAAAGATAAAATGCAAAATTTCAAAAAAAATATATTTATTTTAAAATTTTGAATTTTAAAAGAACATTTCCTTGAAATATAAATAACAAAATACGAAAATTTAAAGAACAAATTACTTTTTTACATCAAAAGAAATTATACATTAATTAAAGAAATATTAAAAAGTAAAAAATAGGTGTCAACTAGAAAAAACATACGAAAATAACCAAATGAACATAGAAGAATAACTAAAAAATATAACAACTATTTTAAAAGAACAAATGGAATAACTTGGAAGAGCATTAAAACCATATATGACAGAACATTGTTCAAAAATTTCGATAAACAGCTGGTTCAAGTTGCTCATCGACGTTGCCGGCGTTGATGGAGGTCGCCTGAAGTTTTAGGAAAGGAGGAGAGAGCGTTGTAAAGCGCCGGAGCTATCGTCGGTTGGGTATCGATGAAGATTGCCGGTTGTGGAAGGAGGAAAGAATGAGAGATAGAGGTTGATGGCAAGAGACAGAACGTCGTCGGAGTTAGGGTAAAGCGGAACAAGTTAGGGTATCGGGGATGTCGTCATCCCGGAGCATAGTGCTCCGTGCTCCTAGGAGTACCAAAAAATGGTCACAGCAAAGTCTTCTTTTTTAAAAAAACCCATCAAGTTTACCTCCATTAATAAATGATAAGCATCTATAAGTTATTATATTAACTTAATTAACTTCAACTTAACGACGAGACTTCCAAGATCTCGGATCGAATCGGTATTGATATATTATCATACAATTTTTTGACTGTTTGACCAAAGACAAAAATCAAAAGACATAAACTAATAGAAAAGCCATTTAAATATCATTTACCAAACACCTAAAAGCCGTTTATCAAACACCTTAAAACTAAAATCGTTGAAGTCTATCAAACACCCTAAAATTAAGCCGTTTATGTTAAATTGTTGCAAGTAATGTGTTACAGAGGTAGAATATTGTTTTCACCGTCCTTTTGTTAAAGAGACGCGCCTGTAGAACTTGAGAGTAACTGAAAGTGAACAGTAAAAACCGTGTGTTGCAGCAGCAAACCGAATTGAATCGTCATTCAGTTGAATTTGTGATCTCTATGACTCATAATTTATTTGATGTCTATCAAAGTTGGCTAATCAAAAAGATATTTCACCTAATTCCTGATTCCTTCTGCGACAAACAAGCCCTCTGATTATCATTGTCTTTTGCTCATTTCACTCGATGTTGTTGTTTAATAGTCAAGTCAAGAAGTCAAATATAAAATTATCTATCCTCTAATTGATGATATTTTGTAATAAGTGAAAAAAGTTTTTCACTTGTTTTAGGAGCTAGGCTACACTTGTTTTAGAGATAGGGTCTGTTCTTCCAGCTTATCTTCAGTTCAGTTCAGTTCAGCTCCAATCAGTTCAGTTCAGTTCAGCTCCAATCAGTTCGGTTCAGCTCCAATCAGTTCAGTTCAGTTCAGTTCAGTGCAGTTCAGTTCCGTTCCATTCTTTTATAACCATTATGTTAAATATTATTATTATATTGGTCTAATTTATTTTACTAATTACTCTTATTATTATTATTATTATTTATTTATTTTATATCATTATTATTAGGTATTATATATCATTATTATATCTATATATTATTTTGTTTATTATAGCTTTACTCATTATTATTACTATTATCATTAGGGAGAAACATGGTTTAGGTCAAAAACATAAACCAATCAAATCACGTCAAAATGGTTTATGATGCAATTTTGCACGGTCCGACCCAATCCTTATTTTATTACTAAATATTATTATATTATTAAATCTAATTATTAAAATAGTAATGTTAATTTACTTCTTAGATATAATTGTTATTATATAATCATCATCAAGTATTAATATATTAATTAATACAAAGACTGTAACATAATTGTTATTAATTATCATTATAATCATTAATCATCATTATTATTATTATTAATTTATGATTATTAATATTATGTATTTATAAATATCATTTAAAAATATCCAAAATACTATTATTATTCATTATTATTACTTAGACTTTTTTGTCAGAAACAACCTTTTATAATCACTTTTTTGCGAAAAACAACCTTTTAAATTTTTTTGCAACTTAAAACCTAAAACCTAAATTTTTTTGCAAAATGAAACCTTTTTGTAATTTCCGTCATTGACCGTTAGCTTCCACCCAAACCACCCCGACACCACCCTAAAAACACCCCAAAACCACCACCCACCCTAACCCGAATGGCTGTGACTATTGGGGCTGGGGTGGTTTTGGGTGGTTTCGGGTGGGTTGGGCCGGTTTTGGGGATGGTTTCGGGTGGGGGGTGGTTTTGGGGTGGTCTCGGGTGGGGTAGTGGTGGTGTCGGGGTGGTAACTAACGGTTAACGGTCTAAAACTAACAGTCAATGACGGAAATTAGAAAAAGGTTTCATTTCGCTTAAAAATTTAGGTTTTAGGTTGTAAGTTGCAAAAAAAAATTTAAAAGGTTGTTTTCGCAAAAAAATGATTATAAAAGGTTGTTTCTGACAAAAAACTCTATTACTTATCATTATAATTTGTATTTAATATTCATATTATTATTATTTAAATATTATTTATATATTGATTTCATTTAATTCAATTCAATTTAATTTAATTTGATTCAATTGAATTCAATTCAATTCTGTTCAGTTCTGTTCTGTTTAGTTCAGTTTAGTTCAGTTCAATTCAGTTCAGCTCCAATCAGTTCAATTCAGTTCAGTTCAGCTCCAATCAGTTCAGTTCAGCTGAATTATGCAGAAGAGAACTGGCCAATAGTCTAATTTTTCTTCTATGATAAAAATAATATTTCCTCCATTTCTCAAAAATTGTTACACTCTAAAAAACACAACAATCAAAGAATAAGTGGGAAAAACATGACAATGATTGCAAAAGTAAGTTCAGAAGAGAGAATAAAGAATAAAAAAAATGAAAATCATGACAATGGCTTGAAGCAATTAAGAGGAAAATAGTAAAAATAGGACTCACTAACAATTTATTTGAATAAAAAAAACTAGTAGGTCATATATCCCAAAATGGTAAAAGTAGAAGTGAAACAATTTTAGTGAAACGTATTGAAAAGGAAAGTGTAACATTTTTTAAGAAATGGAAGGAGTAATAATAAATGAAAAAAGTTGTTCTTTGGTGCTAGAGAGGACAGGTAATAAAATCTATTTCAGTATGATCTAAAATCGTGAGGAAAGTTTATACCAACTGAGTTATTCCTCAATTCCAAAGTTAAAAAAGTTGAGGGATGAGACAAAAGAACCTATGTGATTTAGACATTAAAGGAGGGCAGAGAGAAATGTAATGCACTCATGGGGCTCTCCATATTTTGTCTCTCATCACCTTATTCCTCCACATCATTTTCCACTAATTTTTCCATTTATCCTTTCCAATTTACAATTACATACATCTACTCATGAGTTCCCCATTTACCTCATCATTTCTACTTTTCCATACCTAACCACATTAGAAACAAAAAAATTATATTATTATTATCCACCTATGACCGTGATGCCTGACATTGACCTAAAATTTACGGTGTTGTCCATCATGCATTATGACGTGAGGTAATCAAACATCATTTTCTTTCCCTTTCTTCCTCAAATCTTCCTCGATTTCGTTCAGGACCATCATTCTACCTTACTTAGAAGCTAATTGGTCTCCTAGGTCTGTTATCTGCTTCCTTCGAATGATTTTTGACCTTGAAAGTTCAAAAATAAAGAAGACGAATTTTCCATATTTCAAAGTACACAATAAATATAAAATCTAGAGAGCGACAATGATGGAACTTGAAGTTTTGTGGTACAAAAGGAATCAACTCAATTTATATTCTCATGCGATCATTACCATGGAAGAGTAAATATATAGCCATACAATAAAGGTGTGTTTATCTCTCAAACTCACCCCCAAACTTCAGACTATTTTCACTAACTTTCACCAATCATTTATTCTCCAGACTCACTCTAGACTCATTTCAGTCTTATAACATATCCCTTAGACTCCTTCTAAGACTCCAGAAATAGTTTAATATTATTTTATGAACTCATTTCAAGTTTTATTTGCCTTTTGGGAGTCTTTGTCAGAGTTTTAGTTTTTAAGACTCAGTCCAATACTTCTTCCCTTGCTTTTCTACAATAAGTTTTAGGCAATAAGTTTGGGAAAATTTTGTAGCTAAGAGTTTAAGACTATCTTTCAGGACTCCTAATAATCTCACCCTAATGTAGGGTAGGAGAGTAAATAATGCAAACTTAAAACCCAAAGCTAGGATTGGATATTCAATTTTTAGAATCAAACGAAACAATAACCTTGTTGGTTAGGTTTGATCAAACAAAAGAATTGAATGGGATGAGTTGATTAGCTAATTAAGTTAATAATGGAGACCGATGAAGAACCGAGAAAAAAATGGGAACAAAAAGAGAAGAATGGGGAAGAACTGGCGTTTAATGACCTTAAATGCATAGGGCATGATGGTCGGCTCAACACCGATCACTTTAGGTCAATGTGAGGATTCCGATAAGAGGTGGCTAATAATAATAACAAAAATTTTAAAAAGGTAGTTTTGTGCAAAGATATATGTAAAAAGTGTTTCCTTGCAAAAAGTGAGAAGGTAAAAGGTACACCTTGGTGTTGATAAGATATGATCATGCGTCAATCTTGGAGCATATCATATCCTCTTGATATTTACCTTTTGCAATCTTCATACAGTCTTTATCTCCCCTTCTCTGTAGCTTCTATTATAGCTAGAATATAATTGTAATTAGCTTGAGAATATTTACTGTATTTAGCCTTGTAAAACGTCTTATTTAAAGACTAATTTTCATTGAATGGAATCATCTTACTCCATCATTCACTTGGTATCGTTAGCTCTTTGATCCTCCTTTTTTTCTCTAACCATGCCTGATTCAAGCTCCAACATTATCCCCAACAATGGTGGACCCACCAAGCCATTCATTATTATGAATGTTCATTCCGTTCAAAAACTTACACCATCCAACTACTTCTCATGGAAATCTCAAGTGGAAGCTCTCTTGATTGGTTATGACCTGTATCATTTTATTGATGGTAGCAATCCCCAACCACCTTCCACTATCACAAAGGATGGAAAAGAAGAAGCCAACCCAGCATACACTACATGGAAACGACAAGACAAGCTCTTGTACGGTGCTATTTTTGGTACGCTCTCTCTACCAATTGGCCTTTTATCACTGTGCTTCTTCTGCCAAAGCTGTATGGGATATCTTAGCATCAACCTATGCAAATCCCTCCAGAAACCATATACAACAACTCAAATCACAATTGCGTCACCTCATCACCAAAGGTTCTCTTTCGATTGATACCTACATACAAAATATTCGTTGTATTGTCGATGAACTTGCTCTCCTTGGACATGCTGTCCCTCCTGAAGATATTACCGATCGTATCCTCAATGGCTTGGGACAAAATTCTGAATTTCAGTCTGTGGTCGATGCTGTCCAAAACCGTGACACATCCATTTCTTTTGAGGCTCCCTATGAGAAACTTTTAAGCAAGGAGCTTCATCTCCAAAAATCAGCACCTCTCTCTCCTCCCACAGCCAACCCAACGATCTCTCGTTGGAACAATAACCACAACCAACGTAGCTCCTATCCTCCCAAAACAAACACCACTTCTCTTCACCCTCCATAACATTTTCGCCCTTTTGAAGGTAAATGCCAATGGTGTAACGTTAAGGTCCATGTTCTAGCCTATTGCCCCAATTTTCGAGAGCTGCATCCCGCCATCACCATTCCTCCACGCTCATCCCTCACTTCGTCTCCTGCTCAAGCAAACACAGCCACGCGGCACACTCTTCCTCCTCCTCTCATTGGCTTCTTGATAGTGGTGCAAGCCAACATGTCAATAGTGATCTTGCTAATCTCTCTCTACACTCACCATATGATGGTACCGATGAGATTGTAATTGGCGATGGAATTGTCCTCCCGATATCCCATACTGGTTCCACTCTTCTTCCCTTTACCTCTTTTAAACTCTCCAATATTTTATGTATTCCTTTGATGCACTGCAACATAATTTCTATTTATCAATTTTGCTGTGATAATAACGTCCATATTGAGTTCTCATCCTCTGCTTTTTATGTCAAGGAACCTAAATCTGGAGCCATCTTATTCCAAGGACCAAGTGCCAATGGTGTTTATGAATGGACTCATTCATGCTCCTCCACTCCTAGTGCTTATTCTACAATAAAAACAGTTGATTGACATCACTGTCTAGGCCATCCTTCCCCTCCTATGTTAAAGAAAATGTTATCAACTCTTGCTATTTCTTTTATTAATAATTCTCATTGTAATTCTTGCTTTATTAATAAAAGTCATAAACTCCCATTTGGTATCTCAAGTATTTCTACTTCTTCTCCATTAGAAATTGTATACAGTGATGTTTGGTCCTCCCCTATTCCTTCCTTTGATAATTACAAATATTATGTTCTTTTTGTTGATCACTACACTAAATACATGTGGATTTATCCTCTGAAAAATAAAAATGACACCCTCACCATATTTCCTATCTTCAAAAATCTTGTAGAAAAACAATTCAATTCCACTATCAAAATGCTTTATTCGGACAATGGAGGAGAATACAAGACTCCTGCTCCATAATTTTCTCAACATGGTATTCTCAATCTCACTTCTCCGCCTCACACTCCCGAGCATAATGGGTATGCTGAGTGTCATCATCTCCACCTTGTCGAAACGGCCCTTGCTCTCCTCACTCATGCTTCTATGCCCCTCAAATATTTGTCCTATGCTACTCTTACGGCTGCGTATCTCATTAACCGTATGCCGACACCCACCCTAAACAATGCCACTCCTTACGAAAGACTCTTCGGTACTACACCTAAATATCATCATTTCCACAACTTCGGCTGCTTATCTTATCCTTGGCTCCGACCATACACTCCTCATAAACTTGCCCCGAAATCGACCCCATGTGTTCTCATAGGTTACTCCTCGACCCAACACGCGTACCTTTGTCATGATACAACTACTCATCGCATCTACACCTCTCAAAATGTCCGTTTTGTAGATGATAATTATCTCTTTGCCACTATTAAGCATGACTCCTTTGATGCAGCCACTGTGATTGATGCATGATGCACAATTCAACTACCCATTGCTTCCTTATCTCCTGTCACCTCCTTGCCCAACACTACTGTCAATTCCCCTCTCTCTCCCTCCTTTCCTCCAAGCCCTCTCACTCCTTCTTCAGCTGCCACCACACTATGCACCACACCATATAATATCTCGCTCCCACCCCCACCTCTGCCCCCTCCTCCACCTCGCCCTCCGCAAATACATCCACCACCACTTTCTCGAAAGCAACATCCCCCATCACCCTCTCACTCTTTTACCACTCAAGCTAAAAACAATATTTTCAAACCCATTAATAAACTAAACCTCCAAGCCCAATTAACTCCCACTGAACCTACCTCTGTCAAGCAAGCTCTAGCTGACCCGACTTGGCGCAATGCCATGACTGCTCAATACAAAGCCCTTGTTGATAATGGGACGTGGGATCTCGTTCCTCCATCTTCCTCTCACAATCTCGTTGGATGTAAATGGGTTTTACGAATAAAATATACCAAGGAAGGGACAATTGAACGTTATAAAGCACGTCTTGTCGCTAAAGGTTTTCACCAATGCCTTGGTTTAAACTATACAGAGACTTTCAGCCCCGTCATAAAACCATCAATCGTTCGTCTTGTTCTCTCCATAGCAATTACTCAAGGCTGGGTGCTTCGGCAATTAGACATTAATGACGCGTTTCTCCAAGGCTCTCTCAATGATGATGTATATATGGTCCAACCACAAGGTTTTATTGACCCCCAACATCCTCATCATGTGTGTAAACTCAAAAAGGCACTATATGGCTTGAAGCAAGCGCCTCGAACTTGGTATACTGAGCTCCACAATTATCTTCTTGCAACGGGGTTCAAAAACTCAGTTATGCATACATAACTGTTCTTTTATAATGCTGCCAATGTCTCACTTATTGTCATTGTGTATGTTGATGATATAATTGTAACAGGCTCAAGCTCCAATGTTGTTACTGACTTCATCCGCAAGCTCGTGAATCAGTTCTCATTAAAAGACCTTGGTGATCTCTCTTAGTTTTTTGGAGTTGAAGTCCAACATTGTCCTCATGGATTATTTCTCAACCAACGCAAATATATATGTGACATTCTTGCTAAAGCTTCAATAGGAGAAGCCACACCAGTTTCAACCCCTCTTGATCTCAACACTCCACTCACGTTAGGAGCAGGCACCACTCTTGCCAACCCCACCGAGTATCATGCGCTTGTTGGTAGCTTACAATACCTTTCCCTCACACGCATTGATATTGTTTTTGCTGTGAATAAGCTCTGCCAATTCATGCATAAACCAACAACAGTCCATTGGCAAGCTTTAAAACGCCTGCTTCGTTATCTCAAAGGCGATCTTACTCTTGGTCTCAACTTATACTCCACCTCACCCAATCATGTTCACGCATTTTTGGATGCGGATTGGGCTGGTAATCGAGACGACTATGTCTCAACGGGTGCCTACATTGTCTATTTTGACGCAATCCAATCTCTTGGAGCTCACGCAAGCAAAAGTTGGTTGCTCGCTCATCCACGGAAGTTGAATATCGTTCCGTTGCTCAAACCGCTACTAAACTAGAATGGGTACAACACCTCCTTCGTGAACTTCAGGTCCTTTTTGATAACACTCCTGTGATATATTGTGACAATCATGGTGCCACAAACTTAGTGCGCTAGTATGAAACACCTCGGTGTGGACTACCATTTCATTCGTGAACGCATCCAAGCTGGCATATTGCGGGTTGCGAGTGTTCATAATGATGATTAGTTAGCTGATGTGCTAACTAAGCCTCTAGCTCGTCCGCGTCTGCATATGCTACTGTCCAAGATTGGACTTACCTTTCGGCCATCCATCTTGCGGGAACGTGATAAGATATGATCATGCGTCAATCTTGGAGCATATCATATCCTCTTGATATTTACCTTTTGCAATCTTCATACAATCTTTATCGTCCCTTCTCTGTAGCTTTTATTATAGCTAGAATATAATTGTAATTAGCTTGAGAATATTTACCGTATTTAGCCTTGTAAAACGTCTTATTTAAAGACTACTTTTCATTGAATGAAAATCATCTTACTCCATCATTCACAGGTGTACGTACCTCTAGGTACAACAAATGAGCATGAGTTGGTCAAATGACTACGGAGCCAAACGAGTATGAGTTTTCCAAATGAGTATGAGTTTTTCAGATGAGTTACAAATGAGTATGGAGTCAAATGAGTATGAGTTTTCCAAATGAGTATAAGTTTTTCAAATGAGTATGCGGTACCTAAATGAGTATAAAAGTATGAGTTGGGTTGGAGTTTTATTTAATTATGATATTTCTTGATTTATAAAATAAGCATACTCATTTGAGTTTTACGTACTCATTGATTAAACATACTCAAATGCTTATAAATGAGTATTGAAATGTCCAAATGAGTATGAAAGTTGTTCAAATAAGTATGAGTTTGTCAAATGAGTATAAGTTGGGCTGAGTTTTATTTAATTTTTTAATTATGATATTTCTTGATTTATAAAGCATACTCATTTGAGTTTTATGTACTCATTGATTAAGCATACTCAAATGCTTACAAACGAGTATGGAAGTTGTTCAAATAAGTATGAATTGTACAAATGATGAAATGAGTATGAATTATATGAAAAAAAAATTAAATGAAACTTAAACTTAAAAGAGGTAATTTTGGTTGAAGTGAGGAGTCGAACTCCCGACCTCAATGAAAGCTGAGAAAGATGCTGCAACCACTGAGCGATAGGTACTTTTGTGATATGCTGGGGCGCACACCCGAGTGTATGTTATAATCTGCAGCATAAAGTTCTTTATATGGAGTAATTTCTAACATTTCCCTTTAGATATTTGATATGAGATGCAAAGGGGTTTTTCAAGTTTAGCTAGGCAAGGGTACCAGTCATTATTTATGTGATTGCATCATTCAAGACCAATTTATATAAGCACATAAGATAATGAATTATTAGTTTTTTACTACTTCCTCCGTAACGAATTAATTGCACCATTTGGGGTCGGCACGGACTCCTATGCATTTTTTCTTAAGCATAGCTTAGTTGTATTAGGATAGGTAAAGTAGGAAAGAGAAAAGCACTAAAGTAATAAAATCTGAATTTGTATGAGTTGGGACCACTTAATTTTTGGAGGGAAATGAATTTTTTTTTTGGGTCCTATTTTTGAGGAGAGAGAAACAGCCTTCTCCTTCTTACTGCCAAAACACAAGCATTTTAGATTACCACCAAAAGCATTCAAATTTCCCACCAAGTTTTTCATTCTTCCTGCCAACTACTCCCTAAAAGTATCAGTGTCTTTTGCAAACAAAAAAAGGCATCATTTCTTATAACACCAACAATGGTTAGTTAGAGTTACATCCTAAATTCTAAATTTTACACTGCACACACTGCACAGGAGGCCAAAATTGCACAGTGGCTTGTTCCAGCAGCTTCATCTTCCATCTTCATCAACTTCATTCTTCAACATTCTTCTTCATCCCTACACAAAATGGATGAAGGTTTCTTTGCTATTGACCAACTGTTGGCAGAAGAAGACTTGGCTACACCTACTGCAAACACACAAAACACACAGGTAACTAGGGGTTCTTGTGATTTAAGTAATGAAGCAAAAATGAACATAAGCTTTAAGTTGATTGCCATGATAAAAATGGTAAATTACCACATGGTGCATTCACAAAACTAGGAAGGGAGTATGGAGTTCATAGAACAACAATTTCCAGATTGTTTCAAACTGTGGAGTCACAAAGAAAAGAGGGCAAAAAAATTGAAGTCATCTCTAAAAAAAAGGGAAGGATTGGCAGGAAACCACAACAAGTTACTGAAGAATGGTTGCAATCTTGTCCCCTACATCTAAGATGCACTTATAGAGCCTATGCAGGTTACCTAA
Organism: Patellifolia procumbens; assembly: GCA_947645195.1. NCBI lineage: Eukaryota > Viridiplantae > Streptophyta > Magnoliopsida > Caryophyllales > Amaranthaceae > Patellifolia > Patellifolia procumbens. Next base: position 11,102,154 of record CANSGD010000972.1, read on the forward strand.
AATGCTCACATATGAAGATATTCAGGCTTCTAAAGGCTGGAAAACTAAGAGGCCACACAAGTAACAATCATCCCGCAGTTACAGACAAGCACAAAATTGAAAGAATGAAGTGGGTTATGTCTCATATTGATTATGCAACACTAGGGTCTAAACCAAAATTTAAAGGTATGAGCAACACAATTCATATTGATGAAAAATGGTTTTATTTGAATCCAGATAAAAGGAAGTTTTATCTACTACCATCTGAGATTGATCCTTACAGAATATGCATATCAAAAAGATACAAAATCAAAGCAATGTTCATGGCAGCACAAGGGACACCATTATACAATGAAGATGGGGTGATGGTGCATGATGGGAAGTATGGTATATACCCATTTGTGTTCAAACAAAGAGCAAAAAAGAGAAGCAAAAACAGAGAAGCTGGAACAATTGAAACTAAGGCAATTCAAAATGTCACTAAGGAGGTCATTAGAGAGATGTTGTTGCAAAATGTCCTGCCATCCATTATGCAAAAATGGCCAGAAGGAATGTCTAAAGAGATCACAATTCAACAAGACAATGCAAGACCACATTTGACTAATGAAGATCCATTATTCAGACAAGCTGCAACAAGACATGGTTTTAACATCCAACTCATAAATCAACCCCCACAGTCACCAGATTTCAATGTCCTAGACTTAGCAATATTTAGGGCTGTCCAAAGTTTGCAATATCAATCATTTCCAGAAAACTTGGATGACTTAATAAGCAAAGTCAAGGGGGCATGATCCTAATTTAATAAGGTACACATGGATTCAATTACAACATGTCATGGTAGAAGCTTTGAAGGCTAAGGGAGGCAACAATTACAAGAATCCACATGTTGGTAAGGCAAGACTAGAAAGGTTGGGGTTACTACAAGAACTTGTTGAGGTTGATGAAGATTTGATAAGTGCATCAGTTGCCTATTTAGATGAAGTATGCATGCAAACTTGGAATGGAAGTGACACTCATGAACAAGAATTAGAAGTAGATGCAGATTAAAGAGATTGGTTGTGATTGACTGCCCCTTTTAACCATCCAAAACAATATGCAAGGTGAACAAAGGAAAAAAAAGGTGTCACACTTTTGTATACATACCCATTGTGATGCCTTTAATGTGAGTTGTTTAGTCAAGTTTAAGTGGTTAGAAGGTTTTTTTGCAAGTAATTAGGGTTGGCAGTCATTTGATACACCTTTTTGGCAATCAAAGTTTAGTTTTTGTACATTTAGTTACTTGGTTGGTGTATTTTTTGGACATTGTAAGCTTAATATTGACACCAAGTTTGCAAGCTTTTTTTGAACTCAAATTATGTTCATTAACATGTTACTACTCTAGTTGTCTTTATTACCATGTGTACATATTATAGCATGTTTATGTTGGACACCTTACTAAAACAGAGTCCACATAACAGAACAACAACAACTTAGTAACAGCAACAACCCCAACCAAATACAGACCCCTTAAAATCCCCCTTCCAAGCTTAACACAACCCTTAACAGACCCCAACCACAACAATAACAAACTGAAAAACAACAACTATAGTAACATGAACAACCCCAACAACAGCATGTACTTCCATTAGAACATAAACATAAACAATAATATTAACACAGCACTACAACAATAACAACAACATCAATATTAATAAGTATAAACACTAACAATTACAACATCAATATTAACAATTACAACATCAATATTAACAACAACATTAACACAACACTACAACAATAACAACAGCAACAATAACAGCACTACAACAACAACAGCAACAGCATTAACAAAAACATCAACACAACAACAACACCAACAACAACACCAACAACATGTAATTCCAACCACAACCATAATCCACCAGACCTCCACCACAATTCAGCACCTCCACCACAAATCAGACCCCAACCCACATGCCCAAAAAAAAAAAACGCTTAAAACAGGGAAGAAGTAAAATTTGAATACCTGGATTCACTCAAACTTTGTCAACCATCCATAGGGGCTTCTGAATCAGACGAAATCTCTATCACATCTTCCTTGAAATCAAACCCTCCCACAGAAGATTCAGTTGATGATGATGATGTTGATGTTGTTGAAGCAGTAAAAACTCCACCACTGTTGTTACATCTCCACAGAAGACACTCATAGATAGGAGATCCTTCCTTCTCTATTTTCTCCTTTTTCTTCTTCACAGGCTCTTCATCACTACTATCATCCTCAACAGTTGCCTTTTGGTCAGTGGGTTCCCTTATTTGAACACCAACTCCCCTTGTTCTTCTTAAATAGGTTGTCTTCGAGAACTTGGGAGTGGGAGGCTTGATTGGAGTTTTCTTCTTCATAGCTTCTTCCACAGAAATGGCAGATCTGGAGCCTCCCCACTTGTTCCAGTCTTCACCCCCAACCGCCGGTAACCCACTCACCAAAGCCCACCCACAATCCTTCTTCTTTTGGAATAAGCTATCAATAACGACACCAAGCGCTTGGTTTCCCTTCTCCCCAAACCACCTAACACCTTCACCATCCTTATACATATTCGAAAAATGGTAATAGCACTTGCGCTCGAAAAGACTGATGCATGTACTCATCAATTCCTTCCTCTCTATGTTCGTTTCATTAGCATAGTAAACCCTCAGAGGTGTTAGATCTACTTCGTTCTTATCCATTTTTGAAAAGAACGACATATCTAATTAGAGAAGAAGAAGAACAAAGAAAGGAGAAAGAACAAGAAAGAAAAGATAAAGAAGAAGAACGAAAGGAGAAGAAGAAAGAAGATGATTAGGGTTTGTGAGAAGAAGAGAGGAAGAAATGAGAGAAACGGCTGTTGTGTTCTTGGGGTTGTGAGGAAATGAACCCAGATTAGGGTTTTTTATGTTTACAAAGGGGTTTTTATTTTTTTGAATTTGGGTGGGGTAGATCTTAAATGTTGGTAGGTAGGGGGGTTTAATGTGTTTAAGCTGATTTGGGTGGGTGGGAATCATTAAAATTGGTGGGAATCATTAAAGATCTAATTTTGGGTTAACTTATTGTAAGTATTTATTAAGTTGATTTATTAAGGGTATTATCGTAATTTTACAAAAAAAATTTAACTAAATAAGGAAAGTTTATAAAATGGTGCAATCTTTTTGTTACATCCATATATGGCAAAAGGTGCAATTAATTCGTTACGGAGGAAGTAGAGAGAATGTAGGCATAAAGTACTGGTTCTATGTTCAGGCGCTTATTTGAGGCATAGGGAGGTATGTAGATGACTAGCTATTCATATTTTAGAATTTAGAATATTTAATCTTGATTTGATGTGTCATTTAATTAATTTCATACAAGAATCTAGAAAATTTAAACGTATAAATAGTCAACAGAAAAACATTTTTTACAAAACTTTAACCCGTATATGATACAAGCCATGAGTCTAGCTAATAAGTTTAGATAAAGGAAAATAAAAATCAACGATTAAATGTAGCTCACAACTTCATGTCCGATACAAATTGAATTATGTAGCTGTTTCATATATTTCTTTTGATTTGTCCTACTTTGACTAAAAGGGTCTCATATAATTAGTCAAAGTAGGACAAATAATAAGAAATGTAAGGAGTAGTAAGTAAAGATGTAACGAGTTTGATGCGTAATAATTAGATATTATGTGATGATAATGATGTCGTACCAGTATGTAATTATGTATGAGGTTCATTTAATTAACTTTGCTCAAAGATTCTTCTAAAGCGTAGATATGCTTAATCGTTAGACCATAATCATAGATGCAAGCAATGAAGCAAAACAACGAAAAGTAATCACAGAATAAAACCTAAGAAAACATAGGAATCAATCGTACAATTAATAGCCCGACAACGATTTAGCCATAATATATTTGCAAATTTCTATTTTACTTGAACTCAATCCCATTTTTCGGCAGGCCCTCCTTTCCACTTGGCCTCAATTCCGCTAGTGATCAAATCTTTATCAATGAAATATTTAATCTCTTAATTTAATAGTCATAAAAAATTTGTTATTGAACTGAAATTTAATCATACATATTGCAATTCTCAAATATTTCTTCTTCCATAATGTTTTTATTTTGTGTATTTCTTCATATAATTTATTTGCTACATTTACTCTTTCATAGTTTCCGAGCTACGATTTAAAAAACTAATATCCAAAATCTATATATATATTAAAAAGCGTAAGAAGCGTTGCTATCCGCCACGTGTCACCATCCCTCTTTTAATAACATTTTATCCAACAACATTCTCATATATTAAAAAAATATCAATGTGAAGATTCAAACCCCCAACCTTCTGTATGGAATGAATAGCTCCAACCACTATGTCATCATATTATTATTGATGCTTCTATCAACAATAATGATGATATATAAATGAAAACCAAGAGTTAAGTTGTATAAATGAGATGACTTATATTTTTTTAAAATGATATTTTACACGCTAGATTACATTAGTTATCGCTAACTAATAACCCGAACATCGCTGGGGACTAATACTAGTTTGTTATAGGAAAGTTACAAAAATTATATATTTGAAAAGTACACGTTGAGACGAATCAAACAAGATCCCCATGATATGAGTATGTTTTCTGTTACGTGTATATAATCAAAACAATTACAGTGACAAAATGAAGTAAAATACTTGGATTATCTCGAGTGGGTTAAATGTAAGATGGGTAAATTATTAGGTTGGGGAAAGTTAGATGAAATCGAGGCAAGTTTGGGTCAAACCATACAATTTAGGTCAAGCCTGGCTTTGGCCAACTTCGGTTTTGATCAAGTTCTATTCAGGTAAGTCTCTTTGATTTTGGGTAAGATTAATAAAATGAAGATATGTTTTTGGCTTCATGTTATATAATTTATTGAGTTTATAAGGTTGCTGTTTGAATAGGAGCACTGGAGGCGGTGAATTATAATGTGAGAAATAAGTGAAATTTTTCGCGGAATAAGAAGCTAGCAGTGGAACACACAAGGAGAATACATGATATTTTTACGAGTAAAAACATTCAAGACCCAATAGAAAGAAACGACCTTGACCACAAGCAAAGATCTTAACTCAAACTTTTCCCCTACTATATAATAGTCCAAACAATTAACTTTCGGGCCACAACTTGAGCATTTGTAAACTTAACTTTCCGACTGTGTTCTTTAGACCAAGTGTGAAGGGCAGTTCCCAACTTGGGAACGTAATCCTGTTCCTTTAAGAATTCATATTTAGTTAAGTCTTTACCTTCGTTCAACTGATACATGAAGATACACCTTAATGTATACTTATCATCTTCATTTCTTACTTGATTCATCATTGAGGGAACATTATCACTTCAATCTTGATTAATTCTTCGCTTTAATCTTGACTTGAGTATTTCTTTGTTCTTCAATATTAGTAACCTTGTAAAACATAAACTTAACACACATAAAAAGATAACTAGTATGTCTTTTATTAATTTAATCACCTTAAAACTAGGGTCAAGAAAGGTCATAAATGAATATTGATTACTTGTTCCAAGTTTGAATTTATTCAAAAATCGAGTGATTTTTGGTTGTTGCTGTTTGTGAAGTAAGTTTTTATTTAGGTTGAGCATTGCTGGTGTTCTATTCACCTCATTTTTCCTGAACTTATCTGAATTAAACTTATTCGAACTTATGTAGTTTGTTTCGTAAGGTGCTACAACTTATTGGAACTTATCTAAACTTATCGGAACTTATTGAATTTCTTAAAATTTATTGAACTTTTTAGAACTTATAGAAATTTATTTGAACTTATTAGAATTCTTATTTTTCATGGTGAAAAGAATGCATACCTTTTGTTTATTACCTTATTTAAATGCCTTAGATTGTGTTTTCTTCACTTCAAAAAGTGATTTGGTCGAATTTTATAAAGATATGGATATTTATGGTTTCAAGATTTATAGTCTGATTTCGTCTCATGTTTTGACTAAAGTTTGAGCATCTTTTGACGCTAAACTAACAAAAAAACTTGTTCACGTGAAATCTTGTTGGTTTCACTCTTCATGCGTTCTTATAGTCTTATAGATATTTAATAATTTTGACTAATACAAAAATTAATTTCTTTGGTAATTAGTAAACAGAAAGAAGAGTCTGTTCTTTTGAACTTACTTTAAGTTCTTATAAGTTCAGATAAATTCAAATAAGCAAAAATAACTTGAAAATAACATACCCTAAGAAGGCATGGTTTGGTCTGGTCTGCTTGATTTGAACAAGAGTACGGAATAATTTTCGAAATAAGGTTAATTACTACTACTTATTTCATATCAGCTAAGTTTAGTTAAGATAAAAGATAAAGTCAGATAAATTTATTTCTTATAAGATGAGATCAATTAAATTCGATAGCATCAAGAAAATTTAATGATCTTTTGACAAAGTTTGATGAAAATCGAGTTAGTCATTAGAAATGTGGGATAAAATATTAAAATTAGATGGAGTTGATAGTAATAAGTAAGTTGACAATAGAACATATTATGAAAAAAGTTGGGCCAAGAGCGTTTTGGGCAAAAAAAAAGTTTATCTCGGTAATCTGATAGTTTATGTCTCTATTACTCTTCCTTCTTTCGCGAGAATCTTTTCTTCCCTCTCAAATATGGTTTGAAGTATATGGCAAAACTAACCCGATTCAAATTCATTGAACCCACAAAAGGATCTCAAGTTATCGTCATAACCAAATATATATACATGTAGATATATAACTTGCTTGACTCGAAGTTTATATTTTCTACACGAACGATTTTCGTTACATATTCGATAAATTTGGGATGAGCTACTCCACCACTATTTTCACATCCTTATCACAAAAAACATTTTTTGCTTATGACAATACGATGACACTAGGGTTTTGCGATCCAACACTTTCCACTCTTCTTCTTTCATCACCTTTGATTTCTTGTTATCAAGAGGTAAGTGGAGTTTTTCCAAGTACATATAATCTTCAGTTTGCTTCTTCCATATTCCAAAAACTTTACCATTGAACTGATCATTTTTCGCCTTAATTTTTTTCCGCATTTATACATGTCCAACAATTTAACCAACAAAAGTAACCTTGCTCAAATACTTGTTAGGATCTAAAGCTCAAAAATTGTATGATCACTAGATATTATTGAAAAAAGCACACACGAAAATTAGCAAGAACAATACTAAAAAATACAAATAGATTAGTTGGAAAATTCGAGAGAGAACTGGTAGGTACAATATTAAATCCGATCTCCATTGTGAGATGATGATACAAAACTGTTGCGGACCTCCTCTTAGCTTAACCTTTCGCTAAAGTTCTCCCTAAAAACCTGAAACGCGTGTCTCGAATTTCTCTTTCTCGGACAAAGGTTGGATCGAAGGGTATGCATAGTGTAAGGATCAAGGTTATTAGGATCGAGATCCTACTTTGAATCGGTGAAAGCATATAGAATTGGATCGTTGGATCAAAATAAAATAACTAAAACTTGATAAAATATAATCGATATATGTTTCAAATAATTCATAATTTGATAATAGTAATCCTAAAAGTGCAAATTAGATTGTTGAAGCTAACATAAGTGTTGATTATAAGATAATAATGTGTTTGTACACATACGTTACTATTTATATAGTAATATTAAACTCTTTTTGGTTTTAAAATTAACTAAAAATAGATGAATAAGTATAAAGAAAGTGATAATAGTTAATTTATTTGCTAATTTTTTGCATTTTAGATGCATTATTCATATATTTGGAAGACAAAATACAAGTAGAAAGGTAAACAAGAAAAAAAAACACAAGGTTAGTTCTTTAGGATCGGTTGATCCCACAGGTATTCATATTATAAATCTTACTCGAACTGCTCGTTTTTTATAAGAGGCTTGTGCGATCCTATGAAACGATTCTACGATTCTCTATGATTCTGAGCAATTTTATACCGATACTGAACGATCCTATGCGAGGCCGATTCTATGAACGATTGGGTCACTTTAGGATCATATGATCGTACGATTCTACGATCCGGATCGCGATCTTAACAATATTGGTAAGGATCAACATAAAAGTAAGTCGGCGTATATATAAAGCGACACAATAAACTAGGCAAAAAAAACTCGGAAGTGCATGCATACGCGCGCCTCTACATTGTCCGGTTGCTCAAAACCCTATGATGATCCCATTTTGGCAATAGACACGCCATTGGTGGACAAGGCAACAAATTGAGTTCAAGGATGCACAAATATCTTGTATTGTGATATTGTCAACCAATCTTGATGACTTCATATGCTTTACGTGCACTCGCTGGGTTTTGTGACTGTCAAATGCAAAACTCATAAATATTTTGTGCATCTAAATTTGTCCCTATGATTTCCCTATGCTTTCACTTATTGAAATAAGCTAACTGTTGAAGTATAGAACTAGGTTGGTTAGAGTTGTTAGTTGTTTCCTTAATTCAAGGATAAGTTTGTTATTCAAGTATTAGTTTGTTACTTAGAATCTTGTATTAGTTGATTAGATTGTAAAGCTATAGTATAAATTAGGGTGAATGTTGTGCCATATAATAAGTAAAAACATGTGACTTGAAATATATTTTGAGATTTCGATCAAATGTGAATAATTAATGGTAGATTATTATTTACGAGTATCAATTGACCTATTACCAATTGTAATTTCCATTATGTTACATGTTGGAGTTAAGGCTTTGCAAGCCTACTTGTGTTTTTCCCAAACATCCCACATCACCTATGGAAGGGAGCTTGTCTTTGTTTATTAACTCCCTTCCTCTTCATGTTTATTGAGTTGAGTACTTGGTTGGCTTTTGTGGTTGGAGATCAAGCTTGGGTTTGGGCTTGCTATCACACACACGCGCGCGCCGCCCGGACCGGACAGGGCTGGACCTGGGACCTGGGTTCTGCTGAGCTGGAGCTTATCTTTTTGGACCCGAGCCCAACTGTGTGTAACGGTAACATGTAACACTGAAACGTTTTTAAACGTTACAGTGTTAATGGCCTTTATTGTCGCCCTTGATTTCCTCCCTCTGTTTATTACCTTCCTTATTTGGCCTGATTCTTTTACTATAAAATCAGTCCACTGCTACCTCAGTTTGGTATCCGAAAATCACTTCTCTTCTCTTCTTCTTTCTCTCTTCTAAACACTGGGTACGTGCATAAACAGTCTCTAAGATCTTTCTCTGTAAGTGGTGACTTAGAAAGGTCGCTGTGTTAACCTTGGGGAGCTTTCCGGCCAGTTGCGATTACCACCATAGTCGGGCCGTAATTGCTTTCAAGTCAATGGTCTTCTACCGCGACACAACCTTGAATTTAGTCTTTGTTCAGTCATTGTAATCAGTCATTTTCTAACAATTTGAAAGCAATTAAATTAATTTGCAATGGCTGATTTTTCAAGCAAATCCGTGTCTCATCTGTCCAAGCTCGAATCTCTTGACGGAAACAACTACAAACGTTGGTCTTCGAAACTGCTGATGTTCTTTGAGCAATTGGACATTGACTACGTCCTTCTCAAGGACTGTCCCACTGCGCTTACTACTACAGGTGACTCATCCTCTTCTCCTTCTGCTACTGAAATTAAGAAGAAAGAGGACGAAATTGAAAAATATGTAAAAGATAATAAAATTGTCCGTTTCCACCTCCTTAATCTGATGATCAATAATCTGTATGATTTGTTTATGGTTCATAAAAGTTCAAAACTGATTTGGGAGGCCCTTGAGAAAAAATATGGGGCTGATGATGCTGGAAAACAGAAATATGTTGTTGGCAAGTGGCTGGCTTTCCGTATGGTTGATGATAAGCCAGTCATGGATCAAGTTCATGAGTTCGAAAATCTCTGTGCTGATGTTCTTAATGAGGACATGAAAATATGTGAAGTATTTCAAGCTAATGTTTTACTAGAAAATTTTCCCCCTTCTTGGAGAGATTTTAGAAATAATCTGAAACACAGAAAAGAATTCCTGTCTCTTCAGGAATTAATTAGTCATATGAGGATTGAAGAGGCAAATCGCCTTAAGGACAATCTAGATTCAGTTTCTGTTAATACCACTAAAGCTAACCTGGTGGAATCTGCTGCTCCATCAGGCTCTGATAAGTTTAAGGGTAAAGGGAAAAAGGGTAATAACAAGGGAAAGAAGCAAGGCAAATTTAACAAACCGGATAGCAAGATTCAAAAGAAGTCTGTCCTCTGTTATGTCTGTGGCAAGCCAGATCATAAGGCTTACCAATGCCCTCAACGCCAAGGTTCTGTGCAAAAACAAGGACCTCAGGCCAACCTTGCTGAATCAAACGACATTGTCGCTGCTGTGGTTGTTGAAGCAAATCTGATCGAGAACAGTACTGATTGGATTCTGGACACTGGGGCTTCAAGACATTTCTGTGCAAACAAGGAGCTGCTCCATGATTTTCAGGATGCTTCTGAAGGCGAGTGTGTCTACATGGGCAATGCTGCAACTGCTGGAGTACTTGGACGAGGAAAGGTCACTCTTAAACTTACCTCTGGAAAAACCCTCTCCCTTTCAAATGTGTTATATGTTCCTACTATGCGTCGCAACTTAGTGTCTGGTGCCTTGTTAAACAAAGCTGGTTTGAAAATTGTTTTTGAGGCTGACAAAGTTGTAGTGACTCGTGGTGGGGAATTTGTTGGGAAGGAGTATTTAAGTGGAGGTTTATTTATTCTGAATGTCGCTTCTTCCATTTCTGCTGTTTTTAATAAAACTGTTTCTGGTTCTGCTTATATTGCTGAGTCTTTAAATTTGTGGCATGGTAGATTAGGGCATGTGAATGTTGCTTCCATTAAGAGACTAAGGACCTTAGCTTTAATTCCTAATCTGTCGACTACTGAGTTTTCTAAGTGTCCAGTTTGTGTTGAAGCAAAATTCACTAAGAAACCTTGCAAAACTGTGACTCAAAGGACCACACAGCTTCTAGAGTTGATTCATACGGACTTAGCTGACTTCCAGAACACTAGGAGTAGAGGAGGAAAATTCTGGTATATTTCATTTGTTGATGATTTTTCGAGGTACACTAAGATTTACCTTCTCAAAGCCAAAAGTGAGGCAGGGGAAGCTTTCATCAAATATAAGGCCGAAGTAGAAAACCAACTTGATAGGAAAATCAAGAGGGTTAGATCTGACAGAGGTAGAGAGTTTGAAAACTTCTCTTTGAATGACCATTGTGAGAAATTGGGTATTATTCATGAACTTAGTGCACCTTATGTACCCCAACAGAATGGTATAGCTGAACGGAAAAATAGGTCTTTGAAAAACATGATGAATGCTATGCTTGTAAGTTCTGGGTTGCCTGATGAAATGTGGGGGGAAGCAGTCCTTTCAGCCTGTCATGTTCTTAACAGAGTACCTCACAAAAAGTTAGATAAGACTCCCTATGAATTATGGAAGGGGTTTACTCCAAACTTGAGCTTCTTGAGAGTGTGGGGGTGTCTAGCTAAAGTTGGGCTACCTGACTATAAAAGGTCAAACATTGGACCCAAGACCTTTGATGCAGTATTTATTGGTTATGCTCATGCTGCCTATAGGTTCATGACTTTGAGTGATAGGTCTATTTGTGAGTACAGAGACGCTGAGTTCTTTGAACATGTTTTTCCCTTGAAAAAGGGTGATGTTGCTTCCATGCCTTCATGTTCTTCTCCTACGGTTGTATTACCTACTAGTGATGTTCCTGCTGATTTGACTTTAAGTAGTACTTCAGTTGATTTGCATGTTAGTAGTTCTGGTGCTATAGATGAACCTAGGAGAAGTAAAAGACCTAGAGTAGCAAAAGTCTTTGGTTCTGATTTTGTCACTGCTTTTCTGTCTGAGAGCTCCTGTATTGACTTGTTGAGTGATGAATTGGTCTATGCTTTCATGATAGAAGAGGACCCTAAGACTTTTGAGGAAGCAATGAGATCTGTGGATGCTAGTTTTTGGAAAGAGGCCATTAAGAGCGAGTTAGATTCCATAGTGTCTAATTCCACTTGGGAATTAACTTACTTACCTAAGGGATCAAAGACCATAGATAGCAAATGGATCTTTAAAAAGAAGTTGAGACCTGATGGGACCATTGAGAGGTTTAAAGCCAGACTTGTGATTAGGGGCTTCACTCAAAGGAAAGGACTAGATTACTTTGACACTTATTCTCCTGTGACTAAGATAGCCACCATTAGGACCCTGTTAGCTCTTGCTGCTATTCATGACTTAGTCATACATCAGATGGATGTTAAGACTGCTTTCTTGAATGGTGACTTAGAGGAGGAGATTTATATGTCTCAACTTGAGGGTTTCGTGGTGCAAGGTCAAGAAGATAAAGTGTGTAAGTTGAGGAAGTCCTTATATGGCCTCAAACAAGCACCAAAACAGTGGTATGAAAAATTTGACAGTACTATTGTGTCAAATGGCTTCATTGTCAACAACTCTGACTCTTGCGTTTACTCAAAGCTAATAGGATCAGATTGTGTAATCATATGTCTTTATGTGGATGACATGTTGATCTTTGGTAACAATTTAAAGGTGGTCAATGATACTAAACTTTTCTTGGCATCGAAGTTTGAGATGAACGATTTGGGAGAAGCTGATGTGATTTTAGGAGTGAGACTTAAGAAAACCTCCGGTCGCATCTCCCTTAGTCAGTCTCATTATGTGGAAAAGGTGCTTAAAAAATTTAACTCCTTTGATGTTGCTCCAGTGAGTACACCCTATGACCCTAATATTCATTTGACTAAGAATTTAGGAGAAAGTGTTTCTCAAAGTGAATATGCGAAAGTCATAGGTAGTTTGATGTACCTCATGAACTGTACTCGACCTGACATAGCTTATGCAGTGAGTCGACTGAGTCGGTATACTCATAACCCTAGTAATGAACATTGGAATGCTCTTCATCGTCTTCTTAGATACCTGAAAGGAACAGTTGATCTATGTTTGCACTATTCTAAATTTCCTGCTGTACTTGAAGGATTTTGTGATGCAAACTGGGTTTCAGGTAATGATGAGATTAGTTCAACTAGTGGTTACGTGTTTACTCTTGGTGGTGGTGCTATTTCGTGGAAGTCTTCGAAACAGACTTGTATAGCACGCTCAACCATGGAGTCTGAGTTTATTGCACTGGAGTTGGCAGGGCAAGAAGCTGAGTGGTTGAGAAACCTTTTGTCTGATATTCCATTATGGGGAGGGCAGGGTGCTCCTGTCTCCCTTCATTGTGATTCTCAAGCAGCCATTGGCGTTGCTAAGAACAGTGTCTACAATGGTAAGAAAAGACACATACGGATCAGACATGGAGTCGTGAAACAACTCCTGAAAAATGGGGTGATTTCTTTGGACTATGTCAGGTCCGAAAGAAATCTTGCTGATCCCTTTACTAAGGGATTATCTAGGAGAGTTGTCCTAGAGTCGTCGAGGGGGATGGGGCTTAGGCCCATTAGTTGAGAGTTTATGGTGGATACCCGTTTGTGGTCAAACGAAGCCATAGAATCTTAACTTGCACTACATTTCTCATCCCTATGGCGTGTTGGTAGTGCTTTCTAAATCCATAGCCTGTTTGGTGGTGCTATTGAGACGCACTTTATGGATTTATATTGTGAGGTTGAGCTTTTGCTCTTAATAGTTCCATATCCCTCGGGGTGGTGTTATTGAGGAACACTTAATGGACTACCTACGTAAGTGTGGAGGTTAAGCCGCCTTCTATGAAAGACTGGGCTGTCTTTCTAGAGCACTTATGAGACCCAAGGTGTGCGCATGGCTATAAAGCGCTTGTGTTGTATCGCGGAGACTGCACGTTCTTAAGGTAGGTATGTGTTGTGGGGGTCTCAACGGAACTCTGGTGAGTTCAAGAGAAATTCACTCACTAGAAAGTAAGTTGTTGCCTCACTCCACTATGTATCAATTCAAATCGAAAGATATTGATGCTTAAGTACCTCCCTTTCCTTACCCAGGAATTTCTTTTGCTTTTCAGAGCCTTTGTGGGGGATTGTTGGAGTTAAGGCTTGCAAAGCCTACTTGTGTTTTTCCCAAACATCCCACATCACCTATGGAAGGGAGCTTGTCTTTGTTTATTAACTCTCTTCCTCTTCATGTTTATTGAGTTGAGTACTTGGTTGGCTTTTGTGGTTGGAGATCAAGCTTGGGTTTGGGCTTGTTATCACACACACACGCGCGCGAGCGCGCCGACCGCCCGGACCGGACCGGGCTGGGCTGGGCCTGGGACCTGGGTTCTGGGTTCTGGGTTCTGGGTTCTGGTAAGAGCTGAGCTGGAGCTTATCTTTTTGGACCCGAGCCCAACTGTGTGTAACGGTAACATGTAACACTGAAACGTTTTTAAACGTTACAGTGTTAATGGCCTTTATTGTCGCCCTTGATTTCCTCCCTCTGTTTATTACCTTCCTTATTTGGCCTGATTCTTTTACTATAAAATCAGTCCACTGCTACCTCAGTTTGGTATCCGAAAATCACTTCTCTTCTCTTCTTCTTTCTCTCTTCTAAACACTGGGTACGTGCATAAACAGTCTCCAAGATCTTTCTCTGTTAGTGGTGACTTAGAAAGGTCGCTGTGTTAACCTTGGGGAGCTTTCCGGCCAGTTGCGATTACCACCATAGTCGGGCCGTAATTGCTTTCAAGTCAGTGGTCTTCTACCGCGACACAACCTTGAATTTAGTCTTTGTTCAGTCATTGTAATCAGTCATTTTCTAACATTACAGAAATTAAGGATCTAGTGAAGTTATACGACAAGTTGACTGTTAATGATGTGAGAAAAGTGAGATATGTGATATCGTCTCTCACCTCCAACTACCCTAGCAAAGCAAATCTTGACTAGGAGTCTTCAACAGTACAAGTGATTTATGTCAATTTATCATCTTCTTCCTCATGTGCAGGTGTCAAGCTGGGGGGTCCTGTCCATAAGGAGAGAAAATGAGTACATCCAAACCCATTAAACGCGGAAGAAAAACAAAATGCATCAGAAACAAATCTAAAGAAATTGATTGGACTTTGCGTGGAGTAGGGGACTATACACTAATATTTCCTACTAGCCCTAGCTTTATATTCTTGTGCGACATTGGTTCTCTTAAGAGTTTGTTGTTGGGAAGTCTAATGATGTGTTCTCCTCATCTTAGAAAAAAATAAGTTTTACGGTGAATTTGGGAAAAAAGGGGAAGACAAAGAAGGAGAAGGAAGGGAAGGGGGGAAGGGAAAAATAACCTGTTTTCCTTTTAAATATCTCTATTGTTGGAAATTTTTTTTTACAAATTAATCCTTTCATTTTCATCCCCTCCAATCCCCAACTCCTCACTTTGTATCCAAATAATAGATTTAGGCCATCTCCTTTCCCCTCCTCTCCCATTCCCCTCCTCTCCCATTCCCTCCTATCTTGACTATCTAAGGGCCCGTTTGTTATCGTTTTTGTTTTCAATTTTTAGTTTTTTTGAAAACTAAAAACAAAACACAGGAAACCACAAAAAGTGGTTTTCACATTTTAGTTGTCAGTTTTCAAAATTATCATGTTTCCAATAAGTATGACTAATTTTTGATTTATTATAAGACATATATCATATGACTTTCAAATACAAAAACTGAAAACAACAAGGATACCGAACGGGCCCTAATATAAGGTCGAATAAGGTCTAATAAGGCCGAATAAGGTCTAATATGGTCGAATACTGTCAAATAATAAGGCCGAGTAAGGTCTAATATGGTTTTATCAAATGTGGTCAAATAAGGCCGAAGAAGGTCCAATAAGTTCAGATAAGTTCAGCTAAATGCAAATAGGCAAAAATAAGCTAAAAGAACATAGCCTTATTAGTTCTAATTAGATCTAATCAAGGTTGAACATAAGGTGTAATAAAGAGTTAAAGACTAATTAGATCCAACAAAAACTAACAAGTTTAGTTTAGATAAGACTGGTGAAGAAACATACTCTATATGAAATATAACAATTTTTATTATACACTCGAGTGCACTATGAGTGGTACATCAAAAGCTATTTTTTTTGCACATTGCTGATTTGCACATTTAATTTTCGCTCATTTGAAGATTAATTCAATAAATCTACCTGATCAGTCTATTTCCGATTCTTTTTTACTATCAATTCAATTTTTGCCATTTAATTCAATAAATTTTCCTGTTAATTAGTGTATATTTATTTAGTTTGTTCATCTCCCCAAGGAGGCTACTAGAACGTCATGCATCGGTGTTTGGTGGAGCCGTGGAGCCGTTGGTTGTCAGTTTCGTCTTAGAAGATTACCATGAAACTGGTTTGTTGAAATAGATTCACATCGTCGCAACAAAATTCATCTTTTCAAAAACACTTTAAAATATATTGAAACTGTCCTGGCAACTACATCCCAACAAATCGTTAGACTCTAGAAAGGTTGTATGTTCCAACGATCTACACGCAATATCTTCTATATTGTAATATCTACTCAAGTGTAGCTTTGATGAAAAAACCTTAAATTCAAATTTCACTTGCTCATGTAACGACTTTTTCTTTTAAACTGGATCAAATGTATAAATTAATTTCAGTTCAGTTCTTCAGTTCAGTTCCATTCATTTCATGAATTTTAGTTCAGTTTAGTTCAGTTCCATTCAGTCTCAAAAAACAGAGCCATCGTGGCTTTTTTTCATGAATAACTTTCTTTACCAAAAAAAAAAGCTAGTATAGTCTACAAAAGAAGCTATAAATTCGGTACAAGGTAGGGTTTCTCTCCCTTCTTACTCATAGTATTTTTGTACCTTCATTTTTCCTGTTTCTAGTCCATCTATAAAAACCACATTGCTTCCACTTTTTGTTTAGCTAAAAACTGCAAAGATCATACAGTCACCCTCAGCCTCCCTCTCTATGGAATATACCATTTACAACCCTAATTATAACAATTATTCCTCCTCCTCATCAACCCCAATATTGATACCCCCTCCTTATTCATCAACTAGGTCTATTACTACTAAAAATGGTAAGAATAAGAGCATTAGCAACAAGAAGAACAAGAAGGATGGAGTTAGGCTTTCGACCGACCCACAAAGCGTTGCAGCAAGAGAAAGAAGGCATAGAATAAGCGACAGATTCAAAGTGTTGCAAAGCTTAGTCCCTGGTGGTGCTAAGCTTGACATTGTCTCCATGTTGGAGCAAGCTATTCAATATGTCAAGTTCTTGAAAGCTCAAATTTGGTTACATGAAGCCATAATGAAAAACAATGTTACTAATATTAATAATACTAATGATCAAGGTCTTCAGTACGATCATAATATGATCAATAATAATAGTAGTTGTACTTCTGCTAATAATGATGTATATTTTTATGACCAATATTATCATGCATACATGTACAATTGTCATAATAATAATGTTAGTCATCAAAGTGGTGGTGGCGACGGCGAAGGCGGGTTTGGTGACCTTCAAGGGATCAACATGGCGGTGGCTCCTAACCAAGCAACACAAGTTCAAGATTTTTGGTAGGGATGGCAAATGGGAGGGCGGATGCAGATATCCCTCGTTATATTCGTACACTTAAAAAATCTATATTTTGTCACCTATTCGTAACTTATGGCGGATCTAATTCCTACATCTATACTCACCCATGCAGATATAAACCTAAATCCACCTTCAATCTATTCCATCATTGAAGTGGATATCTAGTATTTGTCTATGTTTTTTGGGGTTGTTAAGAATATAATCAAGAAATTATGTATTATAGTTTATAAAAGTCCTATCGACTAGAGTTTTAGTGATTATATATGTACATATATTTATCTAATTATTAGAAATTCTAGTATGCTTGTAATTAGGGTAGTTAGTTCATCAGATGTAAGATGTTCTTCTATGTGCTAGTTTCACTAATTAAGTAGTATTATTCACATGGAGATCTTTACAGATCTTTTACAATTTTTTATTTATCACATTTGCATAATATCTTGGTCCTGTAGCTCAGTCGGTTAGAGCATTGGTCTTATGAGCCGAAGGTCGCGAGTTCGAGCCTCGCTGGGACCAATTTCTTTAAATTATCGATTTTGCCTTTTTCTTTGATGAGCTTGTGAGGAGGAGGGAAAGACAAGAACCAAAGATGGAAATGAGAAAAGAAACTTATGTCACTTCTAGTTACATTTTCAGTCACGTCGGCGAAGAAAAAAGAGCATTTTCTATTGTAGATTGTAATCATTACTGTCCTTGGGAATAGCAAACTTGAACAAATATATGTCATTTGTTCAAGGACAGACATAAACAGTCCCATGAATCAGTGCCAGGAGAAAGAAAATCTTATTCCCCAATTCCCAAACGGTCCACTTTGAATATAATTATTTTCTAAAAAGTTGGTCTCAAACGGAAAAAACATGGTTGATCTAGTGGATAAACTACCCACTGCTAGTAGACAAATTAAATATTGTTAAGAAAGATGAGAAATAAGAAGAGAGAAAAACCAATGAATTGTATTGATCTTACTCTTGGTGCAAATGTTACATTTACCTCTCCTCTATTTATAGTAGGAGATTTTACTATTTACATAACTTAAAGTCCATAATAGGTTAATTTAGGTGCATGAAGGGAAGAAAATTTTGCCATGCATTGAATGTATGTCCATGTGCATGGGTGGGCATTCACATTACTTTGATACAATTCATAACACTCCTCCTTGAATGTCCACTTAATAGTATATGTAGTTGTCTCGTTAAAAACCTTGTCAAGTAAAACCCAGTGGGATGAAAAACTTGATCGAAGGGAAAAAGAGCACAACTTTATTCCCTTTATATGCTTAAACAAACTGCCTTATCAGGAAAAATCCAGTGGGATAAAAACCTGATCGAAGGGAAAAAGAGTGCAGTGTATATAATACTCCCCCTGAAGCTAACATAGGTCACGAAGATGCCGCATTCCGATCTTGTGCACCAGTTGTTCAAATTTCTTCGAGGAAAGGGATTTCGTAAACAGGTCAGCAAGATTTTCACATGACTTGATTTGTTGGATGTTTATTTTCCCTTCTTTCTGTAGATCATGTGTGAAAAAGAGTTTTGGAGATAAATGTTTAGTTATATCTCCTTTGATATACCCTTCGCTGACTTGGGTGATACAAGCTGTATTATCTTCATAAATCAATGTTGGATTGTCTGTAACTGCGTTCATCCCGCATTCTTCTTGGATATTACTGATCATTGACCTGAGCCAAACGCATTCTCGCCCAGCTTCATAAAGGGCGATCAATTCAACATGATTTGATGATGTCGCAGTTAATGTCTGTTTCGTCGATTTCCATGATATTGCCGTATCTCCGTAAGTGAATACATACCCAGATTGTGATTTAGCCTTCTGCGTAGCCTACGAGTGATGCATTTTGCTTTGATTGATAGAATAATCCTAGGTCATGCGTTCCTCGGAGATAACGGAGTAAGTGTCGGATTCCGCTCCAATGTCTCTTTGTTGGTGAATTACTATATCTGGCCAACAGGTTTACTGAGAAAGCTATGTCCGGTCGAGTGTTGTTAGCCAGATACATCAATGCACCAATTGCACTTAGGTATGGTACCTCAGGACCGAGAACTTCTTCACCTTCTTCTCGAGGTCGGAATGGATCGTCTTTCACATTCAGAGATCGGACTACCATTGGAGAACTTATCGGGTGTGACTTATCCATATGAAAACGTTTCAGAACCTTTTCAGTATAATTTGATTAATGGACAAAGATCCCATCTCTCAAATGTTCTATTTGTAAGCCAAGACAAATTTTTGTCCTCCCAAGATCTTTCAATTCAAATTCTTTCATCAGGTACCTTGCAGTTATTTCGAGTTCTTTAGGAGTTCCAATGATGTTCAGATCGTCCACATAAACTGCAATTATAGCAAATCCAGATTGAGATTGTTTAATGAAAACACAAGGACTGATTTGATTATTCTTGAATCCTTCTTTCATAAGGTATTCACTGAGACGATTGTACCACATTCTTCCAGATTGTTTGAGTCCATATAGTGATCTTTTCAACTTTATCGAGAGCATTTCTCTGGATGTATGTTTCTCTGGTAGTTTAAGCCCATCAGGGACCTTCATATAAATATCAGTATCTAGTGACCCATATAAGTATGCAGTCACGACATCCATCAACCTCATTTGGAGTCTTTCAGAAACTGATAAACTTACCAGAAACCTCAGCGTAGTTGCATCAACTACGGGAGAATACGTCTCGTCATAATCAATCCCTGACATTTGGGAGAAACCTTGAGCAACAAGTCTTGCTTTGTATCTAACAATTTCATTTCTCTCGTTGCGCTTTCTGACAAATACCCACTTATGTCCCACAGGTCTTACACCCTTTGGTGTATGGGTTATTTGTCCGAAAACTTCTCGCTTTTCGAGCGATTTTAGTTCTGCTTGGATTGCTTATTTCCATTTTGGCCAATCTTATCTTCGGCGATATTCGTCTACGGTTTTTGGTTCTATATCATCCTCATTAGATACCATTTCAACAGCTATGGAGTAAGTAAAGATTTCATTTATGACAACATTCTTCCGATTCCACTGTTTCTTTGTATAGGCATAATTAATCGAAATTTCATTGTTGTCGATGCTTTCATGTTCCTCACTATTTGGAACAACTTCATCTTTGTCTTTATCTTTTTCTCCATTTTGAATTTCATGGTTCTCAATTGGAGGAACAATCATTTGTTCATCTCGCCTTTTATTTTTCCTTGGTTTCGAATCTTTCGAACCAGGTGGCCTTCCACGCTTTCGGCGTGCCATAGATTCATTTTCAATTGCCTTATTATCTGTAGGAATTTCAATACGTGCAGGAGCATTCTCTGCTGGTATATGTGACTTTGTCACTTTCTTACTATCAATGAATGCATCAGGCAATTGATTTGCAACACCTTGTAAATGAACAATTTTCTTAACTTCTTGCTCACAAGAGTTTGTTCGTGGATCTAGAAAAGATAATTGTGTTGCATTCCATATGATTTCTATATCTTTCTTGTTTGGGTCCACTTTCTTTCCCCCTAAGGCTGGGAATAGGCTTTCATTAAAATGACAATCGGCAAAACGAGCCGTGAATAAATCACCTGTCATTGGTTCAATATATTTTATAATAGATGGTGATTCAAAACCAACATATATTCCCAGCCTTCGTTGTGGACCCATTTTTGTACGCAGGGGTGGAGCAATTGGGACATACACTACGCATCCAAAAATCTTTAAATGTGAGATGTTTGGTTCTCGACCAGATAATAATTGTAATGGTGAGAATTTATGATACGCAGTTGGTCTCAATCGAATTAACGATGTTGCATGTATTATGGCATGACCCCAAGCAGATGAAGGCAATTTTGATTTCATTAATAGTGGCCTTGCAATTAATTGCAATCTTTTTATTAATGATTCAACAAGACCATTTTGTGTATGAACATGAGCCACTAGGTGCTCCACATCAATCCCAATGGACATACAATATTCATTAAATGTTTGGGATGTAAATTCCCCAGCATTATCAAGTCTTATTCTTTTAATTATATAATCCGGGAATTGAGTTCTCAATCGAATGATTTGAGCAAGAAGCTTTGCAAATGCAATGTTTTTGCTTGACAAAAGGCTTACATGTGACCATCGTGTTGAAACATCTATCAATACCATAAAGTATCGAAATGGTCCACATGAGGGATTAATTGGCCCACAAATGTCTCCTTGAATTCTTTCTACGAATAATGGAGATTCTGTTGCAACCTTATTTATAGAAGGCCTTGTTATCATTTTACCAAGAGAACATGCAACACATGCTAATTCATTTGACTTGGGGATCCTCACATTACTTATTGAATGCCCAGTCGAACTGCCAATTATTTTATGCATCATGCCTGTTTCAGGATGACCCAAACGGTCATGCCATAGATCAAATAATGTTTTATTTTCTAACTTCCGGTTAGATATCATATTTATCTCAATGGGACGTATATCAATCCGATATAATCCCGATGTATATGCTGGCAATTTTTCACATATATATTTCTTGCCATGTCTATCCTTTGTGATGCACAAGTACTCAATTTTATTTTCTGTCATAGTTTCCAAATGAAAACCATTTTGACGTATGTCTCGAAAACTTATGAGGTTTCTTCGAGATTTGCTTGAGTATAATGCATCGTTAATGGTTAACTTTGTTCCATTTGGGAGCATTATGTGAGCCTTTCCGGATCCTTCTATCAATTTAGCCGATCCTGTGATAGTGTTGACATTACCTTGAAACATCATAAGCTCTGAAAAATACTCTTTATTTTTCAATATTGTATGCGTTGTTCCACTATCCAGGACGCATTGGTATCTAGATCCATTTTCTGGTAGATCCATATCTTCATAATAAGAAGAAAGTTTAGGAATTAATGAGAAAATGCATATTTCATTAATAATAAGAGAGTAGTACAATAAAGCACACAGAAAAGAAATACATGATTACTTAAATAAATCATACAGAAAAGAAATACATGATTTGATTAACAAGAAAATAGATAATTTCATAATTAAACTTTGTTAATTTCCCCCCAAAGTAAAGTCATTTTCAATTTCGGCTCCATCCATGAAAAAATCAGAAGCATCAAGGCTAGGCAAAGAGGTATTTGCCTTATTCACAAAATTCGCTTCCGCATCTTTTCCTTTATTTCTTTTGGAAGCTTGGTAGAGTTCTATCAAATGTTTGGCCGTACGACATGTACGTGCCCAATGTCCAGTCATACGACACTTGTGGGATGTATCTTTCCCTTTGTGATTATTTTTGTGGTTGCCTTGATGCCCCCATTCTGTATTTTTGAAATTATTATTATTTCGGGGGAAACACTGGCTTTTACCACGTCCTCTTCCTCGACCACGATTATTACCGCGTCCTCTACCACGGCCATGGTGATTTCCCCTTCCACCTTTGTGTATAGCATTTGCTTCTGGATCATTATTTTCAATTGCATTAGCCTCATGAGAGGCTAAAGATCCAGCAGGCCTGAGGTTATGATTTTTCAACAGGAGATCATTGTTTTGTTCCGCCACTAGCAGTACAGAGATTAACTCAGAATATTTTTTAAAACCTCTTTCCCGATATTATTGTTGCAGTAGTATATTTGTGGCATGAAAAGTTGAGAGCGTTTTTTCTATCATTTGCTCGTTTGTAATGGGATTGTCACATTGTCTAAAGGTCGAGGCAATTTTAAATAGTGCTGATTTATAATCACTGACGGATTCGAAATCCTGGAATCTCAGATTGGTCCAGTCAAAACATGCCTTAGGAAGGAGCACATGTTTGTGGTGCCCATACCTTTCACGTAGGCTGTCCCAAAGTTCATTGGGATCTTCTAGTAAAAGATATTCAGTTTTTAAACTTTCATGCAAGTGATGCCTTAGAAAGACTAAGGCTTTTGCCTTTTCTTGTTCACTTGCTATTATTTCTATGTTTGTTCCGCCTTGGCCTGCTTCAGTGGTAAGTTCTTTAATAGTATGATCTAATCCTTGAGCCTTTAGATTGATTTTGGCATCTGCAATCCAATCCGAAATTTTTTGTCCAGAGAGGTCCAAGATGTTGAATTGTCTTTTTATTAGATCTCCCATTTTAACTATAACCAGATAATAATATAAAATCAGTAAATGATAATAAATCATATATAATATCTCCCCCTGATTTATATCATTACATTTATACATGAATACATAAAACAAAAAAAACAACCATAAAACATAATAATAAGAATGCTAAAGAAAACAAAGACAAAAAAAACTTCCTAAATGAACAACAATAAAAACATACAATAATAATAAGGCAAAAAGAATGCTAAAAAAACGCACTTGAAGACAAAAGTGATGATAATCACGTGCATTTTCGCCAATTCACCGGGGAGAATTTAGGTTCCTACTTGTGCATTAGGAGAAAGATCATTAACGCCATGAGAAGGATAACTAAACCGGCTATAATGAATAGGTAGAGTTTTATTTTCCTAAAATCTTCCTCAAAAGAAGAAGATGAGGGTGGAGGGCGGTTGTTGTCGGCGTTAAACATGGTGGCCGGAAAAAATGGAGGAAAGAAAGAAAATTTTGTGGGTTTGAGCAAAAGTTGGAAAGAAGATAAGAGATATGTGGTGAAATTGGGAGTGGGTAATCCGCTTTTATAGAGGATTATCCTTAACTGTGCAGTTTGTTGTATATTTATCTACAGTTATTCAAAGAATATAATGCAATAAAATTTTAGTTGAAGTATTCATGGGAACTAAATATAATTCGTTCACTATTCTGCATGTCAGTAAGTGTAAAAATGATGATAAATATAACTACAAATGTCATAAAAAGGAAATAACACATAGTCAAATAAATAAATACGTACTAGGGTTCTAGGTTAGCTTTTCCTGCATATATTGACAATAATGCATGTGAATAGGCAAAAGGTATCAATAATTTTACTACTGTCGGCCAGCCATATAGGCGGCAAATTTCAAAAAAATCCTGCCATATAGGCGGTGATTTCAAACAATAACCTGCCATATAGGCGGTTCAACAGAAAATAAAATAACATAAAGTAAAATGTCCTTGCCCTCCATAAAAGTGGCGTTATTGTCAAATTATTTACTATTTATTTTAGGGGCTAGTGGCATGGTGACGTTTGCCACTAGTTCCTTCCTGTTCCTCCCTGTTTCTTTTATTATTTGGTGGTGGTGGATTTTCAGTTGGTGGTGCTGGAGGATTAGTATTGGTGTTAGGAACAGGGGTTTGTGGATTTTCACTGGTACGAACATTAGTACCATTGTTGAGGTCGGTGCGAAAAGGATGACTTACAGTCCCCCTTGCTGGGTTAGTAGCAAAAGGGACGGTGTTACGCTCTACAATTAAATGTACACAACAGAAAGAAACATTGTGGAAACTAACGTTGATCCCGTTACTTTGTTGATCCATTTTAGGATAGTGAAAAGGTTGAGACTAGAAAAAAAATTGGATACCGGAGTTTGAAAGATCGAAGGTTAAAAATACCTTTCGGTTTTTGTAAGCAAACTCGTGCTGATAACGTGTTAAGAAAGATGAAAAACAAGAAGAGAGAAAAACCAATGAATTGTATTGATCTTACTCTTGGTGCAAATGTTACATTTATCTCTCCTCTATTTATAGTAGGAGATTTTACTATTTACATAACCTAAAGTCAATAATAGGTTAATTTAGGTGCATGGAGGGAATAAAATTTTGCCATGCATTGAATGCATGTCCATGTGCATGGGTGGGCATTCACATTACTTTGATACAATTCATAACTATATATATATATATATATATATATATATATATATATATATATATATTGTTGGTAAGTTGCACTTCACTTTATATTATTGTCTATTAGTAATCGGCAGTTTATCCGGTGGGTAAATGTAGTTATGTCCATCTCAAACCCGATTAAATTCAAATTTAATTGAAAACTAGAATCATAACTGATACTAGTATCAGTAAAAAAAATCGTGTTTCTTTCGATTCTTTTTATTTACTACACTTTTTTTTCACGCTTATCAAGAAAGAGAGTAAAGGTGTAAACAAGTACATTTTTGATGAAATTTTAATACAACTAAGAATGAGACGATACTACTTGTGTTAAAATTTCATCGAAAAATTTAATCGTTTACACCCTTAAGTCACTTCTTTAATTAAGCGTGGAAAAAGAAGTATAGTCAATAAAAAGAAATAGAAAAAGTAACTAATACTCCCTCCGTCCCCCAAAGGATTTCCCATTTCCTTTGGGCACAAAGTTTAAGGAGTGATGTTGATGTGGAGGCTAGTTTTCATTTTAAAATGGAAAAGTAAGATAGAGGGTATTTTTTACAAATGTTTATTATGAGAGAGAGTGTAGGGTCAAATACTTTTTATAAGGAAAATAATATTATAGTAGGTGGGCCATATCCAAATAAGGAAATGAGAAATGTAATTGGGACAAACATAAATGAAAAAAATGAGAAATCCTTTGGAAAACGGAGGGAGTATCAATATAATCAAGTTCACAACTTTGGTAATTATTTTTTTTTTGGTAAGAAGAAGTGTTCTGGACCTCGCTCGAGTCCTAATGGACCAGACACTTTGAAGAGGGGGAATGATAAAGGAAATCCTCTCAAAGTGCCCCTAGTGGGGATTGAACCCCCAACCTCAAGATTGGAAGATTCACTCCTTTTCACTAGACCAAGCCTTGCTTGGTGTTCGCAACTTTGGTATGGTTAAAACTAATAGTCTAATAGATGTGTAATAGGCTAATAGCTAATAGGTTGACAATCATACTTTCAAAAATGATTAAATTTACTAATTGTTGGTCCTATAGAACTACTAGTTTACTACAAAGGGGGGGGGATGAATTGTAGTAATGATAATTATTTTCGGAATTAAGAAACTTAGAAAGAATTAAAGAGATCTTAAAATTATGAACAGAAGAAATGATTTTAAACAAGATCTTATTCCAATATTCTCTAAGAATAAATCTTGTTCTTTTATTTATAATAGTAATTACACCTATTATAAACAGCACCTCACTCTGTTCCTCTAGGAACTGGTTCCCAGTCACCTTGTTCCCCCTGAACACGTAACTTTCTCTCTTGACTTCACTCGAAGTCTTCTCTTTCTCTTTCTTCTCTTTCCCTCTTGAATGTGGAAATTTTCTCACAAAATTTCACTCACCCCAACTCAAATTAATGGATTACAATAATGAACAGTTGAAGAGAGAAAACCGAAGTTAAACTTTCTAAAAAGATTACACAATTAATTTGGAAAGTCTTAAGAACTAAAAATGAGTTCTTCAACGATTATATAGCTGT
The DNA here is from genome assembly GCA_947645195.1 of Patellifolia procumbens. Lineage (NCBI taxonomy): Eukaryota > Viridiplantae > Streptophyta > Magnoliopsida > Caryophyllales > Amaranthaceae > Patellifolia > Patellifolia procumbens. The sequence continues at coordinate 11,128,904 of CANSGD010000972.1, forward strand.
GTTGTTTCTTCAACGGTCTTCTTCAACGCCTATGTAGTGGATGCATGATTTTAGCCACTTTCTTCCACTTTCATAGCCGTTATGGATCATGCTTAGACCACGAAGTTGAACAGGTCTTTAGATCCTCCATGATCTTCTCAGAAGTGGTTGAATAGGTTTTCGGCAGTTTAGATTTTTGGACTTGGATATGCAGTTTGTTAGACGTGGTTGTGCTCCCTAGAATCTAGGACCTCGCTGCTATAGCTCCAATAGCCCACCATTTTAGCCTCGTAAAATGCGCCACTCTCCAACTTATTCTTTTCCTGTAATTCATCAACAAACTCAACTAACATTATGGAATCCAATATTCCATAATATTAGATAATTAACTCCACACAAAGTAATATACTCAAATATCCTATTTATCCGAAATAACTTAATTTTGGTTAATACAAAACCAATTCTCCATAAGTTATTTTAGGTCTAATAAAATAAATAAATAATAATACTTTGTAAATAATTAAATAACTTGAACTAATTAAAAACTACTTTATTTGTCATCATCAAAATAACGAATACAATAAAAGACATTTAGGAAGTGTTTGGCAAATAGCTTTTGGGTGGCTTTTAGCTTTTGTTTCTGGTCAAAGTGTTGGTAACTGGCTTTTGCATTGGCTGAAAAGCCGGTTTTTTAGCCAAAAACTGCTTTTACCAGCTTTTATGGCTGGCCTTTGGCTTTTGCTTTCATTTTGTACTAAACAACCAGCAATAACATCCACTTTTACCAAACACTTTTTTAACAGCAAATAATTATACAGTCGGTAAAATAAGCCACTAAAAACAGCCGGTCAAACCAGCCAGCATATAAAGCCACCAGCCAACAGCCACAAACCAATTGCCAAACACCCCCTTAATCTAAAAACAGGAGAGAAAAGAATGATCAATATTTTCGTGTGTATCGTATTACAAAATGAATACGTTATCCAAGTGTTAAGTTGACGTATTCTTCAGTAGACAGATCATTAATGCTTGATTCTTTTCAACATTTTTGTTTATCTGAACTTATCTAACTTATTTTTTCTTACTAGATTATCACGATTCGGCGTTATTTGATGAAATCTTATTAGACCTCATTCGACTTTATTCATTAAAATCTTATTACACCTTAGATTCGACCTTATTAGACATTATCTAACTTTTATACGAACTTAGGAGGGAGTTTCAGTTTCGCTGCCCAATCGGATAGACTTGCTTGGTCGATAGATCGGGACCTTCAAACCAAAAAAATATCCTTTGCCTCAACTCAACTTGTCGTCTTCAATTAAATGAACAAGCTCGAATGCTCGCCTGCTCGGGCGAACTAGCTTTTAACATTTTTATGGTCTTTATTCCAAGGGCCTCGTACAGTCGTAACGTACATATGAGCTGCTAGAATTTCAGTTCTAGCTGCTATAATTTTCAGCTCTTTGAATGCAACAAAAACACAATAAAGACTCGTACGCATAAGCTGCTATGATTTTAAGAACAATGCACAAAATTAGTAGCAAACATCGAGATTATAAGCTGCTGGCTGGGTGTTCTAGTGGTGAAGTATTGGATATAGACAGAAGCATGCACACCAACGATTCAATGAAATGCTTAAACGATTATAATGATTCGTCTTGTAGTACTAGCTAGCATTTCCCCTCAATCTATGAAAATTGTTTCAAGAATAGTAAAATTGTGTCTTTGACAGTGGTGGATTTTAGTCAAAATAATATGAGAGACTTATGTTTGAAACTTCGACCTCTTGGTTGAGATAAGTGCACTCGATCTATATATTACTATAGTTTTTTGTGTATAGTTTAACGTGTATAATTGATAGTTCAATGATAGTTATACATTGCCAGGCCTCGACGAATCCCAGTGGAAGATCCTCTCCTGCTTGAAGTTACTTACAAAAAAGTCTTTACAGAGTCATCAACCCTCATTAACCGAAACTATCAGGGTTGATGTTGTATAATTTTATATGTGCAAAAGAGGGGACAAAATTTGGAAGCTTACATTGATGAAGATAATGAAAAAGATGACAAAATGGATGGTGAACCATAACAATTGCACCTTGGATTATGTATAACCCTCTTTCTCTCAATGTCAAGCTTGGAGCAGAACACGCAAAAACGGCCAAGATCTCCTTCCTTTTCTGTAATGTCTTCATGATAACTAGTGAAGTCGAATAGTTGATGCCCAAAACCGTCCTCTGGTCGAGGTCTTACTTCAACTAAAGGAATATAATCAATCCCACATGCTACAAGAAAGGCTGCTACTATCTTATTCACCCGTTTGTCGAGCCATTTTCTCCCTTTCTTCCAAAACAATAGAGGAGCAATGACTAATCCTGCCCCTGTGCCGAACCCACTTCCAATGGATATGTACTGCCAGTCAAAGCTTCCTTCAAGACTTGATTTCCCCTCTTGTTGCGACGAAGTATTAGAGGGTGCTAGAGGGCTTGAGCTTGAGCAATTCTTTAACAAAGGTGACCCACATAATCCCATATTACCAGTGTAGGAAGATGGATTAAATGATTGAAGCTGAGTACCTATTGGGATACTCCCCACCAAATAGTTGAAGGACAGGTTTAAAACTGCAAGGAAATTAAGTTTCGCGAGCTCTGTGGGAATGTTACCTCCTAGACTGTTATTCGAGAGGTCCAATGACTCAAGCATGTTGAGATTCCCAATCGAGGATGGGATAGAGCCTGAAAATGCATTATGTGATAGGTTGAGGACCAGGAGTGCATTGAGCTTTCCAAGCGTATTTGGTATACCGCCCTGAAACTTGTTATTTGAGAAATCAATGCCTTTGAAGAGAGACAGGACCTTCTGCAGCTTGACCTCTGTGCCCTTGAAGCTAACTGCCACCATATTTTGATAGTAAATATTGTCAAGATTTAAGACAGGGTACTGATTTCCAGTGGCATTTAGTTGTGTATTATCTGATCTCGCCACCAGTGCAGGCATATTCGAAAAACATTCTGGCTTTAGCTCACCTTGGAAGTCATTGGAAGATATATCGACAATTTGTAGCTTTGGCCAGCCCATGTTTCTTGGCGAGCATACAACAGACCCGTAAAATTTGTTGTTTCTCAGAATAAGAATCCACAAGTTAGACGAATTCCTCAACCAACAAGGAAATTTATCTTTCAAATGGTTTCTTCTGAAGTCTAACACGTCTAACTGTTTACAGTTAACGAGTGATCGTGGAATCTGTCCCTGTAGATCGTTACTACCAAAGTCGATGGTCTCTAACATGCAGCCTTTAGGGAACACGTCAACAATGCTACCGCTTAGTTTATTTCTCCTCAGATTCAGCACCCCAAGGGTTGAAGTCATTTTAATTATGCAACTGGGAATTCTACCATAGAAATCATTAGATGACAAATCCAGAACTCTAAGTCTGCTGGCATTACATAATGTCCTAGGGATCTCTTGTGCTATATTATTCTTGTAGAGAGAGATATAGACAGTGTACTGAAGAGAATTACCAATCTCTGGGCTGATTGTCGAAAAGTTATTTTTCGAGAAATCCAAATAAAATGCTGGTGATGATGGTGACAAAGCTGGAACTTCCCCTTGGATCTGGTTTGAATTAATGTCAAGGTATCTTAGAGCTCGAGTGTCCGGCAAAGGTCGCTCCAGACCTGTAAAGCTGTTGTGAGACAGATTTAAGCTGTTTAGTGATTCATGACCGACTCTCCAAATCCATTTCGGTATCACACCTTGAATGTGATTGCCTGAAAGATCAAGAGCTTCTAATTTGGACTGATTTCTCAGAAGATGAGGCAATACACTTAAATTGCACGAACCAAGTCCTAATTTTCTTAACTGGGGAAAGGAGGAACCGCTAGCACGAACATAAACTGACAAGCTGTTATAAGAAAGATCAAGAGTGGAAAGGTTCTTGAGCTGTTGTATCTTATCTAAGTTTAGAGACCCACTGAAATTGTTGAAAGAAAGATTGAGAACCACAAGACCTTTCAGTTCAAACAATGATTTCGGAACTGGACCGTCTAAGTTATTGCTGCTCAAATCAAGAGTATTAAGCACTAGAGACATGTTTGATATGTCTCTAAGTTGCCCAGTGAATTCATTTTGATCTAGCTGCAAAGTCTTCAGTGATTGCAAGGAAAACAGAAGCATGGGAATACTACCATTCAGGAAGTTGTGACTCAAGTCGAGATTCACCAAATTCGAGAGGCTGGTCCAGCTTCTAGGTTCAAGTGTACCGGTTAACGTATTATCGTTCAGACTCAGGTAGCTAAGATTCTTTGCAGATGAAAATGAAGGAATTGGACCAGAAAATCTGTTAAAGGAGAAGTCTACATACACAAGTTGGTTGAGCTGTTCGATCGAAGGTGGGATTGACCCACTGAAGCTGCAATTCTGTAACTCCATCTTCTGCAACTGCATCAGATTACCAATGGACTTTGGCAACTCCCCAGAAAAGCTTGTGTAGCTAACAACTAACGTCTGAAGAGCGCTGTTCGATGGAAATTCAGGCAGTGTGCCATGAAGCAATCCGTTATATGATAAATCCAAGCTTCTCAGTGTTGCCACCTTAAGAATTTTCTGAGGGAATGTTCCATTCAGTTGGCAGTAGCTTAACTTCAAAGTTGTCAGATTTCTGAAGTCAGCTATAAAATCAGGTACTGGAGCTGTCAAACTGTTCTGATCAAGACGAATCTCCGAGAGTGATCGCAGTTTTTTAAGCGATGCATCAATTTCGCCAGAAAGATTGCAGTTGGACAAGCTCAGAAACTGCAGATTAGGCACTGAAGATGCCAATGCCTTGCACCATTCTGCCCCACTAGCTGATATATCCACACCACTCAGATAAAGTCCTCTGAGATCGGCCAAGTTTCGGACTAGCATTGCTAAACTCGGGTTTTCCATTATCAGTTTCGAACTTCCCAACAAGGAAAGGCTAGAAAGATCAAGAGTAACCAACTTCATTAGTTGTGAAATATCCAAAGGAACTTGCCCACTGAAACCTGCATTGGACAAATTCAGGTAAGTCAGTTCAGCAAGTTTACCAAATCCTGGTGGAATTTCTTTGTTATTGAAGTTGTTATTTGCCAAATTCAGACTCTCCAGGAACTGCAGACTGAACAGGCTTTCCATATTGTCACTGCTATTGGTTATTGATTCCGCGGATAAATCTAGACCAATAACATTCCCTGTTGAACTGTTACATTGGACACCATTCCATTGACAACAATCTAATGTTTGATTCCATGTGGATAGTATGGTAGACTCGGACCGGTCGAATTCGAGACTTGTTCTAAGTTGGAGCAGAAGTGAACGTTGGTTTTCAAGACATAAGCTTGAAGCCAAATGGGTGTTGATTAAAACAATGATATGAATGAAGCATACCCAAAAAGGCCATAAAAACAGTGAGATTTTCATTGGACAATGTTTACAGAGATGCCCATCTAACTAACAGTATGATCTGATCATGGAAGTTTTATGGTTTGATGGGTGCATTTTTGCAGTGGAATTGACTTTGATTTTGTGTAGGAAAAATGTAGAGCTAACAAAAGCAGTTTAACTGAGGGTTGAGGAATGGTCAGCTTAGACTAAGAGCCGTCAAAGTAAACATGGTGGGCTTTTCTTCTACGAAAACAATATTGATGTTGTAGACGCGTTTCTTTGTCGGCTCTTTGGCAGTATATTGTACTCTTGTAAATATTTCTTTTGGTAAATACGTACGACTTTTATCCTATATTCAAGTATTTTTTTTTTAATTGCTCATTAGTCATTTGATAGATTATAATTGAGCAAAAATCATATTATAGGAGAGTTACTATTTAGCAAATCGGTAAAACATACTCCCTCCGTCTCATATTAGACGATATTGTTTGAATGATACACAGTTTTAGAAGTGTTATTTTACTTTTTTATTTCATCGTGAGTGGTTGGTTGTTGGTATTTATTTAAGTATATAAAGTACATGGTGGGGTAACCTAAAGGGGTTTGAGTGGGTGGGTGAGACCCATTCATAATAAAAAAATTATATTTCTCTTGTAAGGCTGTGCCATTTATGAAAGTGTTATCATCTAATGTGGAACGGACGAATATGAAAGTATATCATCTAATATGGACGGCGGGAGTACCTTTGAGTGTAAGATGAACATCTTAAATTGAATGAACTCGGTAAATTCGTGCGATACAATGCTTATATTCCACCCCGTTTCACTCAAACATTTACTTATATATTATGACTTTTTTTTATAGTGGTTAAGATCAAAATGGGAAATTTTACCTGGTACCATCGAACTATTGTCTTTTCTATCTGGTACCATTAAAAACCATGACATTACACATAGTACCATTATTTATTAGTGCTAGTTACTTCCGTAACCATCTGTTAACCTGAAACGTTTAATAATTTTTGTTTAACTTAGATTTACTAAAAATTAGGCCAAAAAAAAAAGAAAAATGAAATGAGACATAAAGTATTGAACAAGCCATTCTAACTTTTCATTCTAACTGATCATCCATCTTCTTCTTCTCTCTGTTTTGCTCTCACACTGACGTCTCTTCATCTTCAAGTGGGAAGCTTGCTCTCACACTCAAGGTTCGTTTTTTTCTACATAATTCATTTGCATTTGAGTTCAACATGTATATTGTAGTTCAATTTTGTATTTTTTCTCTTCTGTATGGTATAAATATGGTTTTTGATTTTAGGACATAAAGTTTGAATTTTTTTGCATTGAATTTCGCTGAAGAGTCTGATTTCAGTTGTTCATGATTTGTTTTGTTTGTTTTTGTTTCAAAAAATTTCATGCAGTTAATGGGGGATGATATGAGGGTTTTGAATTTTCAATTTCTGGGGTAATGATGTTGGTGTTACAGTTGAACCTGATAAATATAACTTGCTTGATGCTGTGATTGAATATGAGGATAAAGCTAGGGAAAAAGGGTTTCAATTGCCTAGGTATCCTGATTTTGCTGATTTGTGGAAAATGAAACAATGGCCTTTAACTAGTGACAAGGAAATGATGGCCATGTTTGAAACGCTACCTGAAAAAAAGGAGATTAATATTTGGGTAGAATCTTTGGTGAAGCCAAACACATTGAATAACTTAGTGCTTGAACTTAGGAAAACCCAGAGTACAAATTGAATAACACATTGAATAACTTTGCAGCACCTCGATCCATTATCCGGCACAATTGGTGAAGCGTTGGCAGACCTTGATGATGACCAATAGGTAGCCATGGATGGAAAAAAAAAGAAAAGAGAAGCACAGATAGATGAGAGGGAGATAGCAGAATTTAAAGAGAGAGGATGAGCTTTGATAAACATGAAAAAATGAAGTGAAAAGGGTGGAAAGCATGAAAATGGAGGGAAGGCTTGAAAAAGGGAGGGAAAATAGCTAACTTAGGTCAACTTAAGTGAAACAAAAGTTATTAAACGTTTGCAGTTAACAGATGGTTACTGAAGTAAATAGCACTAATAAATAATGGTACTATGTGTAATGTCATGGTTTTTAATGGTACCATATAGAATAGATAGTTTGATGGTACCAGGTAGAATTTCCCTTAAATAAGCTTATCAGGAAGTCTTGTGTGCGGCTTGCCGTATGATTAACAAATCGTGTGGCGCGCACAATCGCACATAATGACTATTTTAGAAGGGATTACCAACAATTCTTGTGAGGTTACCGAGTGTTTTGGGGGTTATTAAGTAGAAATAATTGTTTCTAATATGAAATTTTACTTGAACTGACTTGAACTGAATTTATTGGAGCTGAACTGAACTGAATTTATTAGAGCTAAACTGAACTGAACTTATTGGAGCTGAACTGAATTTATTGGAACTGGACTGAACTGAACTAAACTTATTGGAGCTGAATTGAATATAATAATAATAATAATACTTTCTCCGTTTTTTTTAAATGTGACATTTTCTATTTTAGGAAGTTTTAAATTAAATGTGACACTTCTTTTTTTGGTCAATGTGACACTTTATAGAAGATGGCCAATAGTTTGGCGTGTTCTTGTCAATTTTTCCTAATAATAATACTAATATTAAACAAAATGGTTAAATAATGAATGGAGCGAACTGAACTGAACTGAACTTATTGGAGCTGAACTGAACTGAACTTATTGGAGCTGAACTGAACTGAACTGAACTAAATTTATTAGAGCTGAACGGAACTGAACTTATTAGAGCTGAACTAAACTGAACTGAACTTATTAGAGCTGAACTGAACTTATCAGAGCTGAACTGAACTGAACTGAAAATAAGCTGAAGAGAACAGGCCCATAGTATATTTATAGAAAATGTAGTAAAGTATATGTTTTTAGAAATTGTAGTATATTCCAATTTGATAGATGTATTGTTCACCTCTATCGGAACTAAGCATTTCCCATACATCGCAATAGTTTTTGTTTTTTTGTGTATATTTTAACTTGTATAATTGATAATTTAATAAAAGTTATTCGAGGCCGGGTGTAACACCCCAACCCCTACGGGCCGAGAGTGGTCACTAAATAAGTATCTCAGACCAATAACAGGCCCCACAAACCAACACAAAGTCCTTTCGGCGCATTTTGTCCTCACTCATGCGCACCCTGAGAAACTTCCCAGGAGGTCACCCATCCCAAGACTACTCCCAACCAAGCATGCTTAACTGAGAATATCTTAGCAATATGAACTCCCTGAAAAAAAGATGCACCTTGTTGGTATGAGTAGTACAACTAAATCCTTTAAAGCAATCATGGGGAGTATTACACACCCCCACTTGAGAACAGCAACGCCCTCGTTGCGCTTGGGGACCCCACATATTCGGCCGCAGCCTGTAGGTTGCCCCAGCCTGGAAACTGATCGCCTGAAGACTCCAGATATTTGGCCTGACGACCTCTGGGTCGCTCCTTAAGACAATGCAGCCCCAGAATCCTCCCCCACTAGGCGCTTGAGGACTCCTAATATTCGGCCTGAGGGCCTTAGGGTCGCCCCAAGACGCGGTCGCAAGGTTGCTCTGATACCATTTGTAACACCCCAACCCCTACGGGCCGAGAGTGGTCACTAAATAAGCATCTCAGACCAATAACTGGCTCCACAAACCAACACAAGTCCTTTCGGCGCATTTTGTCATCACTCATGCGCACCATGAGAAACTTCTTAGGAAGTCATCCATTCCAAGACTACTCCCAACCAAGCACGCTTAACTGAGAATATCATAGCAATATGAGCTCCCTGAAAAGAAGATGCACCTTGTTGGTATGAGTAGTACAACTAAATCCTTTAAACCAATCATGGGGAGTATTACTCTGAGCCTCGAAGTGAAAGAATTAATTCCTTGATTCATTTAATTTACAAACTAAGTATATATAGTCAAGATTGGAACTAACTAATTAAGGCTATATTCTAGGCAACTAAAAATACTTGCTAACTAATTGAAAATATTAACATATTTTACAATATATACTCTAACAAGAAGATCCCCCTGTTTGAAAGTCTACAAATTCATCAACCCTCATCATCGTGGATGTTGTGTAAGTTTATAGGGGACAGTTTTGGAAGCTTACAATGACAAAGATAATGAAAATGAAGACAAGATGGATGGTGAGCCATAACAAGTGCAGCTTGGATTATGTATAACCATCTTTCTCTCAATGTCAAGCTTAGAGCAGAACACACAAAAACTGCCAAAATCTCCTTCCTTGTCTTCAGTGTCTTCATGATAACTAGTGAAGTTGAATAGTTGATGCCCAATACCATCCTCTGGTCGAGGTCTTCCTTCATTCAAAGGAACATTATCAATCCCACATGCTAAAAGAAAGGCTGCTACAATCTTATTTACCCGTTCATCGAGCCACAGCCTTCCTTTCTTCCAAAACACTAACGGGGCGATGACTAGTGCTGCCCCTGTGCCGAAGCCACTACCAATAAATATGTTCTGCCAGTCAAACGTTCCTGTATGGCTTGAACTTCTCTTTTGTGTTGATGTTTTTGAGGGTGTTAAAGGGCTAAAATCTGAGCAGAGTTTGTTCAAAGGCTGCCCACATAAGTCTTGGTTATGTTCATAGGAAGATGCATCAAAAGTTGAAAACTGATTACCTGATGGTATAGGTCCCACTAATTTGTTATAGGAGAAATTCAGAACTTCAAGGAAGCTTAACTGTGTGAGTTGTGTAGGTATTTCTCCACTCAATAGGTTGTGGGATAGGTCCAATGACTCAAGAGAGGTAAGATTTCCTATTGATGAGGGGATAGCACTTGAAAAGCTATTATGTGACAAATTCAGCACCCTGATATTATGGAGATTCCCTATCTCTTGTGGTATCTCTCCATGAAATTTGTTGCTCGAGAAGTCGATGCTTGTGAACATGGTAAGGATCTTAAGCAGCTGAAATTCAAAACCTTTGTAGGTAACAGACACCACATTTTGATAGTGTGCGTCAGGTACCCCATATTGCAAATAAATGTAACTTTGATCACCTCCAACCATCATTGCCTTCCATTCCAAGAAGCACTTTCTCTGCATTTTACCTTCAAAATTATTGTAAGCAAGGTCGATGATCTGCACCATCGGCCATATTGAGTCATCAGGACATGTAATGGAGCCATGGAAATCGTTGAATCGTAGAACTAGAACACGAAGCTGAATCAAGTTCTTTAACCATAGGGGATAAGTATCACTAAGATGATTGTTCCCAAGGTCTAAAACTTCTAAACTTTCACAGTTTGCCAGTGATCTTGGTACTGAGCCTTCCAATTTATTGGCATTGACATCTAGAGTTCTCAATTTGCAGCTTTTAGGAAATGTATCAGGGAAATTGCCACTGAGGTTGTTTCCCCTAACATTCAATACCGCAAGTGCCCTACTCGTGGAAATCAAGCAGCTCGGAATTGTTCCCTCAAATCGATTATACGACAGATCCAGAACTTGAATTTGAGTATGGTTGCAAAATGATTTAGGGATACTTCCAGGTATATTATTTCTAGAAAGAGAGAATAGGTAAATTTCAATGGGAAAATCATCTATATTGGCCGGGATGATGGAACTGAAACTATTGTTTGAGAAGTCCAAATAGAAAGCACTTGATGGAAGTTTTGGAACAACTCCTTGAAGTTTGTTGGATTTGAGGTCCAGAACGCGCAGATATGGGGTGTCTGGGAAATTCGGTTCCACTTCAATGAAGTTATTCCAAGAAAGGTTCAACAGAGAAAGAGATTGATTACCAACTGTCCAAATCCATCTGGGTATTTTTCCTTTGATCTGGTTGTTTGAAAGATCAAGATTATTGATCTTGGACTGTCTTATTAAAAAAGTGGGTAAGAAACGTAGACTACATGAAGCAAGCCTAAGCGATGTCAGCTCAGGAAATGAGTTTGATCCGGTGCTTCCTTCAGAAACTTCCAAGCTATTGTATGAAAGTTCTAAGACAGAAAGGTTCTTAATCTGTTGAATCACACTGAGATCTACTGAGCCGTTGAATCTGTTGTTAGAAAGTTTAAGAACCCGAAGAGATTGCAATTTAAAAACCGACTGTATTGGCCCTTCCAGTCTATTGAAACTCAAATCCAAAGTCTGTATTGGAGAAGATATCTTGAACCCACCAAGTGGCCCAGTGAGTTTATTTAGGTGAAGTTGTACGCTCAGCAATGAAGGCAAGCCAAAGAAAGACGCAGCAACGTTCCCTTGCAGTGAGTTGGAGCTCAAGTCAAGAGTGACTAAATTCGAGAGGCTTGCCCAGCCCATAGAAGTTATGCTACCACTCAATCTGTTATTGCTGAGGCTCAGGTATACCAGGTTTTTCGCTGATGCGAATGAGGGAACTAGGCCGGAAAATTTGTTATTAGAAAAGTCTACGTACACTAGTTGGTTGAGCTGTCCCATGGATGGAATTGACCCACTGAAGCTGCAATTCTGTAACTCCATCCTCTGCAACTGCATCAGATTACCAATGGACTTTGGCAACTCTCCAGAAAAGCTTGTGTAGCTAACAACTAACGTCTGAAGAGCGCTGTTCGATGGAAATTCAGGCAGTGTGCCATGAAGCAATACGTTATATGATAAATCCAAGCTTCTCAGTGTTGCCACCTTAAAAATTTTCTGAGGGAATGTTCCATTCAGCTGACAGTAGCTTAACTTCAAAGTTGTCAGATTTCTGAAGTCAGCTATAAAATCAGGTACTGGAGCTGTCAAACTGTTCTGATCAAGACGAATCTCCGAGAGTGATCGCAGTTTTTTAAGCGATGCATCAATTTCGCCAGAAAGATTGCAGTTTGACAAGCTCAAAAACTGCAGATTAGGCACTGAAGATGACAATGCCTTGCACCATTCTGCACCACTAGCTGATATATCCACATCACTCAGATAAAGTCCTCTGAGATTGGTGAATTTTCGGACTAGCATTGCTAAACTCGGGTTTTCCATTATCAGTTGCGAACTTCCCAACAAGGAAAGGCTAGAAAGATCAAGAGTAACCAACTTCATTAGTTGTGAAATATCCAAAGGAACTTGCCCACTGAAACCTGCATTGGACAAATTCAGGTAAGTCAGTGCAGCAAGTTTACCAAATCCTGGTGGAATTTCTTTGTTATTGAAGTTGTTATTAGCCAAGTTCAGACTCTGCAGGAACTGCAGACTGAACAGGCTTTCCATATTGTCACTGCTATTGGTTATTGATTCCGCGGATAAATCTAGACCAATAACATTCCCTGTGAAACTGTTACATTGGACACCATTCCATTGACAACAATCTAATGTTTGATTCCATGTGGATAACTTGGTAGACTCGGACCGCTCGAATTCGAGACTTGTTCTAAGTTGGAGCAGAATTGAACGTTGGTTTTGAAGACATAAGCTTGAACCCAAGTGGGTATTGATTAAAACAATGATATAAATGAAGCATACCCAAAAAGGCCATGAAAACAGTAAGCTTTTCATTGGACAATGTTTACAGAGATGCCCATCTAACTAACAGTATGATCTGATTATGGAAGTTTTATGGTTTGATGGGTGCATTTTTGCAGTGGAATTGACTTTGATTTTGTGTAGGAAAGATGTAAAGCTAACTAAAGCAGTTTAACTGAGGATTGAGGAATGGTCAGCTTAGACTAAGAGCTAAAGTAAACATGGTGGGCTTTTCTTCTACGAAACTACGAAAGCAACGTGATGTAGTTAGACGCGTTTGTTTGTCGGCTGTTTGGCACTATATTGTACTCTTTAAGAAAAAATATCTTTTTCAAACTACTCGTTTGGAATTTGAAACTAAAACGAGTGTTAAATGTGTACAACTTTTTAGAGTCGTCTTAAATTTTTCCGATGTTGTGAGCAAAACTGGTATTGTAGACCTTATAAATAACAAAATGTATATTAAGAATGAGATCAATTAAGGAAAACTAAGAGGTAAGAAGGAATTACTCATATAAATTTGTATAGGATGAGTATTCTATATTTAAAACTATTTTTGTTTGTTAATTTAATAGTCATTTGAGAAACTAAAATTGAGCGGAATTCACATCATAGGAGAGCTACAATTGAGCAAATTGGTAAAAAGTACCTTTGGGGTGTATGAATCTTAAATTAAAATGAAATCAATAAATTTATGCAATATGTTTATATGCCATCTGTTTTACTAAAATAGTTACTTGTATATTCTGATTTTTTTTAATACGAGTTAATATCAAATTTTGAAAATAAAAAATATGATTTGTAAAAATTATTAAAGTGTTCTTGAAGTATATTTTTCTCTTGCCCTTTTGCGCATATGCAACTTTAAGGAAACCATTTACTCTTTCTCAATCCATAAGTCAACAATGAACCAACATAGACTGTGAAGGAAGAAAAATCACCAAGTATTATTAAGTGTCTATTTAACTTCCTTGGACATTAACGTTAGGAGATTATTAGAAATACAAAGCTAGTTAGTTATATTGGAATAATAAGTTTGTTAGACTCAAATACAAGTTGTTAGTTAGTTAGTTAGCTAAGCTTGTATATATAGTCATTCTTATATCTCTTAACATTTGTGAGCTCATTTCATTTTCACAACTCTCTAAATAAAAGTTCTTCTTCTTCCTATATTCTCTCTTTCTCTATCTCTCTATATGAGATTCTACATGGTATCAGAGCTTGCATCTCATTTCTGAGAATTTACTTCATTTCAGCTTCTTTTCCAGCTGATTATACCTCTGTGATTTCTATCATTTGATTGATTTCACATTCTATCTTTTCTCAGTTTCATTCTGATTGCGAAAATCTCTTGCAAATTGCGTTTAACAGAGCAATTGCGAAATTTTCTTGCAAATCTTCTTTGCGTTTATCATTGATTTTTAAACTTGAAATTCTACTTCAGAAATGGCAGATTCTGATGTGGAGGTAATTCTGACACTCTTAATCCATTTTTCATAGCTCATTCTAATAATCCTACATCTTCTCTTGTTTCTGCTTCTTTTACTGGACAAAACTTTATTAGATGGAGCTGTAATGTGAAACGTGCCTTAATTGCCAAAAACAAAGAAGGATTCATCACTGGATTAATTTCTAAACCTGCCTCTACACATAAAGATTTTGAAAAATGGAAGAGAGCTGATTTTATGGTGATGAGTTGGATCTTAAGCTCCATGAGTGCTGAAATTGCTGATGATTTTGCATATTTGAATTCTTCTCTTGAATTGTGGTCTGAATTGCAAGAGCGTTTTGGCCAATCCAATGGTCCACTAATATATCAGCTTAAGAAAGAGATTGAAAACCTGAAACAAGAAAATTCTTCGATTATTGCTTACTATGGCAAAATTAAGAAACTCTGGGATGAATAACAGTGTTTAAGAGCTTTACCTATATGTGTTTGTGGTGCTCTTAGTACTTGTACTTGTAATTTTCTCAAGAAGCTAGCTGATTTAGATGCTGAGGATCAGTTAATGCAATTCTTACTTGGTTTGAATGGAGGATTTGATACTGCAATTAGCAATATTCTTTCTATGGATCCTCTTCCTAGTATGAATAGAGCTTTTTCTATAACTCAACAAATTGAGAAGCAGAAGGAGATCAGTCACATTTCTTCATCTTCTATTGAGAGTAGTGCATTGGTAGCTCATAGAATGTCTAGAAACAATTTTCCTTCCTCTCAATCTGGTGCAAAGAAGGACTGGAAAAGAGAGAAACTAGACAGAAAATGTGATCACTGTAAAGGCAAGGGACACACTATTGATCAATGTTTCAAACTGGTTGGTTATCCTGAATGGTACAACAGTCTCAAAGCATCTAAGGGTTCTAAAACTGGAAATGGCAATTCCTCTACCACAAGATTGGCTGCTAATGTTCATAGTCATTCTGATGATATACTTTCTGATTCTCCTTGTGATCAGTCTGCTCCTAACAATCAATTTGAAGCTGATCCTGAAATGCTCAATAACTTCTATCAAGAATTCATGAAAGCTATGAAAGGAAAATCTAACTCTGGAGGTTCTTATTCTGGTTCTACCTCATTTGCTAACTTTGCAGGTATTATCTCACACTCCTTTCATTGTTCAGTTCCTAACAATGTTAATAATGGAGTTTGGATAATAGATTCTGGTGCTTGTGATCATATGACTTATGATGAGCATTTACTTAGAAACATTAAAACTCTACCATCTCCTATTAAGGTTGGGTTGTCTGATGGTTCTTTCAAACTGTTTCTTTTACTGGGACAATTTTTCTCACTGAAAAATTGATATTACATGATGTGTTGCTGGTGAAAGATTTCAAACATCACTTATTATCTGTTGGCAAACTCTTAGATCAAACAGGTATTGGAGTTACATTTACTAGAAATTCCTGTTTATTTCAGGACCTTTCTAGTAAAGATGTGCTTGCTTCTGGTAGAAGAGAAGGTGGCTTATAAACTCTTCTAACTTCTGGTGATATCTGCTCTTTTAATTCTACATCATCCATTTCTACTAGAGATTGTAATAATGTTGGTGTAGCTGCAAACTCACAGCTTATGCTTCCCAATAAGACTGCAACTAGTGTTTCCTCTCCAAATACCAATACTCTTCCTTTGGCTATTATTCATGCTAGACTAGGACATCTTTCTTTGTCCGAAATGAAGCATCTAGTTCTTTGTAAATGTCAAGATTTGACTGAATATAATTGTGAAATATGCCTTTATGAAAAACAACACAAATTTCCCTTCTCTATTAATACTAGTAGAGCTAGTTGTTGTTTTGAGCTTATACACTTAGATTTGTGGGGTCCCTATAGGGTAGTTTCTCTCAGTGGAGCTACTTATTTTCTTACCATTTTGGATGATCACAGTAGAGTTACATGGATATTTCTGATTCATAATAAACAACAAGTGTTGCAAGCTATCATGGATTTCTTTCAAATGGTGGAGACTCAATTTCAGTATTCTATTAAGAGAGTAAGATCTGATAATGGTACTGAAATTATTAAGACTGAGTGTCTTAGATTCTTTGCTTTAAAAGGAGTAATACATCAAAAGAGTGTTGCTTATGTTCCTCAGCAAAATGCCAGAGTTGAGAGAAAACATAGGCATCTCCTTGAGGTTTGCAGAGCTCTTAGATTCAATGCTCATCTACCTAAGAGTTTCTGGGGTGACTGTATTTTGGCTGCTACCTACTTGATTAACCTTATGCCTATGAAGCTTCTTAATTGGAAAACTCCCTATGAGGTTTTAATGCAACAAAAACCTACTTATCATAATCTTAGAGTTTTTGGTTCTTTGTTTTTTGCATATAACATGGACATTAAGAAAGATAAGCTTGATTCAAGAAGTAGGAAATGTATCTTTATTGGATACCCCTATGGACAAAAAGCCTTCAAATTATATGATCTAGAAACTAAACAAAGCTTTGTTTCTAGAGATGTCATATTCTTTGAAAGCATATTTCCTTATAATTCTGCATCTTTTCCTTCTTCTTCATTTTTACCTACCTCAAAAACTCTTGTTGATTTCAGCACTGATTCTGTTTCACCTTCACAATTTCCTGATAATATACTTTCTAATTTTAACACCTCTAATTCATCTTCTTCTCATAATTTTCCTGTTTTTCCCTCAGTAACACATGTACCCTCCCCTCTAAATACTACTTCTTCTCCTCCTCTATCTCCTCATTCTTCTTCATCTATTTCTCAGGCTCCTATCTTACCTAATCCTCCTATATCTTCTATTCCTCCTAGACAAGTGAAACCACCTACTAAACTTCTTGATTTTGTTAACACTTATATTCCACACAAGAATAATCCTATTTCTTCTTATTCTCATTCACTTTCCTTTGATGTTAACTCTTCTCACATTACTGAACCTAAATCCTATAATCAAGCTAAGAATGATTCCAATTGGGTTATAGCTATGCACAAAGAATTACAAGCTCTAGAGGATAATGATACTTGGGTTTTAACCTCTCTTCCTTATGGTAAAAAGGCAGTTGGATCTAAATGGGTTTATAAAACCAAGCTTAATCCTGATGGGAGTATAGAAAGATATAAAGCAAGACTTGTTGCTATTGGATATCAACGAATAGAGGGTGAGGATTTCACTCAAACTTTTTCTCCAGTTGCTAAACTAGCTACTGTTAGAGTTCTAATTGCTTTATTTAGCTGCTGTCAAACATTGGCCTCTCTGTCAACTTGATGTCAATAATGCTTTTTTGCATGGATTTTTGGATAAGGAGGTATATATGGTACCACCTGAAGGTTATTTGAAAGCTAAACCTGGACAGGTTTGCAAATTACAGAAATCTCTATATGGTCTTAAACAGGGTTTTAGACAGTGGAATAAAGAGTTATGTAAATTTCTTAAATCTTTGGGTTTTATACAATCCAAACAAGACTATTCTCTTTTTGCTAGAAAGCAACATGGGGAATTCTTGGCTTTATTGGTTTATGTTGATGACATATTACTTACTGGCACTTCTTTATCCCAAATTACCGAGATAACGCAATCTCTTCATTTGGCTTTCACTATCAAGGATCTTGGCAATTTGCATTATTTTCTTGGTATTGAAGTTACAAGGAATGATCAAGGCATTTTTATATTGTATACCAGCTAGTGCTCCTCTACCTACAGGATTAAAGCTTTCTACTACAACTGGTGATATATTGGCTGAACCTAATATTTATAGAAGATTGGTTGGGAGATTACTGTACTTAGGACTCACTAGACCTGATTTGTCCTATGTTGTACAACATTTGAGCCAATATATGCATTCTCCTAGAGTTCCTCATTTGAGAGCAGCTCTACATATTTTAAAATACCTAAAAGGCACTCTAGATCATGGCCTTTTCTATTCTGCTAGCACAGATTGTACTTTATCTGCTTATAGTGACTCAGATTGGAGTTCATGTCAAGACACTAGTAGATCTCTCAATGCTTATGCTGTATTTTTGGGATCTAATCTGATTTCTTGGAAAACAAAGAAACAACAATATGTCAGCAAGCGTTCTACAGAGGCAGAATATAGAAGTATTTCAGCTGCAGCAAGTGAAATTATTTGGTTACATGGGTTATTAGAAGATTTGCAAGTTCAAATTTCACAACCTATTCCTCTATTCTGTGATAATACTTCTGCTCAGCATTTGGCTCAAAATCCAATGTATCATGAAAAGACCAAACATCTTAGAAGAGATATGCATTTTATCAGAGAGCAAGTGGAAGCTGGTTTTATACACACTGATCATGTTTCTAGTGCACAACAACTAGCAGATATTCTCACAAAACCTCTAGCTTCTCCTCAACATCATTCTCTTTATGGCAAGATTGGACTTTTCTCACAAGTCAAGCTTGAAGGGGGGATATTAGAAATACAAAGCTAGTTAGTTATATTGTAATAATAAGTTTGTTAGACTCAAATACAAGTTGTTAGTTAGTTAGTTAGCTAAGCTTGTATATATAGTCATTCTTATATCTCTTAACATTTGTGAGCTCATTTCATTTTCAGAACTCTCTAAATAAAAGTTCTTCTTCTTCCTGTATTCTCTCTTTCTCTATCTCTCTATATGAGATTCTACAGAGATTGTGCATAACAAAAAGTTAACATTTGAAATATGCATATTAAGTAGGCTCTAATGAGATTGCGCATTATCATATTGTTTATTACGCATAAATTACAAATGATGATTGAAATAGAGTATGTGAATGATGCTAAATAAAAAAAGGGAGTTTTGGCAATTAATGTTGGTTGTTAGTTGTTTCACTTGGATAATTTGACTTTGAGATTATGCAAAATGCTCCAATTAACCTTGTATTATTAAGGATAGTTGAGCTAACTCTTAACAGTCTTAAGTTATAGTGTGCAAATTATAATATTCTTAGCGATAGTGTAAAAAATCAATATTGTAATCAACCCCTCATCAAATGTTTTGTAGGGTACAAATCCTAACATAATAATGTAAGTTAATAAGGTTATCCTTTCTTAATTAGGGCACCAACCAACTAATGGAATCATATTGAGTGATAATTAGTAAAAAGTAGGTTTATTGAGTAAAAAAGTATTTTTTAAAATCACTTTCACTCTTTAAAGAAATCATTTTCAATAATTTCTAGAGATAAACTGCACCATAAAAATAAACTAGAGATAAACAGTCAAGTACGATATGCAAAAATCAATTTTAATCAGTAAAAAGTAGTTTCAATAAATTTGACTAAGCCCATTTAGCTTTGCATTCATAAAGTTCTAAGAGGCTAATGCCCGATTCTTTTCAATCTATTTTCAATCCTTATCAGAAAAATATATTTATATAAATTGAAATAAGTATTGACAAGTTCTAATAAATCTATAAAATTGAGATAAACTCTAATAACTTTTATAATAAGTACTAGTACCTTAATAAGGTTTGACCCTTTAACAAATAAATTTGTTAAGTGCTAATAAGTTGACCGAAAACTTGTTCAAACGATAAACTTTTGTTTTTGAATTTTCACGTAGTTTGCTAACTAAAACTAAAGATGTTATTTATTTATTTTTATTGAGAACTAAAGATGTTATTTTATTCATTTTTTGATCGAAAACTAAAGATGTTGTTATTTGACTAACAAAACTAGCTATCTTAGGCCTCTTGAACATTTTTAAAAGACAACCTTAAGGTAAAATTGTCGGAAATAAGTCAACCTTTTGCGGTCTTCTTTTAATAAGTTAAACTTTGAATAATTCTGTAATAAGTTAACCTTTTAAGGGTATTTGCTTTTAACAAGTTAAAACCGGTTTAAGAACACATAATTGGTTGGGGATAGAAAGTAGAAGAAAAGAAGAAACACAGAAATAATAAACTAAAATTTAAGAAAAACCTCACATATTACCGGTGGAATATGACTTGTTAAATGTTCAACTAATATCAAAGTTAAGTTATTCCAGAATTATCTCAAAGTTTAATTTATTAAAAGAAATCGCGAAAAGGTTGACTTATTCTTAACAGTTTTTTACAACTTTAATACTATAGTTATTTTTTTTTGAGAAGAACGTCCATAGCTTGGAATTATTCTTACCATCTTTTTTTTTTTTTTGAAAAATAAAAGGGAAATTTGTCAAAAAGGACCTTACAAAAAAAAACATTTTGTGAGAAGGGACCTTAAAATTTTTTTTTGGCTTTTAAAGGCCAAAAACAAAAAAAGTTTGTGAGGAGGGACCTTATTTGCTAATTAACACCTAATTAAACACTAATTATATATTAAATATAATTAAACAAAATTAATGTCTAATCAATATCGGATATATGCATGTATCCATCGGCTCACTTTTTTGACAGTACATTCCATGAAAATGGCTGTACATTTATTGAGAAACGTAGTATTTCCTCCGTTTTTTTTAAATGTGACACTTTCTATATAAGGAAGTTTGAAATTAGTTGTGACACTTTCTTTTTTGGGCAAATCTTTCTCTCTATCTCTCTCCTATCACATGGGTTCCCTTCTTTCTTTCTCTCTATCTCTTTCCTCTCCAAAAATTGCCTAGGAGTCCGTGAAATTAAAAGTGTCACAACTAATAAAAAACGGAGGAAGTATATAAAAATCGATATTTTTACAGCTATATAACTATATAGTTTGTATTTGGCATTTTCATTAAAAAATGTACTACCATATATATTAGAATATACTACCATACATAAGAAATATACTGCCATTTTCATGGAATGTACTGCCAAAAAAGTGAGGCGATGAATATATGCATACATCCGATATTGATTAGGCAACCCTGATAATGGAAAGAGGAGAGAGATGGGGGTGATGGTCTGCTGGTGGTGGGTATGGCAGAGGAGAGAGGGGGAAATTTTATTAGGCATAATTTTGTTTAATTATATTTAATATATAATTAGTGTTTAATTAGGTGTTAATTAGCAGATAAGGTCCCTCCTCACAAATTTTTTTTTGTTTTTGGCCTTTAAAAGCCAAATTTTTTTTAAGGTCCCTTCTCACAAAATAATTTTTTTTAAAGGTCCTTTTTGACAAATTTTTCAAAATAAAAACAATTTCATAAAATGGTAAAAGGAAACTGTAAGAACATAACATTAATGTCTGTCTCCAATACTGCATTACAATAGTTTTTCCAGAAGAGGTGAGACTGAGTTGCGACAAGCCAACAATGGAGAACGAAATGGAAATCGTTGATTCCAACCCTAAACAAGGTAATTCCTTTTCGAAAACCCACTTTTTTTTGGGTATCTTAGTCCCTTTTTATGAATAATTTTGCTGATTATCACACTAATTTTATGTACTTTACATTCTATCATTCAATCCTTCGATTAAATTCTAATGTCATTCAAAAATCAAGACTTAGAAGAAGGAAGTGCAAAGAAAATGGTAGTGATAATGGTAGGTGCACCTGGTAGCGGCAAGTCCACCTTTTGTGACCTTGTAATGGCAGCTTCTTCTCGTAGCTGGGCTCGTATCTGCCAGGTCTCTTTCTCTCTCCTTCCATTTTTGTCTTCAAATGTTGTCCTTAAAGTTTTCAGTTGTGTTCCTTTTTTCGGGTGCGAATGAGCCACAAGGGCAGTATATATATATATATTACATATGTGTATGTGTTAGGGATAAATACCCACTTGTGGAGGGTTGCCTAATCAATATCAGATATATGCATATATCCATTGCCTCATTTTTTTTGGCAGTATATTCTATGAAAATGGCAGTACATTTCATATGTATGGTAGTATATTCTAATATATATGGTAGTACATTTTTTAATGAAAGATTATATGCCAAATACAAACTATATTATAGCTGTGAAAATATCGATTTTTATATACTACGTTTCTCAATAAATGTACTGCCATTTTCATGGAATGTACAACCATTTTCATGGAATGTACTGCCAAAAAAGTGAGCTGATGGATATATTCATTCCTCCCCACTTGTGTTCCCACGTTTTAAAAGTGGGAAGATGATTTACATATAAGTCTAATGGGCTATTCTACCTATCAGTAATTGGTTTTACTCCATATGGGCTTACATGTGGTCAGACTTTCCTTCGGTGCAGGTCTTGGTGTACAGTAGGGGTCATGTAACTTATTGTAAGACCTTTAGTCTTAACCTATGTTACTCTGACTCGGGTACAGGTGTCGGACACGGATACGTGTCTAAGTGTCGGACTCGGCTAAGTTGTGAAAAATTTCCATGATTTTAGCCCAGAATGAAATGTCAAGTGTCCATACCCATGTCAGAGTGTCGAGCATCGGACACGGGTACATGAGGTAGAATGAAGCGTACGAGTAACATAGGTCTTTAACTACTAGGTTGATACTTCATTGGTTAAGCATGAGATTCTGCAATCACCCACCTTGGTTTGTTGCTTTACAATATGAAACATTATTCATTAGTGATTTTACTGATTTATAGTGTTTTCTTGAGGCGTCTACATAAGATGCATTAATTCTTATCATGAGTGGTGCCTAAGTTGTAATGGTTATGAACAATTTTTGTTGATATCATACTTTCAATTGGATATCTGATTATCGATGTTCTATATTTGATCACAAGTATTGTGTATTAACAGTAAAACTTCTCCATCTTGTAGGGTTAATAGACGATGTTGATAAGGGGAAACAACATTTTTCGTTTTACATACAAATCTTATTAACAAAATAACATTCTTGACGGTAATGAATTAGGAATTTCTCATAATATGAGTATGCTAGTTTAAGAGATGTACGACAATGCAGTGCTTTGTACAAGAATGCGCTTATTGAATAAACATAAGGAGTTCTCTCTCTTTGAACTTGTACCATGTGGTGACCTACTTTGCTGTATATGCCTTTGTGGAATTATGACTTACTTTCCTATTGATACATTTCTAAATCTATATCTACTTTAAGAATGAAAGTTTATTTCCAGACATCTCAGAATAGTATACATGACTTATTAGCTATAATTTCTGGATGGTGAGAACATTTGATATCAACATATTGACTTGTGATTATTGAATAGGTCACAATGAGTTCGCAAACTGAGCTTGCAGTGAACTTCTTACCTATGGCTAACTTTTGGATAGGAACCTCAGCTGTTTGGCTGATTTCATTTGCAGGACACTATTAACAATGGTAAATCAGGAACTAAAGCTCAATGCTTAAGCAATGCAGTTGTTGCGCTTAAAGACAAAAAAAACGTATTTATTGACAGATGCAACTTGGATAGAGAACAGCGTGCTGAGTTTGTCAAGCTTGGAAGCCCTGAAATAGATGTGCATGCTGTGGTGCTTGATCTGCCTGCTAAGGTCTGTATTTCTCGGTCTGTTAAACGAACAGGACATGAAGGAAATTTGCAGGGTGGAAAAGCTGCAGCAGTTGTAAATAGAATGCTACAAAAGAAGGAATTGCCAAAGCTGAGTGAAGGATTTTCTCGAATCACAATTTGCCCGACTGAGCGTGACGTAGAAGATGCTATTGCAACATATAGTAGGCTTAATGCACAGGACATTCTTCCCTCAGGCTGCTTTGGTCAGAAGAGCCCAGATGCTAAGGTCCAGCTTGGTATAATGAAGTTTTTAAAAAAGGTAGACCCTCCCAGTTTGGATTCTGGTTCAAGTGAGACCCAGAGTTCTCTATCTGGTCAATCAGTAAAAGAAACGCAAGCCTGCAGTGAAGGACCGGAACCAAATTTCTTAGGAGGTGCCAGTGATGAAAGGGAAAAGGGAGATCATATGGTGGAGTCTGTTGCTGATGTTGCTGCTTTGACGAACTCCACGGATAATTCTGCCTCCTCGGACATAGCTACCACCCTCGCTTTTCCTTCGATATCAACGGCAGACTTCCAGTTTGACCATGAGAAGGCTTCTGATATTATCGTTGAGAAAGTAGAAGAATATATGAGTAAGCTACAGAATGCTCGACTTGTTTTGGTGGATTTGACTCATAAATCAAAGATCTTGTCTTTGGTTAAGGCTAAAGCTGCAAGAAAAAAGATCAATCCTGAAAAGTTTTTCACATTTGTGGGAGACATTACTTATCTATATACTAAAGGAGGCCTACGCTGCAACGTAATAGCCAATGCAGCTAATTGGTAAGCATCCACTCACGGTTATTAGTCTGGACGATCAGTCATTGAATGAATAGTGTTTCATTGACATTGATATCTGCTAGCACATGTTTGCTTATAAAGCTGAAGGAGATTGTTTTGCTTTATATTTATTCACTTCATCATCTATCTTTTTTCCTGTTTTAGTCTCTTGACTAATGATGCTGTTTGTGATAGTAATTACTAAATTAGGATTCAGGGGTAGTTTGCTGATATTTCAAGGCTTTTCACTTTCGTACTTTTAATCAATGTCGTACACTCTTTCCTTGGCATCGTTTTATAGTTTGTGCTGCTAGTTCTAATGATAGTGGCCAGTCATCATACCATTTTTTAGTTTTGTGTGCATGGAAGTGTCGCTTTGTGTTTGGTGATGTTGTCTTCTCAAGTGGTTTACATGCTGACTTGCTAACGTTATGTTATAGGCGACTAAAACCTGGAGGTGGGGGTGTGAATGCTGCCATATTCAGTGCTGCAGGCCCAAGTCTAGAGGTTGCAACCAAAGAAAGAGCCAACACTCTTACTCCAGGAAAGGCTGTAGTCATTCCCGTCCCTGCTCATTCACCTTTGTTTATTAGAGAAGGAGTGACGCATGTCATTCATGTTCTTGGACCTAATATGAATCCTCAAAGACCAAACTGTCTGAAGAATAACTATGATGAGGGTTGTAAAATCCTCCGTGAGGCTTACTCATCACTTTTTGAAGGTTTTGCAACCGTCCTCAAGTCCCAGTCAGTGACTCACAAAGGAGATGATGGAAAGATATACTCAGAGAAGTCTGAACTGCGTGACCACAGAAGGCAGAGAAATGACGATGTTTCTGAGCAGAAGATGAAGAGAGAGATTTTACATGGGGAAGAAAGAGGTAAGAAGTACAAGGGACTAAAGTATGAAGGTGGAGCTGGTAGATCAGATTATTCGGGGAACGAGCAGGAGCAACAAAACAAGTGGAAGAGCAATGTTGGTGCATCTAAATCTTGGGGTTCTTGGGCTCAAGCTTTGCACAATATAGCAATAAATCCTGAGAAGCATAAGAAGGACGTGCTAGAGATAACCACTGATGATGTTGTATTAAATGATACATACCCGAAGGTAAGAGTCTTTGTTTACTTGTGACTTTTGGGGGCTTATTTGTTTCCATTTGAACTTGACGTTAATGATACATTCATGACAAGCCTTCAACATCATATGATAGGCAAAAAAGCACATTCTTGTCCTCGCGCGTTTGGATGGTCTGGACTGCCTCAGTAATGTGGGCCAGGAGCACCTTCAGTTATTGAAAACAATGCATCGAGTAGGCACGGATTGGGTTGAGAAGTTCTTACTCGAGGATGAATCGCTAATTTTCCGTCTCGGGTTTCATTCGGTATGTTGCCCTTCTCTGCTTACAGATGTTCTTTCCTCCATGTTGTTTATGACTATGGAAACAAAGTGCTACTACACATGGAAGTTGTCCCCCATCGCAAGTGATTGTGGCATGTTTCAGCTGAGAAGACAAACCTTTGGGTTTGACTTGCTATAGTATTATATACCCATGATATTATTATTGGTTTTTGTGTGGTTTCATTGTTGAAAAGGTGGGATTACACCTTAATTTGATGCGCGTTTGGTTCTTTCTTTTTAAACAGATTCCATCTATGAGACAGTTGCACCTTCATGTCATCAGTCAGGACTTCACCTCACATCATTTGAAGAACAAGAAACATTGGAACTCCTTCAACACTGAATTCTTCCGAGACGCAGTTGATGTGATTGAGGAGGTTGAGAGATTTGGGAAACCGACAATACAAGACGAGAGCCTTCTATCAAAAGAGCTGCGATGTCATCGCTGTAAGAGTGCGCATCCTAATATACCTCGTCTCAAATCGCACATAAACAGTTGCCAAGCTCCCTTCCCAACCACCCTGCTTCAAAACGGTTGTCTTGTACAAGGACCAACTAGAGCAGATGCAAACTCATAGATATTCCATTTTTGGCACATCAATTGTGATTTTTCCGTTCATATCGGGTTAATTGCTCGACAGCACTCGGCTTTTAGGCTTCAGTGAATGAAAAGTGCAATCCGTGAATGGAAAATGGTTGCATGTTAATCACTTTTTTTTTCTTCTCATTTTGTACATATTATCCTAAGGGAAATATATGTTGGTTACCTTGAGGTTTTACATCTTTTTGTTCATGGGGAAATTTCGTGGTTTCACGTCTTGTCTTTTTTCGTGAATTTTTTTGTTGATGGGCTCTTTTATATGCTGAAAACACCAAGAAGAGGTAATATTTGTTGCATGGTGGTTTGTGTTGTGCCCAGAGGTAGTTTTACTCACATTTTTGACAATCATCGTACACTACATAATGAAATTACTCCATAGAAAGTTGGTATCTTGAAAGAAGAAAAAAATTCCAAGATGTTCTAAAAAATATGGTTATTAGTGATGGTTTCTGACTTTGAAAATTGGTATCCAATATGTTTAAAAGCTTGAGATGGAGACTAACTATTTATCTCGAAAACGAGGGTAAACTTGCTGATCAAAATTCAAAAAGAAAGGGTCTGTACATAATCTGCATTAGCAGTTTAGGATGATCATACTTCTCATTCACTACTACTAAACACTGTGGAACTTAAAACGCAGCCAGAAACTAAGATAGAAGCTGTGTCTGTTTTTATGTTTGTCTACTGAGGGTTCGGGGGGCGACTGTTGGCAGCAGAAACTCTGGAGCCCCATTCAAGCAACTCTTTGCTGGTATCATCCTTATGAACAATCACTTCTATGAAGCAGAAAGAGTCCTGCTTTGGTCCTGTTGCTGTCTCAATTGCTTCCACAAGCTGCTCTTCGTTAAAAACCTGCACAGAAGACGCGAGCACAGCACAGAGGTCAGGTCAGGTTTCGTTAGCATTTAGCAATGACAACTTGGTACGAAACACAGATTGACAAGACATACCTTGGCTGTCCAGCAATTTCCATCACCATTGTGAATTGCCTCCACAAGTGCAGTGTAATTCCAGTTCTTGATGACATTGTACGGGCCATCATGGATCTCAACCTCGATGGTGTATCCACCATTGTTGATCAGGAAGATGATTGTCTTTTGTCCACATCGTAACATGGTTGACACATCTTGTGCAGTCACCTATTCAAGCCAAACAACTCCAGTTGTGAAAACATAACAGAAGCGAATACTTCGCAAACATTCTCCTTTTCAGTTTCAGTATCTCAAGAATATTCATATTTTCTCACAAGTGTTTTTGAGTTAAAATTTTCAATTCATATTAATACGACAATATCAAAAAGATGCTGATACGCCACTAGACTCGATTTCGACGCAAAGCCTAAGTCTCACTATTCTTTGGTTTTAAGCCTAAGTCTCACTATTCTTTGGTTTTGAACGACGGATTAAAGCAAAATGACTCACTAAACAATGTCTGCTTGTTATACCAGGAAGTAGCAGGTAGTCATCAACAATTTCAAAGCTATCATTTTCAGGTCATCCTGCAACAATAACTGCCTTTAAGGCACCGGGGTAATGTTGTATTTGCCCCCAGATTTAGTTCGAGGACGCAGATAGAAATTAACTATGATTATAAATACTGGAAATGAAGATGTTGCTTTTACCTGGAAACTCCCGTCACCAATGAAAGCAAGAACTCGCTTCTCAGGAACAGCTTGAGCATAACCAAGGGTGGCACCAACAGACCACCCAATTGATCCATATTGCATTTGAAATTCATACCTGAACACCCAAATCCTCTCAATTATCCACACAAAAAAGGGGAATATAAAGAAAACTAACAGTGAATAGCAGGTTATTCACATTGATAAAGCATACCCGCATCCCTCCGGTAACTTCAATTTCTGACAGTTAAACCACGAATCTCCTGTCTCAGCAATGACAGCAGTGTCACTGGTTAACATCTTCTGGATATGCTGGAAAAGAACATTGACCCTCAATGGCTCATTAGGCTCACACTTGAGAGGCTTTCCCTCGGGAACAAAGATTCTGCTGTAATTTTCAAAAGCTGTGGTATTTTTCTTAATCTTCTTCGCTAATTCCTTCAAGAAGTCCTTCATTAGAACACAGCCGAATGCAGGCCCATTGCCAATCACGACCCTGTCGGGCTGCACGATGATTGCCTTCTCTCTCTTGAGAAGCAGTGAATACCCAACCGAACTGTAGTCATTGAAGATTGGACCAGCAAAAATATATGCATCAGCCGACTCAACAATTTCAGCACAAAAAGCAGTGCTGACTGCTCCCCAGTAAGTCCCAATGAAATGTGAATGGTGCTCTGGAACTAGGCCTTTGGCAGCAGGCATCACTGCCAATGCATAGCCACACGCATCGGCTAACTCAACAAAGGCACCAGAGGCCTTTGCCACCCGCAGTTTCGGCCCACCCACCATGACAGGCTTCACTGCCTTGTTTAGGAACTCAGCTGCTGCCTCCACTGCAGCATGCAGACCTGTCTGATTACTCAGCCTGCACAAAGAAACAAATATATCTTTAAATCATATAATAATATTTGCCATTGCGTCAATTTGATTCACACTAGTGTTACCTAATTCGCTATCTAATTCACTTCTTTCAATTCGCTTTTAACAAAAATTGGTCCAAAATGGTCTAAAATGCACTTGTCTTGTACGCAAGGGGACAAGTGAATTAGGTAACATTAGTTCCCACAATACAGCAATACAATTTCACAGAAAACAACACCTCTAGCAAAGTAAAGGTTACATGATTGTCGTGATGCAGAGAGTAAGAAAGAACATACATATACTCAAATGCCACCATAAGAATTAGTGAAATTCCCATTCTATTTCGTTTGAAGCAGGGTAAATGGCAGCAAGAGGCGCTATCGACCTATCACTTTCATGAGATAGATGCATGCCAAATCACATCATAAGATATGTGAATGAGAAGATCCAAACATCCATTGGCCCAAATAGGTAATACATCTTTTAGGAAAATCTCAAATGCAACATGGAGTATATGAATCCCAAATCCCGTAAAAAGCGACACATTCTCAATCCTACCCATCTAGCATTGTCTACGACCACAAAATGCCCATGATAAATCGTCATCCCACAACGTCACTTAAGTGACACTCGTGATCTAAGGTACAAGGGTGGACTTAGTGTGTGTGAAATTAGTCCAATTACTCTTAGTGTGTCTGAAATAAGTACAACTGTACAATTAATCAAGCAAGCCAGTGACTAACAAAGAACACAAATGCCACCAATACCAGCATAACAAGAACACAAGATTACGTGAACACCAGTTTTCTTGCTTTAGAAGCAGGTATCGCGAATTCGCATAACAATTTATACCAAGTCAAATTCACAAAAATCCAAATATCCATTAGCCAGATTTAGAATATATCAATTACAGCTAGGAATATCACAACTGTTGCGAAATTATATTCGAGATGTCATAAACGGAAGCGGCATCAGCCACGAGTCCATGACTAGAGAGGTACGTGGTCATCCCACAACGTCCGAAATTATGTACATTGTCTTTGCTGTGATATATTTTAATAGAAGCTCAGCATTAGCACATGGGATCCAAAAGCACACAATAGATTCTTGAATCACCATCAAAACTCCTCAAAAAATCTAGTACCAACAAAAATACTAACACAGATCATTGCAACATCTTATACCCACACCTCATTTTCATATCCTAATTTGCACTCCACCCATACAACAACAGAATAAAGAAAGCACACTAGCTAATTTGCATTACTTCACCCAATAAACTATAATTTGGACTTAAATCAATCAATATATTATTGGCATCGTATCCGGAAATTTTAAACAGGTTGATATGAAGTGTAAAGTCTGTTAACTAAGATTAAACGGCTTGTGGATGTTTTCCACTCCAAGAATTTCTAAGTTTTCCCCCATTAACAAATTTTGCTAACGTTCTACCATCAAATGTTAATCCAACCAAATCGCCATTTGCAGATATAACATTTGCGATTCTATGTACAACTTTTACACACAAAAAACCGGATAGCACGTTCCCGAACTAGAACTTTCTCCCTAAAAGCCCATCAAACATACATTTCAAGCACCAAAAAAATGATACAAACAAATCTCACAAACCATCAAAAAACAGAAGAAACAAGAGAATTACCTAGGAGATATAGAAAACGGAACAGGTTCCCTGCTGAAGGTAGGATGAGGAATTGCAGGCAAGTTACAACTAACACTAATATACACCGGCTTACTCTCCTTCAACGCCGTCGATATCGCCGTATCAATCAACTCATGCGCATCATCCAAATTATTCACCACTGCCTACATTCCCAACACAATATCATCATTACAAATTCTAAAAACAACCCCCAATAAACGGAGCAATATCAAACCACAAAACATACCTCCCCTCCATAATCCTTACAAAAACTCAGTATTTTTAAGATCAAACTTTATACACTTTAACTACAAATTCTTCCCATTACAAAAAAAATATAAGTCGTGTGAGATTTTGTTTGATTCATTTTAAGCTGTATTTTTCACACAGCACAATTTCAGAATTTTTGCTTATACATAGTACACACTAACTATTAATGATCAAAATAATGCATTGAAGACCGCAAAATGACACGTACTACAAGAATGATACCGTATATATTAAGGGCTACATATCTCATTCTCCATCAAATTCTCATAATTTTTGTTTATAACTAGTCTTATCTCTATTCCATAGGGAGAAAGACACGAGACACCGAAAATCAACATTAATTTTTTTTTTAATTCCAATCCCTCCATACCTTACTGTTCCCACATTTTTTTAAATTTTGAAAAACAATACAAAACACCCTGGACAAATAATTATTACTTCCGTAACATTAAAAAATGCAATGATTTGACAGAATGAGTAAAATATGTCAAATTGTTGCATTTTCATGTTACAGAGGTAGTATTATATTTTCATGCAAAAATTTTACATGATTCCGCGTACACAACTTTCATATATGGCTAATATATTAATGATCAAAATACTGCTACAGCGTACAGTATTGCGAGAATTACGAAACGGAGGAAGTAAAAGACAACAAACCTGAAAGCAAGTAACAGCCTGAAAACACCTCAACTCTTGACTAAAATCAGGCAAACCAATAGTATGATGCAAGACCCTATTAGTACCATAATCATTACTATTAGGACCACCAACAATACAAATAACAGGAAGATTTTCACTATAAGCACCAGCAATAGCATTAAGAACACTTAAACCACCAACAGTAAACGTAACAACACAAGCACCAACACCACGTGATCGTGCATAACCATCAGCAGCATAACCAGCATTAAGCTCGTTACAACAACCAACAAGATTAAGCCCTTTTTCAGCTATTAGATGATCAAGAAGTGTAAGGTTAAAATCTCCCGGAACGGCGAAAACATCGTTTACGCCGATTTCGACGAGGCGGCGTGCTATGTGGCGGCCTAAGGTGGACTCTGGTGGTGCTATTGGTGTTCCGTTTGGTGTTGAGGTTTGTAAGGTGGTTATGTTGTTGGTTTTGGCGGGGCAACAGATGTCGTTGTTTGGAGGGGGACACGTGTCAATTGACCCTATTTTTGTGTCCATTTTTTTTTTTTTGGGAAAAGAGAGAAAAATAGGATTTTTTTTTGTGGGTATTTGTTGAATTTTTGTGGGTAATTGTTGGTTTTTTGTGGGTTGTTGAGAATGATTGTGATTTTGAGGAGAAAATGAGTGATGAGGAGTATATATAGGGTGGTAGAGAGATTTAAGGAAATGTGTGATTTTGGTGGGTTTCTTGGTGGAGAGGATTTAGCAAACAAGGGGCGGTTTTAGTTTTGGTGTTTTGTAGATTAAAAAAAAAAAAGAGGATTTTTTATTTGGGTGATCTAATATGATTGTCGGTTTAGGAAAAGGTAAAGTGACAAATTGATAACTATTGGTGGTGGTGGGGGATTGAAGGTGTATTAATTAATGATTTTCATTTCATTCTTGTGAGCTTAATGAATGAATCTAATACAATTTGAATTGGTTTTTTTCAAAAATAAAATAAAATTACAATTTGAATTGGAATTTGAGTTAACTTTGTTATGGTTTTGTTTAATAAGATAACAAAAATTTGTAATGGTAATCGGTTTGTGAAGAGGGGAGAGAAAGAAAGAGATAAAATGAAGGGCTCTTGTAAATTGTGATAGAAAGAGATAGAGAGATCGAATGTTTCGCCAGATTTAGAAATGGTGTAATTAATTATTGTATTTTCATGAATGAGAAATGTTACAATATGCAAAAAAAAAAAAAAAAAGAGGTAGTTGAATTTCATAAAGGGAAAGTAATAACTTGTGATGAATGAAATAAATGTTAAGATACTTAACTTGCAATGGATAAAATTCCTAAATAACAAATTGATTGGTTATAACCTTCTTATATTTTATATATATATAAAAGATAATTAGCCAATAGCTATTTGCATATATATATTGTGATTCTATAGTTATTACCAGTAATATTTGAAACTGTTCATGTAAGGCTATGTATCACATTAAATATTAGCTATATATATGTATTATTAGCTAAAATAATATTTTTTTCTTCTCGTCCTGATTTTATATATGATAACATATGAGTCATATTTTTATAGAAGGTATATGATTCAGATTTTTTTTAAAATTTTGGCTCAATTTATTCATTCCTTATGACTGTTATTCTACACTGAGCAGCAATAAGAGATGTTCTATTTGCTCACCCTCTAATTGCTCCATAATAAATTTGTGCAACAAATAACACAAAATATGGAGTAGCAAATAGATGTTCTTTTTAATAAATTACATGGCAAAACTTACATTAATTAGATTGAGACTCCATCTTCTTCATCTTTTAAATTTTTCACCAAATTTTTTCACTAACAAACTGATTTAAATTTATTTTGTTTTCTAATCAATGATTAAATTTACAATATCAAAAGGCATTTTTACAGTTATAGGTGCGTTATGAAGCCGAGAAAAATTCAAATAGTGAGTGTAAATCAGACTTTTAGACACACCAAAAACATACACATAAAAAAAGATGTTTAGACAAAGACAAAAAATGAGATTGTAGTAATAAACAACTATTCCTTTAAATAAACTCAATTAAACAGATTTATGTAGCGTATCAAGCCACTCAACTAAGAACAAAGTATTAGTGATATCTCCATTTGTTAAGTTGTATTACGAGTACCTTCTTTTACTTTAGTTTTCGTTACATCAGAATATAAAACAATACGAAGTTACTCGATGATGTTATAAACTAAGTTAATGAGTTCACTTTAAAAACAAGGCAAAGTCATCAGTATGTGACACCTTATCATAAATTATTAGAAAGAACAAAAAAAGTGCAGAAAAGTAGTAGTAGTATACAATTTCTACTCAACAGTTTGCATGAATTGGACTGATATTGGTCTACGATAGTCAAACTGTCAAAGTATGACATATACCATTATGGTCTATGGGGTCATTAAAAAGCCCGAGTAAACAATAGACATCTTGTTTTCATTGGACTATCATTATTCTTGTGTGTTTTTTTTTTTGGTTTGGTAATTAAGCTAAAGTGTCTTAGGAGACGATGAATAGAGCATTCAGTCATTCACTATACACCCGGGTTTATGGTACGCTCTTTCACATTTTCTAACATCATATGCAGGATGTGAGATGGCGAACCATACACACATAAGCACATGGATGGAGAATGTAAGATAGTGCATCATACACCCGAGTGTATGGTGCAAATTATAGACGAAGACCTATATATTATAGGTTAATTTATCTCATCAATATAGGCATATAGCAATGGATGACTTATATTAAGACAAGAGGTGCAAATCTCTATTTTTTGACTTTTCTCTTCATTGGACTACTAAAAAATTAAAATATTGTACTAATTTTTTGATTGCAACCACAAATCATCTATCGTTAAAATTGTAATTGACATCCCAGTATTAAAATTATTGATCCTTTAAATACAAGCAAAGTACTTTGATAGTTGGAGAATATTAACTAAAGGAGTTGTTACCCAAAAGTGTCTCTAGTGGAGTTGGTATTCCATCAACATTTCATGAACGAGTTGTTCGGTAGATGGTACAAAATGGTGATAATGGTTTTATAATCACGTGTAATTTGGAGAGAAAATTTCCACTCATTAGTCATTATCATGATGACAAAATACATCTCCAAACGTGATTTTTCCATAAAATTTCATTACCAATCTTTACCGCTTAAAAGATGTTATTAAGTAAGTGAAAATGAAAATGTGTAAGAAAATCTCATGTTTAAGAATGTGTTGTCATTACTATGGTAATGATTGGAGATTTCCCCTCCAAATTATTTATAATTTTATTACCATTATCACCATTTAGCACCACCTACCAAATTGGTTGTAACTTGTAAGTAATATTTGATTTACGACGCATATATATAGCAAGGTGGTTTATCTTCAAACATCCACACCCAACACATGGCTGTACCATTATTAAATTAATTTTTTGCACATTTAGAAATCTAATGGTACATTTGGATATATAATAGAGCTCGCAATGTATTGGGGATTATTATCTGTGTACAATAAAATAAGAAGCAAGTTGTTTGCAAATTAAAAGGCATACTAGATGCAACTATGTGTAGTCTACTAGCAATTGGCAATTACCAATCAGCAATAGCAACAAGATGTTATGGGCTTGGAAAAGCTGTCTTAAGACAGATTTAGTAATCCAATTAGTAGCACACCGGTTTACAACCAAGCAACTAGGCATCCCACCGACCACCGTAACAAGTACAGGCAGCAAAGGCAGTCTTTTTTCTTGTCTATGCTATTCTGAGTTCTAAGTCAATGGTAATAGACCAAAAGATGGGCGTGTGTGAATAATATTTTTTTTATAAAAGCAATCTCATTTATAAGTATGAGATTATATCAATTTAAGAAAAGTTAATAATTTTTTGAGCTGCCTTCGCACAGGCCCTATATAGAGGGAAAAATTACAAGCCATACACCCCCAACCCCCCCAAATCCCAAGAATTGATCCCTAGACCAAGCTAAAGAATGAGAGAAGGCTCACCACTTGAGCCAATCCCAATCTTTAGGGTGTGTATGTATAATTGTGTACCATGCAACAAACGTAAAAAAACGAAAATACAATGAAGTTTCTGGTTTCTGTTTATTGATTAAAGGTTCTCATGTTTTAGCTGTTGTAGCTACTAACAACCAAGGATATATACTTCAAGAAAAAAAACTCCTCGAATGTATGAATCGGTTATAGTCCAATCTAGTAATTATTGGATAGTTGTATTAGCTGATAAGTATTTGCATTACTAGATTTGACTAGTTGGTTATATTAGCTGCTTTGACTAATAGCCAATAGTTGTTTTTGTTTAAACTAGAAATTAAAATGACATTGTGTGTTATAATTGTCATTTATCTCTTTCAAAATGTTCAAAGTATGAGCTTTTTTCAAAATTAGCTCATTCTACATAATCCGCTAATGAATTCATTAGCCGCGTTTTGCAATTTAAGAGAGAGAGTGCATCTTCTTGGTGTGCCATTTCGGCACTGAAAATCTGAAATGAGACATTCTCATTTAAGTCACGAAGATATAGTAATCGACAAAATTTTCCTAATATAATAGCTGCAAAATAAACCCGTAAAATTGCAAAACGCGACTAATATTGAATTATTGTCCTTTTAAAGATTAAATAAGCAATTATTAACACACTCATGACGTCTAAATTAGCTCTAAAACAAACTGAATTGGTCGTGCAATTTGGTCACTTCTTTCTAACAACAAAGGTAATTAAAGCACACCACTAATAACTAACATGCAATGAATTTCACTGCATGTACAAAATTGTACTACTACACCAACAAAAGCATTTTCACATATAATTTTAAATTGTTTTTTTAACTTGTATGTTTCTTGAATTGAGTTGAGAAGATGAAGAAATTGTTGCGGGTGTCCATAACTTGGCAGTCTTGACTTTGGAAATGCTGGCTAGAACTCCCAATGGTGTCACATCTCCTACTACTGTTACCTTCTTTGCTGCAAAATCTATGTTGAAAGATGTCACACCTGCCCACATTTGAAGTTAGTTAAATGAACTATTATAGGATCAAGATTTTATTTTAATCACAAATAGTCAAATTAATAGATCGCGAAAAAAAACATAATGTTTGATAGATAGATACCAATATGTATTTATCTATTTATCTCGGGATGTTGTCACTTGTGCACTAAAAAGAATTTTCATATAGTATTATTTAGTGTGGTAAGTTGGTAACTGAAATTGTATAAGGACATCTAAACTCACGACTTTATGAAGATGCATGATATATAATTTGTTTTAAGAAAGAGTAGTACAAATTACAAAAGATAAGAGACTGTATAGAGTATGTTTATAAATTTGGCTTCTATGGGATAGTTTATAGTATTAATCTAGGTCATGAACTGTTTCAAGAGCCTTTACAAATATACATATAATTTTGGAGGATTTGTAGAGCGTTTATCTTCTTTTTCTTGTTTCTATGTAATTTTTTTTCTAGCTTATGGAGAGATTGGCTTTAACTATACTTTTGCCAATAACTACTACTCTATCCTTCTCACCATTAATTACAAAATGCTTTGTTGTTGTTGGCTTAGATGTGTGGAAGGTTACACTTCTCTAGAGTCTCACAAATTGTTAATTTGCAAGGAAATGCCAATTATCAGATTATTGAACTGGTTGTACATCAAATACTCTAGAAACTTATGGAAAAAAATTAAGTAATCAACTTTCTTTATTTAATAAAAAGTAATTTTCTTATGATTCTTTACTAGCAAACAAAATAAAAGGGTCCCATCTTTACTAGCAATCATTGATTTTGCACGCATTTTCAGGAAGCGATTTAAGGGTGACAATAACACAATCAAGAATGAGATTAGAGGTTACTAAGTTTGAAAATATTTTGATTAATTTATTCATTTACATCCTTAAATCTCTTCCTTAAAATGCGTGCAAAACCAATTATTGTCATTAAACTGTTACGGATAAAGTATATTCAAATATCACCATTGCGAGGGGAAGGGTTTAGAGCAATTTGCATTGGGCCTTTGGATGGGCCTTAAGAAAGAGCAGACAAGAAGGAGTTTTATATAGTTTCTTTGTTTTCTTAGCAGCAAATAATTACACAGATGAACTAACATCCTCCACATACCACTGAGCAACTAGTTATTTATAGAATATGGTATGTACCATCAATATCATTAAATTCGACAAGTTACAAATGGGATTGAGAGGCCAAACATAATAACTGAATTCTTAGAATGGCATTTATGGGATCTTGGAGATAAAGCATGTGTGCCCTACATTTGAGTCCTACATTTACCAATGTTATCATTACTTATTGAGGCCCACTAACAGAGACTGCATGTATAAATAGGTCCCCTACTGTCCTACCAAAAGGCCCAATCAACAGGCCCACTATAATGTAAATTGAATGTGAGTCTTATGCCAAATGCCAAAATTTTAGGTGATCATTCTAATTTCTAGCCCATAGAGCTGGCATAAAACTATCCAATCCGTTAATCCAACCCAAATTTTACAAGTTGGCTTGATATTTTAAAACCGGAGTTAAAATTCCTGACTAAAATGATCCACTTAACCCGTTTATATAAAATAACCGAATACGGGTGAAGTCAACCCACTTAATCCGTTAAAAATTCTTTATTTAGTAATAAAAGATAAAGTAACAAGATTTAATTTATTGGGCCTGACATATTAGGAATAATTGAAAAGGCTTATAGGCTAATAAAAAACTCAAAGCTAAAGAATCATAAGCCACTATAACTCCTCCCTCTCTAACCTTTGCTTTCTC
The DNA here is from genome assembly GCA_947645195.1 of Patellifolia procumbens. Lineage (NCBI taxonomy): Eukaryota > Viridiplantae > Streptophyta > Magnoliopsida > Caryophyllales > Amaranthaceae > Patellifolia > Patellifolia procumbens. The sequence goes on from CANSGD010000972.1 coordinate 11,167,237, forward strand.
TCGCTTTCTCGTTTCTTTTTCCAATTTTTCTCTCTAGCTCAAATAATACAAAAAAATCTACAAGGGAAGTGATTGCCAACTAGCAAAAACAAAACAACCATCATGGAATATGCAACACGTTCGAATATTTCATGTAAAATGACCTATTCCGACTCGTTACCGACTTCAACTTTAAGTTTGTATAAGTTTTGATTTTAATAAGCTCACATAAGTCAGGAGATACTAGGAGAACAAAACACCCCATTAAACTTAAAGAAAACTTGAAGTATATCAATTTTGAAGATATATAGTTTTTTTATATACTTCATCCGTTTCTTTTTAATTGCAACAAACTCAATTGGATGGACTCCTAAGTAAAATTTTGGTGTGAGTGTGAAAGAAATGGAGAGAGAAAGTGGGGCATGTGATAAAGAGAGATAGAAATAAATGACTTGTAAAAAAGGAAAGAAAACATTTGTTGCAACTAATTTGATATTTCCATTTTTGACAATTGTTGCAATTAAAAAGAAACGGAGGAAGTATAACACTTTTTCTCAAAATTTCCACCATGTTGTCATATTTCGACCAAAAAAGTTAAATTTTTTGGACATTATCCCTCTTTCCTCCCTCTTTGTACGTGAGAGGCACACATATTTCCATAATTTACCCATTGACTAAGAGCTTAAATTGAAAATGAAATAGGAGTAAGGCATAGAGTAGACAAAAGCAACAGAAATCATGAAGTGGGTATCATTTGAATGAATGTACAATGTACAACTCCATAGCCCATAGGCATATATCATGAGTTAGCAGTGTACCTGCCATTCTTGAGAGATGCTTTTTCATTTTCTTCTCACAACCTCTGCAATGCAATGACACCCTCAGAACCACCACCTGCAACATTAATCCTTCCATTAAAGTCACACACCCACTCGTTCTCATAGTACATAAAAACATCATCATCACCAAGAACAAGAACTATTAATTTGAACCCTAATTAATATGCTTTGTTCCTTTTAGACCGTGTTCTTTTGGACTCGATAAATTGCAGTTCAGTTTAGTTCGGTTCCATTAACTTCAGCTTCAGTTATCTTAGGATTTCAGTTCAGCTAAATTATGTCCAAAAGTACAGTTTTTAACGAGCACCGTTAATATAACAACCAATATTGTAAAATTATGTTTAGCAGACTTTTAAAAAGTTTATCTTTTGAAACTATATACGCACAGAATCTAAAACTGTTCTGCAAAAATCATGATTAAGAATTTCACAAATAGAAAGAATTAAAAACAACCGAGGTAGTATAAGCCTTCTATATATTATAACTAGAGTTATATGCACACGTTGCGTGCGGAATAATATCAAATTTTGCAAAAAAATATAACATTTAGCTTATTTAGGTGTTTGGTATTTCTTTATTCAAAATTTAAAAATGTGAAAATAGTTAGTTATGGGGAGAGTTGTTCCATTTAATTAGGAATTAAAAAAAAAAAGATAAATGTTGATTTTTGATGTCCCCTCCTCTTCACTTATAGAATAGAGATATTTAAAAGTTGGTGAATATTTATAATGAATTGTATTAATTTCGACCTCATCCAACTTTAAATATTTAAAAAATTAGTTCCCCTCTTTTAATCTATAATAGGCTATTAGTGTTTTTAGCCAACAATACTTAAATATATTGAGTTATATACTTCAGATTTTTCTTTAAAAGGAGCACATTATACTATTATATTAATATTAATTTCCGGAAAAATAATTTGATAAAAATTGGCTTTAAAAATTAGACATGATTTAAGCATGTAAGCAAAGCTATTTAGCTACCATTCAATATAATTCAGGTAAAGAGAACGCATAAACATGTATAACTAGAATAAAAGTATATGCTACTATTATATGCTGCATGGAAACGGGACATAGAAAATGGATTGGGGACGAGCCAAAAATGAAGAACGGGCTTTATAAGGAGAAAATGTTTTGTTTTTGAGACTGACACACATCTTCTATATGAAATTTCCGTGCAGCATAGTTTTAAAAAGCGGAAAACTGAGGGAAAAAAGGGACAAACCTGGTCAGAAGATCCGTTTGAGAAAGAAGATTTGCTAGGAGGTTTAGAAGTCTCTGACTTAACAACCTCAACATTATTATCATTATTATTGGAAGGCATCAACTTCAACACAGGATCAAAATCAGATAAAACTTGTAGAAATGAAGTATCATCCAAAAGATACCTAGATGATTCAGGAGGACTAATATAATCTACACCAGGTCTAGTATTACTGCATGCTGCTGCCTTCATGATCAACTCAGACGGCTTCGAAAAGCTCATTCTTCCACTCTTACTATGATCATCTCCTTCGATAACAATATTACTATTACTACAATTTAAGGATTTTGAAGTGTTATTATTTTTCTTGCTGGTCTTTTTGGTTAATAATGTAGGAAGTTTGTTAGCCTTTATTTTTGGGCTAGCAGATTTATTATTTGTTGGTGTTGTTGGTTTTGATTGTAGGACATGGTTTGTGCAAGGAGTTCTAATGGGTGTACTACTACAACTGTTGTTGCTGAATCCACTTCTTCTTTCATCTGTGATGATCGGGTTGTGTCGGTCTAGGGCTCGTGTTCCGGGGGTGAACGAGGAGGAGGAGGAGGAAGAAGAAGAGGATGGTAATATTTCCATGTTTGAAGAGATTATAGCTGTTGAATTCTGTGATGTACAGGATGAAATGTTTAAGTTTAGTCCCTTCATTTTTATGTTTCAAGGGTTTTTTGAGAAAAGGGAGTTTGTTTTTCAGAGAATCAATAAAAGCTTATGCATGAATGAATAGGGGAAAAGGAAGATTTTTGGCTCTGAATTTATTGTGGAAGAAGAATTTAGTTGTGTTAGTGAAGTGTTAGAATTGTGAACCTTTATGCTATGGAATATTTGGATGTTTTTCTTTTGTTTTTTTGATGGAATTGGTTGTCCCTTTTCCTTTACTGGACCACACAGCACCCAGTCCCCTCTCTATCTCTCTAGAAGTCTGTCATGGGAAAAAATCATGTAATTGTTACTTTCTTTGTCAAAAATACTTCCTCCATCTCAAATATATGCACAAAAATTATCTGTTTTAGAGTCAAAAGTGTAAAATTTTGACCGTGTACTTTTTCCAATATACAGAGTAGAACATAAACATGTGGAATCTATGTAGTTGTCTCAATGTATCTTTTCACAATATGTATTGTTTACAATTTTTACCGATACGTAATTAAATTGTGGTGCTTGGAGGCAAGGATTTCCCTATCATTCCCGTTACATCTAAGTGTATGGTCCGCAAATACTAGATCAAGAAACCGAATTAGCTACAAAATAAAAAAGAATATACTATATTAATTTGAATACTCATTAAAAACCACAAATTAGATGGTACATAAAAAGAGACGGAGAAAATAGCTACTTTGTCATTGTATATTTACATGAGAAACTATACATGATAATTGTTTGTTATTGCTCTTTTGTGGACCAAAAATTGTTTGATCTTCACAAGTTATTATCTGGGTTTACAGCTATGAGATGGTAAAATAGTTAAGTGCTGATGTGGCCCCCTACATTCCATCACGAAACAACATCCGATGCCCACCAATCTCTTTCCCCTAACTCATAAATTCAACCACAACAACCTACAAATTTAACGAAGCACTCATCCCTTCGCGCCTTCATCTCATATACTCCCTCCGTAACACATTACTTGCAACGATTTGACATAAAGTGTAAGTAGAACATGTCCAATCGTTGCAAGTAATACGTTACGGAGGGAGTATCTTACCCTTTGCAAACCAACAGTTTTTATTTTGACATAACGGCTACAATATTAACAGATTAAGAAATATATACACGTTGAAATTATGAAGAGATGTAAATAGATCAAAACTTAAGTAAATTCATTTGAAGTATATGGAACCAACTTGTGATAATCACATATAAGAATTAGAACTAATAAGACCCTAATAGTATCGTAGATTCATAGATATATATATAGTAAGATTTGGCTCACTTGGTTAGATTCTTACGTTAGATATAATAGTTTCAGGGTTCGAGTCTTGTCAAATGAGAGTGTATGTTTAAGGATTTGGTCCCTTATCTTTTCCCCTACATCCGAGTACCTAGTTTGCAAACTAAACCAAATAAGTATGTATGAAGCTCCTCAAAGAATTGGATGCTCTAGCTAAGCATCAACGAGTTGTTCTTTTTGGGCCTCCATGGAATAAAACACAAAGTAACTTTCTCATCAAAGTTTGAAGAACACATTTATGCTCTTCTCCACAACCACAAAGCTCAATAGAATCAGATGCCAAATTATTTGGCTTCTTTTATCATGGAATTTTCCCTTTTTCCCTACAATCTCTTTACATCTTGCATGTAACCTTTGCACCTTCCAAGAAGTTCCCTTACCTCCACCACCTTCGTTTCAGATAATCCAATCTTATTCATAAAACGGGTACTTAAAAATTTGGCTAAATTGACAAAAACCACCTTAACTTTCCAAGATTTTTAAAGTTACTACCTTTAATTTTTTTTTTTAAATTACCACCAAAACGTTACCAATTCCTTTAAAGTTACCACCAATTAACGGAATTTTCCAATTATCTCCGTTAGCAACCACGAATTCCCAATTTCATCCCAAAAAAAACCCTAGTTCTTCAATTTCCACTCGAATTTGTCGAATGTGGACAAAATTAATCCCCAAAAAATACATTAGCAACACATACGAGCTAAATCTATGCTATTCGAAGTGGTAATTTGACAAAATTAGGGTTTTTCCGGGAATTTTTCAATCTAGGGTTTCCTCGAACAAAAATTGGGGGAATGATTTGTTAGTTGTGTAAAATCTACAATTCGAAACTTGATGGATTGTCAAAACTTGCATCAATTTTCAATTACAGTTTAACACAACAAATTCCCCCAAATTTTCAGTTCGTAAACCCTAGTTTTCAATATCCCTAGATAAACCCTAATTTATAAAATTAACAACTCAAATTACCTGATTCAGTGTCGTCCGTGTTGATAATGTGTGAATTGAGTCTTAAATTAGTCCAAATTTGAGTAATTTAGATCACAATTGAAGAACTAGGGTTTGTTTTTGGGATGAAATTGGGAACTAACGGAGAAAATGGAAAATTCCGTTAAGTGGTACTAACTTTAAAGGAATTTGTAACGTTTTGGTGGTAATTTAAGAAAAAAAATTAAAGGTGGTAACTTTAAAAATCTTGGAAAGTTAAGGTGGTTTTTGTCAATTTTTCCTAAAAATTTTGGATCGGGGAAACCCGGTCTAGAAAATGAATATTATAAATTTTGGATTAGATAGATGGATTATTTGATTCAAATTGTTGATTTATTAGTTTTTATTGCTTTTACTTCCCTTGTTTCAAGGTAGTTCTAACTAATATGCCTGCCTAATATAATTAGAGTTGTCAGTCTCTGAAATGACACGACAACAAGATTGAAACCGACACGACACGAATACAAATTATTTGGAGAGAATACGAACACGATCCGACACGATACGAAATCAACACGAACATGACCCATTTAGATTGATTTGTCATATTATTCAATTATCCTATGTTTTACATAGCTTTTGATAAATTTTATTATATAACAGCACGAAATGAACACAAGACCAAACACGAACACGGCACGACACTGTTGACACCTCTGCCTAATATCATTAGTGATTTTTTATTTCATTTGTGATTAACAATAACCAAAAGACGAACAATTGAAAAAACAAAAACTAATTAATCGACTAAACTATAGGAGCTTCTTTTCATCGAGGTTATAGGAAGCAGGAAGGTATAAAAATAAGGGTTTTGTTACTCAAATAATCATTAAATATTTGCCCAAAATAGTATTAATTTTGGAATTTATTGGCAAATCACGCGTCAATCGGTATAAGTTATTGTTCATTTGTTTGCGTTTACTAATTTATGAAAGTATAAACGCTTACATAAGGGCTATATATAACATTTGCCTATAAATAAAAACAAACTAAAAAAAAATTAAAATAATTAACATAAAATTACTATTAAAAAACTCATTTAGCAGTTGTTAAGTGGATTCCATGACAAAGATATGTAGCAGGTGGGTGCAGCGGTGCTGCTTGAGATGCACGTTGAGGTGTGCTGCGCCGCTGGACTTGCTGGCTCGCTACGACCGAGCAGATTGTGAAACTACGCGAAGCTATAAGGTCTGACGTGAGAGTAGGAGATGAGTTGGAGAAGAGTGACTAATTACTAAAAAAAAGTACTTCGTGTAACAAAAAAAAAAGAATTCACGCCTTTTGTCATTTTAGGCCGTAACTTAATAAATGCAACAAAGTTAAGGTCTTCCTACTTTAGTACATTTTTAGTATGAAATTACTAAAATGTCCTATTTTAGATCTTTTGGTCACCGGAAGCGAAAAAATTATGACTCGTTCCCGATTCAATTTTCAGATATCCAATCTAAAAGTTAGAAAACAAATCAGATTGACAAGATTGCTAATTGGGTTGAATTGTTTAATGAGGTACAAGAAAATCTTCGAGACCCTCAAGGGTGAATGCTGATTGGATCGGATTTATGTGAAGAAACTCTAGATTTAATGAAATTAGGCTTCAGATTTTGGGTTTTAGCGAAAATCAATGAAATTAGGGTTCATATAATAGGGGTGTTTTGAAAATTGCCGAAATTATGCAATTGGGGATTTATGGAATTTCGATAAAACAATCAAACGCTAACAGTTTTGGAAGTGTTATGTTGACGGAATAGTTTTATTAGGTAGTTGTATTAAAGAATTTATATTGTATTAAGTAGTTGTTTTTAAAAAGTGATATTTATTAGGTAGTTGTTGACAATTTTGACTAATAATTTAGTTTAAACCCATTTAGGTTTTAGGTTAGAAGGTTATTCTTAAGTGAACCTTTTAAACTTTAAAAAAAGGATATCTTCTCAAAAAAGACCTTTTAAGTTATAAATTTTGGGAAAAAACATCTTATATAATTATTTGTTAGAAACTACCTTATATGACATTATATACCAAATTACACACCTTGTTGTTATATTATATTTCGGTCAAAAAACAATTTTTGAATCCTTGGCTATCTTCCTCTCCCCCTTTTGTGCATTGAAATTTGGTTTACTTTTTGGTTAATATGCATGACTATTACACACAAAGGGAGAAAAATAGGCCAATGGTTTACTTTTTGTCCTAAATAAGTAGGTGTGTAATTTGATCAATAATAACATGTAAGGTGTTTTATCACAAAAAATATTTTAAATAGTGTTTTCCCTCACAAAATTTATAACAATTTAAGTTTTTTTTTTGACAAAATTTACTTAAAAAATAGCCCTTTCTTACAAAATATTAAGGTAAGACAATTTTATACGAGACTATACTCCATATTTACCTCCACCAAACTCCCATAAAAGAATGTAATGCTGAGAGGATTTCCATTCCCAAGGAAAGTCAAATTTTATTTTGCCAAAATTTAGAAAATGCTAATTAAGATGGGAAATTTTACTTTTTATAGATTTGTGCAAAAATAAAGAAACTAATATCAAATATCAACAAAAAAAAGTCACATTTAATAGCAAATGACAAATTCTTAGAAAAAATCGATCTTAACAATTGTTAATTAGGAGTAGTAAAACATAATATAATAAAATTAAGTCAGAAGTTAAATAATAAAATGACTATACAAAAGATCTTATAGGAGTCCAATAGAAACTGGACTCAAGAGTTAAAAGTAAAAAAGAAGGCAAGCTGGCTATTGGATAGGGCGAAAGGTGACATATTTTGACTCAGAAAGGTTTAGTCGTCTACCTTTTTCCACTTTATTATTTCTCAAAATATATATGAGCATGGTAGGGCTTGTGTATTCCAATTTTTTTTGAAAAAAATTTCATTACTGTTCATTGGTGCATTACCTCTTAAAAGGTAGTATTGTATGAGAATGCAAATCTGTAAACACATTACATATTTGAAAATGTATTTTTATTACCATGATAATGAGTAGGGGATTATATTTCCACATAATTTGATTGTTATTACCGCCATTTAGATGGGACACTAAGACCTAAGGGGTAGGAATGAGCTATGTCCACAACCCATCTCGCCAAGGGATTTTAACCCTATATCTTTGGGTTTGAGGTATGAGCCCGAGTTTTAGTTTGTTACTAATCCATTCCCAAATTTCCTACTCAGTTCACCATTTTGTTCTTCTTGGCATTATCTTGGTGAATTTTGGGTGTTCTTTGAAACACTTAGCCTAACATTTGAGGGTTTGTTTCCCATTTAGCCATTACTGAATAATATGCGAGATAACAATAGACAATTCTATGATAGTTATTAGGATAGTTGGTCATACTTCTGCTAGAGTTTTAGGAAATTTACGCTCAAATAATTTAATTTCATATAATTCTAAGTTTCATGACGACTGTGTTTATTGCAAAGTAGGAAAGATACATCGTTTTCCCTTTGAGTGTGTGACTCATCGTGCCCCCTATCCCTTATATTTGATACATAGTGACCTTTGGCAATCACCTACTAAACTGAATCAATATTTTAGTATTATGTGGTTTTTGTTGATGATTATTCGGGTTTTTCTTAGCTTTATCCACTACAACTGAAATATGATGTTTATTCGACTTTCTTAGGGGCCGTTCGTCATCGTTCTCAATATTTAGAAAAAGTGGTTTTCACTTTTTAGTTGTCAGTTTTCAAAATCATCATGTTTCTAATAAGTTTGACTAATTTTTGATTTATTATAGGACATATATCATATGAATTTCAAATACGAAAAACCAAAAAACTGAAAACCACAGTGATACCGAACTGTCCCTTAGCTTTTCAAAAACTTGTTGAGAATTTGTTTCATTCGAAAATTAAGTTTTTCCAAAGTGATGGTGGACGTGAGTTCGATAACACACCTTTACTGCAACGTGTTTGTGATTCGGGCATCTATTTTCGAAAATCTTGTCCTCGAACTCAAGCACAGAATGGTGTTGCAGAAAGGAAACATCGAACCCTTATTGAGATGGCCCGTACTATGCTTATTCATCAATCTGAATTGCCATCTAAATATTAGGTCGATGCGTGTTATACGGCTGTTTATACGATTAATCGTATTCCGAGTTCGACATTGCAGGGTACATTTCCATTTGCCAAACTTTTTCATCGTCCCCCTTCCTATGAGTTTTTGAAATGCTTTGATTGTGCTTGTTTTCCTCTGTTTTTGGATCCTAAAATTAATTAGTTACAGGCAAAGTCGATTAAATGTGTTTTCATTAGCTATGCGTCACATTATAAGGGTTATCGATGTCTTGATCCTCTTTCTGGCAAAGTTTATACAAGTCGTCATGTGTTGTTTCTTGAGCGTAAATTCCCTTATCGCATTTGACCTCGTCTAGTTCTCCATCGGTTGAGTCGTTTCCCGTCATTCTGTTAGCATCGTCTCCTCACCCGCGGCTTAAACCCGCGCCCACAGCCTCCCACTAACCCATGTCGCTGAAGGGATTTGCCTGCCCGTGCGTTTTGTTCGCGCCCGGGGGAATGCGTGCCATTCCCAACAGCACGCAGCATTCCAAATCCGCGCCCGCAGCCTCGCAACCATTTCCCTTGGCAGATTCTGCCTGTCCGCGTGGTACCCCTGCGCCCGCGGGTTTAGCCGACATCGTCTCCCCTTCGTACAGCAACCCGCAGGCTCGCTTACCCGCACCCGCAGCCGCTGCCTCTTCCTCGCTGGCCGATGCTGCCAGCCTGCAGCACCTCACTGCACTCGCGGATTCACCCTCGCACTCCCCCACCCCAATTTCCTCGTCTTCGGTCATGCCCAATGATGTCTCCATTGTGTCAACCCCGTCTCCCATCGTCCCTCCCATTCATCATCCTCGTAAATCGTCTAAGTGTGTCGATCCCACCAATGTCCATACTATGACTACTCGTTTAAAAGACGGAATAATTTCAACTAGAAATTTAATGAACTTAAAAACCGATGTTGTTGAGTCTAAACCGTCTAACCTTAAACAATCGTCTAAAGATTCTCGCTGGCAACAAGTCCTGCGTGATAAGTATACGACATTAATAAACAACGATACATGGGAAATTGTGCTTCGCAACTACAATCGAAATGCTCTTGGTTGTAAGTGGGTGTATAAGATTAATTATAATTCTGACGATACTGTGGAGCGGTTTAAGGCAAGACTTTTGTTCTTGGTAATCATCACCAGGCAGGTATTGACTATTTGAAACCTTTAGTCCTGTGATTAAGCCTACTACTGGTCGCTTAGTTCTAACAATTGCTGCTTCTTTTAAATGGCCTATTCGTCAACTTGATGTTAAAAATGCTTTCCTTCATGGCTTCCTCAATGAGGAAGTCTATATGCGTCAGCCCTCCAATTTTGAACATCCTTCTAAACCTAATCATGTGTGTCGATTACGAAAATCCATTTATGATTTGAAACAAGATCCTCGAGCTTAGTTTTCTCGTTTCAGCAATTTCTTACTCTCTATTGGTTTCAAGTGCAGCAGTTGTGACACCTCCATGTTCAGTCTCAAAAATAGTGGTCATATTATCATTCTCTTTCTATGTGTTGATGATATTGTTCTTACAGGTAGTAGTTCCTCTTTGCTTCGAAAATTTATCACTGTTTCTCTGCTCAGTTTGCTATGAAGGATTTGGGTGATTTGCATTATTTTTTAGGCATTAAGGTTTTACGTACTTCTCAGGGTTTGATGTTGTCTCAAAACAAATATGTCGTTGATCTTTTTCATAAATTTCATCTTCATATTGTCAAAGCCGTCCGCACTCCTGTTGTCTCTCGTGTCACTCTCTCTCTCTTAGATGGTGAACTTCTTGCTGATCCCACAGATTATCGTAGTATGGTTGGTGAATTGCAATATTTGACTATGACTCGTCCTGATATTGCCTATGGTGTTAATTCGGTTTCTCAATTTATGCATGCGCCTCGTACTACTCACATTCATGTTGTGAAAAGAATTTTCGGGTATCTGCAGTGAACTTCTGATTATGGGCTATTTCTTCACAGTCTTGGCTACCCTACTGTGACCATTGCCCATTTTGATGCTGACTGCGCCGGGTGTCCCGACACTCGGCAATCTACTACTGGCTATGCTGTCTTCCTAGGGAAGAATTTGATCTCCTGGCGCTCCAAGAAGCAACCTATTGTTTCTAAGTCTTCCACAGAAGCTGAGTGTCGTGCTGTTGCCTACACTGCAGCCGAAACAATTCGGATACGTCAATTGTTGGATGATTTAGGTATTTTCATCAACGGTCTACCATTCTCTATTGTGACAATGTTTCTGCTATGTATCTTACTGCCAATCCTGTTCATCATGATCGTAGTAAGCACATTGATGTTGATTATCATTTTGTTCGTGAGATGGTTGCTAAAGGTGAACTTCAGGTCAAGCACGTTCCGACACAGTTACAAGTTGTTGATATTTTTTTATTAAAGGGTCCTTCCTATGAGTTGTTTTGTAAACATCGCTCAAATCTATCCGTGATTCCTCCCCGTAAAGATTGAGGGGGTGTATTAGGGTACTTGATTATTTATTAATTAGACTCTTAGTTTGTATTATCTAGAGACGGTTTTATTCCTCTCTATATATAAAGTGCCAGACAACCTAAACAGGTTAGCCAATTATTCTCAATACTCGTACAATAGTCTTGACAATAATATCTAAGTATGATTTGGTAGAGCGGTAATAACTTGAGGAACGAAATCAATAATAGTGGTTTGGGCATCCTTGCCCAACCATAGTTACAATATAGTGTGTTTGACGTGATACATATTATTTTTGAGGTTTTATATAGTGTTACTAAAATATGAGAGAAAAGTTAAAGAAGAATTTAGTTAAAAAAATGACACTATATGAGACCTCAAAAACACTATACAAGATGTCAAAAACACTATACTGTAACTGTAATTGCGCATCTATGCCCAATCACTGTTATTGATTTATCATACCTCGTAATAACTTTCGGTTTGCAAATCATCTCGTACTCCGCAGAGCATAGAGAGTATTTTGCTTCGCGACGTACGTGTATCGATAATGAAAAGCACATTTACAGTCTGTTTTATTTAACTCACTAGCACTTATCTGAAAGTATTAGAACTTCAAACCTTGATTGTGAGAGGGTGAAACCTTATTCTACTTATCTGAGCTTATCTGAATTTAGCTTTTCAGATAAGGGTTGAATATAAGTTGAATGAAACAAGTCTTTAGCATTTTGGAAAATAGATACTATAGTGTATTACGTGTCTCTCAGGCTTCAATTGTCTATTACTTCATAGATATATTCTTTGTTCTTAGCGGCCCAATCTGTTCGACCCGGAGTTTGGATCGGTTTTTCTAGTCTGGCGATCCCGATCCAAGCTATAATTGGTGCGGTTTCGATTTTCAAGTATCATCAAATGACATTATAACGTATACTCATACTTTAGTAAACTTAAGAAAAATTATCATCAAATAACATATTAAAAACAATTTTCTAAAATGTAGAAACAAAAGGTAATGACAATCCGGGGTGGATTCTCTTAGCAATTGTAGGATCATTTAATGGTTGTTCGATTGGACCAAAAACTCTCATATATTTTGGTAAAATGATGATGGGCCGTTGGCGAAGGAAGTAATTAAACTCTTAGTATATAATAGAGTCAGACAAGCTAAATAAGTTAGCTAATTATTTTAATACTCGTAAAAATACTTTTACGTGACAACGAATTACGTGATCTTGCACTTTTTCTGGACATTTAGGACACATAGATCATACTTATGTCATTGTATAATTTAGAACTGTTAAAGTTTACACGACATGACAACACGACACGAACCGGATACAAAATAAGTGGGTTAGTGTTCAACATTCTTGACACATTTACTTACATGGCTCAACATGACTTTAACAGTTTAATAAATAGGTCGGGTAATTGTTGAGGATTTTTAACACGGAACTGATAGGGTTTTATTAGTTTAATTTGAAAATATAGATATTTATAAAATTTTACTATGATATATTGATATGAAGGTAACATATAGATACTTTTTACTTCATCCTTCAAATTTTAATATGAAAACGGTTAGTGGTCAGCAAAAGATATATTCATAAAATGATAAAACCAAATTAGACATGAAAAATTGATTTAGCATTATAATTTTTTAAAATCTTATGGCTTAAATGGGTTGAGTTAGTTGACACGGATAACCGTTTAATTAAACATGTCGGATTAATGTCAAGGGTCTCTGACATATTTAGGGCCTGATTTTTTCAAATTATCTTCAGTTCATCTCAAGTCAATTATTTTCAGTTCAGTTCAGCTATTGACAATATTTTTACTCTCATATATTACTATTCAGTTCATTTCAGTTTAGCTAGATTTAGACAATGAGAACAAGCCCTTAAGCTCTGTTCTTTTGGACTGAATAGAGCATAATAATTGAACTGAAATCAATGGAGCTGAGCTTACCTGAACTGAACTCAAATTAATGAGACAAATGGAGCTGAACTAAACTAAATTGAACTGAAATTAATGGAACTGAACAGAAATTACTTGCAATTAATCCATTCCAATAAAAACAGATCATTAGTTAAATGGGTCCGGTTGGTATCAAGGATTTTCAATTCGTGTATTTTGAACACGAAAAAACGATGTCAATACAACATAACCAATTTGACCGATTTATCGTTTATCTTACAATTTTGTTATATTAGATTTTTTCATCGTTAGAAGGAAATAAAACTAAAGGGTCCAATTTTCTTAATGAAGTATGAACATTTGAGACCCTTTTTTTTGGGGGGCTTTTGGAAAGAAAAAAACAAATTTGTAATGTGCATTCTGATGTCATAAATATAGTCTACGCTTATAATATAAGAAAAAGAGGTTGATCAAAATTTAAAATTGGCACTAACATAACCATTATTCAACAACATATTGTACAAATAGTCCATGGAGACAACAAATTAAAAAATAAATCAAGCTTAATCATAAAAGACTGACTATAAATTACTGCCTCACAATATCTCCAAATTCTCCACTAATTATTAGGCCCTGTTTTGTTCACTTTCATTTTACTGAACTAAACTTATTTATACTGAACTGAACTTATTTTTGCTGAACTATACTTATTCTTGCTGATTCATGTTTTTCTTCTTCTTTGCACTACTGATTTTGACTGAACCGAACTTATTTTTACTGAAATGAACTTATTTTTATTGCAATGAATGAACTTATTTTTACTGAATCTTATTATTTTAAGGTGAACTCAACAGGGCCTTAATGAGAAGGATTTTAGACAACCAATCTTTGAAATATCTTTATAATCACGTGTTTGGACAATCTTAATAAGGGTCACATACGTAGTTAGCTTCAATTAGAAACTTAAAGCCAATATATTGGCATATTTCTGAGGAAAATAAATATATGCTACTGATCATCAACTATGTTGAGATCCTCCAGACATTATTAATATTATAAATATTCACAAATCAAAACCTTAATTATCTTACAAATTACATTGTTATAAATATTCAATCGTAGTTTCAGCAAAAATCAATAACAAGGGATGCGCCCACAATTAGCAGTGGAAAAAACATAATAGAAACAATTTTCAAACAATGATTAGATGATATACCACGAGGGGATGGAATTATGAAAGTTCTAAGTATACTGAAAAAGTAGCATGCATGCTTGCATGGTGGTGGATTTAATTGTTATAATGTTATTAAAACCGCAATAAATAGAGAATACTAGCTAGCTAGTGCCAGATTTACCATCACTTTAGTACGTTTAGATAAAGGAACTCATTCTTAATTTCACAAGATAAAATTTATAAATTAGTAGCACGAGTTCACATTTCATATAGTAGTATTTTATATCAGAAATAAGAACATTGTCATCTTTGACTTATTTAGGTATTCATAATGGCATACATATATATGTTTAGAAGGTGAATGACAACCATGCCACTTAGTTCTCCCTAGGAAGGTTGACAAATGTCACCAAAAGCTCAGCCTTGATGGCTGTAGGGGTGATCTTAGCCTTGACGTAAGGAGTGTTCACCTCACTCTTGGCATCATCCAACTCCTTTTCGATTTTTTCCCAGTCAATAGACTCTCCTGCCTTCACATGCTTACCGAGCACCTGAAGTAAATTAAGCGATATTGTAAACATTAATTTTTTTAAATATAATTTAACTGATAGGAGTATACAATTAAAGAGATGGACATATAAAATTTTAAAAATATACTTTCTCTGTTTCTTTTTAAGTGCTACATTTCTTTTTTCACACTTATCGAGACATATTTTGTATGGTTTTTATCTTTAATTATGCATTTGTAAAAATTATGACAACAAGATATTAAAAATGTATACATCGAGACGAATCAAACAAGATCCAACAAGACCATATTTTTTCTTATGCATAAATTGTAAAAGCCAGTCAAACTATAATGGATGAATAGTAGCAAAGTCAATATGTAGCAATTAAAAAGAAACGGAGGAAGTATATACATAGGAAGTAAATATTTTTACTGAAATCGAAAGCATACCTTGTTTTCTTCAGAGGATGGAGGTGCTGTTATTATAGGTTCGGGTACATACCAAGCAAAAACCCATTGGTCTTCGTTGGGGCCACGGTACGCCACCCCGACTTTGGAGCCCTTAGGAGGAGTACCAGTGTGCTTAAAACTAGTCTTGGCATCTTTCTCAAGTACGGCGCTAGGACCTCCATCATCAAAAAACCCAGAATAGGTTTCGATCTTCATTAGCTCCAATGTTGCAAATGTTTCATTCTTGAAGGTACCATGAACCTGCACTTCACTTTGCTGCGAAGCCATTTCGTAATAACCTTGCTATTAATTAAGAATTCCTGCATCAATCAAGACCTAAAACTAATTAAATTAATAATAAGATTAAATGAGTTAAAGAAACTTTGGCACAAGGTAAAAGGGCGGAGAGACAAAGAGAATGATAGATGTAAGTTAAACCTTTGATAAGTAAGAGAAAATGTTTGTGAGTAGCAGCAACGTACATGAATGTCTATTTATAGTCCAACATGCATGGCATTGGTAAACATGAAGGCAAATTAAAGATCATATTCCATTTCTCGACAATACATGATGGGCTCTTTTAGACTCCGTTTGTTTTGGTGGAAAATTATTTTTTTGGAAAATGGATTTCCTCCTCCTTCCATTTTCCGTTGTTTGTATTGGTAAGGAGGGGAAAATAATTTTCTTAAAGGTGGGAAAATGCTCTTAGAGGAGGAAAACCAATTTACTTTTATAAAAAAGGTATGCCACATTTTCCTCTTTCCCTCCTTACTTCTCTATATTCTCTTCTCCCATCTTTCCTTCTCTTTGACTCCATTTACCTTTTCTCCCTAAGTTTTCCTCTAACCAAACAAACAAAGGAAAACTTTCTCCAAAATCATATTTTCCATTGAATATTGTTTTCCTTGAAAAGTGATTTTCCATGAAAATTGTTTTCCGTTAAAACAAACGGAGCCTTAAGCAATGAAGAGTTATCTCCTCAAAAAAAAAAAAAAAAGCATTGAAGAACTCTTCTGTACCAACAGTGATCATGTTCTTTTTGGAAATTCTATATGATGGCTTCCAACTTAAAATTTTTCAATATGGTATTGAACAAAAATTGTTCTTATACCAAGTCACCTTCAACTTAATAATAATAGCCTTAGTAGCCTTATTTACCAAAATTCATGACTAATTCATTATTAAAGCAACTATTACTAACCTATCCACTGGTTAATAAACAATTTGAAAGCCTTCATCCCTCTTCTCTCGCTCCTCTGCACGCCATGAACACCAAATTTCCTCTGCCACTCTCCTTTCATTCCTATTCACGCCATACCATAAAACTTTCTGTCACTCTCCTCTGCGCGCCATCCTCCATCTTCATCTCTATGATGATAAAGATGGACTTTAGTTTATTATTTATTATTTATCTTTTAGCTTATCCTTTATCTTATAGGTTAATTATTATCTCTTTAGCTTTATTATCTTTTAGCTTATATTACCTTTTATGATTAGGATTAGTATTCTTATCTTTTATTCTCTTACTTGTGTATTTATACCCCCTTCCATCATTGAATAGAATACAACTCTTTGCATACTTCTCTACATGGTATCGGAGCCATCCAAATTATTGGATTGATCTTACGCTTCCGCATAGAAACTTTGATGGCCGGTGGGTGTTAATAAAGAACCCACCGGCCGGATTTACCACTCCAATTTTTTTTATTTTTTTTTCCGCTTAGTTCGTATGTTATTTATCAAACTCCCCTTCCGTTGCACTCCTCCCCTCACTGTCGACAACACCCTCGCCACCCCCGTCGACACTCCCCTCGCCACTCACGCACAAACCTCATCCCCACAAAACTCCTATACACAAACTCCACGTTGTCCGTTGATCACCCTCGCAACTCACACTCTCCCAGTCGACACTCAATGCACACCCACACTCACGCACTCACGCACTCCTCTCTACGCTCCTCGTCAAACTAACTCCTCTCATCAATAATCAAACTCCAATTAAACACTCTCGACACTCCTAGTCGAAACCCACTCTCGACACTCCTAGTCGAAACCCACTCTCGACACTCCTAGTCGAAACCCACTCTCGACGCTCCCCGTCAAACACCCTCTAAACTCTTATCATCGAACTCCAATCAACCAACACACTCCCTCGTTGAATCCTCCTCCCTCTCGACACCCCCTCCTTTAACTCAAATAAACTCCAAATTAACTCCTTTAACTCCAACCTCCAAACTCCAATAAACTCCTCCCCAACTCCAATAAACTCCCTCTATCACTCATAAAACTCCTCAACAAAACTCCCTCTTGTACTCATGTCGAACTCCCCTTCTCCTCTTCAATGGGGCCAGACCTCAACACCCTCCATAAACACTCACTCTTCAAACTCTTTCAACTCCTCAAACTCCTTCAACTGGTCCTCAACTCCACGTCGCCCCTTCCTTGGCAAGTGCCAATGGTGCAACGTCCGAGGACATACTCTTAGTTTTTGTCCAACCTTTAAGGATATTCATCCCACGGTGTGTATCCCACAACGGCCACACTCCTCTCAAGGGCCCAATTAAACTATGTTCAAGCTACTCAACACATCAAGATTGGACTTACTCACTTCTTCACCGCCGTCCATCTTGCGGGGGCATGATAAAGATAGACTTTAGTTTATTATTTATTATTTATCTTTTAGCTTATCCTTTATCTTATAGGTTAATTATTATCTCTTTAGCTTTATTATCTTTTAGCTTATATTACCTTTTATGATTAGGATTAGTATTCTTATCTTTTATTCTCTTACTTGTGTATTTATACCCCCTTCCATCATTGAATAGAATACAACTCTTTGCATACTTCTCTACATATGATTCAAGCATTCTTATAGCTTACATTCCATGATCATTGTTTGCTAATTTCATTCATTTCTCCAACTACCATGTGCAATCTATCTGTTAAAATTAGTCAAGTTTCGTTAAATTTTTGGGTTAATCCGTTAGTTGGTATTGATTTCAAAAAAAATGAAGCAAGTATGTCATTTATATATAATAAAAAAGAACCTATGTATTTATTTCAAAAAAGAGGTTAAACCTAGGTATTTATTGCCAATTTTCCCAAATATTAGCTGGAAAAAGGTTAATAATTGTTGTTTTAAATGATGGGTTAGCCACGGATTTTGATAAATAACGCCACTAAGTATATAATTATTAAATATATAAGGTAATTCCTAAGGTTTATAAATTTTAACCTTTAAAAACTATATAAGACAAACTTTAATCTGTACTAGAAGAACCACATATATCTGAACAGTGAGAGTATTCTTTTTTTTTGGGAGGTGGACCAGTACAATATACTTTTATTAGACTATTACACATGTTTTGGTATCAATGAGTTTATTTTACCTTTTTGGTAATGGCATTTTATAGTTCCAACCAAGGCCCTCCCCCTCAACCTCCTCTAATTTATTCTTTTGCTAAGTGGGGATTTTGGCCTTTAATGTCACAATTTTTGTTATTTTATTAATTAAAATAGAATACCTTTTATTGGATAGTTTATGTGCAAGATTCGCGATGATGAATAAGGAAAGTGAGAGTCATTTTGAGAAATTCTATCTTTCCATTTAAGCATCTATTCTCCAATTCAAGATGAGGGGTGACATTTCTCATTTCCGGGGACTTTACTTATATTGAGGGCTCGTGACGTCATCTCATTGAACTTTCCCTTAGCAAACAAACAATTTTGTCACTAAAGCATCTTGGGTGTAACATGTATGCTTGCTATAGCATAACTTATAGCATAACAAGGATTCACACATGTGGCCCAACAGAAAAGAAGGAGCAGTTCACATGTGTTGTTATGGTTTTTGGATAGGTTTATTTTCATAAGTTAATTGTATTTTCAAGCATAAAATGGAAAACAAGTATTGAATCTAAGTTGGTTTGTGGATAACTATTCAACCTCAAAACTCAAGTTCAAGTCCTAATTCATTCTTTTTTTTTGTAGATCCCAATTAACTATGTATGTGTTTTCTTATTTATAAAGCACATATGATGATCAAAGTGATAGAGCTGAGATTGTGATTTGTAAATAGTGAATAGTGTTAAAGTACAAAGTGTATACATATAAAAGGATCAAAGGGAGTACTCCTATTTGTTTTTATAAATTTCTTTTCTTTCTAATGTTTAGGAAATTATTTTAAAATTTTGATACAACACTACTTTACTAGACCTATGTGTAAGGATTAACGTGAAGTAGAAATCTAGAAGTGGAGCGAAGGTGGCTCCTCTAATGATTCTTCAAAGCTGTAGTACTACACTCAACTATTATCAGTGCTTTCGACATCGCTGACATTAAATAATTTCTGATCTTATAATAAGTCTTTCTTGCTCTATGTTTTTCTTTTTTGCAAGCTTCCAAATTTTGGCCAATTCTTCATGTTTTTATATAGATATGAGATTGAAATTTCAAAAGAAAGAGGGAAAAGAGAGAAGAAGAAAGGAGGCACGGAAAAGAAGAAAGGATAAAAGAAAAGAGAAGGAGAAAATGGCAAGAAGCTAAAAAGAATCACATATTTGAATAGTGAGAGTATTCTTTTTGGTGAGGAACATTGGTCCATTACAATATACTCCTTCTATTAGACTATTACACATGTTTCGGTATCAATGAGTATATTTAACATCTTTGGTAATGGCATTTTAAAGTGCAAACCAAGGCCCCCAGCTCAACCTCCTCTAATGTGTTTTTGTGGTAAGTGGGAATTTTATCTTCGCATTTAAAGTCATTATCTATATTTTTTTAAGGAAAACTCTATATAGTGGAGTCGTGTTATTGATTTTTCTACATGGTGGAAAAAAATTATTGATTTTCTTTAGTATCCTCATGGTTAGATGTATTTCACTATATAGTGCATTACCGCACTAGCGAGCCGAAGAAAGGCCTAGGATGAATGGACAAACAAAAATGGAATGTGCCCTATACCGTATTTGTACAAATAGAATAAGAATAACCCATTTGTACAGAATGGAAAGGGCCCATTTGGTTCGCATGCTGGTAGGGGTGAGAATAAGTTTGTCATGTTCGCGAACTGTTCGGCTCGACTCGGTCAAAGCTTGGCTCATTGTGGCTCGGCTTCGGTTTGAGTTCGGCTCGGGATCTTAACGAGCCGAACTGAGTTATGCTAAGGTCGGCTCGAAAAGATCATGATGAACAAGCTCGATTCTTCTTTTGTATATTAAAATACTATATTATATATGTATCTAAAATTATATTTGTTGTAGATATTACAAATAAATAAGCCAATAGCTTTAGTGTTTAAAATTAAATTCATAAGCAAAAATATTCATCAATGAAATAATAAAGTAGATGAATAAAGTAAGAATAATAATAGGTTAACCTTGTTCGTGGACAACTCGACAATGACTCGGTCAACACTTAGTCAAACTCGGCTGCATTTCGATTAGGGTCGTATTCTATGGTCACAATTCTACCACAAGAAAGTTTCTCCGGTCCTTGTCCAATTTAGGAATCGGGTTTGAGGGTCATTTTACAATTAATTTCTCACGGATATATTGGTGCTGCACTTTTTTTCTTAGCCGAAACTAATTACGCAGGGACATATTTCTTCTCAAGAAGGAAAAAATGCGGATAGTATATACTTTATTCGATACAAACTTTTTTTTCTTGAAGAACCGCTATAATAATGAATTTTTTTTTGCATATACGCCCAAATCGTGTCAAAGACCTAAAATAAATGTACAAAAAGAATTGAGCACTTCCGTGTAATAACTCTACTAAAGGCGATCTTCACTTGGAAAAGAAAATGTTCCATTGGATTCGGGTCCATAACCATGGGTTCCAATGTACGACATTTCAATCTTTTTAAAAAAATTATAGTGGAAAAAAGTACTCCATCCGTAACGTAATACTTGCAACAAATGGACTAGGGGGAATTCCTAGGCAAAATTAGTTAGTGATGGATAAAGGTGTAGTTTCATAAAAGTAGGAGAGGGAAATAACATGTGATTAGGAAGAAAGGAGGCAAAGATTACACGTGTGGTGGGGACCATAGGTAATTTAACATTAAAAACTTGACCATAAGAAAAAAGCAAAGGAATTGTTGCAAATATTATGTTACACCTACTTTTAGAAAATGTTGCAATTATTGTGTTACGTAGGGAGCAGTATTCAATTTTTTTACGGGTAAAGAAAGAGTGAAAGTATTAATAGAAAATTTCTAACAACATAATCGACTTGATTTTTTAGCCAGTTGGGCTGGAAATTCTAGCTATTCTTAGCATGATATTGGGGAATCTCATTGTCCCGGCCAATAGCATATTTTTTTGTTTTATGCCTTGCATCTCTTCTGATCTTTCTAAGGACGTATTGGGTATTGCTTCAGATATATATTAATATCCTAATTTCGAGCTAATGATTCTAAAATTAACTGGAATCTATTTGATTTTTGATTATCTTTGTTCTATTACCTAGCTCTTTCAGTTTTTTTTATCACTGAAGAATTTGTCCAAATACATCATTAATGTATAATCTTTCATATATATAGCGCAATCCAACGGTAACCGTTGTTTGTTTGGGTCCACAAGCAGTGACAATTGCCCTATGAAGATTAGCTATCGCTACGGCTCCGGTGGGTTCCCTTAACCAAGCCACTGCCTATGAGTCACCGACTCATTCTTCAATAGAGAAACCGTCAGAGTTATAATCCAGAAAAGATTCATGTATATATTTCACATAAACGTGAAATTGGGTTCCCTAATCTTGGATCCTCGGGAAGAGGATCAAGTTGGCCCTTGCGAACAGCTTGTGCACTATCTCGATAACAGCTCGATTCGTTAGGTTTTAAGCTCGGCTCGAGTTCGAATAAACTTAAACGAACACGAGCCGAGCTAAGTAGAGTTCGGGCTAGGTTCGTTCAATAATTACCCCTACACGATGGTAAGGTTTGGAGTCAAGAATCAAACCACGGTAGGATGGGGTTGGAACTTGATTCCTAATATCATGTGTTTAATATCATGTGTTTTGTTCGGTTGTTGAATGAAAATAATACTATTTAATTTTTGAATTAGAAATCAAATCAATTTTTTCATGTTTGTCTGTTTAATTTGAACAATCCTCCCGTAGCTTAAGCAATATTTTTTCGATTTTTTTTGTTTGCGATCTCTATACTATAAGGGAAAAGGAGGGGTGGACACCAAAAATAAGAAAAGATAAAATAAATTAAATTAATCATGTAAGTTCTCAAATTCAATAATTAAGGAAATAAGTTTAATATCCAATCTTAGCCATCAGATTTTTAGCAAAAATGTTTAAAATTTCAAACTAACATATCTGAAAATCTAAAAAGTAAAAAAAATTAAAAAAATATCAATGGTTATATTTTCTTGAGATCTATAGACAGACATCCACTTTGCTATAGTGTTATATACTTTTAAAAATTTTTATTTTCAAATACATGATTAATTGATTGCTCATGAATTGGGTGCATTTAATGAAATTGATCATATTTCATAGTAAAATAATTAAGGATGAGTGGAAAAGTGGTAGAGAGAGGGGATGATGTATTTTTTTACTCATGAGTGATGATACTCTAAATGACATCTTCCATTAATATTTGGTAAGATTTTTTTGTCTTTTTGGCGTTTTCTTTTAAATCACTATTGCTAATCTATTATTTAATATTTATTATTCTTTTTTAATGCATTTATATTGTTTCACTATTTAAACTCTTTTGGAATTACAATTACACACTCTAAAAAACAACATAATTAAATCTTAACGCTTATTTTTAAAAGTATGAAATATATGTATACAATTCACTAGAGAAATCTAATCTCTCCCAAATCCTTACATATATTACTCTTTCGCACGAGACACGCACGCATCGCTTGTATATAAGGCTAGTATTTTCATATGCAAGGGTCATTTTTACCTCTCGATATTTGTTTTGGTGGATAGTTGTTTAGCTTTATGCCAACTTTAAGTGAGAATTTGATGTTAAATCAGCTTTAATTGAAATTTTCGTGCAAGATAATAAGTCGAACAATCTGGTTTAGAGAAAGAGGTTGATCTGTGAGATTATGGGTTTTATAATTTGTACACAACTACAGTAAATATCCATAATCATAGTAACTGATCTTGTGCTCAATTTTGTTGTCCATAAGCTTGGGCATCACTTTTCTTGTTCTGTTGCCCATATCGCAAGCTAGGCCAAATAATGTATATATATATTGGAAGAGGATCTTGTGAAAACTATTTCCACCGTGAAAACTAAGTAAAAGAGGTACATGTTAAGATAAAGGGGTACATGTGCTTTTATTAATGACATTTATATATATTAATGCTGAAACCTTTGATGTGAAAACATGCGTACCCCTTTATCGTAATATTTAGCCCTGTAAACCTTATATGTACCCCTTTTCAAGTTTTCACGATTTTCAGCAGACTTGTGGTTTTCAGCATCTAAAGAAAATTATTTTCTCCTTGAAAACCAAGTGAAAGGGGGTACATATGAGGTATAAAGGGGTACACATATTTCATTAATGGCATTTTCGTGAATACTGACAAATTTGATGTTTAAACACGCGTACCCCTTTAATCATAACATGTACCCTTGTACACCTTATATGTACCTTTTTTTTCAAGTTTTCACGGTTTTATCCGTTTGATTTGAAAATATAAATATTTATAAATTATATTATGATATGAAGGTAATAAATAGATACTTTTTCCTTCATTACTTCAAATTTCAATACTCAGAATAGTTAGGTTAGCAAAAGATATATTCATCCAATGATAAATCCAAATTAGACAAGAAAAAATTATTTATCATTTAATTTTCTAAATCTTATGGCTTAAACAGGCTGAATGAGTTGACACTGGTAAGCGTTTAATCAAACATGTCTGATTAGTGTCAAGGGTCTCTGGCACATTATGTTCTCCTCAACTTAATTTCAATTAAGTTCAGTTTAGTTCAACTCTTTTATTTTCAGTTTAGTTCAGTTCAACTCTTGACAATACTTTTACTCTCATATTACTATTCAGTTCAGTTCGGCTAGATTTAGATGAAGAGAATATGCCCTTTGATCTTTTGGACTAAATGGAGCGGGACTGAACTGGAAATAATGGAGCGGGACTGAACTGAAAATAATGGAGCTGAACTGAATTAAACTAAAATAAAATTAATTGCAATTAATCCATTCCGATAAAAAAAAGAGCCTTAGCAAAATGGGTAGGGTTAATGTCAGGGGTTTTCGACAGATACGAAGTCAACAAGATACAACCGATTTGACAAGTCTATTGTTTATCTTACACTATTTTTATATTAGATTTTTCACCCTTAGAAAGTTAGAAGGATATACAAACAAATGGTGCAATTTTCTTAATGAAGTATGAACATTTGAGACTATTTTTTGGGTTTTTAGAAAGAAGAAACAAATTTGTACTCTCATAAATATAGTCTACGCTTATAAAGTACTTCCTCTGTTTCACAATAGATGCATCATTTGTACTTTTCACATTTGCCAAAGCACTATTTTAAACATTAATATCTTAAATTATCAATGAGTAAAAATTATGCAAAGTGGATATTAAAATAATACACATTGAGACGAGTCTAACAAGATCTCACATGATTATATTTTTCCTAAAATGTAAATCACCAAAGTCAATCAAAGTCTAAACTATGAATAGTGGACAATATGCAAATGATGCATCTATTGTGAAATAGAGGAAGTATATAAGAAAAAGAGGGTGATCATAATCTAAATTTGGCACAAACATAACCGTTATCCAACAACATATTGTACACAGAGTAGTCCATGGAGACAACAAATTATAAAAACCAAGCTTAATCATAAAAGACCGACTATAAATTATTGCACGCCTTACAATATCTTCGAATGCACCACTAGTAAAAATAAATAATTATAGTAATAAAATATTAATAATATAATAATATTAGTAGGATTAATAATAATAATAATAATAATAATAATAATAATTAAAAAAAGATATAATAAGAAAAATAGAAATTATTATTATTATTATTATAGTAAAGAAATGAATGATAATAATTATAATGGTAATAGTATAAATAATGATAATAAATAATAATGATAATAAATAAAAATGATAATAAATAATAACAATAATAATAATAAGGTCGAATAAGGTCGAATAAGGTCGAATAAGGTCTAATAAGGTCGAATAAAGTCTAATAAGGTCAAATAAGGTCTAATAAGGTTGAATAAGGTCGAATAAAGTCTAATAAGTTCAGATAAGTTAAGGTAAGTTCAAATACGTTCAGATTAGTTAAGATAAGTTCAGGTAAGTTTAGATAAACAAAAATAAGTTGAAAAGAACGGACCCATAATTTCAGTTAAGTTCAGTTTAGTTCAAGTCAATTATTTTCAGTTTAATTGAGTTCAGCTTTTGTCAATACCTTTTCTCTCACATATTACTATTTAGTTCAGTTCGGCTAGATTTAGATGAAGAGAATATGCCCTTTGTTCTTTTGGACTGAATGGAGCGGAACTGAACTGAAATTAATGGAGCTGAACTGAATTAAACTGAAATAAAATTAATTGCAATTAATCCATTCCGATAAAAAAAAGAGCCTTAGTAAAATGGGTAGGGTTAATGTCAAGGATTTTCGACAAATACGAAGTCAACACGGCACAATCGATTTGACAGGTCTATTGTTCATCGTACAATATCTTTATATTAGATTTTTTCACCCTTAGAAAGTTAGAAGGAAATACAAACAAATGGTGCAATATTCTTAATGAAGTATGAACATTTGAGACTTTTTGGGTTTTTAGAAAGAAGAAACAAATTTGTATGTCATAAATATAGTCTACACTTATAAAGTTATAACATAAGAAATAGAGGTTGATCATAATCTAAAATTGGCACGAGCATAACCATTATTCAACAACATATTGTACACATAGTAGTCCATGGAGACAACAAATTATAAAAATCAAGCTTAATCATAAAAGAGACTATAAATTACTGCACGCCGTACAATATCTTCGAATGCACCCCTAGGTCTTATTTACTTCACCTTAATTATACTGAACTGAACTTATTTCTACCGACTGAACCTAATTTTGAAGAACTAAATTTATTTTTACTGATTCGTGTACTTTCTCTTCCTTGCACTACTGATTTTTGCTGAACTGAATTTATTTTACTGAACTGAACTGAACTTACTTTTTACTGAAATAATTTTTTTGTTTACTGAATATTATTATTTTAACATGAACTGAACAAGGACTTAATGAGAAGGATCTTAGACACCCATTCTTTGAAATATCTCTATAATCATGTGTTTGGACAATCTTAATAAGGGTGGCATACGTAGTTAGCTTCAATCAGAAACTTAGAACCAATATACTGGCATACTTTTTAGGAAGATAAATATATGCTACTCATCAACAAACTACACATAAGTTGAATAATTAATTAGTACAATTTCTGATCCTACCTGGATATAATCATTATTCTGTGATATATTCACAAATTAAAACCTTAATTATCTTACTAAACATTATTATAAAACCACAATAGATAGAGAATACTAGCAAGTGCTAGATTTACCATCACTTTAGTACGTATAGATAAAGGAACTCAATCTTTCATAATATTAGTAGCAGGAGCTCACATTACATATAGTACTTTATAACAGAATTAAGAACATTGTCATCATCTTGACTTATTTGTATAGATATTCATAATGGCATACATATATATGTTTAGAAGGTGAATGACAACCAGGCCACTTAGTCGTCCTACTTAGGAAGGTTGACAAATTCCACAAAAAGCTCAGCCTTGCTTCCACTAAAGGTGATCTTAGCCTTGACGTAAGGAGTGTTCACCTCGTTCGTGGCATCACCCAACTCCTTTGCAATAACAGCCCAGTCAATAGACTCTCCTGCTTTCACATGCTTTCCGAGCACCTAAAGTGAATTAGGAGAAATTGTAAACATTGATTTATTTAATATAATTTAACTAATAGGATTGTACAATCTAAGAGGTGGATAAGATTTTTTTTAAAATAATGTATATATACACATAGGAAGTAATTATTCGTACTTACATCAAAATCATACCTTGTTTGCACCAAAAGGTATATATTTAAACAAAAAATTTACCTTGTTGAGCATTACGGGGCCTACAGGTGGCGCTTTTATAGGTTCTGGTACAATCCAAGCCAAAACCCACTGGTCTGCGTTAGGGCCACTGTATGCCACCCCGACCATGGAGCCCACAGGAGGAGTACCAGTGTGCTTAAAAGTAGTCTTGGCATCATTCTCAAGTTCGGCTGCAGGACCTCCACCATCAAAAAACCCAGAATAGGTTTCGATCTTCGTTAGGTCCAACCTTGCAAATGTTTCATTCTTGAAGGTACCATGAACCTGCACTTGGTTTTGCTCCGAAGCCATTTCGTAATTATTTCGCTATTAATTAAGAGGTTCCTGCATCGATCAAGACCCAAAACTAATTAAATTAGTAATAAGATTAAATGAGTTAAGGAAACTTTGGCACAAGGTAAAGGACGGAGAGACAAAGAGAATGATGTAAGTTAAACCTTTGATAAGTAAGAGAAAATGTTTGTGAGTAGCAGCAACGTACATGCATGTCTATTTATAGTCCAACATGCATGGCATTGGTAAACATCAAGCCAAATTAAAGATCAGATTCCTTTTCTCGACAATACATGATGGGCTCTTTTAAGCAATGAAGAGTTATCTCCTCAAAAAAAAAAAAAAAAGCAATGATGAGTTTTATACTTCTTCTGTACCATTAGTGATCATGTTTTTTTTTTTTTTTGGAAATTCTATAGTGATGGCTTCCAACTTAAAACTTTTCAATATGGTAGTAAACAAATTCTTATATCATATCACCTTCAACTTAATAATAATACTTTTAGTGGCCTTATTTACCAAAATCCATGGCTAATTCATTATTAAAGCAATATTATTAACCTATTTAAAAGCCTCTATCCCTCTTCTCTCGCTCCTCTGCACGCCATGAACACTAAACTTCCCCTGCAACTCTCCTCTTCATTCCTCTTCACGCCGGGTTGAGATCCTCTAGAGTTAAAAAAATAACTCTAAACTGTAGGGTTTACTCAAAAATGTATATATATAATATATATATATGTTAATAACAAACTATTTTGTGCATTTATAATTACTATATTAAGTTAACTCTACCAACTCTACTAAAAAACAACTCTAGAAAATCGCAACACCTTTTTAAACTTACATTCCATGATTATTGGCTAATAAGAATAAATGTAATTTTAATTTGATCAATCATAAATTTGATGTTGTTGCTCTAAAATCTCGCCTGTCCATCAAATCTAGTTATAAATTGTAGTTGGGCCATAATTTGCATTGGTTTGTTAAAGTTGCTCTGCTTGCATTTTGGTTTTATCATATAATTGGACCCTTGATACTTGAATTCACAAAGTTTACTAATCTATGGTGAGTGGATTTTGATTTGTTTGGTATATGCCCAAGAAATTGTCGACATTTCATTTCCAGGTTCATGAAAATACCCTCTTTGGTTTTATAGTGGTAGTAAGACATTGTTTTGGAACAAGAGAATGTATTGTTAAAGGAGTGGAGAGCAACAGGGCCCGTCCAATGGATTTTGGGGGCCCTATGCTAAAGTGAATATATGAGGCCCTTAAACAATATTCTATATATAAGTCTTAGGTAGCATGAATTACAATTAATCATAGTGAATTGAGATAAGCTTTCAGCGTTGAAATATTACTTTTATCTTATTTTTGATCTACTATAAGACCATCATAATTTATTTATATATGCATATTAGTGAACTTGAGATGAAAATATTTAACTCTTTTTGTGTGAGGCCAAAAAAATGACTAAAATAGTTTTTTGAATTTTTGCTATAATAATGCTCAACCAATATATATTCAAACCCCACCGTCATTTTAGAAATAATAGCCAAGTCTCTTTTTAAGGTGAGCTTATTTTAAAAAAATCTATAGAGTTGGAGTAGTTTGTAATTAGCATTTTTGTGGAAAAAGAGTAATACAATGAAAATGAACTAGGAGCAAAGTAGAGAATTGCAAAAAAAAAAAGATGCTTGTGGCGGCAAATTGTGGCTTTGGTATCTGTGAGATGAAAGAAAAATTAAAAAATTTGCCTTCAATGCGACGAACTTGCGACCTTCACTCCAGATCAATATGTAAGCTTTTTGACCACTGGGCTGTAGAGTTGCCACTGTGAAATTTCTAGTAATATAATGTACATATTAAAGACCCAAGGCTATCGAGCCCCTGTGCAAAAGCTCCTCTTGCACATCCTCTTGATCGGCCTTGGTCAGAGGAAGTTGGATGGAGGATGGCATGAAGAGGAGAGTGGCAGAGGAAGTACATTGGTTATGGGCTTATAGCGCGGAGAGAAGTGAAGAGAAGAGTGATAAAGGATTTTAAATTTTTTTGGAAAAATTGGCAATAAATGCCTAAGTTTAGCCTCTTTTTGAAAATATATACATAGGTTTAACCTCTTTTTTTGAAATAAATACCTAGGTTCTTTTTTATTATATATAAATACCACATTTGTTTCATTTTTTTTGAAATCAATATCAACTAATGAATTAGGCAAAAAAACGTAACAGAAGTTGACCAACTTTAACAGATAGATTGCACATGCATGGTAATTTGAGAAATTAATGAAACTAAGGGTAGTTATATATAGTTGCCGTTGGGGGATCCTCGAACATGGAATCTCTGTTAAAATTAGTCAAATTCAGTTAAATTTTTGGGCTAATTTGTTAGTTTCTATTGATTTCAAAAAAAATGAAGCAATTATAATATTTATATATAATAAAAAAGAACCTAGGTATTTTTTTCAAAAGAGGTTGTTAAATCTAGGTATTTACCGTCAATTTTTCCTTAATATTAGCCAGAGAAAGGTTAGTAATTGTTGTTTAAATGATGGGTTAGCCATGGATTTTGATAAATAACGTCACTAAATATATAAGGTTATTCTCAAGGTTTACAAATTTTAACCTTTAAAAACTATATAGGAAAAACTTTTTCCTGCAAGAGCAATACTAGAAGAACCACATTAATTTGAACAGTGAGAGTATTCTCTCTTTTTTTTAGGTGGACCAGTACAATATACTTTTATCAGACTATTACACATGTTTTGCTATCAATGGGTTTATTTTACCTTTTTGGTAATGGCATTTTATAGTTCAAACCAAGGCCCTCCACATCAACCTCTTCCAATTTATTCTTTTGGTAAGTGGCGATTTTTATCTTGGTCTTTAGTGTCACCATATTTGTTATTTTATTAAATAAAATAGAATATGTTTTATTGGATAATTTATGTGCAAGATTCGCGTTGATGAATAAGGAGAGTGAGAATCATTTCGAGAAATTCTATCTATCTATATAAGCATCTATTCTCCAATTCACGATGAGGGACAATATTTCTCATTTCCGGGGCCTTTACTTATATTGAGGTTGTTTTTGCTCGTGATATCATCTCATTGAACTTTCCCTTTGCAAACATACAATTTTGTCACGGGAGCATCTTGGATGTAACTTGTATGCTTGTTATAGCATAACTTATAGCGCAACAAGGATTCACACATGTGGCGCAACAAAAAAGAAGGAGCAATTTATATGTGTTGTTATGGGTTTTTGGATATGTTTGTTTTCATAAGTTAATTGTATTTCCATGTATCAAATGGAAAACAAGTATTGAATCTAAGTTGGTTTGTGGATAACTATTCGACCTCAAGACTCAAGTTCAAGTCCTAATTTGTTCTTTTTTTAAAATTCCAATTAATTAACTAAGTTTTCTCTCAATGGCTGATCCAGATAAAATATTCAGTGGGGTCAAAATGTAATTGTTAAATTTTATCGCGGTCAAATAATCAATTTTATAAGATAATTTCTAAAAACATAAATTTTTAAAGGGAAATTTCACAATTTGATCCAGCCATTGTTTTTTTTATATACACCATATATGATGGTTAAAGTAAGATTGTGATTTGTAAATAATGAATAGTGTTAAAGTATAAAGTGTATACATAAAAAAAGGAACAAAGAGAGATACTCCTATTTGATTTTATAAATATCTTCTCTTTCTAAAGTTTAGGAAATTATTTAAAAATTTTGATACAAGACTACTTTACTAGACCTATGCGCAAGCTAAGGACTAATTAAGGATTAACCAAGAAGTGGAGCGAAGGTGGCTCCTCTAATGATTCTTCAAAGCTGTAGTACTACACTCAACCATTATCGGGTCATTCGACATTGCTGACATTAAATTTCTGAACATATAATAAGTCTTTCTTGCTCTCTTCTTTTTTTTTGCAAGATTCCAAATTAGCCCATGAAGGCTCGGAGCAGTAATTTTATTGTCTTGAAGAGCCACTTTGCTAAAATTCGAGTTGTTTCTTCAAACTTTGAGTATGCAAAGATGCTCTCCCTTCAAGCTCATGTTACTAAATCTCTTATAGAGAAACGAGGCTCGGTTTATAGAACATTGTTTCTAAAAACTAAGGTGGAAAATTTGTTAATTGTCCAAATTTATGTTAGTGATATTATTTTTAGGGCAACAACTGAACTGTACTACTGTGTCATTATTTTGCTGAACTAATGAAAAGTGAATTTGAAATGTCTATGATGGGAGAATTAGATTTCTTCTTAGGGTTGCAGGTCAAACAACTAGACAAAGGAATCATGATACATCAACAGAAATATGTGAAGTATTGCTGAAAAAATATGGAATGGAAGATTTCAAGACTCATTCTACCCCTATATCGACGGCTTGTAAGCTCGATCTTAATGAAAATGGTAAGAAAGTAGATGAGACGATCTATAGAGGTATGATTGGTTCACTCTTATATTAAACCTCTAGTAGACCATATATTCTACACAGTGTCTGCCTATGTGCCAGATTTCAATAATTCCAAAAGATTCCCACTTTCAAGCTGTAAAGAGGATTCTTCGTTACTTGAAAGGAACTACTAATCTATACTTATGGTATCCTAAAGAAGGAAAGTTTGAGTTGGTTGGTTTTTCAGATGCTGATTATGCATGATTCTTAGATGACAGAAAGAGCACCTCAGGAACGACAACATTCTTAGGACCATGCCTTATCTCATGGGCTTCTGAGAAACAAAATTCAGTCTCTCTCTCTACAGTCGAAGCTGAATATGTTGCAGCAGCCTCATGTTGTGCACAAATACTATGGGTAAGACAACAACTTTGAGACTTTGGTGTGTTAATTGGCAACGTGCCTATTATGTGTGATAATACAAGTGCCATTAACATTTCAAAAATCCTGTTCAACATTCACGCACCAAGCACATAGAAATAAGATTTCATTTTTTACGTGACAATGTTGAAAAAGGAAATATTGCTCTTGGGTTTATATACACTAATGATCAGATTGCCGACATTTTTACAAAGCCACTTGCTGGTGATCATTAAGAGAAACTTCAAGTGGCTTTGGGGTTAATTTCAGGGCATTAAATTAAACGTTGTATTATGCTTGTCGTTCCTCCTAAATGCAAATAACTAAGAAGTTCATATGTTTGTCTATGTGAAACTATGTGAGTCAAAGTCATCTTAGAATAAAAAGAACTTGCTGCGAGCTATTGATGTTGTCCTTATAGATGACACCTAAGTTGTCTCACTAAAATGCAAATCTGAAATTTCACTACAATTCACCATGTTTTTCATGAGAAATTCGATGTTGCTTTGTAATAAAAATGAGTTTTCAAATGATTTTTATTTAAAATATCTATTTCTTGCAAAATTCACAAGCCAAAATTCTATGACGAATAAATCAGCAAATTTCTCCAACACACAAACAAACCCAACCCACCTCTCACTACTCATCCCCCCCCCCCCAAACCCCCCATCCATTTCATTCTCCTCCTTAACCGAAAAAAACACAAACCCCATTTTCTCCCTAATTTCCAACCCAAATAAACCCTAATCATGGTGAAAGTCATACAAGAATGAAAATCTAGCCGCAATCTACCAAAAAAAGCGGCAACCAATAAGCTTTCTCTTTCCCGCGACCAACACCCAGCTTCGTCGCTCAATCAAAACCCCACTCCTCCCTCCAAAACGCCATCGTCCTCCTCCTCCAGCACCATCGCAAACAACACCTCCTCCTCCACCACCACCACTGCAAACACCACCACCTCTACCTCCACATCCTACACCTCCTCCACCACCTCTCACAACCCTTACCTCCAAATCGCCCAAACCCTCTCGAAAACCCTCACTCGAAACACTTCCTCTCCCAGATCATCTCCTACCTGCAGATGTGTTACACGCGCACCTATACATAATTCTCTGAGCAATGAGGTTCCATTTGAAGACCCGTTTGATACCGAGACCGAATCTATGGCGGAAACGACGAAAACGACACATCCCAAGCGCAAGAAACACTTGTTTTCCGCCTCTTCAAAACGCCAAGGTATCAATTCTAGTCCACCCTCTTCTTCAAAATGCATTAAGAAATAAAAAACAGCCCCTCTTTCTTATCCGAAAATTTTACAGGGGCGAATCTTTTCGGTTTCTTGGTTGTCCAAATATGAAATTAGGTTCTAAAAACGTCAAGTTGAATTACAAGGATGGTTTTATTTGATTAGTTATTCGGATTGTGTGTTTGAGGATAAAGTTCGTGAATTCTATCAAAACCTCCACATTTCTGATTCGTTGGTAGCAACTAGTAGTGTACATGGAATAATAATTGAAATTACTGCTGAAATCTTAGGAAAATTAATGAAGATACCTTCTGTTGGTTTTTCTGATTTTGATGTTAAGCATTGGCCGGTTATTCCCGGCGTCGACAACACCAAGATTAGTTGTGATTTGTCATCTCAGCCATACACAAGTGCCCAAACCTTCTAGCTTCCATGCTTAGTGCACAATCTAAATTGACTCGCAATCTTCTAACCAAAACAATTGTTCCCAGAGTTGAAAGTAGGGGGGATTGCTTAGTCATGGATCAGGTTTTATTGTGACTTCTTGCTAACAGCCATCCCATTAGCCTCCCACATCTTATTCTATTTCATATGCATTATTTGCCGCTTACTCCGTCTTTTCTTCCATATGGCATTTGGTTAACTAAAATCTTTAAGGGGTTCGATGTTCCATTGCTATTTAAGGGGATTAGTCCAAGGGATATTATGCATGACGAGATGCTAATTAAGATGGATCTTTGTTGCAAAGATGGTGCAATCTGTAAAAAAGGATTTTTGGGGTAACGGGAAAAGATATTTGTGTGGGATGTTTGAAGATGCAAGAAACTGTTGCGAAGTTGCAACTACAAAACCACCAAATTCTTGGCATACTCAGAAGCCGAGAACGCATTGATGCGTAACGTCAACTTCAACTACTTAGCCTTCTCACTCACCGTCCACCCAGTGCCTGATTATCTCCTACTACTACTTTTTTATTTTAAAGACATTTTGGCTCATCTTATTCTGATTTTCGAAAAACCTTTCTGTGTTAACAACTTAACTTTTGGTGATATTGTGGATAATTGGATTATACTTTTTGGGGATTGTGAAGTGAAATGTAGCACCATCATCACTAGCTTAAAACGCTTGAGTATTGCTTATAATATTATTGACTCCACTCACTATGAATCTAGACTTACTAATCTTCTTTTTGATAATGTGAAAAGGGGGAACATAAGCATAATACTACAAATTAACGTTGTTGAAATAATCTTTAATTGTCAGGTTAATCTGGTTATCTTCTATCTAAATGATGTGTGGTGTCTATGTGTCTGATTAAGTCTGATTGCTGAATATCAAAATTCAAAATATTATGTCTGATTGCTGAAATATCAGAATTTACAATGTTATATCTGATTGTTGAATATTAGACTGTGATTACGTGCTGAATATGAAAATTACATGACTAAGTATTTTTTTCATTCCCCAAATACTTAGTAATGCATGAATTGAGGGGGAATGTATTATGTGTTTGTCATCATAAAAAAAGGGGAATTTGTTGGGACTTTGAGTCTATATTATTTTGATGATGATAAACACATTATGGTATAAGAGTTTGATGTGTTTGACAGTGTTCTAAGCAACGTGATAACATGGACTTCATGGAAGCTCAAGAGGCGGAATAAAGATGCTTAGGACTTAGTTATATTTGTTGTAATTAACTAAATGTAACAATGTGCTATAACGTAATGTAAGTTTAAGATAATGATCTATTTCTTGTGGATTAAGAAATAGAGAATAATCACGCTTAAAGTTATATGTGAAAGGAATTCGGGTTTATTAAATAATAGTGTTCGAAAAAGAAAGAGAAAAAAAAGTTTTATGTTGAAAATTGGTTTTAAAGTTTTCGAAAACATTTTCAAAGAAAATAAATCTTGCTTGTAAAATCTTGGTTATGAAAATATAGTTTTTATTAGATAAAGTTGAAAGATTCATCTTTTAATCTTTATATAATAAGATTAACTTTTATCATAAAAGATTTTTTCACGAAAAAGATTTTTTAGATTGAAAATAAAAATTTGATTTTTTAAAGATAAAATCTTATCTTTTAATAATCTTATCTTTTAATAAGATAATTATTCCTTGATTTAAGGGATAAGATAGTATTATTAAAAGATTGTTTCTTTATCTAAAAGGATTAGGAATGGTTAACCCTATATATAGGGCCACGCCATTCACTAAACATACAAGGTTTTCACAGAGAAAAAATTAGATTTCTGAGTTTAAAAAGAAAGAAAATCGAATTCCAGAACACAGTGGACGCCACAGTGCTATAGTTAGTTAAATTGTTCTCATTGTTCTCGTATATGCTTATCTAAGAAGAAATTGTAAACCAGGCTTTGAATCTTTTTGTAATTTGTTTTAGAGAGTGACAAATTAGATTCGGGTGTGTTTCCAATTTGGTTAGCAACATTTAGAGTTAAGTATTGGGGAGCACTACTAGGGTTAGAAGTGGGGAAAACAAGTTTTTTCAAACAATTAATATTTTGAGTTAAATATTAATCGATCTCAGAGTTGGGTTCGTCAAGATAACTTGTGTGTTTCATTTATAATTTCCGCTACTGAAAAAAAAGGATTTTTAATTGTGATAGCACAGTGCCTAGCACAATGTCATAAAGATCGTTTTTGTTATATTTCAAATTTAAATAGCCACTCAATTCAAACCCCCATTCTTGAATGTTCCCGTGCATTCCAACAATATAAATAAAGGAACTCATTCTTCCACAAGATATAAAACTTATGAATTACTTGAGACTATTAAGGTTACAACTGAAGTTACATAGTACATATAAGTAACTCTTATGACTGAAGTTACACAAGTAAAGGAGCCACTTCCACAAGAAAAACTTGTGGATTAGTGGAGCTCACATTGCAGATAGTACTTTATAACAGAAATGAAAACATTGTCATCTTGACTTATTTTTTATAAGTATGCGTTCATACTGACACGCACATATTTAGAGTGTGGGGGTGATAGCCACTTAGTCCCTAGGAAGGTTGAGATATGCCACAACAAGCTCAGCCTTGCTTCCCATAGGGGTGTCGTAGCCTTAAAGTAAGGAGTGTTCACCTCACTCTCGTTGGTTTCATCTAACTCCTTTTCAATTTTTTCCCAGTCAATTGTCACTCCTGCCTTCACATGCTTACCAAGCATTAGGGAGTAATATTTGTACTTAAATTATAGGGTAACTAGTTTTTTTGACCCAGACGATGCCCTAGAAAATCGTATTGTGTTATCTTTTGTATATTTCATTGGATTTGTTGTTTTGGCGTAGATTGCATGTTGTTGTTTTTGTAGGGTTGTGTTTGCTATAAATTATTTTCTTGGGTTAGTTCTTTTTTTTACTGTATGGTTTTTTGTTCATTTTGTGAGAATTTGATATCCCTTTTTTTTCTAAGGAAATGAGTGTTTATTATTGATATACATAATTGAATAAGATCTGTAATGCCTTTCGGACCCACTTGGAATATTTTTTTACATTATAGAAATAATAGTTATAACATTAGTTCCTATTTCATCACTAAGTCTCATATTCTAGAGCATTTTTTGAATAATAGGTTCTTCTTTACCTAAATTTTCTTATAAAATGTATGTGGTACTCTTGCTCGTCGGCAAGCCATACCAATGTATTTTGTCGCAATAAGTCATCCTTGCAAATGTACGCCGCTGCCGCCACCAATCCACCACAATAACATCATTTTTGCCTCAAAGGTTGAGACAACAAATAAAGAGGAATGGTAGGAAGAGGAATTTTTTTAATATAATTATAGGTTGAGGATAAGATATAGCAGTAATGATGAAATTGAAATAAACAAAGAAATTACAAATCGAAGAGCGATTGTAATAAGATATATTTTTTCCTTTTTAATATAAATTGGAGGAAGAGAATAAGGTAAAATATTTAATCGGAGAATTGTATTGGACAAAAAAATCAAACGCACATTGGAAGAGAAAAAGTTTGAGCAGGTTCTTCTTTTCCTAACAAAAATATAGGTAATGAGATATGTAACTTAATAGCCAAAGTAGATCACAAAAAGGAGGTGTAGCCTAGTGGAAAAGTGATGGAATTCTATTTGACAGGTCGTAAGTTCAAACCTTGTTGTATGCATTTTGTATGGCGCTATATCAATAGATGACATGGGGTGACACGTGGCGGGTAGCAACGCTAGCTCACGCTTTTTAATATATATATAGATGATACATACAACTCTATATGTTGTAAATAATCATAAAATATATTTTCTAAAATGGTATTTCATTGAGAATTTATGTCAAAGTCACATGTCAATTAGCGTCATTAATATTTGAATGTTCCTTAGACTTTCATCTGTTAGGGTTTATAATATAACCCTCAGAACTGTATTTATCATTTTCCTAAATTAAATCATACCTTATTATTTGCCCAAGAGACATTTATATGTAAAAGAATGTACCTTTTTGTGTTTTATGGCCGGAAGTTGTGCCGGAAAGGGTTCGGGTACATGCCAAGCAAAAACCCATTGGTCTTCGTTGGGGCCACGATACGCCACCCCGACCTTGGAGCCCTAAGGGGGAGTACCACTGTGCTTGAAAATAGTCTTGGCATCTTTCTCAAGTACGGCGCTAGGACCTCCATCATCAATAAAACCCAGAATAGGTTTCGATCTTCATTAGCTCCAATGTTGCAAATGTTTCATTCTTGAAGGTACCATGAGTCAGCACTTGACTTTGGTCCAAAGCCACTTTGTAATTATTTCGCTATTAATTAAGAGGTTCCTGCATTAATTAAGACACAAAACCAAATAAACTAGTAATACGATGAAAAAATTTAACGAAACTTTGGCAAAAGTTAAAGAGCGGAGACAGTGACGGATCCAGGATTTGGAAGATTGGGGTACGGTTACAAAAGAAATTAATTATTCGGTAATTTTTTTTAAAAAATAAACAGTTAACTATTGCAAACATCAATGTAAACATAAAATTAAATGTTATGTAAATAGTGGATTTTTTGTAAATTATATCCTATGAGTTTTCATATTCTGGAAATGACTTATTACATCATCATCATTACCTTTAAAAAAAAAGGTCTCTTAAAGATGGAGAAGATGAGATAGAGGATTTTTGTGACTCCCTCCACCTCCCTTTGAAAAGAATGTTAGATTATATGAAAATATTCATTATTTTCATATATATCATTTGTATTTATGTAAACTATTTGAGTTAGTCATGTATATCTTTTAGATATTATTGTTTCCTAGTTTATAGGCATTGTTGACTATCTCTTGTAAAGCTAGTATATATTGTTAGGTTGTAACCATTAATCAATGAAGGAATTATCTTCTTTCATGGTATCAGATTGCTAGGGTTTATTTTCCTATTGCTTCCGCCCCCTAGCGCTTCTCACAGTCGTCCGCCCACCCCACCGGACACCATGACCGGATCTTCCTCTTCTTCTTCTCTTTCTTCTTCTCTCTCCAACCTCTCTAATTCTAATATTAAACACAATCTCCCTATTGTTCTTGACATGGAAAACGTGCAATATGCTACATGGGCGGAGCTATTTAAAATTCATGCACGTTCTCACCGCGTCATTGATCATATTATTCCCACGTCCAAAACCAAACCTCCATCTACGGATGATGAAAAGGAGGAATGGTCCACCATTGATGCAACGGTCTTGAAATGGATTTATGGCACTATTTCGGATGACCTTCTCAATACGATCCTTGAGCCTGATTCTACTGCTCAAGAGGCGTGGGAACGCCTTCGGGATATTTTTCAAGACAATAAGCCTTCCCGTGCTGTTACTTTGGAACAAGAATTCTCCAATACGGCTATGGAGGATTTTCCAAATGCTTCGGCGTATTGCCAACGTTTAAAAATGTTGGCCGATCAACTTAAGAACGTAGGTGCTCCTGTCTCAAACAATCGCCTCGTCCTGCAGATGGTTGCGGGTCTTACGGAGGCGTACAATGGAATCGGCACGTTACTCCGTCAAAGTGATCCCCTTCCTCAATTCTACCAAGCCCGATCTATGTTGGTTCTTGAGGAAGCGGGGTTATCAAAGAAGGTGGCCACGGGATCGACCACCTCAGCCATGATGGCGTCTTACCAGGACAGTTCTTCCTCGGATACCGCACTTCACCATCGTCCTTCGAATGGAGGAAAGAAAAACAATAAAAATAACAAAAATGATAACAAGCCCAAAAACGGTGGTGGTGGTGGTGGCCGGAATAATTCCGGCAACGGTGGTCGGCCAGGTGGCCACGGTGGGCAGTCACAGCAGCGTCCACAAGCTGGCGGGTCTTCCTGGCAGCAGCAGGGTCCATTCACGCAATGGGGGGCGTGGGCTTACCCACCTTGGGCCTACCCCCCTTGCCCCTATCCAACTCAGCCATGGACCAGGCCTCATAGTCCTCGACAGCAGCAGCAGTATCATGGTCAGGGGTTCTGGGTCAGTCGCCTAGGCCACAAGCATTCACAGCCGAAGCCCATCCCGTCACAACAGACATTGAAGCCGCAATGCACACTCTTGGGCTTACACCACCTGATCCGAATTGGTACATGGATACGGGAGCGACATCTCATATGACTTCTTCCCAAGGTACTCTAAACTCTTATTTTAATTTGAGCACTTCTAATGGTATAATTGTCGGAAATGGTCATAGTATTCCAATTCGTAGTTATGGGGACGCACATTTACCTTCTACTAATCCCACTTTGACTCTCAAAAATGTCCTGCATGCGCCTAAAATTATTAAAAATTTGGTCTCTGTTAGGAAATTCACTACTGATAATTCTGTCACTGTCGAATTTGATCCTTTTGGGTTTTCTGTGAAGGATTTTCAGACGGGGAGACGCCTAATGAGATGTGAGAGTCAAGGTGCTTTATATCCCATCACCACATTTCCAAATCAAGCCTCCATTCCATCCACCTTTGCTGCTCTTGCGCCCTCCCTTTGGCACGCTCGGTTGGGTCATCCAGGGTCTTCCATTTTAGAGTCTCTTAGACATCGTCATCTTATTGCATGTAATAAAATTAGAAAATCTGATTTTTGTTCCACTTGTCCTCTTGGGAAACAAGTTAAGTTGCCATTTGTTTCGTCTACTTCTAGTACGTTTCTGCCTTTTGACATAATTCATTGTGATATTTGGACATCTCCTGTTTTGAGCTCTTGTGGACATCGTTATTATCTTGTTGTGTTGGATGATTATTCTAATTATTTGTGGACTTTTCCACTTGCTAAAAAGTCACAAGTATTTTCTACATTCCTTCATTTCCGAGCTTATATCCGCACACAATTTGAACGGGAAATTAAAAATATTCAGTGTGATAATGGGCGGGAATTTGATAATGCACCCTTTTGGGAATTTTGCAAAAATAATGGCCTATCTTTTCGTCTTTCTTGTCCATATACTTCTTCTCAAAATGGCAAAGCGGAACGTAAAATTCGAACCATTAATAATGTGGTTCGTACTCTCCTCTCACATGCCTCCCTTCCCTCTTCTTTTTGGCATCATGCGTTACAAATGGCAACATATCTCCTAAACATTCTTCCCAATAAGAAACTTGTCTATGAGTCGCCCCTCCACACTCTTTACCTCAAACGGCCCTCTTATTCTCACATTCGTGTTTTTGGGTGTCTATGCTATCCCCTCTTTCCTTCCACCTCTATTCATAAGCTGCAAGCCCGATCCACTCCTTGCGTCTTCTTGGGATATCCACCAAATCATCGAGGCTATAAGTGTTATGATATCTCCTCACGCAAAATTCTGGTTTGTAGACATGTGGTCTTTGACGAAAATTCCTTCCCCTTTGCGTCAATCCACACACCCACAGCTACATCGTATGACTTCTTGGATCATCTTGGTTCATTGGATCAGCCCATTGCTTTGGCCCAACACCACGCAGCTCATTTGCCTCATTCTCCTGCTTGTCCTGTGCCTGGCGGACCTACTGGGCCTCC
The DNA here is from genome assembly GCA_947645195.1 of Patellifolia procumbens. NCBI lineage: Eukaryota > Viridiplantae > Streptophyta > Magnoliopsida > Caryophyllales > Amaranthaceae > Patellifolia > Patellifolia procumbens. The sequence continues at coordinate 11,209,292 of CANSGD010000972.1, forward strand.
TCCCTTGTCCAGTCCATCTCCGCGTCCGGTCCAGGACCACCCCCCCATTCCTGGCTCAGACCCCCTTCGCTTGCCCAGTCCAACACAGCAGCCCTCGCCCGTTTCTGTTGGGCCTCCAGTCTTCGCTCCTTCCTCGTCTGGGCCTAGTCCACCGAACAGCCCCCCACCTCCCATTCCTCCCAATCTCTCTCGTCAGCCATCCACAAAACGACCCAATCCTCGTCATCCCTCTAGTGCCTCTCGAGCTATCACTCGTGGTCAAAATGGCATTTTTAAGAATAAAACGTTTGTTTCTCTTATTGCCCATGGTGACCGCTCTCCCATTCCCCGTAATCCCGTGTCGGCCCTTCGTGACCCGAATTGGAAACAGGCCATGGATGATGAGTATCATGCTCTAATTGAAAATAAGACTTGGGAATTAGTTCCTCGTCCTCCTGATGCTAATATTATTCGGTCTATGTGGATATTTGCTCATAAAGAAAAATCTGACGGTACTTTTGAGAGGTATAAAGCTCGTCTTGTAGGTGATGGAAAGACTCAAAGGGTGGGCATTGATTGTGGTGAGACATTTAGTCCTGTGGTGAAGCCCGCTACTATTCGGACGGTCCTTAGTCTGGCATTATCTAAGGATTGGCCTTTGCACCAACTTGATGTTAAGAATGCTTTTTTACATGGTGAGCTGAATGAGACGGTATATATGCATCAGCCTGTTGGTTATCGTGATCCGGTCTATCCTGATCATGTCTGTTTGTTGAAAAAGTCCCTCTATGGTCTCAAACAGGCTCCCCGTGCCTGGTATCGCAGGTTTGCAGATTTTGTGATGAAGATTGGGTTTGTTAATAGCAAGTCTGATCATTCTTTGTTTGTCTATCGTAGAGGTACTGACATGGCCTATTTACTCCTCTATGTTGACGACATTATCTTGACTGCTAGTTCTACTGCTCTCCGCAAGTCTATCATTGCTCTTCTTGGCTCTGAATTTGCAATGAAAGACTTGGGTTTGTTGAGTTATTTCTTGGGTATTGCTGTGTCTCGTCATGCAGGTGGTTTATTTTTATCTCAGCTTAAGTACGCTGAAGAGATCATTGAACGAGCAGGCATGTCTGCTTGTAAGCCATCTCCTACTCCAGTTGACACTAAACCCAAACTCAGTACTAAATCTGAGGTTTCTTGCAGTGATCCATCATTATACAGGAGCCTTGCTGGTGCATTACAGTATCTTACATTCTCCAGGCCTGATATCTCTTATGCTGTTCAGCAGATTTGTCTCTTTATGCATCAGCCTATGGAGGATCATATGAGCGCTCTGAAGCGCATTGTTCGATATGTGAAGGGCACACTCGAGTATGGACTGTATCTTTACCCATCCTCCACCACGACTCTCATGTCTTATACAGATGCCGATTGGGGTGGGTGTCCTGATACTCGTCGCTCTACTTCGGGTTATTGTGTTTCCTAGGTGATAATTTGATCTCGTGGTCGTCTAAACGACAAACTACATTGTCCCGCTCCAGTGCTGAATCTGAATATAGGGGTGTGGCAAATGTGGTCTCTGAGTCCTGTTGGTTGCGTAATTTACTAGTTGAGCTTCATTGTCCGATACGCACAGCTACTTTGGTTTATTGTGATAATGTCAGTGCGATCTACTTGTCCGGCAATCCGGTCCAGCATCAGCGTACAAAGCACATTGAGATGGATATTCATTTTGTACGTGAAAAGGTCGCTCGAGGGGAAGTTCGTGTCTTACATGTCCCCTCTCGCTATCAGATTGCAGATATATTTACTAAGGGTCTTCCCTTGGTTTTATTTGAGGATTTTCGGGACAGTCTCAGCGTTCGCCCTCCTCCCGTTTCGACTGCGGGGGTGTGTTAGATTATATGAAAATATTCATTATTTTCATATATATCATTTGTATTTATGTAAACTATTTGAGTTAGTCATGTATATCTTTTAGATATTATTGTTTCCTAGTTTATAGGCATTGTTGACTATCTCTTGTAAAGCTAGTATATATTGTTAGGTTGTAACCATTAATCAATGAAGGAATTATCTTCTTTCAAAGAACTTCACATTTTTGGGACAAGCTTACTTTGCTCCAAAAGATGTGTTTTTGAGGTCTTTTTGGCCCATATTCACCTTAAAAAGACCTATCTATACATATACTATGGGTTGGATCTTCCGTTTTTTGCTTGTTTTTTATTTTTCAAAGTTGTGGTACGCTTGTACTCCAATGTACCCCTGGATCCGCCCTTGAGCGGAGAGACAAAGAGATTGAAGTAGATAGTTACTTTGATATGAAAGAGAAGAATGTTTGTGAGTAGAAGCAAGGTACATGCATGTTATTTATACTCCAATATGCATGGCAATTGCCATTGGTAAACATCTAAAGCAAATAAAAGATCAGATTCCTTTTCTTGATAATAAATGATGTTCTTTCAGTAATGACGAGTTATACTTTCTCTCTACCAATAGTGGTCATGTTTGCGTTTTATTTTCCATAACCAGACACAAATGTGAAATGAAAATCGACCATAATACCTGTTAATAATTGTCTTACTTCTAAGTTCCAATGCAGGGAGGAAGGAGGATTGTTATTACGAGTCATGCTGAAAATTGACTCATTATGATATAATTGTCTGGCAAGAATCCATGTATAGAGTTGCATTACTAAGAACTAGTTATAATGTTCACTTCGTTTATCCGAAGAATTAGAAGCTCAGTATTCAGATAATACTCCAATTTATATTTCATTCTAGCTAATCTAAAACTCCAATGACACAGTACTGAGTACTGACACCACCACAACTTTTAGTACTTTTTTCAAACAACTCCGCCTGTGAGTGTCTGTGTGATATTCACTGCTGGTCTCAAGCCCGGATAAAGGAGGAGATTTGCGGTAGGTTTGGGGCGGCCATCGTAAAACATAGCCCCATATCATGACATGAATCGACAAATGAAAAACATGGGGGCGTTCCGTACTCAGCGACGCTCTACACTTCATAGACCCGTGTGTAGTGATAAGTATGCAAGGGTTGCTAGGTCGTCGCCCGGAAGCGGTGCGCCATCCCGGCGCCCGGGGGTGTCAAATATGCAAGGGTTACTGCATCAGGGACGGGTGCGGGTAAAGAAGCTAGTCCAGAGTAGTGGTAGTGGTAGGGGTAGTAGGATGCGCTTTGGAACATGGAACATTGGCTCTTTGACGGGAAGATCGGCGGAGGTGGTGGAGGTTATGAGGAGGCGAAAGATTCACATAATGTACCTACAAGAGACTAAGTGGGTTGGTGGAAAAGTAAGAGAACTAGCCCCATGGGGTTATAAGCTTTGGTACTCCGGAAAGGATAAGAGTAGGAATGGAGTAGGCATCATTATTGATAAGGAATATATTGATGATGTGGTGGAAGTTTCGAGGAAGAGTGACCGCATTATGAGTATCAGGCTAGTATTAGGAAGTGAGACGGTGACTATCATAAGCGTATATGCGCCGTAAGTGGGATTGGAAGCATTTATCAAACAACAATTCTGGGAGAATTTAGAGGAGGTTGTGCAACGAGTGCCTATTAGTGAAAAATTGATCATTGGTGGGGATCTTAACGGACATGTGGGCACTAGTCGAGTTGGCTTTGAGAGCATTCATGGAGGTTTTGGGTATGGGGAGAGAAATGAAGCTGGAAGTGGTATCTTGGATTTCGCATTTGCATATGATCTTAGTATTATGAACACTTGGTTTGAGAAAATAGAATCTCACCTTGTGACGTATAGGAGCGGAAGTAACGCGAGTCAGATTGACCTATTTTTAGTAAGGAATGCTTGGCGGAATAGTTATACAAACTGCAAGGTGATACCGGGTGAGAGCGCAGCCACCCAACATAGACTAGTCGTGCTTGATTCCCAGGGTAGGGAGTCTTTAAGAAAGCGAAGACCCAATGTGGAGCCGCGAATCAAGTAGTGGAAGCTCCAAGGGGAGCACAAAGAGAACTTCTTAGCTAAGATGGATAGTAAAGATATTTGGTCTTGTAACACGGAAATGAATGTAGATTCGACATGGACAAAGATAGAACTTAGTATAAAGGAAGTGGCGAAAGAGGTCTTTGGAGAATCTAAAGGAACTATACGATCGAGTAAGGACACATCTTGGTTGAACGAGGAGGTGAGACAAGCGATAAAAATCAAACGAGAAGGTTGCAAACTTTGTGGAAAAGATAGAAGCGATATGAACTATGAGAAGTACAAAGAGGCTCGAAAAGAAGCCAAGAAGGCAGTACGAGAAGCTAAAGCAAAGGTAAACCAAGAGCTTTATGCAATTGGATACGAAAGAAGGGGAAAAAGACATTTATAGAATTGCGCGTATGAGGGACAGGAAGACAAGAGACATAAGAAAGGTAAAATGCGTGAAGGGTGTGGACCAAAGAGTGCTTGTGGAGGATGAGGAGATGAAGGATAGATGGAGGTCGTACTTTGATACCTTGTTCAATGGTGATAAAGCACAAGACATCGGGGATGTACACATCCCGCCAAGTATGTTAAATCGACAGTTTTTAAGGAGGATTCAAAATGGAGAAGTCGTTGCAGCATTAAAAAATATGGGATTGGAGAAAGCTACGGGGCCAGATGGCATACCTATCAAAGTCTGGAGATGTTTAGGGGGGAGAGGAATCGAAGGGCTGAAAACAAAATGCCATTAGAGTGGAGAAAGAGTACTTTGATTCCTTTGTATAAGAACAAAGGCGATGTACAAGATTGTACCAACTACCGAGGAATCAAACTAATGAGGCATACGATGAAACTCTGGAAACAAGTGATTGAGCAAAGACTTTGGAAACATGTGAAGATATCAGAGAACCAATTTGGATTTATGACAGGAAGATCGACTATAGAGGCCATCCACCTCATGAGACAGACAATGGAACATTACCGTGATAGAAACAAGGAACTACATATGGTTTTCATTGATTTGGAGAAGGCATATGATAGAGTACCAAGAGAAATACTTTGGTGCACGTTGGCAAAGAACGGTGTTCCACAAATATATAGATATCATCAAGGATATGTATTAGGGGGCAACTACGAGTGTGCGGACTATGGTGGGGAGGACAGAAGAGTTCCCTATTACGATCGGAGTGCATCAAGGTTCTGCACTTAGCCCCTTTCTCTTTTCTCTAGTCATGGACGAACTGACGAGGACAATTCAAGATGATATAACGTGGTGTATGATGTTTGCGGAAGATATTGTGTTGATTGATGAGACAAAGGAAGATGTTGAGAGTAAGTTGGAATTGTGGAGGCATACATTAGAAGCCCATGGTTTTAGATTGAGCAGAAGTAAGACGGAGTATATGAAGTACAAGTTCAGTGGGGTTACAAGTAGCGAGGCAGGGGCGGTCACTTCGGATAGCAAAGTGGCCCAAGGATCGAACATCTTCCTTTACCTTGGATCCATTCTCCAAAAGGATGGAGAACTGGAGGGAGACGTGGCTCATAGAATTTACGTGGGTTGGTTAAAGTGGAAAAGCGCCACCGGATTCCTTTGTGATTCCGGCATTCCCAAAAGATTGAAGGGAAAGTTCTACCGTACGGTATTTAGGCTTGCTTTGTTATATGGCACCGAATGTTGGGCGGTGAAACAATGCCACGTTCATAAGATGAACGTGGCGGAGATGCGTATGCTGCGGTGGATGTGTGGTCACACAAGGAAGGACCGATTAAGAAATGAAGTGATTCGGGAAAAAGTTGGAGTTGCATCCATTGAAGAAAAGATGAGGGAGAATCGGTTAAGATGGTTTGGACATGTGAAAAGGAGATCAGGTGATGCACCGGTGAGAAGAATTGAAGAGTGGAGGAGTAATCAAATTGTAAGGGGCAGGGGAAGACCTAAGATGACTTGGATGAATGTAATTGAAAGTGATATGAGGCTATTTGGGATTGAGGAGAGCATGACGTTGGATAGAAGTGGGTGGAGGGGCAGTATCCATGTGGAGGAAGGGGTGTGACAACTGCATTTATTTGTTTTTCTCAATTGTGTTGGTTTAAAAACTTTTTGTTGAAAACCTCTTTTAAAACTTTTTGGTGTAAACCTTGTTTTCAAAAACTTTTTTAAAAATTCTTAAAACTTAAACCCTTTTAAAAAACTTTTTATAACTCTTGTCGATGTCATCTCCTTTGGCAACGGTTTCAGTTGACGATTCATGTTAGCCGACCCCAAATCACTTTGGGAATAAGGCTTAGTTGTTGTTGTAATATATGATTCAAACGTTAGTTTCATTGTTTTTAGGGAGTCAGTTTTCTAAGTCTAAGTTAGTGGGTAGTTTAGAGAGTTCCATATTTGAAGTAGTTCCTAGTTAGTAGCAATAGTTGTTGACTTATTCATAATCATGTTATTTATTGTTATGTTTTAGGGGAACGTTGTGGCGATGATTAGTGGGAGCATGATCTGCACCTTCTTTGTTTTTAGTTGCTACAGTTTAGCAAGTAGTATATTGTTTGTAGCCTATTTAATGGGCAAAGCTTTTATTGTTGAAGATATGAGAAAAGCAAAACAATGGAGTAGCTTTCGCTTCTTACGCCAAATTTCTTCATCAAACTTTCTTATTTATTTACTTCATCATAACAAATATTTTGATCTTAATAAATAAATTTACGATATCCATGTTAAACTGATTACCTGAATTCAACATAATCTGCAATCAATATTATAAATGCAACATCAATACCACATTAGTGCAATTTCAAGCAAGTTATACCAAATTCGCTATGTTTGTGAGGATGGTAAAAACGATTCATACTTTCTATTAAAGGGAATAGTAGTGCGTTTTTACTAGGATAACACATCAAGTAAAACCCACTTACCATTAACAAAATAATAGACTTGAGTTTATCTCTGGCTTTTGATGATCTGAAACCACCTATTAAGCAAACAGGATTTTCTTCGCCGCAAAGTGCAGGAAAATTTAATCCTGTCAAGAGTGGTACTTGTTTGCTAGACGATTCATTCTCAAACTTCTTCGTCCTGACTAGCAGTAATCTTGTTCTTCTTTTAAGAGACCAAGTTCTTGATCAGCAGACTCTAAATCTCTAACAGATATTCCTGCTTTTAGTATTTGTCTTTCTCCATTTGATAACCATCCCACTATAGCTGGAAGTGCATCAACCCCTGACCTTTTGGCCTCCGCATCAGATACATCGTAAACCTGTAAAGAGAAACTGCACATTTAAAGTGCGCTCATCTTATTAAGCGAAGACACTAAAAGATATTCTACAGCAAATCAGCAATTGTCACCACTGAATGTATATTTAAATTCCAAATTGTGCTATTTTGTGTTGGTTTCCAAACCAACTAACGGATTCCGTTAATTAGTTCCGCTACTTGGTATGGAAAACACTACAAAATACTTAAACTTGTATTTATTTTTGTGATTTTGGTGACAAAATATGGCGAAATTCTAATTGTGGTACTCACAAACGGTAGTAATGGATGGATTTTGTCAGTTGGTATGGAAACCAACACGAACTAGAACAAGTTGGTATTTTAAACATACATATTCGCAAAACATTGGATATTTATTTTCAAGATGAGCTAAAATCTTGGTATTTTATGACAATTTTTCCATATATTAAATAGAGTCCACAAAGTGTTCTCGAGATCTATTTACCAATAAATTTCCCTTCATTCTTTATAAATAAGTATATAATACATTGGGATATTGCAAGCGTAGCGCGCTGTACAACAACTAGTTACAATAAAAGCGTAATTTGTAACTAAATTGGTACAAGGAATTAAGTAGCATATGCATGCATAGTATTGAGTTTGGTTGTTACCAAAAGTCTAAGACCACAACCAACGTGCAATACTAATCAGTACTAGATTCACAATCATTTAAGTGCAATATAGTTAAAGGAACTCATTCTTTCACAAAATAAAATTTATAGATTAGTGGCCGAAGCTAACATTACATATATATAGTACTTGATAACAGAAATAAGAACAATGTCATCTTGACTTATTTATTATAAGTATGCGAATGGCACGCATATATTTAGAGTGTAAGTGACAACCACTTAGTTCTTAGGAAGGTTGAGAAATGAAACAGTAAGCTCGGCGTTGGTTCCTTTAGGGGTGATATAAACCTTAAAGTAACGAGGATCCACATTACTCTCGATGGTTACTTCATCTAACTCCTTTCCAATGTTTTCATAGTCAATAGACACTCCTGCTTCCACGTGCTTAGCTAACACCTGGTATAAATTAAGCAAAATTATGAACATTATATTTTCTTAGAATAATTTTAGAGATCAAATTTTAGAATTAATGAAGCGACGGGTGAAGTTTTTTTTAAGTTAATACACATAGGAAGTAAATATTCGTAATTAAATCAAAATCATCCCTTGTTTACACCAAAGGTATTTAACAGAAAACCTACCCTGTTGGGTGCTGGAGGTGTTGAAGGTTCGGGTACAATCCATCCTAAAACCCATTGGTCTCCGTTGGGGCCGCGGTATGCCACCATGACCATGGAGCCCCCAGGAGGGGTACCACGGTGCCTGAAACTAGTCTTGTCACCGTTCTCAAGTATAGCCGCAGGACCTTTATCTTCAAAAAACCCAGAATAGGTTTTGATCTCAATTAGTTCCAAATTTGCAGATGTTTCATTCGTGAAGGTACCTCGCACCCGCACTTGACTTTGCACCGAAGCCATTTCGTAGTAATTATTATTAGTTACCTGCATCAAAACCCAAAATTAAATAAATTAGTAATAAGAAGATGAAAGAAGTTAAGGAAAGTTTGGCACAGGGCCGGTAAAGGGCAGAGAGACAAAGAGATTGAAGTAGAACCTTTGATAAGAAAGAGAAAAATGTTTGTGACTTGTGACTGAGTAGAAGCAACGTACATGCATGTCTATTTATAGTCCAACATGCATGGCATTGGTAAACATCAAGGCAAATAAAGATCAGATTCCTTATAGATAAAGATGATGGGCTCTTTCAGCAATGAAGAGTTATACTTCTTCTGTGCCAATAGTAATCATCCTTGCTTTTTTCCCATTAAAAGCCAAGAAGGTGGAATGAGAATCGGTCTCAAGGTCTCTTAAGACTGAGAGGAACGCTCTAAACAACTAAGCTATTCCTTACTCTCATCATGTTTGATTTTTATAATTAACAAGATAACACTTTAACTGTAAAATAAAACTATATTGATAAACTTATTAGGAGCGATTATCCACAACCACGTTATTTAAACAACCGACCACCTTATATCTATAGTTTTTGTTAGAATAAAACCAAAGTGAGCCATAATACGTTCATAACTTTCGACGTATGTGCTGTCAATCATTAACTTTAGTTGGTTTTCTCCATAACTTTTCAAAGTACGACCACCTTATATCTATAGTTTTTGCTAGATTATCCTTACATTTTACCTATGTAGGTTGCCGCCTCTCAGGTGAACAACCATTGTCTCCAAACACCAAAGATTGGGAGAGTGGGGGAACAAGCCAAAGTTTGTTGGTGGATTAAGGGGCGGATATTTCAAGGTGCGAATAGGGGCATGTTCTTGAGTAGTTTTATTAAGTTACTAATTATAAAAGTTAAAATTTTCCAGTACATATGTATACAAGTTTGTGGCTTGGTGATGTAGGATATTTATTTTGACAAGGGGTTTGAGGTTCAAATTTGTCACCTTTATTCTTTGTATCCAAGATTTCTCACTACTTGGTTAGAGCCCCCACACGCCGTAACATATTGCGGGAGTGAGAAACAGTCGAGCCTGATCAAGTTTTTATATCTCAACTCGTCTCGTCAAGATCTCGAGTCGGTCCCAATTGAGTAGATTTTTGACCGAGTTTTGACCAATATGAATGAGTTCGAGTCAATCGAGTTTGACTCAAGCCTATCTTGAGTGATTTTCGAGTTCTCTAGTAGTCTCCTTTACACACATAAGGTATAGTGTATGTCAAACTGAATATTTTAACCCTCGCTTGATTAGCATCCCAAAATCTGGGGGCAATTAAATTAACTTAATGGGTGAGGCATAAGCACCAAAATTTTTGACCGAAATTTTTAGTATGTTATCAACTTTTGTGTTCAATTAGTTTATTTAATTATTTGGAAAATTTGACGCCAACAGTCCAAACTATTGGCCATCTTCTATAAACAAGCCAAACTATTGATAATCCAGGAACAGTCCAAACTATGACACCCATCTTCCATAAACAGTCCCAGTTACCTGATAACCTGTTGTAGCAGGTAAAAAAAAATTTCTTTTTTGTTTGTTTTAATAACCTGATTTAACTTTAAAAAAACAAAAAAAAACACCCCACCACCTGCCAGCCCCCTTCCCATCACCCACACCACCACAAACTCCATTATTACCACCACAAACAAAAACAAAACATTCCCCCCACCCCACTCCCTGCCAACCACGGATTCACCCCCACCCCTTCCCAAATACATGGACAAACTCGTCGTTACAACCAACGTCATGAGAAAATTTTGTTAACAGGTGGCCATATTAAAAATGTTAAGGAAAGAAGTGGTGGTTAGCTTTTAAAAATGAAAATGAGGTGATTATTTTAAATGGGTACAAAATGCAGGTGATTATTACCAATTTTTCCTATTGCCTAGGTGTACTAACCGCAAGGTTCAATTTGCAATTTTTATTTTTTGTAATGGGGACATTTCAAAGTCCTAATCAAGGTCCTCTACATGGACTACATCACCCTCCTCTCTGTATTCTTCTGGTAAGTGGAGACTTTATTTTGGCATCTCATTATAAACATCTATATTAGTAGTATTCTATTCGAAAAAAAATTGACTGAGTAATGGCATCCTTTATCATACGGACAGTTAGGTGTTTGGTGGCGGTCCAGTCATTTTGGATTCCAACCTCATCGACTTGGGTCATTTCGGGTTTGCCTAAAGGTGGCAATCGGATCGATTCTCTAGATCGATCTGGGCGGGTCAGATCGAATTTCTAGTCGGGTCGGGTCGGGTCCTGACCGAGCCGATGCATAGGGATGAAGTATATTGTTATAGTTTAATCTGTTCTCCCTTTCAAATTCGTTCCAATTGTGTTATTTTTTTTGATGGAACTCTATATTTTGCGGATTATTTTCTAGACTATATTTTTATTCATATACCATGTGATTCGGATATTATCACCTAAAGAAAACTTTAAATTTACCTTTTTCCCGAGACAAACAAAATAGTAAACTGTTATGAGGAGTATTACATCTACGATTTACATACTAAAAAAACTAATATTGAAAATTAAAAGAGTATAATTATAAATTATAAATTTATATATAGATTTCATGATAAATATCAAGTCAGATCAATATTGGGTCGGGTCTGGGTTTCGAGTCTCAAGTGGTCGATTTCAAGTCTCGGGTCAACGCAACTTTGTCAGGTCTAGGTTTGCATGTCGGGGATCAAGTGGTTATCGGGTCGATTTAAGAATATATAAGAGTATTATTAATTTGATATAGCTATAATACTAAGAGTAGTATTTGTTTAAGGAAAAATTGCTTCTAATAATGCAACCTTTTGGCGATTCGCAAATAATAATGCAACCTTTCGATTAATCTGGAATAATGCAACCTTTATACCCATTTAGTTTAAATAACTCAGATGACCGGTGACCTGAATAACCGGTAATTTTTGAATTAAAAATTTTTATTTTAATTAATAATTAAATAAACTTTAAAAAAATCTAAACTAAACCTAACCCACCCCCCACCCACGACCACCAACCTACACACCTCCACCCATTGCCACCGACCCAACCCACCACCCACTGCCACCGATCCAACCCACCACCCACCCAGTGATCATAACTGTATTAGAAACTCAGATTTTTCACAGGCATTTCAACCAAAAATCTCTCCGCTTCTTCCATCAATCCACATTTGTGGTATATGTCAGCATAACCAAAAACTGGAAATCCTCTAGTGATCAAGGATACATGGATTTGAGTGCCCCAAGAAATATCCCTAATAATGCTACATGCTTTGAGTACAGAGGTAAATGTAAACTCATCAGGTTTCACACCTACTTTCTGCATTTTCTCAAAAAAATCTATAGAACTCCTGCCTTCAGCTTGCAAGCTATACCCAGCTATAATAGTATTTCAAGCTATAAGATTCGTCACACCCGTTTCGTTAAAAGCTCGAGCTGCATCTCCCATCTTCCCACACTTTGCATACATATCAACAATAGAATTACCAACAACAGGAAAACATTGATACCCGGATTTTACACACAAGCCATAAACTTGCATTCCCTTTTCAGAAATAACCAAAAGACTACATGCCTTAAAACAAGAAGAGAAAGTGTACTCATTTGGTCTATCATCAGAAAAACCAATTTCATAGAAATCGACAATGCACCTTCAGCATCACCTTGATGCAAAAACCCACATATAAGAGAGATGTCCAAGAAACTACATTTCTTTAAAGCATCCCATCAAACATCTTATATGCATTATCCAATCTTCGTCATCTACTGTACATATTAACAAGATCATTGCTTATAATCATATCAGACCAAAAAACGATTTTAAGAACAGTTGTATGAGCTTGCATCCCTTGTTCTATGAACTGTATTGAAGGTGGGGACAGAAGAAGGAGAGAGGAGGAAGCGGTTGCCGGCGGTCTGGGAATTGGAGGTATTGATGGTTGCCGACGGTCGGGTGTAGGAAGTATGACTGGTAGAATATAAAACTTATATGTGAAATTGCTGTGCCGTGATATGATCACTGCCCTAAAGTTGAAATTGCCCCGCTACGAACATACGGACTCGTGGCAAACAACCTCCAGGGTTAACACAACACTGACTCGCCGGTGAAGTACAGAGAGACAGTTTAAGAACGCTCTTAATATTGCCCAGTGTTTGAGAGAGATTAACAGAGAGAAGTATGAGAGGATAATTTTCTGTGTGTTAAAAACTGTGCCAGGAAGGGGGTATATATAGGGACAGAAGAAGGGAAAACTGACTCCTAAAACCGTGTTAAAAACGGTAATTAATGGGCAAAGGAAACTGCCCACTAACGGCTAGTGGAAGCAGTCAATAAGGAGTGGATTCAGGAATTGACTGATTCCATAACAGTCATATAAGGATGACAGATTTTTCCAGTAAAAATTTTGTTAAGTTAAGTTATTTCCCAAAGCCCATGGCCCATGGCCCACGGCCCGGTCCGGGCGGGCGGCGGCGGCGCGCGTGTGTGGACTAGCCCAATCAAGAGCCCAACCACAAAAGCCTACCAAGTCACCAACTCAATAGATACTAGGAACATAACTATTAATAAACTCACCACTCACCTCTTATTCTTCCTATATGGGATCCCCAACTCTTCATATTCTTTTGAAGCAACTCAAGAGTTTTTGTATTACTCTTCTCACAAACTCCAACAATCCCCCACATGATTCAAAAGAAGAGACAGAAAGAAACGGGGCTGAAAAAGAAGATTTGAGCAATAGATACTCAGTTTTGTAAGCATCAATATCTTAGAGACTTGAATTGATACCCAGTGCATACAAGTATGTCATATTGTCGTATTAGGTAGATTTCTCTTTGAACCTTCTACGGAGTTCATAATCAATACTTGCGCACTAAACCTTTTTCAAAATAAGAAACGTTCTCGCGATATATATATAAGTGCCCCCACAATACCTGGATTTTCATGAATGCTCTAGAGATCCTAAGCCTTAGGGATCTCATAGGGGATTGGACGTAACCCCCACATTCACATAGGTAAGTTCATCAAGTTTGTACTGTTTCAAACCACCTTCTCAAGGCTATGAACTTATTAAGAGTATTTTACTCATCCTTACACATTTTACAGTAAAAAACAAATACTACATCACTTTTATTAATATAGGAATGGTAGTAGTATCTACTACTTGAGTTCTTTTATGACTTAGTTTGACCCTTGAACTTAGAAACTTTCTAAGAAGGGTATCCATCATAATTCACTCCGCAATAGGCTTTAAACTCATTCCTTGTGCCGACTGTAGCACCATTTTTCTACAAAGGCCTTTGGTGAGAGGATCTGCAATATTCCTCTCTGACTTTACAAACTCGAGTGAAATTACATTATTTCTAATTAGATTTCTAACTATAGCATGCCTCAAGCGAATATGCCTCCTCTTTCCATTATAGGCTTGATTATTCGCGACCCCAATTGCAGCTTGTGAGTCACACCGCATTGAAACTGATGGAGCTGGCTTCCCCCACAATGGAATATCAGCTAGCAAACTCCTTAACCATTCAGCTTCCTGTCCTGCCAATTCTAAAGCAATAAATTCAGATTCCATAGTAGATTTGGCAATACAAGTTTGCTTTGATGATTTCCATGATATAGCTCCACCAGCAAGAGTAAAAACAAAGCCACTAGTAGATTGAATCTCATCATTATCAGACACCCAATTAGCATCACAATATCCTTCTAGAACACAAGGTGTTCTTTGATAATGCAAACCCCAATTGATAGTGCCTTTTAAATACTTCAACAATCTAATCAAAGCACCCCAATGCTCCTGATTAGGATTGTGAGTATACCTACTCAATCTACTAACAGCATAAGCTATATCCGGTCTAGTATAGTTCATCAAGAACATTACACTACCAATAATTTTAGCATATTGTTCTTGTGATATACTATCTCCTTTATTCTTTTTCAAATGAATACTAGAATCATATGGAGTTTTCATAGGAACACAATCATATTGATCAAACTTCTTTAAAATTTTCTCAATATAATGAGATTGATTTAAAGATATGCCATATGACGTTCTAGTAATCTTTATCCCAAGAATAACATCAGCCTCTCCTAAATCCTTCATTTCAAAACACGAATTTAGGAAACTTTTAGTTGCATTCACTATGTCTATATTGGTCCCAAAAATCAGCATATCATCCACATATAGACATATGAAAACACAACCAATACCATCTGTTTTGGAATAAACACAAGCATCAGAATCATTTACTAAAAAACCATTTGAAGTAATAGTTAGATGAAATTTATCATACCATTGTTTTGGTGCTTGTTTTAAACCATACAAAGATCTAATGAGCTTGCATACCTTGTCCTCTTGACCAAGAACAACACATCCTTCAGGTTGCTTCTTATAGATCTCTTCAATTAGCTCACCATTCAAAAAAGCAGTTTTCACATCCATTTGATGCACAACAAGATCATGAATGGATGCAAGTGCAATTAATGCTCTAATAGTGGCTACCTTGGTCACTGGTGAATAAGTGTCAAAAAAGTCTAGACCTTTCTTTTGGTGATGTCCTCCAACTACAAGTCTAGCTTTATACTTGTCTAATGTCCCATCAGGCTTGCACTTCTTAGTAAAAATCCACTTACTACTCAAAGCCTTATAACCCCTAGGAAGGTCAGTCAAAATCCATGTGTTTTTACTCATAATAGACTCTATTTCACTGTTAATAGCCTCCATCCAAAAACTAGAGTCAACAGATCTCATGGCCTCCCCAAAAGTTCTAGGGTTCTCTTCCAATATAAAAGCACTTACTCTTTGCTCATCTAGAAATCCTTTTTCAGCTAGGAAAGAAGTAATGAAGTCAGGTCCATAACTAGTCTCAGTTCTAGTTCTTTTACTCCTTCTAGGTTCTAAAGTCTCACTAGATGATGCAATGTTATAATGCAAAGTAGAAGAAGATGCAACAGGCAAGCATGTTTGTACACTAACTTTCATAGGAAAAATATGCTCAAAGAATTCTACATCCCTTGACTCTCTAATAGGACCAAAGCCAGAAGCATCCTTAAGAATAAGTCTATATGCAGCACTGTTAGAAGCATACCCAATAAAGATTCCATCAACAGTCTTAGGTCCAATCTTACTCCTTTGAAAGTCAGGAAGTCCTAATTTTCCCAAGCACCCCCACACTTTAAGGTAACCCAAATTAGGTTTAAAACCTTTCCACAATTCATAGGGAGTCTTATCTAACTTCTTATGGGGAACTCGGTTAAGCACATAGCAAGCAGAAAGAATTGCCTCCCCCCACATGTTAGTAGGCATCCCTGAACTTATAAGCATAGCATTCATCATATCCTTAAGAGTCCTGTTTTTTCGCTCAGCTATTCCATTTTGTTCAGGTGTATAGGGAGCTGTAACCTCATGTATAATTCCATTAGATTCACAAAATTTCTTAAGTGGAAGTCCATCATATTCTCCACCCCTATCTGATCTCACTCTCTTTATCTTAAGGTCTAACTGGTTTTCTACTTCGGCTTTATAAATAAGAAATTTCTCTTCAGCCTCATCTTTCGTACTTAACAAGTAGACCTTAGTATAACGTGAGAAGTCATCAACAAAAGTAATATAATATCTCTTCCCTCCCCTACTCATAGAGTTCTTAAAGTCACCTAAGTCACTATGGACTAGTTCTAATAGGGTCGAGGAACGAGAAACACTCTTGTTGAATGCTTTCTTAGGGTGTTTGGTCTCTAAACATACTTCACATTTGTCAAAAGAGGTATTGCTAAAGTCAGAAATAAGACTAAGTCGTTTTAGCCTTTTAATGGATGCAACATTCACATGACCTAGTCTAGAATGCCATAAAGAAACAGACTCAGCAATATAAACGGAAGCAGTAGAAATTTTATTATCAGAAATTACATCCAAAACAAAGAGTCCAGCATTACAAAATCCTTTACCCACAAAATCACCATTTCTGGTTAATACAAGTCTGTCAGATTCAAAAGTTAATTTAATTCCAGCCTTGTTTAAAAGTGCACCAGATATGAGGTTTCTGCGGATATCAGGAACATGCAAGACATTTTGCAAAGCAATGGTTTTTCCAGAGGTTAACTTTAGAAAAACCTTTCCTTTGCCTAACACACTCACAGTGCTTGAGTTGCCCATGAAGACACATTCTCCTTCTGAAACTTTATCATAAGTCTGGAACATTTCCTTGCTTGAGCAGATGTGGCGGGTAGCTCCAGTGTCCACGACCCATTCAGAAATGTTGCTAATCAGGTTCACCTCGGACACCATAGCAGCAATAATGTCATCTTCAGCAAGGTTGACTTGTGCTTTGTTGTATTTTGGTTTGGTGACAGCAGCATTTGAAGAAGCCTGTTTGTTTCTACAATCCCTAGCAGCATGTCCAAATTTACCACAAACACAGCAGTTACCCTGAAATTGCTTCTTACCCTTAAACCCATTACCATTCTGCCTAGTTCCGTGAACATGGTTCTGACTTTTACCCTTTTTCCCTTTTCCAGAATTTTTAGACTCAATAAGGTTGGCTAAAGTGGAAGAATGGTCAGTCTTTCCTTTAGTCTGAATTCGGTTTTGTTCCTCAACCTTAATGTGGGAAACTAATTCCTGAAGGGTGAAGTCTTTTTGTTTATGTTTCATAGAGTGAACATAGGTCTCCCAAGAGGGTGGCAGTTTCTCTAAAAGGCAATTAGCTTGAAATAAATCAGGAATAACCATACTTTCAGCAGCAAGTTCAGCACACAAATGTTCATAGTCATGGACTTGGTCTAAAACAGGTTTGTCATCAGTCATAGTAAATTTTAACCAACGACTACAGGCATATTTCTTAGTCCCAAAATCATCTAGTCCATACTTAACCTTAAGTGCATCCCAAATATCCTTTGCCTTTTTCGACTTACTATAAATCATATATAAAGGAGCAGTCATATAATGCAATAACATTCCCCTACATGTTTTATTATCTTTCTCAAAATCCCTAACTGCGTCAACAGGAGCAGCATCAATAGTTAAGCAGTAATCTACCCCAATTTGGCCTAAAAAGAATTCCATTTTATCAGACCACATAATATAATTTTTTCCATCCAAAGGGTCTAATTTCGACATATCAGGAACAAAGGGGTTGACAGAATTAAGAGGAACAGCAACAGGAATACCAGTCATAATAACAGTATAAAAAACGGAAAGATTTCAACTTTAGATTGTAGGAAGTATGACTGGTAGAATATAAAACTTATCTGTGAAATTGCTGTGCCGTGATATGATCACTGCCCTAAAGTTGAAATTGCCCCGCTACGAACATACGGACTCGTGGCAAACAACCTCCAGGGTTAACACAACACTGACTCACCGGTGAAGTACAGAGAGACAGTTTGAGAACGCTCTTAATATTGCCCAGTGTTTGAGAGAGATTAACAGAGAGAAGTATGAGAGGATAATTTTCTGTGTGTTAAAAACTGTGCCAGGAAGGGGGTATATATAGGGACAGAAGAAGGGAAAACTGACTCCTAAAACCGTGTTAAAAACGGTAATTAATGGGCAAAGGAAACTGCCCACTAACGGCTAGTGGAAGCAGTCAATAAGGAGTGGATTCAGGAATTGACTGATTCCATAACAGTCATATAAGGATGACAGATTTTTCCAGTAAAAATTTTGTTAAGTTAAGTTATTTCCCAAAGCCCAAGGCCCATGGCCCATGGCCCACGGCCCGGTCAGGGCAGGCGGCGGCGGCGCGCGTGTGTGGACTAGCCCAATCAAGAGCCCAACCACAAAAGCCTACCAAGTCACCAACTCAATAGATACTAGGAACATAACTATTAATAAACTCACCACTCACCTCTTATTCTTCCTATATGGGATCCCCAACTCTTCATATTCTTTTGAAGCAACTCAAGAGTTTTTGTATTACTCTTCTCACAAACTCCAACATCGGGGAATTGGAGGGGGTGTAGTGGCTGGGGGAGGGTGGGTTTATTAGAACCAATTATTAGCTGACACGTGTCTCATTGAACCTATTCTTCAGGTTATAATTGGTTTTATCTGGTTTTGACCTATTTAAAATAAATGGGGTATAAAGGTTACATTATTCCAGAATAATCGAAAAGTTGCATTGTTATTTGCGAATCGCCAAAAGGTTGCATTATTAGAAGCAATTTTTCCTAATTATAAAAATACAAAATAAAAATAATAAAGTTTGGGTGAATTCAGGTATATCATGGGTTTTATTCAGTTCAGATCAGGTTTTGGTCAGTTAAGTTCGAGTTAATAATAGATCGGGTCGGTTCGGCTTTCAGGTCAAAATCGATTTAGGCCAGCTCGGGTTAGCTTCTAGTCAATCTAGTTTTGGATCAGCTTCGGTTTAGATTGGTTCGTTTTAGGTTAAGATCGGTGTGAGATTGTGTAATTCTCCCTAACGAGAGTATTATCATAAATGAAATATATATATATATATATAGTCAGGTTCTGTTAAAAACCTATGCTTTGCTGAAAACTGAAAATTGACAGTCCTGAATGAAAAAATAAGGGGGGTACATATAAGATTTGTAAGGGTACATATTAGGATGAAAGGGTAAGCGTGTGATAAGTGATATTTATACCAATCTAAACCCCCCTTTTCCCCCTTGTTTAGAGTCTTTTATTCTCTTCTTTTTGCATTTTCTAGCCTATTTTGCTTATTTTATAATAATTGAGTAAATTATAACTCATTTGTAAATAGTAGCTATTTTAGTTATCTTTTTAAGGTCTGATATTTATTTCTTATGTGTTTAATGTTTAAGGATCGACATTGAAGGTTTGCATCCCTCCCACCGAGTTTAGCGGAGTACATTGGAACAAAAGAACACGTTTTGGAAGTGATTGTGCATAGGGTCAAGTTGAAATGGACATATCTCTCAGCTCACTAAACATTTTCAGGTGATTCCAATTGGCGATGAAAGCTTGTCTCGAGAGCTTTCCAATGACTGGTCATAAGCCCGACTCCGATAAAAGACGAGAGAGATATGGTCATTGGAAGGTGAGCTGTCTGCCCAGCGGATGCGGAGCGGGCGCTCCACTATGTACTGGAGCGGGCGCTCCAGATTTTCAGCAGGATCAGTTTGTGCTTAAAATCCTGGAGCGGGCGCTCCAAAGGGTTTCTGAGGCCTTTTTGCTCGTTTTTCGTATGTAAATGGGGGAGGTATAAATACCTCTCCCCAACTTTTAGATAGCATTTTTAAGCATATTTCCTTAGTTTCAAAAACCCTAACTTAGTTTTTAGAGAGTAGAAGTCATTTATTGCTTTTGGTTGGTGATTTTGAAGAATTGAAGGTCCATTAATGGTAGTTTAATGTTTGTAAGTTGATTTTTATCTTCTATTTCAATTAATCTTTAGTATCATTTGCTCTATTTTTGTCTTTTGGTGTTGAATTCCTTCTCTTGCAATTATTGTTGCTTTAACTTGCTTGTTTTCTACTTGCTTTAACTTTTAAAATGGAATCCTTGATTGGAATGTGTATTAGTATGAATTATGAGTAGTCCACTTTCTAGGGTTTGGGCCAAAACCCTCATTAAGGCCATGGTTTGTGCTTGAATTTAGTGATTCATGTTTAGGGTTGGTTGTTGAACAAATGGGGTGCTTCATTGTATGCTTTTGTGATTGATCACCATAGAAGTTGTTTCCAATCTTTACAATGAAGGATCGAAAGATGAAGTTGTATGAGATTCCCCTTTGTTTACTTGACTAAATGGCCATGAAAATAGGAAGTTCTGGTCTTGAGTCAATTGTGTCACTTGTTCTTAATCCTTAGGCTAGGGTTAATGCCATGAAAATAGGAATTAACACCTTGTCTAAGAGCTCCTTCTTAGCTCGAAAGAGTAATTAGGGGACTTTAGTTGACAGACTACTCTCTCCCCTATTCAATGTTTTCCCTTGATGTTAAAGCATGATCATGGTCACAATGAGTGGCAATGCCCTTGCCCTAGTGCTTTAATCATATATTTATACCCTTGTTAATCATATTTGCATAGTTTAGCTCTTTTTAGTTGCCTTAGTCTTAATACACACAATTCTTGACCCACTTTTGGTTACCCTTAGTTTATTCGACCATAAAAATTCGGTGTTTGACCTTACCTCTCTGTGGATACGACCCTACTTGCCCTTTCTACTTAGCTAGAGAGATTAAGATAGGATTATCTTCGTTAGGCTCGACGACGGCCTATCAGCGTGCTTCTAACATCAAAGTTGTGCTGCTAACATTAAAGTTGTCAGTATTAAAAAAAATGTGATTAATGAATGCACACGTACCCCCTTTATGCTCCTATGTACCTCCATTACTTGGTTTTCACGGTGCAAATAGTATTCACTTGATCATATTCCTATATATATATATAGGAGTTTACAATCCTAATATTATTAGAGATACCATTATCTCCAATTACACAAATAATATCAATTAATATCTATACAAAAGATATTGAGAAGATTTTGCATATTCTATATTACACCCTTTTAGTCATAGAGGGAGGAGGCCGGACACTAAGACTAGATAAGAAGTCCAAGAAGAGCTACCGAGGGAGACCTATGGTGAAGATATTTGCGTACTGGTAACGGGAAGGAACATGAAGCACGTGGATGTGCCCGAGGGCGACCTTCTAACCAACCAAATGAATATCCGTCCAACTCTACATGCTTGGTTCGTCGATGTTGAACCGGCGGGTTGCGAGATAGTTAGACAGCAGATACATTGTCGTAATAAACAAGAGTAGCCTTCTAAAGAGGGCAATGAAGTTCCATGAGGAGATTACGGAGCCAATAGGTCTCAGCAAATACATTTGCGACGCCTCTATATTCGGCCTCTATAGTAGAACGGGATAGAGTAGCCGGCTTTCAGACGACTAGGGAAGTAGATTGTCACGTATGAACACACAGTAACCTGAAGTAGAGCGTCTGGTGTGGAGACAGCTAGCCAGTCGGTATAGGTGGTCAATTGTGTCGATGTAGAGGGATATAAATGTATACCATGATCAGAGGTATTTTTAATGTGGCGGCTAATGCATTTGAGAGCATTGAATGAGGCTCCCATGGGTGATGCATGAAAAGGCAACTTTGATGAATCGCATACACAATATCAGGGTGGGTGAAGATGAAATACTGGAGGGCACCCGGAAGGTTATGATAGAGAAAAGGATCGCTGATAGGAGCTCTATTACTGAATTAAAAGAATCGCTGAGTACCGCTCCATGGCTGCCATTACATGTGAATTAAAATGGCTTAAGGGCCTATTACTGAGTCTAAGTGTGCATCATCCGAAGTCCATTCCATTATTTTGTGATAGTCAGTCCGCTCTTCATCTTGCTAAGAACCCCGTCTTTTTCATGAGCGTTCTAAGCATATTGAGGTGGATTGTCATTTTTTGCGCGATGCGGTTATTGATGGACTCATTACTCCTTCTTATGTTCCCACTAAGTCACAGTTAGCCGACATTTTGACCAAGGCTCTTGGAAAGACACAATTTGACCTACTTTTGTCCAAGTTGGGCATTCTCGATCCTACCCATGCTCCAACTTGAGGGGGGGTGTTAGGAAATATTGTTAATATTAGCTAGGAAATATTCTTTGCCAAATATGTAATGATTTGTATAGCTTTTGTTAGTTGGCTTGAGCTTGGCCTAATCTTTAGGCGTGAATCATGGTCAGTATGCATCACCCACTGTAACACATATATTGGTTTCCAAGCAATAACAAACTCAAGCTTTCACCCTATTTCACATTTTACAAGGTACCATGAGTCACCACTTGACTTTGGTCCGAAGCCATTTTGTAATTATTTCGCTATTAATTAAGAGGTTCCTGCATTAATTAAGACACAAAACTAAATGAATTAGAAATACGATGAAATAATTTAACGAAACTTTGGCAAAAGTTAAAGGGCGGAGAGACAGAGAGATTGAAGTAAATAGTTACTATGATATGAAATAGAAGAATGTTTGTGAGTAGAGGCAACGTACATGCGTGTCTATTTATACTCCATTATGCATGGCAATTGGCATCGGTAAACATCAAAGCAAATAAAAGATCAGATTCCTTTACTTGATAATAAATGATGCTCTTTCAGTAATGACGAGTTAGACTTTCTCTCTACCAATAGTGATCATGTTTGCGTTTTATTTTCCATAACCCGTCACAATTGTGAAATGACCTAATGTCTCTTAACTAAATCGGAAGGGATGTTCCAACAAAGTTATCTCTCACTCATCATGGTTGCTTTTTATAGGTAACTACGTAGTACTTTAATCGTAAATAAATCTATATTGGTAAAATTAGGATTAATTGTCCACAGTGGCAGAGCCAAGATTCGTATATTGAAGGGGCCGAGATTACACTTATTTAGTTGTATGATCTAATATATCATAAAAGTTAGAGATATATAAAGTTGCAAAATATGTAGTCCCAAGGAGTTGAACCCTTAACATATTCTTCAATAAGCAATTTACCACTTGATTATCCACAACCACGTTATTTAAACAACCGGCCTCCTTATATCTATATATAGTTTTTGTTAGGATAATACGAATGCTTACATACTTCCGACGCATGGGTTCTTAATCATAAACTTTAGTTAGTTTTTTCCATAATTTTCCGTTGATTAACGTTGGATTTTACAGTTGTAGGTTGTTGACTCTCCAGTGAACCACCTTTGTCTCCACAAACCGAAAATTGGGGGAGTTGGAAGTAACCAAAGTTAATTCGTGAAACGGGAGGATCTTCTAAGGGGCGAATAGGGCATGCTCTCGAGTAATTTTTTGTGTAACTAATTTTAAATTTGGAAAATTTGTCAAAAAAAACTTTTAAAAGTTCATATTTGTTAAAAAAAACCTTTTAAAAATATCTTGGTAATAAAAAAAACCACAAACTCGGTTTTTTTTGGCAAGAAGAAATCTATCTTCATTTTCTAGTGTTAACTTGTGCTTTTCCGGCGCTGACCCCTATTTTTTCCAACGAATTTGCATATATTAAACGGGGAAAACCCTAACATTGGTAGTTGTCCATGTTTGTTGTTAAATTGAACTTTTTAAGGGTTTTTCTTATTTAATTTCATTTAGTTTTCGTAAAAAAGCCGGAAAAAATAGGGGTCAACGTCGGAGAAATAGAAGTTTACGCTGGAAAATGAGAAAGGTTTCTTCTTACAGAAAAACCGAGTTGGTGCTTTTTTGTCGCCAAGAAATTTTTAAGATATTTTTTTTGCAGATATGAACTTTAAAAAGTTTTTTTTGCAAATTTCCCTAACTAAGTATTGTCCACATATATGTATTTGTGGCTTGCGGATTGTGGATACTTATTTTGACAAGAGGTTTGAGAGGTTCTTTTATTCATGATTTGTCAATATTTGTTGATGCCCACATAAAATTAGGCAGGATATTAGAATGTGTAGTACTCGAACTTTCAAAAATTTGAGGGTAACTAAGGCTATGTTCTCTTCGTCTGAATTTTTCTGATCTGGTCTGATCCGATCTGAACTTTTCTGATCTGATCTGATCTGATCTGATCTGAACTTTTCTTATCTAGTCTGAATTTTTCTGATCTGATCTGATCCGAACTTATCATAGTTGTTTTTTGTTCTTATTATTTTCTGATCTGATCTGAACTTTTCTAATCTGATCTGAACTTTTCTGATCTGATCTGATTTTTTCTGATATGATCTGATCTGATCTGAATTTTTCTGATCTGATCTGATCATTTCAGAAATAAGCAATAGAGTGCTTAAATAATTTGAAAAGAACATAACCTAAGTAAACATATCAGGTGAGGCACACGTTGATTTTTCGACCGGATTTTGGTTTAAAGTACATTTTTTAAGTATCTTGTTAACTTTTGATTACAATCAATTTATTTGATTTTTGAATGCATCCAAATTAAAGTACACTAGTAACTCAAAGTAAATTTTCTACAACATTTTTTAAAGTGAACAAATTATAACCTTCAAAAATCATATAAGACAAACTTTGTCCTACAAGAATCAAAGAACAATCACATATTTGCACAGTGAGAGTGTTCTTTTTTATTAGGTGGACCATTAAAATATACTTCTATTAGGTTTTTCATTTTTTTTGGTGAATACCAAGGGTGTCCACCGCCGGAAGCAATGACTAATCCCCTTCGCCCCGGGAGCTCCACTTAAGGGTAAAGGGCTGGCCAATGACTTCTTTTCATTCCCAAAGGTCAGTATTCGAACCCCTGACCAGTTGGTTAAGAGACAAGGTGAGCTGCCACCATGCCAAAGCCACTTGGTTTACTTCTATTAGATTATTACACGTGTTTCGGTCTAAATGGAATAATTTAAAATCTTTGGAAATGGCATTTTTAAGTTCAAACCAAGGCCCCCACCTCAACCTCCTCTAATGTATTCGTCTGATAAGTGGGGATTTTATCTTGGCATCTAATGTCACCATCTATATTATTCTATTACTTAAATTAGAATATATTTTATTGGATAGTTCATTTATGTACAAGATTCGCGATGATTAATTAATAAGGAGCCTAGCCGCCTCTTTTTCTCTCTTCTATCTCTTCTGTCTCTTCTTCCTTCAAAACCCTAAAAAACTTTTGTTGATCTAGGGGCTACCGTCAACCTTTTGGTTAATGGTAAGCCCCTATTTTCCTTTTTACTAGTTTTCTAATTTCATGGTGAATAAAAATCCATTTTCTTTCAATTTGAGAGTTCCTCTACCCAATTATTGGGTTTTATCTACCCATATTTTGGTTTTTATCTCTCTCCTTGTGAGAGTTTTAGTGACGTTTTTAGTTTGGTAGAAATTAATTTGTTGATGAAAATTTGTGCGGTATTGCAACAAAGGTGAGTTCTACATCTACAAACAATTGTATCGGACTTAAATCAATTTCAAGACTACAACGAATCAGAGGACCCCCTGTGAAGGCTGTATGAAACAGCGATGTAAAAGAGGGTATTCATCAGTGTCAGATCTCATCTACAACAATCGTAGTTTTGTCAATCAGAATTTTATTTGATCCAAATTGTTATGTATTTGTTAGTTCTAATTTTTATTGTAGATACTGTATGACTCTTTTATAAATGAATTAATTTTACCTTCAAAAAAAATAAGCAGAGTAGATTTATTGCGAAAAATTATATCCGATCTTTTCATTAAAGTTGTAAAGCCCCAACTTCTAAAAATATTTATTAGGTTAATTATTTCAAAATTAGCAACGGAAGGTCGGCTTGCTCTACACCTAGATAGTCGGTGAGTTAATACCGCACTTTGCCATAGAAAGGTACAAGACAACATGACTGAGAGCAATATAATTATAATATTATAAAAATATATTGTTAAAATCCGATTTATCATTTTAAAAGCCCAATTACCAGTTTACCACCATGTATTTAGACTGTAAAATTGTCATGATATCTTACCTTCAAAATTACTATCCAGTCCTAGTTTATTTCATTTTTCTGTCTTGCACCTATAATTCTCTAGTGACTGGGAGCAATATCTTCGAAAGCCATAACCAAGTGCAAAGTGAAAAGCGCTATCAGGGGCATTTAACCAAGTGGCTTTGGCATGGAAGTAGCTCACCTTGTCTCTTAACCAACTGGTTAGGAGTTCGAATCTTGACCTTTGGGAATGAAAAGAAGTCATTGGCCAGCCCTTTACCCTTAAGTGGAGCTCGCGGGGCGAAGGAGATTAGTCATTGCTTTCGGCGGTGGACACCCTTGATATTCACCAAAAAAACAACAGTGGCCTGATTTCAAAAAAGAGGGTTCGCTGGAGAAGAAGGTTCATCCAAGAAAGAGGTTGTCTGCTGGTAGACAGCGATAGGTGCTCCTTGTAGATCGGAGATGGTAAAGGCTGCTACTTGTAGTTGTTGCTAGTAAGGGTAGCATTTTAGAGGAAGCTACCGTCTTAGTAGTAATTGAGTTTACTAAATAACACGATCTCATTTAAGATATATTTGTTGATAAATTTAAACCAAAAACTGGGAACGTTAACAATGGCAAATGGATCAATAACCAGGTGGTGGGGAGAAAAGTCGGGTACACGGTTTGAGATCCAGAATCGGTTGGAACCGGCAGTTCTGGAACTGGAACTGATGGGATTGAGTCTTGATGCAAATATTAGTAACCAGTTGGAATTGGGTTCAATTCTGGATAGTAAAATTATAGACCCAGTACCCACTCGGTACCCGGTTCAACCAGTTCCAATCCCCTAGTGTAATGTATGAGTTTGAAAACATTGTTGTTTGTGAATTTATTGTGCGATCAATGTGTGTGTAATGTATGATTCAAACTTGAAGTTTATTAAGACGAACATGTCATTGGAAGTGTCAAATTCCGCTATGTATGATTCTTATTTTTTGCTAAACAAGAAAAATATAGATTTGTATGTAATAAGGTAGCGGGTACCTTGTATTGGAACCGGCTAAATAAACCAAATAACAATCAGTTTCGCGGGACTAGGTACCTGGTCAAGAACCGGTTCCAATCGGTTCCAATTCCCATTCCAAAAACTAAGGAACCGGAATAGGTTCCAATTTCTGGGTACCCAGTCCAACCGGTTCCGGTACCGGTTCCGAGCAATATGACCGGATACTCAATTGTGTTCACCCCTACTAATAATGATACAAATATACCATAGCCCCTATATATCTATATATTTTACTAGATAATAAAGTCATACCGAAAGAATGCACCATAATAAATATTTAATAATTTAATTTTTAATAAGCAATAACTAAAAGAGTTGGTCTTATAAGAGACCGTCTAATTTTAAATTAAAATTAGGCATTAACCCAATAGAAAGAAGAGAATGAAGCAAATTTATGAATAAAGTGATGGGCTTTTTGAATTAAAGGCTTAAGTTAGTCTAATTTAAATATAAAGTTAAACCGTCTCTTTTAATAACTTTTGTAACTAACAAAGAATAACTCTTTTCTAAATAAACATCTTACTTTCTACTGTGTATCTGAACTTACTGCTAATATAAAACTATTAAATTAATCATAACTTTCATTCAAATCTCAGAAAATTATAATTTTTGCATTATTAGATTAGTCTCGAAAAGTAAATCAAGATCCACTTATGATACTTTTTTCAAGAATTGCAAAAAAAATTATATTTTTCCTATTTTTGTCATGTTAAATGAGTTGAATTGAACTGTACATTAAACTAAATTGAACTGTACTAAATTGAATTGCACTGAGCTTAATTAAACTGAACTAAGCTAAACTAAACTGAATAGTGAAATGCGGGAGTAAAGTATTGTCAAGCACTGAACTGAACTGAATTGAACTGCACTGAAGTAAAACAAAGTTGGGGAGAACATGCCCATATTATTATAGCTGTAAGTACTAAGAAGTATTACATTAATAATTTAAGTCTACTTAAGTTGAAGATCTATAAAAAACAAAGAACTTACTTTTCTTATCTAAAAATGCAACTAATATGCAAGTATAAATTTGACCATAACTTTCATCTCAAATATCAGAAAATTAAAATTTTTATACCGTTAAATTTGTCTTGTATAATATATTTTCAATTAAGATAAGATATACTTAAATTATGTTTTTCTAAAATTATAAAAAAAAACTCATATTTTACCTATTTATTGTATCGGCAAAAAGTACTCCTATTAATTAATAATTTAAAGTTCCACTTGAGTTGGACATTAAATAGATAAAGTAACTCAATTTAGATTCAATGAGGCTTAAGAAAATCTAATGACAACTAACATGTGAGGCAAATTGAGTTTTGTCATTTTTAGGTTCATCGAGCTAAGTGAGAAAACAATATGACTTAAAATTGAAGTCCCGCTCGAGTTGGATATGACAAAACAAAATCATCTTATTCAATTTAGATTCAATAAGGCTTAAATAAATATAATACCTTTTGAATTAATCGAGTTAATTAACAAAGAAATATAATATTAATTAAATACTAAGATCCAACCCAAAATAGTAGCAAACGTGTCCAAATGGACCTAACCCGGACATGATTTAATTGAACAGTTTGCCAATCGACACTTATTAAAGATTAAATAATATTTTGTAAGACTTGACTTAAATCTTAGTTAGTTATTTAAATTTCTTATATACTCCCTCCGTTCCCAAATGTTGTTCCCATTTGGAATCGGGGAAAGAATTAAGAAAATTGAATCTTAGTATAATATTATTTAAAGATTGCATGTTTTTGGAGTTAATTATTGAACATTTTATCTTACCAAAGCATAATAAATGTAAAAGAACATTTAATGTAAGGACAACACATATCACTATGCAAAACAACCAATAAGATTGAGAGTTTATAAGAAAATATGTTGACTTTATGTAAGTTAAATTTAGAAAGATTCCAAATGGGAACAACTTAAAGGAACACTAATTCGGGAAATGGGAACAACATTAGGGAACGGAGGGAGTAGTAAGCATACCATAAATAACAACTTTATTACTCTATTAGCAGTTAGGAATACAAAATAATTATTTTCTTAAAAATAATGTCGACTTGAGTTAAAGATGATTAAATAATTCTTCAACTCAATTAAATTTAGGGAAAATATTAATACTTGATGATTTTAAATTCATGTTAAGACTAACTGATTCAGTCACTTTAGAGTCAGTATGGTTAAACAAAAATATGAAATAAAAATAATTAATAATCAACTAATCGAAGAACCTCTTTTTGATGGAAAACCGAGAATGATGGCCTATTTATATTTCCAAAACAGATACAATCTTTTGGCGTTATTTTTGAAAATTACTTCTATATTAGACATATCTTTTTCGGTTAACTTCCTCAAATAACATCACAAATGAAATAAATTGAAAATAAACCTAACTTTCTAAACATCCATCCAAGTCACCAAATAACAGAACTTGTAAAAAAGTTCATATTGCATCTATTAATTATGCGTCCAAAAAATTTTGGATTGATTTATAGAAAATCGACTCGAGTTAAAGATACCTAGAACCATCCAATCTAATTTTAATTCGCACAAGTTTAAGTAAAATAAAAGTACTAGCATGCTCGAATTTAAGTAGCTATTCACATTGATCACTTTTAAGTAAATTACGTCGGTTGAAAAAACAATAGTAAAATAATAAAACACCTCCCGCTCAATGCCCGGGTTTGAAACTAGTATTCAATAATCTGATATTAAAGCTTATCCTCTGATTATTGACCAATATACAAATATTAGTGGTTGAGAAGTAAGATGAATACAACCATTTAGCTCATAATATGGGCTATTCATTCATCTGGCTCTAGGAACTAGTTGTACAATGACGCCATTCTCTGTCTGAGGTAACATATTCAACAAGCAAAAAGGAAAAGAAATTTGATCGAGTAACAAGTGATAACCGAACCCCTCTTAAGGGTCGAAAGGGATAACCTACATTTTTATCCTTCATATTTTCCACGATGTACAATAATGGCCCGTTCTCAAAACCGGATCCTTGAAACTCGTAAAATACTCATGTACCCGCATTTTGACCTTGTTCAAAAACCTCATGTTTTGAACCCAATTTTTATGTACACCCTAAATTTTTACAAATCTGCTAGCATTGCAAAAATTCTACATGATTTTTGGTTTTTGGCGCGTCTTACTAAATTGTACATCGCCACTGAGAACTGAGCAGACAAACTTCTCTGCTTCTTCAGCGTTCAAATCCCCAGTATATGCTGCATACCTCCCTTTACGAGGTTTATACGCCACCAAGAAGCTATTTGACGACCTGAATCCAGATTTATCAAAAGCATCCAGAAACGATTGCTGCTTCGTTGCATCTACCATAGCGTAGGAGATGGAATCCTTAGATTCAAACGAAAGATTTCTTTTCCTAGATAACGATTTCTGAGAAACCTGGAATCACAAGCATTCATGGTTGAGCGTAGACAATAAGCTGAGATAAGAGAGTATGGATCATGTCCAAAATACAAGAGTTGGTCTTAAAAAGTCAGCTGACTTCAGTTGGATCTCTGTCTTCCTAATACAATGGAAGTCCAGCTATTCAAGTAACTTCCAAATGACACATGCACTTAACCAATTTGAGCTGCGAGGCAAACTAGTCCTAATATTTTCGAGCTATACCCTCCTCATTACAAGTCACATGCACAGCAACGATAGTGTAGGAGACAGATCGTACCAACAAGTGGATCCGATTCTAACACTATCTTACTTCTAAGTTCTAATGCCCGGAGGAAGGAGGATTGTTATTACGAATCATGCAGGAACTTGACTTATCCTGATACAATTGACTGGCAAGAATCCATGCATAGAGTTGCATTACTAAGAACTAGTTATAATGTTCACTTCGTTTATCTGAAGAATGAGAAGCTCAGTATTCAGATAATACTCCAATTTATATTTCATTTTAGCCTATGTTACTCCGACACCTTCATTTACCTCAAAAATCGGGTGTCGTGTCGTGTCGTGTCCGACACGACACTTCACTTGGATACTTCATTTTTAACTAAAAACTTGACTTTTTTCTACAAAATAGCCGAGTCGGACACTTGGACACTCGTATCCGAGTAGACACTCAAAACGTGTCTGAGTAACATAGATTTTAGCTAATCTAAAACTCCAATGACACAGTACTGACACCACCACAACTTTTAGTACTTCTTTCAATCAAGTTGTTGTATAACAAATATATTGATGTTAATAAATAAATTTACGATATCCATGCAAAACTGATTACCTGAATTCAACATAATAGGCAATCAATATTATGAATGCAACATCAATACCACATTAGTGCAATTTCAAGCAAGTTAAACCAAATTCGTTGTTTGTGAGGATGGTAAAAACGATTCATGCTTTCTATTAGAGGGAATAGTAGTGCGTTTTTACTAGGATAACACATCAAGTATATCCCACTTACCATTAACAGAATAGACTTGAGTTTATCTCTGGCTTTTGATGATCTGAAACCACCTATTAAGCAAACAGGATTTTCTTCGCCACAAAGTGCAGGAAAATTTGATCCTGTCAAGAGTGGTACTTGTTTGCTAGATGATTCATTCTCAGACTTCTTGGTCCAACTAGCAGAAATCTTGTTCTTCTTTTCAAAGCCGTCGAGTAAGAGACCAAGTTCTTTAACAGCTGACTCTAAATCTCTTACAGATATTCCTGCCTTTAGTATTTGTCTTTCCCCGTTTGATAACCATCCCACTACAGCTGGAAGTGCATTAACCCCTAACCTTTTGACCTCTGGATCAGAAACATCGTAAACCTGTAAGGAAAAACTGCACTATTATTAACTTGCGCTCATCTTAGCTAGTCCAAAGACATTAACATCAATATATCCTACAGCAATTGTGACCATTTAAATTCCAGAGGTCAAACAAAGCCTGCTTCAGAAGCCGTGTCATTTTAAATTCTTCCTCTAGAACAGATACAGAAACATTATTTCTTCCGACCAGTAGTTGAACTCTAAAATGGTACGTGAAAGGTTCATTTATCAAAAGTTTCTGACAACATGTATTTTCCTGTAAAAACAACTCCGAAAATAAAAGTGGTTCATTTTGTTTCTATACGCAATTCAAGATTTTGTTTGCTTTCATGTCGGAGACATCCAGCCTCACATAACTCACCTTCCCCACGAGTGACACACCGACCAGCGACCACACCCTTCCCTTTCATCATAAATCCTTTGGATCTCTATATCAGTCTTTCATCTTCCCTGTATAAAAGCCCCGTTCTTTCCAATACAAGGAAAAAAACATTCTATATGTGGATGAAGTAATCAGAATGACAAATGGTTACAATTGCGAAAACCGTTGATTAATTCCTTCATTTTCTTTAATTTCTTATATTTTGGGGGGAATTGAAGGGTGTGTTGGGAGGTGGAAGAGCTGAGAGGGATGAAGGGTGCAGTATGCAGCGTGCAGGCACTGCACAATAAATATCTTTTTTACCAGTCTAAGCTTTGCAGGATAGAGCCTTGGGATTGATGGGAAAGGATAAAGGGAAATCCCCACCCCACCTCCAAGAGCCGCTATTGGAAGGAACCGAACATGTAACCTCAAGGTGTGAATCTCCTATGCAGAATAAATAAACATTACCTGTGTATCATAGAAGATATATCGTTGGCGATACAAGCCACTGAGAGTACGCCAAATAACTGGAGTATCTTTCTTCGTTGAAAGAAGCATAACTCGGGGTAATTTTTCCCCGGCACCAAAAGAAGGCCGAAAGTTATCCAAGCTAATACGTCTTGAAAACCTTGGCAGATGCTCCTGACAGAAGCTTCTCAAGCTTTTAATGTCCCACTCATCATTATACTCAACAAAGGAACCACTCTCACTTGTTACGTAAGAATACACAAACAATCTGGGTGCTCTTCGTGGATAGATTCCATGAACCTTGCAGAAAGAAGATTCATTTTCACAATTTATTTTACCAACCTGCACAAAGGAATATGAGCTTCAGCACCATATTGTTATAATCAGCAACGTTTTCAAGAAAAGAGGACAAGATGATCATACTTTCAAAGCTCCCTTCAACGGGTTAGCTGTCTCTTCCAAGATTGATTCATACTGTTGGACTGACATTACTGAGGGTGTATAAGATAGAAGAATCCAGGTAATGCCCTTGCCGTTGATTTCTTTCTCGAATGTCTGAGAACTTACAGTACGAACAGTCTTGGGAGGGCTCTTAAACCCAGACTGTGATCCAGCTGAACCACCATATGTCGATCCAGATGAACTTCCAAAACCACCAAAGCTTGAGCCACTACCCATGTCGCTGCTAAAAAAGTTTGAGAAGATATCATTGAGACCAAAACCAAAGGGATTTCCACCACCAGGTCCACCATAGGAAAAGGAGAAAGACTGGCCACCCCCTCCCATATTTTGCCACTGGCCTGATCCACCGTTCGCGAAGTGGGTATATCCACCATGATCTCCTGCACTCCCACCATCAAAAGAAGGACCACCTTTCTCATCACCATATAGATCATAATTTTTCCTCTTTTGCTCATCAGACAAAATTTCATAAGCTGCATAATATATGATGAGTATCAGAAGATCTGACAATTATTCACTATAAAAAGCCTAAGAAGCATTCCCAGCCGACAACATGGCAAAGACACTCCCATTTTCCTTCCCCAGGATGCTCATGGACTGAGAAGGGAGAGAAGGGGAGCTTATGATGCAGTGCAAAGGGATGCTCAAATTCTAGCAGATATAACTGCCATACGCATTGTAAAATAAACCGAGGAAAGATCATGAAAAACAAAAATCATGAGTATTAAAGGAGCTTGTCTGAGGACGTGCAGAAAAGAAACATAATACCTACAAGACTACACAACACCAATATGTCGGCCTCTACTATTCTCACTTTGTCCTATTCTAAGTCAGCAAGTATCAAAAGCCGCCTTGTTCAGCAACGGGATCAAAATCAAATCACCTCAACACTTTCAATACAACATGTACAAGTTGCAAAAAAATTGTGGCCCCATGTTTAGCGGACTCTAGGCCGATGACCTAGAACCAAAACATTGGGCCAACAATAATAATATGCGCTCCTTTATGCAATATGGAAAATATGGCAGGAACAAAGAAGATTTTAAGGGTCAGTCTCCTCTTTCCAAGTTCCATATGTATCTCGTCAATTGTACATTATGAGAGCTGCTAAACCATGGACTGACCAATTAACAATTACGAAGTGAATAACCTTAGTTAAACAAACCAACTTATAACTATAAATTACCGTTATTTATCTCTTCAAACTTTGCTTGAGCGCCTTTGTTCTTGTTTTTGTCGGGATGATACTGTAATGAAAGCCTAAAATCAAAAAGAATGGTAAGAGTAAGAAACATATACATCTTGACAAATCGTCATTGCGCAAAAGCTGCAACTAACAAACACACAAGGAAACTTCACTGTCACCATAACACAACGCATCTAGCATATGAAAATTATTGTTTCACCCACTCTGGAATTAAAAGTGAACTGTAGTCTAAAAGCCAAATGTTCCCCAACTTAAATCTTAATAGGATGAAAGATACTGAAAAAAAAAACTTCAAAAAAACAAAAACTTGAATCAACAATGTGCTGGAGAGACAAGATAACAAAAGATGGGCCAATGGAAACTCATAGATGATTCTCATTCCTATATTATCATTGCACCATGAACAAACCCCAATTATGTATTTAGCAGAAGAGAACAAGCACAGCATTAAGAACACAAAAAAAGAGACATCACACGCCCCTTAACAGAAACTTGGATTTCCTCTGAACTCCAAATTTCCAAATAGACTTACTTCCTCCGTTTTCTTTTAATAGTGACACTTTCCATACGAGGAAATTTGAAATTAATTGTGACAATTCCTTTTTAGGCAAATCTTTCTCTCTGTCTCTCTCCTATCACATGAGTCCCCTCCTTTTTTCTCTCTATTTCTTTCCTCTCCAAAAATTGCCTAGAAGTCCGTGAAATCAAAAGTGTCACAACTAATAAAAAACGGAGGAAGTACTTGATTTCGTTACCTTGATTAAGCAAGTACCTCATGAGGATCACCGAAGAAGCAGTGCTATGCATATAAACTGTAATAAAAAACACTTAGGAGGATAATGGATCTTACTATTTCAATATTGTATAACCCACACATGAAAAAAAAAAAGCACCAATAACATCAACATGCCAATAGTAGTATCCAAATAGAAATGCTTCTCAGAATTCTACACAAAGGTTGACTTAACTCAATTCTATGTAGGACAAACAATGCAAATAAGAATATTATCTTATGGCCTCCCCCTTCCTAGATCACACTACTTTTTAACTGTCAATGAGTTCCACATGCAGTACCAAGGATATGACTGTAACCACTATGTCAAGTGTATGAAAGAACATACTTGTGGAATGCCTTCTTAATATCACGTTGACTAGCACTTCGATCAACACCTAGAATCTGAAAAGGCAAAAGAATTATCAGAAGCCTAAACAATGTTAAGTGCAGATCTCAAATTTACATTAGAGGTTTTTCAATGCA
Source organism: Patellifolia procumbens (assembly GCA_947645195.1). Classification (NCBI taxonomy): domain Eukaryota; kingdom Viridiplantae; phylum Streptophyta; class Magnoliopsida; order Caryophyllales; family Amaranthaceae; genus Patellifolia; species Patellifolia procumbens. The sequence continues at coordinate 11,245,009 of CANSGD010000972.1, forward strand.
AAAATTAAAAGCTTGATACGGCGACAATGAAGTAATGAAGTGGCGGAGCCACTTTTGTCAGAAACGTATCTCAAGACTCAATAATCCCAGAGCTAATTACAAAGCGGACTTCATGCATCTGATAAGGCACACACTATATCTAGAGGCCTAATGTTTTAGTATCCCCCCTCTATATTGCTTCTATTGCTGCCCCTACTAACAGGGTTATGTCTACCAAGCCCAGTAAACTGAGGTATTATAGCCTAAGATTCTTAAAATCGAGAAGACTATAGAAAATTTGAGCTTTTTGTGCAAATTACAGTAAAACTATTACCAAATGTAAAAATATTTACACTGCTTTGAAGCAGCTTGCCCAAGCTCACAAAAGAATTAAGAGCTATGGCACATACTACTAAACTAATCGAAGAGATATAACAATAACTATAATTGCTATTTAAACCACATGAGCATCAGGGCCTTGAAGTAGCATGTGTTCTAAGATTTTCTATTGCACATTGTGTGAAGAAGTTAAAAACAACGATACAGATCATGTTAATTACTACATAATAAAGATACCAATTATGACGATGACTATGTTCCTAAAGTGCCCTAGTTGGCATGCATCCCAAGAACTTGCTGAGCTATCATCTTAACAATTTGATCCACTAAGGGACCCGAGACAGATAACTTCCCCTTTCCCCTCCGTCACACCCCGCCTCAACTGTAGTTTTCATACTTCCTCCGGGTTTTTTCAGACGCCACACTTTCTTTTTTTGGGTGTTTTAATTTAGATGCAACACTTTCTTTTTGGGGTAACTCATTCTCTCTATCTCTCTCCTATCACATGGGTCCCCACTTTTTTTCCTCTCTATCTCTCTCCTCTACAAAAATTACCCAGGAGTTCGCAATTTCAAAAGTGTGGCATGCTGACTGCTAAAAACAAATCACATTGATCCCTCGTGACCTAAGCAATATGCGTTGCACTTACGGAAAATTAGAGGACAAACTTGCACCTGGAGACAGAAACTCAGCTAAACCGATGTGTTCTAGTCTACTACTCTGCAGTTTCCACTTCTCTTCAGGTCCAGAAAAGACTCCTAATAATCCGAGCTGTGAGGTTATAGGTCTCAGTGATAATTAATGGTATATTGACCTTTAAGATATGGATCTAATAACATCCATACCTAATCTTATCAATTTCAAGGCAAAACTGTTTATCCCAATTACCAGATTTAAGCATAAAAGCCACCAGTCATCGGGCATACACACTCTTTCCTAGCTATCACCACTCCTTTTAGATGGCTCCATTGAGCCTGTTTGCTGATAATGTCCTAATCAAGCCTCCGTCTAACAGCAGTGAACTATTTTAAAATTGAGAATTGCTATTGTTGATTACGGAAGAAATCTAGTGCATCTACATAACATAGCATCTTATGAGAACAAATTAATCTTATAAGAACACAAGTGTACTGAACCCTAGTCACCAGAGTTGGCTAGACATGGACTCATTCATATCACATATCACACTCAGTAACAACGTGCAACTTCCAATTTCAAATTATTTCTACGAATACTATATGCGCTCTTAAAAGGGCTTTACTTGATATCGCCCCTACAATTCTCCCTTAATTTCAACACGAAATGGCTACTTCCAACCTCATATACAATAACACAATAATACTCAAAACACTACAAATGCGACCATAATCTAAAAACCTTGTCCCACTTTAACTCTTCAAGAGGCACCTATTACCAATGCTTCTCTCAAGTCCAATATCAAAATTGTGCAGCCTCCTAAAAGAATCGATCCTCATTATAGCTTCCGAGTTTTGAGCCAAGTCACCCCACAAACTTCAAGAACACTCAGGATTCAACCAGTAATCTGCTTATGATAATGTTCTGCAATGTCATAAGCATAAATCTAAAGAACGTACTCTCCAATGCAGATCCACCATAGTAATTAAGTTACTCGTTCTTCCCCATCATTCTAACAGAAAAATCAACATAGTTTTCCGCAGAGCTTACTCATGGGTTGAAGAGTAAGAGAGCTTCGAATCAAATTTCAGAAAGAGAAAAATCACAACTGATTATTTCCTTGATTCCTCCCCTTGAATCATGAAATCATACCCCTATTCAAAGCAGTCTTACCTAATTCATGCAAACTTGCTGAGCTATCATCTTAACAATTTGATCCATTAAGGGACTTGAGAGAGAGAAAACTTTCCCTTTTCCCTCCACCACACCCTGCCTCTGCTGTAGCTATTCATATTGAAGATTGTTTTGCATTCTGCTGACTGCTCAGAGCAAATCACATTGATCCCTCATGACCTTAGCAATATGCTCCGCACTTGATGGCCAATTAGACAATAAACTTGCACCTGGACGCAGAAAATCAGCTACACCAATCTCTTCTAGTCTGCCATACTACAATTTCCCCCAACCTGGTTGTACAACAGAAGCTTCACTTTCCTCTGAAGTGTGTAAGCTATCTAATTGGCTTATAACCTCTTCAGCTCCAGGAAAGGATCCTCATAATCTGAGCTGTGACCTTATGGGTCTCGCTGATAGTTAATGATATCCTGACCTTTAAAGTATGAATCTAATAACATCCATAACAACACTATTGAATTTCAAGGCAAAACTGTTTAACCCAAGTTACCAGAACTAAGCATAAAAGCCACCAGTCATCGGGCATACAAACTTTCCCAGCTGCCCACACTCTTTAGGTGGCTCAAGTGAGCCTGTTGGCTGATAATTTCCTAGTCAAGCCCATGGTGCAAAAATACGGCCGTATCGGAATGGTTCGGCCGAATTGGAACGGTTTTCAACTTTGGCGAACCGAATTCGACCGGTTCAACAAGGTGGATTTAAAAAGCCTGATATTTTGGCCGTTCTGGCCGTATCACCCGTGACAACAAGGGTTCGCCCGTTTTTTCCGCTACAAAACGTCACTTTGCAAGTTTTTTGCAAATCTTTTTAGAGACTTTTTATCTTTATTTTAGCACCGATCTACCTCCAATAATGACTCAAAGACGAGAAAAGATAGAGAAGAGGCATCATCGCCACATTGAACCCTATATAACTCCACTAAAGTCTAAGATTAATTGAAGTAAACAGACCAAAAAAAACCTAAAACTAAATTCCAGCCGCGACAACCGCAACACGCTCCGCGACCAACGTATCTGTTCTGTTACCACGTAACCGCGACCGTTCCCATTTCTGAAACCTAAACCATATTTCCGAACCATCTCAAGCCTCCAAATAACTTCAGTGAAGTATTTTTAAAATTGATCATAGCTTGAATTGTTGATTACGGAAGAAAGCTAGTACATCTACATAGCATCTTAGAAGAACATATTCATCTTACAAAAACACAAGTGTAATGAACCCTAGTCGCCAGAATGTTAGCTAGACATGAACTCATTTATACCACACTTACGCTTTGTTTGGATGGCAAAGAAGGAAGGAAAGGAAAGGGAGGAAGAGGGGGGGAAAGGAAGGGAAGAGAAAGGGGGGAAAGTCTGGAGGGATTATGCTTATTAAAAAAGGAGGGAAAATAGAACCGTCCCTCTCCTCCCCTTCCCACCCCAACCAAATACCCAAACAAATGAAATTGACCCCCCCCCCCTCTTTCTCCTCTCTTCCTTTCCTTCCATTTCCTCCTATCCAAACAATGTGTTTGTCCGAATCTGCAACTTTCAATTTCAAATGCTTTTTTACGAATACTATATGCACTCTAATGTCTTCACTTGACATCAACCCGTACAATTCCCCTTAATTCCAACACAAAATGACTACTTCCAGCCTCATATACAATAACACAAAAGTGCAACTCAAAACACTTCAAAGTCCAAACACAACCAATATCTAACAAAGGTTCCTCACATTGTCCGGTTTGACCTTCAAGGTGCACCTGTTACCAGTACTTCTCTCAAATCCTATATCCAAATCATGCTGCCTCCTAAGATTGTCAATTCTCAGTCTATCTTCTAAGCTTTGATCTAGGTCACACCACAAACGTCCTAAACACTCGAGACTTCAATTAGTAATCTGCTCATAATAATCTTCAGCAACGAATTACATCATAAAGATAACTCTAAAGAACGTACTCTCCAATGCAGATTCACCGTTGTAGATAAGCTACTCGTTCTTCCCCATCATTCTAACAAGAAAAATCAACATAGTTTTCCCACATAACTTACTTACTTCGAATCAAAATTCTGAAAGAGAACGATTGATCTATAATACCATACCATTGACCTAGTTTTCTCTCCCTTGAATCATGAAATTATATCACCCCTATTCAATGCAGTATCACCTAATTCGCTCTCCTTGCAAATTGCACATTGAAACAAGCAAATTATGGTCGGTTTTGCCCTATTTTTGGCCATTTTAGGCAAATTGCATATTCTAAAAGCGCGAATTAGATAGAAAATTAGGTAACCCTAAATTTGATCAGAAATCTATTACTCCCACAAAAAAGAATAACTACCAACCAAATTAAATATTAACCCTAAATTTGAAGAAAAAAAAAACCTCTTTCAATAATTAATCCAACATTATTGATAAATGATGACAACCCATTACCAAAACAATTACACCCTACATTAATCCGTCTTTTTCTCCAAACAACATTTATTCAAAAACATTATACTCAATAATATTTATTTATTTATTCCGATAAGAGAGAAAACCAGGCGGACAACTTGAAGCATCCCGTAAGGGGATGGTTTACATGACTCTAATACAATCGACACGAAACAATTAATACACGAAAATATACAACAAAGTAAAGAAGATAATAGGAATGAAAATGAAATTATCTACCTTATAAGGGTCTAATGTCTTCTTTGCTTCTGCAGCAAAGATAATCAAAGTTGCAAGCAAAATTGGTGCAAGATTTAAGCGAGTAATCATTGTTGAAATTTTATTTTATGATAGTATGAAGATGTTACAGAGTGAAGAAGAATAACAGAAGAAATGAAGATTGAAAATTGTATAAGGAAATGTATATATATAGGTTGTGTAGAAACTACGAGATGATTCAGGGCGTTGGGTATACGTGGCTTCTTGAGGTTGATCCACGGCACTTGGACCAATTGTTTCTCAGGAAATCTACGGTTTGACGTTTCATTGTTAACAGATTGTTTACAGGTAGGATTCTGCGTAATATCTATGCTATAAGTTCGGGCTCGGATATTTTTTGGATTTGGATCAAGATGATAGTAACCGGGTGGATTCAATTGGAGTTTTGGTAAAGCTTGGGTTGACTGCAAATTTACTTACTTTGTTTCTAAATAAATAAAATATTTATATTTTTATGTTTGATAATATATTATTTTAAATATTAATATTTACAATTATCAACAAGTAAAAATTACAAAAAAAAATAATATTAAAAAAATTAACATAGAAATGAATTTAACAAGATACGACTATATCTTTCCTAAATGTAAATCAACAAACTAATTAAAATCTAAATTATGCAGCCACAAAGTATTGAAAGAAACAGTCTAATTTCAACATAAAATTAGACCAACCTAAGCCCATTTATTTTACTAACAAGCCCATTACATTTCTCTCTAACCCAACAATATTCATACATATTTTGCTTTGATATTGGGCTTGCCATTGCCTAATTTTAATTTATAAATAGGCGGTCTCTTACAAAACTAGCTGGTGAATAATAAACACTATGCAAAGGTGTCACCTAATTAAAAACGGATGAAGTACATTATTAAAAAAGTTTTGAGGTGGGACCTTTCAATATTATATGGTCTCGTAAGCATGAAATACAACCTATAGATAGGTTGGATATATGATTTGGAAATAAAATCTTCTTACCTTAATAGTAAACAATCTCTAAAGTATATGTAATTCACCAAATAGTGGTAAGGAGAGCATCCTTTTAACTTCAAAGTTGGGGGATCAATTCCCACTAGAGACACTTTGAGGGTAGAAATTCCCCTTACCCTTCCTCCTACTCTCAAATGTCTGGCACATTATCGGGTCCTGGCCACTTCTTCTTACAAAAAAAAAAGGTATATGTGATTTAACTTTTTTGGGGGAGGGGTTAATGGGGAAACAAATAGAGATTAATCCCTTTGTTGCTTGCTAGACTAGATCATGGGTTGGCTTAATTATTTTTGGGAAACTCTACATGTTAACCTCATACTATTGATAATAATAATAATGTATAACAATAGTATTTTGGATATTTAAATGATAGTTATAAATAATAATAATTATAAATTAATAATAATAAAGCTTCTAAAAGATCTTTCATATTGTGCTCAATCCCAAAGTTTGTTCTATACATATGACCAGCGATAATTAATAACAATTATTTTATAGTCTTTGTATTAATATATTAATACTTGATGATGATTATATAATAACAATAATATCTAAGAAGTAAATTAATATTACTATTTTAATAATATAATAATATTTAGTAATAAAATAATGATTGGATCGGACCGTGCAAAATTGCAACATAAACCGTTTTGACGTGATTTGATTGGTTTATGCTTTTGACCTAAACCATATTTCTCCCTAATGATAATAGTAATAATGAGTAAAGCTATAATAAACAAAATAATATAGGAAAAATTGTCAAGAATAATTAACCTTTGCGTTGACCGCTTATAACAAGTCAACCTAAATATATTCCAAGAACAATTCAACCTTGTATACCCCTCCGCTTTTAACAAGATTTTTTACCGGTTACCTGTTACTAAATTATTAGATTAAGTGACTTGTCCACGTGTCTTAGTCCGATTAATTTATAATTAAATGATTTTTAATTTTCTATATCTCCCTTTTCTCCTTGTTTTTCTTTTTCTCTCCTCTACCTTCCCCTCCACAACCATGACCACCACCACCTCCATGCCACAACCACCACCGTAGAGTGTTCACCACCCACCCCAAACACTTATAGGAATGGCAATGGACCGGACTCGGATCGGACTTACCAAACTCCAAGTCCGCTCCATTTCAATCGGACTATGATTTTTACACTCCTATTAGGATTTGGACTATATATTCTCGGATTCGGACTCGGACTTTTTCCTTTGGATTGTTTCGGACTCGGATCGGATTCGGATTAAATTACCATATTAAATGACCAAAACACATCTTTAATATTAAAATTTTAATGTTTTACTTAATTTCTTATAATGTAAATCTATTATTTCTATTAAATTGTACTTTCAATCTATTAGTTGACGAGGTAACAAGTAATAATCGGACTCTAGTCGGATTCGGATCGGATCTTACCTAATGTCCAACTCCTATCGGATTTCATTCGGACTTTTATATTTTCGGATTCGGATCGGACTTTTTCCTTCGGATCGAGTCGGACTCGGGTCGAAGTCGGACTGAATTGCCATCCCTGAACACTTATTTCCCATTCTTTTTCCTTTATGTTTCTCTGCCACCTGATTCACCCCAAACACCCCCTTCCCTCTCTTTTTCCTTCTCCTTTCCCAACAACACCAACCTACCCATGAAAAGCCTTGTTTAATTCGCCAAGTTACATATATCTTTAGGGTCCAAATTCATCAAGTGTAGCCGCACAACTCTCAGGTAAATCACCTAAACTCATTTTCTTCAGTTGTGGGGCTGACCCATTTGTAGATTACTTCGCAAGAGCCGAACCAATTCAATTAAACCGCTTTCTGGGTTGATTTTTTCCGTTGAATTAGCTTGTGGGTTTTAGTAAATATTGGATCTTGTTTAAAATTCAACTTATGGGTTGAAATCCCACCTTAGATAAGTTCTTGAAATAAGATAAGAGTATGATATAGGGAGAAGAAAAGTTCAAAGCTTTCTTTTTTTTTTTTTTTTGAGGGGAAGCTAATGCAGAAATTTATTCTAAGAGAAAGAGAATCCATTAGTACATATGGGCTAATCTCACTTGGAGCGTGATTTTCCCAAGTTTCTTCAACACCAAATAAAAAGAACGAGCCGAGCAAGATGGTGTGCTACACTATTACCATCCCGTTTTACATGACTCGAACAAAAATAAGAAAAATTACTACTAGCTAAGGAGATGTCCTCTAAAATATGATCTATTTCCGCAAAACTAAAACTACCTTTCTTCATCTTGTTCACAAGAGTGAGATTATCCGACTCCACAATGACATGTGCAAAACCATGCTTGATTGCTTGTTGAATCCCAAATGCAGCCGCTTGACATTCGGACACCAAAGGCGACCAACGAGCCCTCGTCCGCTTAACAGCAGCAAATATAACCTCTCCAGTATCATTCCTTGCCACCGCTCCAAGCCCAACCCACCCTTCAATATTTAGAGCTGCGTCGACATTGATCTTCACCACACCCCTTGGCGGCCCAACCCATACAACGCCACCGCTTCTGGCCATCGAAGGCATCCTCAAGCCACCATAAAATCTGCGTGCCACAGCCCTCAGGAAAACATCACAGGCCTGAGGTAGTTCCCCATGAACCACATTATTCCTGCTAAACCACAAGCCCCGCATTAAATAGAAAGCTAGCTGAAGCTTTTGAGGCTCAACAGATGCTATCCATGACGAAATCAGGTCCCCAAATTGCTGCTCAAGATCGATCGACAGAAGGCACTGGAGCCCCAAATCAATCCAGCATCTCCTAACCTCTGGGCAAGAGAGTAAAGCGTGTATCGTAGTCTCCTCAGCTGTCCCGCAAAGAGGGTAGAGGTTGTAATCTAGCACATGTCTGCGGCACAAGAGGCTTCGGGTTAGCAAGAGTTGAAGTACAACAACACCTAAGAAAATGGCGTACCTTCGGCGACACCTCTGAATTCCATATATCAACCCAGTAGGTCTGAAAGCCATCAACATCACATGATTTCCCCAGCAGGTATGCCGACCTTACCGCATAAGAACCATCTTTTGACCACGCCCAAGTCCATAAATCCTTTCAAAGCTTTCTGGTTGAATATTATAAGTTATATGAATGTTGAGTTTGAATGGAAGTTTGATTGTGGTGAATTTTGAAACACAGGAACGTGCAGGAAAGAGGGGTTTTTTGTTTTCAAAGGAGAAGAAAAATGAAGGGAGGAAAGGTGGCACAATTGAGGACTTGAGGAGGTGTTGTAGATAGACGCGTATCGGAAGGAAGAAGGTGGCACAGTTGGTGGCTATGTATGTCAAAAGGAAAGGGAGAAAGAAAGGGTGGGAATTTTCGTAAAAATAAATTTAAAAATTAAATGAAAGAGTGATTTGTGTCACCTTAACATGTTAAATAGGTTACTAAGAGGTAAAAGGCGGTTTAACTTGTTAAAATCCGAAGGGTATATAAGGCTGACTTGTTCTTGGAATATATTTAGGTTGACTTGTTAGAAGCGGTCAACGCAAAGGTTAACTTATTCTTGACAATTTTTCCTAATATATAGATATAATGATGATAATACTGAATAATAATGATATAAAATAAATAAATAATATTAATAAGAGTAATTAGTAAAATAAATTAGATCAAATAATAATAATATTTAACAAAATGGTTATAAAAGAATGGAGTTGAACTACACTGAACTAAATTGAACTGAACTGAACTGATTGGAGCTGAACTGAACTGAATTGAACTGAACTGATTGGAGCATGGTTTATGGCCTATATCATCATATGCATTATAGAAACAACTAACGTAATATAAATACGTATTTACCAAGCTATCACATTACGTATTTCACACGTAAACGAGCGCTACATTGCCCGTTAAAATAATTGAAGCAAGTACGAGCATTGTCTGTATACTACACGATGCTACATTCAAAATTCACATTTTAACACTATATAAGATATAAATATTATCGGATTAAGAATGTAGATATAATATATGTATATATTTGCCGGAAATATAATAGCGAAACGTAATTTAACGTCTAATATAGTAATAATTAACGCGCGAAAATTTCAGAGAAATTTGGGGTGTTACAGCAGGTACCTTGTTTAGATTATGCATTCTGCTGGTAGTCAGTTCATGCTTTATCCCATGGTTTTGGCTTCTTGCTTAGTTAATATGATGTCTAGAGAGTAGTGGTGTTATGATCTTGAAGTTGGCTGGTGGATGTTTTGTTTGGAGTGGGTTGTTCTAACTGTTGCATTTTTCTTGAAGTATTATATTGTTGTTGAAGGTGATGTTTATGAAGGTATGAAGGGGACTGCTAGAGTGGGTGCTATGAAGAAGAAATGGGTTATTTGCCTTACCCTTATGTCTCTCTACTTGTCTAGAAGTTCAACAAGAAATCGAAGGAAAGAGTTATAATTGGTTATTTTTCATTCTTTGAATTTATATTACTATGTAGTAATTTATATTTGAATTCATGTAGTTTTGATGTTGTTGATCTTACTGTTGTCCTTAAGTAATATTATGTAATATTCTTTTACTATGATATGAGCAATATTAAAGTTTGATATATGATCAATAGCCAATTCAATTTGCATATGATGTATAATATGCATTAGATTTTTTTATATATTAAATGAGGCGTTTTTACAAAAATGCCTCAGATAGGGCTTTTTTTATAGTAAATGAGGCCCTATTTGAGGCGTTTTTAAAACGCCTCAAATAGGGCTTCTACTTGCGGCCCCCCGTTTGCTGTTATGCGAAAAACGCCTCAAATAGGCCATTTTTAAACGCCTCAAATAACATTTATTCTACTAGTGATGCAAGCTATGACTCAAAAATAGAAGAAAGTTCAAAAGCAATGCAAGTGCATGTGTGATGATTTTTGGAGACGTAATTCTTCTTCACAAAATCATTAAGCATTCTCTTTGTCGTGCTTGTAAACATCTGGTGGTCAAGGGATCATTCATCATCGTCGACGTGCTTCCATGCAAGTTATTTTACTGAATTGCAATTATTTTAACTGAGCTAAATTTATTTGCGTTGAACCGAGTTTATTTCTACCGAGCTTAGTAATGATCGTCATGAAAAGAGAAAAAAAGTACTTATCAATGTTGTTGTAAGGTAAATATTTAAAGTGAATAAATATATGCACATCATGTGCGTTAACACGGGTATAATCTAGTTGTTGTTTTAAAGTGAGGGTGAGACTAGGCCCTAAAGTATAATTATTATCAATAATGGTTAGTATTAACATATAATCAGTAGAAAAATTTATTAATAAATACCATAATTTAGGCACCTTGTTGAAATAAATTACTAGGTTAGCCAAAATTATAAATAAATACCTAGGTTGACTCATTTTTTTTGGAATCACTACCAATTAACGGAATCTCACAAAATCATTAGTTTTATTCTGTTAGTATCACATGTGATAACCATGCTTGCCGCCGCCGCCGCCACCACCACCACCACCCAAAAATCGACCCATCCCAACCAACTACAAACTACCATTCCCGCCAACCAACTATACAAGTAATACAACTACCATATCCTCCAGCCAACTACGAAACCACTATGTGGTGGTAGTGGCGGTGTTTATGTGGTGGGTGGAGATGAATAAAGGGGTAATAGGTAAAATCACGTGTCACTAAGGACATGTTCTCTTTATCTTATTTTCAGTTCAGTTCAGTTCAAATCAATTATTTTCAATTCAGCTCAATTATTTTTCATTTCACTCGAATTCTTGACAATGCTTTTACTATCGCATTATTTCTTTCAGTTCAGTTCAGTTTAATCCACTTCAATTCAGTGCAACTCCAATAAATTTAGTTCAATTTAATCCAACTAGATTTAGACGAAGAAAATAAGTCTTAACAGCAGCAAAAGTAACGGTATTTGTAAAACTCCATAAAATGATAGTGTTTCCAAAAAAAATTTAACCTAAACTAGCTAGTAGGAGTGAGCACAAACGGGTACCCGATCATATTGCTCGAAATAGATGCCGGAACCGATTGAACCAGGTACTGAGAAACTGGAACCGAAACCGTTTGAACTGGTTCCTTAATTTTTGGAATTGAAACCGAAACTGATGCGGACCGGTTCCTTGATCGAGCACCCAGTCTCGCAAAACTGATTGTTATTTGGTCTATCTGGTCGGTGCCAATATTGGGTACCCGCTACCTAGTTGCATTGAAAAGCTATATTTTCCTTGTTTAGCTAAAAATAAGCATCACATATAGGGTAATTTGACATTTCCATCAACAAGTTCATCATAAAAAGTAAAAACCTTCAAGGTAAGCATACATTACGTATGCATTCATCGCACAAAAACTTCCGGTCTTAGAACCGATTGAACCGGGTACCCAGTAGATACCTGGTCTCTAATTTCACTACCCAGAATTGGACTCAATTCCTACCGGTTCCTAATATTTGGAACCCGATTCAGTGCCGACAGTTCCAGTTCCAGTTCCGGAACCACCGATTCCAACCAATTCCAACCAGTTCCAACCAGTTCCAACCAGTTCCAACCAGTTCTTACTCTAGAACTGGGTACCACTTTTCAGCTCACCCCTGCTAGCTAATATTTATTTATATTTTTAACTATTCTAGATATTTATTTAATAAAAAATTACCTAAAACTTACAAATTTTTTAACCAAATGAATTCATAGAAGGCCTCTCACGGCTCTCAGTAAAACCAAAACCACCCGTCTCTAGCGTTTCACTTTCATTTTTAGGAGTGACAGAACTTCCGGGAGATTTTCATTTCATACCACTGTTACTCATTTAGTCATTTTCCCTTCTTCCAGTAAACCCCCCACAAACTTCATCTTCATCTTCATCTTCATCTTCATCTCTCTCATCGAATCCCATCTTCACCATTTCCGCCAAACTTCTCTCTCCATCTCCAGCGAACTCTCCACTCACTCCATTTTCGTGCGATCGAGCAAAATAGAGAGAGATTTAAGAGTGAAAACGATACATACAGAGTAAAAGAGAGGTTTGGTAATGGCGTTATCAGCTTCAGACCTTCCGATGATGTACCAATTGCTCGCAAATTCTCTCAGCGGCGACGAAACTGTACGTAAGCCTGCGGAAGCTGCGCTTTCTCAGTCTGAGAGTCGCTCGGGTTTCTGCTCTTGTCTATTGGTATGTTATTTTCTCCGATTTTGTTGATTTTTAGGGTTTTGTGTTGCTGTTGTTTGTTATTAGCTTGTTGCGGTTTCTGTTGATGGAAATGTGGTTTGCATGAATTATGAATGTGAGGTTTGAGTGATTTTTGTTGTGTTATTGCAGGAGGTGATTACTTCGCAAGATTTGGCGGCTCAGGTTGATGTTCGTTTGATGGCTACTGTTTATTTTAAGAACAGTATTAATCGATATTGGAGGAACAGGCGGGATTCTATGTAAGAATAGTTTGTTGTTTTTGTTTGAGTATTATTGTTGTTGTCATTTCGTGGATTCTGTCGTTGGAAGTCTCGATTATGATTTAACCGAGGACAATTTGTGTTAAATAGACCTGCGACGCTTACTCTCTGAATGATTTGTTGGGATCAGTTAACGTGAATTATCATGACTAGTGAAACAAGAACAAAAAAGGAATGAAGAAATTGAGGGAAGTAAGACGAGAGAAAACACAAAAGGAGGTGTAAAATGAAGATCAATAAACACAAAATATGAGAAAGTCTTATAGAAGAAGGCTAAAAAAGATGTAAAGAGGGAAATTGATGTGGAGACAAACAAATGAAGAAAGTGAATAAATAACAATTGCGCAAGAGAGACAAGTTTGCAAAACACAAGTTTGCTATTCAAAAGAAATAAAAAAAGGAAGATACATGATGTCAAAGTCATGTCATATCACCAACATAGATTTTTTCCCTCAACGATATCTAATGCCATATTTTCCTTAATTCCAAGGAGACTTGTACGAATACAAAATTCTAAATCATCGCTGTTCAAGTTTTCTTTGGTCCCAAACTCAAAACTTTTCATCACTCTTGAAGCCTCCTAACACATGCATCACGTATCTCCACAATTCCACCTTATATGGACAAACCACCTTAGTGATTCTCCCTCATTTTATTCTCAATAAGTGTAAGTGTAACTACTTTCTTCCTAATAATCTCAATTTTAAGACCAATCTTTTCTTGTTTGACCATTCCTCCAATCTAAGCATACGCATCTCCATCACATTCATCTTATGAGAATTATGTTGCGCGTCCTAATGTCCTGTCATTGCACGCTTAATAGACGCGAGGTAGAAATATTAGGGCATGTTAGGATCACATAGAAACCCCATGACACTCTTTCCCTTTGATGAACTTACTTTGATTAGATTCTATGAACCACCTCTCCGTCCAATTTCTTGTCCTTTTGGATAATAGATCCTAGATAGCAAAAGAAGTCAAAACCAAGCACAATCTTCCCATTCTTCCTGTTCGCTGAACTTACACTCCCAATATTCCGTCTTAGTTCTACTTAGATTCCAATTTTTTTTCGCCACAAAGTCCAACTTACTTTCCTTGCCTTCTTTCTTTTCATCAATCAACACAATATTATGTGCAAACATCTTGCATGATATTATATCATCTTGAATTGGGCTCGTCAGTTCACCATGACTACAGTAAAAAGAAAAGGACTAAGTGCGGGTTCTTGATAACTTCATCACATCCTACTATCTTGCGTTTTCATAAGAGATGTTCGGATTTAGAAAATAGCCTCCCAGAGATGCATGCAAAGGTCTATAAAGTTGACAAATCACTTAGTATTGATATACTCAAAAGGCTTTCTTATATTGCTCCCCCTTCATTGCAAAACTCTTAGCAATAGCTCCCTTAGCCCTACCCATGTCACTTTCTTTCTCCATCAACCATTCTAAGCGCCTTGACATTAGGCCTAACTAACTTAATGAATATTCAATATTCCTCAAAAGAGTGTCTTGCAAAAAGTAGGATGCAACTTCCTTTCCCCCGCATCCTTAACCCATTAAAAGCATTCCTTTGGGAGAGGTAACCTCTTGCTGGTGGTTGGGGCACACTATTTTCTATGGGTGCACCGTGCATATAAAATATGCAATTGTTCTTATGCATTTAGAAGCATATTTTCTGTGGGATCATCGCACTGGGGGTTGGGGCGCATAATTAGGCAAGAGTTAGCCTTTTGCTCATATAACTGTTTTGGTTCTCGCAGCATGCTGTGGTTTTTCTGTGAAGGCACTTGGCGAAAAAATTACGCTAGCTACAATTGTGTTGTACACATTTTTAATATCACTTTAGATCCAAAATGGTAAAATTGTGGCACAATGTTCCTGTTTTAATATTTTCCATTAGTGGATTTATGATTTATTGCTTCTGCTATGTGTTCCCAACTTCTCTATTCTTTGTTTTCTTCCCTTGCTTTTGAGATGGAGGCAGGCTATTGTACTTTTTGATTTTGGTGTCTTTATTTCAAATTGATTTGCCAAATACTAATAGTCGATTCATTTCTCCCTAGCTGGAACTCATCTCTTTAATGCTTCTCAGGGGAATCAGCAGTGACGAGAAGACTTATCTGAGGCAAAAATTATTATCTTATTTGAGAGAAGAAAATGATAAGGTCTTGTATATACTGTCACTTACTGATCTCTGTTTTTGCCTGCAATTGAGATGCGCTAGAATTATGCTATCTAATATGTGAGAATGTGGGTTCCATGTTCCTCATAATGCTTTGTCTGCTTTCATACAACAATCGTTAGCTTTAGCTTATTGGAGAATGTTTAGCCTTTCTAGGCTGCATCATAGATTATTATTGTTAAAACCTTGATTCTTGTGGACTGCAGATAGCTTTGATGCTGGCAGTACTGATATCAAAAATAGCACGCTTTGATTATCCCAAAGAGTGGTAAGTATGTAACAGTTACTCGCTAACCTATTATATAAGGCACTTTTATTGTGTATTAATATTGACAGTTTCAAGGACCAAGGCCCACTTCTGTTAGACTGGATTAATTGAAAAATATTTCAGTTGAGCCTAGCTAATCTCCATTAATTTCAGTATAGTTTAGCTTCTTTTGTCTCACATTTTCAGTTCGGTCCGGTCTGAATAGGGTGGAGGGTCTCTCTAAAGAAAAAGGACAAGTGGTTTTGTAACCGAAAGTGATAGGGTTGGTCCGGTCCAAAAGAACGGTGCCTAATTGTGGAAAAATGAACATAGCATAGGGGCCCATTTCCAGCACAACTGAACTGTCTTTCCTTTAAATTTGGATTAATTTCTAAATCCATATGACTTTAAGATCAAGACTCTGTTTGATTAACACCTCTATTAGTTTTTCAAGGACTAATTGTGGTTAAGAAACATAGCTTAAGGGCCCTATTTCCAGCAGAGCTCAACTGTCTTTTCTTTAAATTTGGATTAATTTCTAAATCCAAATGACTTTAAGCTCAAGATTTTGATTGAATAACACCTCTGTTAGTTTAGGGCTAAGGTTGTTTTAGATGCAATCTTCTTTACTCAGCCTTGTATAGAAAATTAGGAATCTCTTTAGATGCTTTGGGCCAATGTTGATATTGATATCGACCTTCATTTCGAGTAGCGCAATTATGCATTTGTATGCATTTTGCTTGAACAGGCAATTGTCTCAAGTTGCTATTTCAACGGGGGATTTCTTTCTTTTTTGTCTTTATGGAATAAGCAATTGCCCTTGTCTGAATTTCCTATTTCAAGGGATCCTTTTTCCTCGATTATTTCACAATTTACAATGGATTCAATAATCCATGATTAAAATATTGCTAGAAAGATGTGGATTTACTCAAAAGCTCTTCAGTTTGACTATCTTAGATAGTTGTTGGCGTTTTCCCTCTTCCATTGTATGTACTCCTCGTTCTTCTCCCCCATGCCTAGACCAATTTCCAAAAGATTATTCTAGCTCTTTTCTCCTTTTGTGTATTGTTAATGTTTTTTCTTTCTTTCTTTTGTACACGTTATTGGAAATGTGGAAATTTTGTTGTAAACATCTTACCTCATTTTATTTTTCTTGGAGCGCCCAATTTCTTGCTGTTAAAAAAACTTCTTAAGTTCCTTGCCTTTTCTTAGGCGTAGATTCAATTTTAGAGAAAGCTCGTTGAAATGCCACAATTAGGGGTCTACTTTGTGACTCGTGGAAATAATATTTTGGAATTTTGCCTCGTGTGTACTCATAAAAACAAATTTATTTGTAGAAGGCGATATTTTTTTGGTATCATTCAGTTTTGTTAACCCTTAATCATTTCCTTGATTTTTATCTTTATGAATACATTAAGTAGCGTATCCTCCAATTAGTTAGGTTTGTCCTCTTGTGTAAAGTGTAAATGCACAATATTGGAAGCGTAGAAGCTTTATGGAAACGAGAAGTAATGTGAATGCCATGATAAAATGGCCACAACTACAAAATCTTAAAGAGATAAGGGGCTTCCTCGGGCTCGCCGGTTGCTATAGAAAGTTCGTTGCCAATTATTCAAAAATTGCTCTTTTCTTCCACAAGAAAAGGTAATGGTCAAGGCCAAATTTCTTGAAGCCGTTGTGTTACTTGTCACAAGCTTATTGTAGGACCTATACCCAATTAATCACAATAAGGGTACGTTTGATACCCTATATTGTCCAAGTTGACCCATCATGTGACCGTACCCGTTGGCTTCAAATTTTGTAGACTGTTACCCATACGGCTATACCCCGGGGTCTATGGTAGTGGATCCAAAATGGATTCAAAGCCTATACTTTTCTAATTTTTTATCGCCTATATTTTTAGATATAAATAAGATGCAATAAAGCTAACACATGAACATTGACATCTTAAGAAAAATAAAAGGACTAGTGGGCACAAGCATATTATAATCATTTAAAAGTAAAGGTTGTCGAACGGCATGGTGGGCATTGACATGTCTCTAGACTCTGGCTGGCTGGCTCATTGAGAAAAGACAATATGTGTACATGGTACCAACTTGTGAAATATATAGATTTTGAAACTTTCGTACTTTTTTATTTTACTACTCTTCTTATTTACAAGTTTATAAAGGTCGTGGTAGTTGGTGGATAAGGTCTAGACGTCTAGTTAGTGGATAGGACTGCGTTTGTAAACACGAGACTCCCTTACTCCTTATGGTCTAAATTTTTTCATTCCATGCCCTTAAAATAGGATAGAGTCGAGCACGTCTGGTCAGGGTGGGTCGTGGACCCATTGCATCCCTAGCCACACCTTAGGGAGAAAGTTAGGCCTAAAATTACATTTCAGACCTAAAGTTACATTTTGAGACGGAGGATCTCATATCTATTTTGTTAGGCGATTCATAACTGGTATCTTTACCTTGGGCACAAGTCTCTTACGAGGACCAACCAAAGGAGCCTTAACTTTTGACAGACCAAGAGGTGGAGCCATGGTGCAAAAATACGGTCGTATGGGTACGGTTCGCCGTTTTTAACTTTGGCGAACCGAATTCGATCGGTTCAACAAGGTGGGTTTAAAAATCCCGATATTTTGGCCGTTTTGGCCGTATCACTCGTGGCAACAAGGGTTCGCCGTTTTTTCCGTTACAAAACGTCACTTTGCAAGTTTTTTGCATATTTTTTTTATAGATTTGTTATGTGTATATATACAGTAGTATCGATCTACCTCCAATAATGACTCACAGCTGCTATTGAAGCTCCATCTACAAATGGATAAAATTTTGTTTTTAGGTTAGTGTATACGAGTTATTGAAAGTAAAGGGGCAGTGCCGAATTTTTCCATTCCAATGAATTTGATTAAAATAATAGAAAATAAGAATAGTTGTTGATTTGAGAAACGAAAGGTGAACATCCTTCCATGGCATAGACAAGAGAAAAGAAAGTGAGGCACCGAATCCTAGATAACTCCACTAAGATCTAAGATTAATTGAAGCAAAAAGACCAAAAACAAAGTCTAAAACTAAATTCCTGCCGCAACAACCGCAATGCGGTCTGCCAACAACGTATCCGTTTTGTTTTGTTCCCGTTACCGAAACCTAAATCGTATTTTCGAACCATGGGTGGAGCAGATTATCGAAAGTGCTATTCAATTCAATCACAACGCTTTGAATAAGGTAGCCTGTGACTTAATTCATCAATCCAGCCCTTTTATGGAGCCGAGCTCAAAGTGGCATCAACAAGGACCTTCTTATTTGAGCATCACGAGAGAGATTGAACAAGATGGTAGAAAACTTCACTTGTCTTTGGTGGTCGAAGGTGGAAAATATAAGGGGAATTATCATCCTTAGCACTTCGTCAATAACCGATACTCTCGTAAAAGATGTATTTCCAATTGAGGGGAATCACATACCTACTTGCAACAAATGGTAACGATGGGAGGAAAGAGGTAGCACATTAGATTTAAAATTCACGTGCCCCGCACAACGTCATCAGAGGGCCTCTCATCCAACCTTTACCCATTCTTACACAAGGCCTGGATAGAAGCTCTTTGGATTTCATTGAGGGGTTACCCAAATCTGTGTTCCCGTGGTTGTGGGTCGTTTGACAAAGTTGACACTTCATCAGCCTCAAGCCTCCATACTCTCGTTCTTAGTGGCACAAATCTTCATTGAGGGAGCTGGTCATTTGCATGGTTCCCTAGATCTAGGTATTTAACTTCTGATAAATATAAAATTTTATGAGTTTATCTTGCAAAGAGATCTTTTATCTCCAAGGCACAATCCTCCACCACCACCGCCCTCCACCACCACCGCTCTCCACCATAGCACATCTTTTCACGTCAAAATCGTCAACAACAGAGTTGAGACCTTTATGAGGTGTTTTCTGAAGGAGAAGCCGAGAATAGGCACAAATTGGCTTGCCTTTGAGTATTGGTACAATACTTTGCCTCATGTTTCCACTTGCATGGCCCCATTTAAGGCCCTCCGTGGCTCCGACCTCTACGGAAGAAAACCGTGACTCTAATGACGGGTGGGTCTGGGCACACGGTCATGCATTCTATGCAAGAGCTGCAGGAGAAGGATGCAGTTGTATTTGTTGAGAGCAGAACATAATGAAGATATGGGCTGATCTGAAGCAAGGGATTAGGTATCTCAAGCTTCAAGCCTTTAACCACACCGCCAAGAGCTCGTAGCCAATTTGTTAAGAGTACAACACCTATTGGAGAAGTGGGCTGGGCTGAGAAGGAATGAGGAGACATGTAGTATGCGATCAGGTCTATCTTCAACCATACTGCCAGCAGTCCCTAGTCAAATGCCTTTCGAGAAGTTGGGTGCTCGCTTCTGTGATCCGTGCGCTATGATGCGACGGATACGTACAATGGCTTTCAAGCTAGATCTCCCTCCACAATCCAAGGTTCAGCCCGTCGTTCATATCTCACAAGAGTCACAACTGTCAAGGTGAAGCCAGCACCATGTCCTCCAATCCTGACCAATTGAATTAGGATCTTGAGTTGGAGCCTGTAGGTCGCACCTGAGTGCTTGAGACAACAGCCACAAGGGGAGAACAACAATACTTATATGGCTGTATCTCCTTGATTATGAAGTTGAGGAAAAGACAAATCTCTAGGCGAGGTCAGCAAGACCCATGATCTAATTCACTCGTCTGCAAAAGGAGGGGCAGGGAGGTCAATTAAGATTTTGTTTTGCAAGCAGTTAGTGGAGATTAAAAAGGAAGCAGAGGGTAGTGAAGGAATTAAGCAAAGAAGTTAGTTATAGAGAGAATATAATGTAACAAGGGAGAAGAATCTTACTAAGGGGAGAGGGGGGGAAAAGTGAGGTCATTAAATTGTGTTTTTCTCTTTCCTGAGAAGTACCCAGTATCCTTGTTACTTGAAGCTCTAGGAATTGTATTGATGGGTTCCTGCCTTATTGATGCAACACTATCCTTCGTTCTTCATTTTCCTTGGTTATCCTGTCATTTTCTACTTCAAAATCTCTGTTCTATTACACTATTGCACAGAACTTAATAGCAGTTGTATCATGTATTATTTGTCTGGAATAGACTTTGAACCTGCCAACATCCAATAATGAGTTTTAGACATACTTCGGAATGGACGGAGACATTTTAAAATTTCAAAATTCAGTAATAAGGGCATTGTCCTTAATTAGGGCCACGAAGTAGTACTGCCGGATCTATAATAGTTGTATGATTAAATGCAATGTGCTTTATGTGGCGATAAGTTATGGCTACATGTTATAGCCAATATTGATTTTATATGTTTATTTATCTATGATCTTCTATATTCCTATTCGTCTGAGCTATGCTAATTTCGATCACTTGTACAGGCCCGAACTATTTTCTATCTTAGCACAGCAGCTTCAATCAGCAGATGCTCTTTCTTCCCATAGGATTTTTCTAATTTTATTCCGGACTTTGAAGGAATTGTCAACGAAACGGCTAACTTCAGACCAACGGAATTACGCAGAGGTTCAGTGGGCTCAGCCATTTTGTCCACCTTAATACATGTTTACCATTTTATCTGCGATTCTCGTTTGTTTTCTTTGCCTCCCTCTTTAAGAAAGAATGCTTTTTTTAATGCCACCAGGAGTTGGTATTTATTTACCATAATGATTTACAACAAAATTTATTCTTTCTATTGCCTGCGGTAACATGTTGTATTGGTCCTGTGGCAGATATCTTCACAATTTTTCGAATACGTTTGGCATCTTTGGCAAAATGACGTGCAGAGAATTTTGCATGGTTTTTCTGAATTGGTGCATAAGTTAAATTCAAACGTCTTGGATCCCAATCAAAATGAGCTGTATTTGATGTGTGAGAGATGGTATCTGTGTTTAAAGATAATACGCCAGTTAGTTATCTCTGGGAACCAGAGTGATTCCAAATCCCTTCAGGTGCTTCACCTCAAATCTGTTACTGCAATGATCTTTGACACTATTGGACACATATAGTGTACATTTGAGTGAAAATTTTCTTCTTATATTTCAGGAAGTCCGACAGGTCAAGGAGGTTTCTCCCATGCTACTTAATGCCGTTCGATCTTTGATTCCTTATTGTAAGTCTTCCCTGAGTTATTTTTTAAGCATGGTAACACCTCCTGCTTTATTAGCATCTGATGCAGCATGTTGCTTTTCCTAATATACTCATTCTGTTCCGGACTAAATCTTATGAATGGAGAAAAGGAGCGTAAAAGAGGAGAGAATAGTGTGGGTGGGTGTGTCCTTTGGTCCTGACTTAAGAGAAAAAAAGAGAAAAAGATCTTGCAAAAGTAGATATGATCTTAATTATCAGGGACATCTCAAAATGGAAGATTTAAAATAAATTGAGCACAGGGAGTATTTATTTTTCTTCCTTCTCTCTTAGGGTTCTGGTTTTATTTAAAGAATTTATACCTTTTCCCTTTTGGCCAAAGTTTATTACCCTTAAGGACTTTCTGATGACCAGCAATACATTTATTTAGGGATCTAGCGACATTTGTTTGTTCTCATATTAGATCTCTTTTGACTTGAATATCATAATATTTGCTCACAGCCATCTGTATTTTTCTGTGCTGTTTTGTTCACCTCTGATGAATTTAAATAAAGGGTTTTAAGGGTTGTAATCTTGTAGTACAGTTCCTTGTATGATGTTTCCTCTTTGTCAATTTTTGACATTCATTCATTCTTTTTTCTGTCTCTTCCACTGAACTAATCTAGGATGTCCTGATTTTTTTTGAATTTACGCTTACCTACTTTGGAAAATGTTTGCCTCCCCCCACATGACGAAGACTCCAACTTTTATTTTAAGGCCTTTTCTCTTTCCGTCATATCAACCCTTTTTTCTCTCACAGTGTATGTGCTTTCTCGTACTATATCTATTTCTAAATCCATTTCTATTTAACTACTTTTTTGTCCACTTCCTACTAATTTCCCTATCTAGATTAGAGATAAATGTGGGATGGAGTGAATTTTTTTTCTTCTTTATCCATGTCCTCATTTACTCTACATTTGGAATATCCCTTTGAATATCGCATTGGTGCATTGTGACCAGACACCAGCTTCTAGCCGATAGCAACAGAAGCTGACATTTTCTCAGATGGAGGGTACCAGTCAGGGAAGAAAATAATAGCCGTTACAAAGCGTAACGGGCGCTTTGTAACGGGTTTTTGAGAGGCCTCACCGTTAAATCCCGTTATGTGACGCCGATTTAATATTCACATAAAAAACGCCGTTAACGCTGTTACGTAACGGGTAACGTCCGTTATTCTCCGTTACAAAATCAAATTTTCCGATTTTAGTTAAAAACAAGACTTTTTTGTCAGAAACAACCTTTTAAGATTTTTTTTGCAACTTACAACCTAAAACCTAAATTTTTTTGCGAAATGAAACCTTTTTGTAATTTCCGTTATTGACCGTTTGTTTCCACCCCAAACCACCCCGCCACCACCGTGACACCACCCGAAAACACCCCAAAAACACCCCAAAACCACCACCCACCCTAACCCGAATGGTTGTGACTGTTGGGGCTGAATCTGGGGTGGTTTTAGGGGTGGTTTCGGGTTCTAGGGTGGTTTTGGGGGTGGTTTTAAGGTGGTTTCGGGTGGGCTGGGCCGGTTTTGGGGTGGTTTCGGGTGGGCTAGGCCGGATTTGGGGTGGTTTCGGGTGGGAGGTGGTTTTGGGGTGGTCTCGGGTGGGGTAGTGGTGGTGTCGCGGTGGAAACTAACGGTCAACGGTCTAAAACTAACGGTCAATGACGGAAATTAGAAAAAGATTTCATTTTGCAAAAAAATAGGTTTTAGGTTGTAAGTTGCAAAAAAAAATTTAAAAGGTTGTTTTTCGCAAAAAAGTGATTATAAAAGGTTGTTTCTGATAAAAAAAACACAAAACAACCTAAATTTCTTGAAATTATAACTTGCCTGCTTCTTTTCACTCAAATTCGAGCAAGATCCCTCCTATAATTTAGGTATTTGATGTGATTAAAACCCTCAACACAAAAGCCCCAAATTGGTAAAACCTAATTTAAGAATTGAGTGAAATCGAAGGATGACTACCGCGTGGTCTGTGACAGAAACATCCGACTAGTTATTGTCATTGATCTTCGACGGTCTTTGGTGGCCGCCGGTGGCTGTTGCTGGTCTTCTTCTTTTGTTGTTGACTTCACTTCAAAATCTTTTAACTTCAATGTATTTCATGTCTGCTCATAGGGCCCACGTTGGAGATTCATTCCTTAAATGCTCACTGCTGACTCGACATGCTTTACTAATTACTTATTCTAGTTTGAGCATGAGGTGTCACCCTCTTTTCTTTATGCTCATGGCTATTTTGAATGTTCTTTTTATTGAAAATATTTTTGTAAACTAATTATAATAAAATAAAATGCTTTATTTCTTTATCTATAGGCTTTATAATATTGACTTAATAATTAATCTTATATTGACCTTGTATAATTAATCTTATAATGCTCCAAACTTGTTTTTAGTATGTGTTTCAGTTCAAACACATACAATTTAATTAATAAACTTAGATTTTTAATCATCAAATATATGAAGTATAGTGTAATTATTATAGTTTTGGCCTTATTATGCTATAAATATACTTCAAAAACTGTTAAAATGCAAAAACAAGCTTCATATCAAGCTTGTGTGAATTTTATGGAAAAATTCACGCGCGACAGCCGCGATCCGTTACATTACCGTTACAACCCGTTCCCGCCACCGTTTCCGCAAACGCGTCCATTACCACGTTTTTCTTCGCATTAGCTATTGCAAACTGATTACATCATTGAATGCCTTGCAATACCCGAGTCTGCTGACTTGTCTACTAAAGTATACTCTGGCCATTACGCTGTTATGTAACAAGATTTTTGAACCTGCTGTTATGCGAAATGCCGTTACGTAATGCTGCGATGAAATTCACGTCCATCTCGCTGCATTGTCCATTTCGTAACGGTGACTCTCCACGTTTGACCTTTTTTTACCCGATACGTCCGTTACATTATAATTGGTCAAAAAAGAGAAGTAGAAAATACACATAGTAGCACAAAAACAATAGGCAAACACCAACGAAAGGAGATTAACTTACCATAGGCTTTCAAGTTGAATAATATATATGAGGTAGTAACAATTTATATATGTAATAGGGTATGAATCTCATGTTTTAAGTAAATTTTATTCAATATATGTGTAACCCAACCATATGATAGTTTTGGTCAAATTAAATTTAATGAATGCTTATAAAACTTATAAAATGCAAAATTGAGGTTAAAAATCTATTAGTGTGAATTTTTTGAAAAATTTACGCCGCGTTAACCACGATTTGTTTCTATTCGACCGTTACAAGCCGTTTCCGCGTCATCGCGATCGTGAACGCGACCGCATCCACCTTTTTCTTTTTACTACTGCGCATGAGATTTTGCTCGATTCTTTTTTAAAAAAAATCTTCACACCTTTATGGCGAAGTAGGTAATATCTTTTCCCTTGCTGCTAGTGTTTGATTGCTGTTGAGAAGTATTTCCTACTTGCAACATTAATCTTTTTGTGGTCTTCTAGAGCTCTTCTCTTGCAGTGCCCGGTGTCTATGGTCTATAAATCAACATGCTGCTGCTCACAGATTCATCAATTTGTTATTGTTAACTTTACATCCTGTTAATTGGATTCTCCACTAATTTTAAATATGCTTGTTTTGTTGGACTCTATTGCAGATTCATCTTTCCAAGAAAGACACCCTAGGTTCTGGGATTTCACTAAAAGAGCATGCACAAAGATGATGAAGGTTCTAATTGCTTTTCAGGGAAAACATCCTTACTCGTTTGGTGATAAGAGTGTCCTTTCACCAGTGATGGATTTCTGTTTAAATAAGATCACCAATCCGGAGGCTGAGCTTTTTTCATTTGAGCAATTTCTAATCCAATGTATGGTGTTGGTGAAATCTACACTGGAATGCAAAGACTACAGTCTTAGTTTGGTTGGTCGCGTGGTGGATGAAAATGCACTCACTTCAGAGCAGAGGAAAAAAAGTATCTCTGTTGCCATTGCTGGGAACCTTGCCTCACTTTTTCCCAACGATCTTGTAGTGCTTTTGTGCAATGTATTAGTACGAAGGTAAATTTATCACCATTTGTTAATCCGTTTGAGAATGTAATTTTGCTACTTTTTTTTTTGCTTCTTGTATGAACGTGTTTAAATAGATTTGTTACAGCTGCCAGCTTTTTAACATTATAGGCAAAAACTTAAGTTCATCAATAGCATTTGTTTGTTTAAGTATTGAACAGGGATGTTGCAATGTTTGTGAGCCACTGCCTTTGTCTTAGGCACATGAACAACTTAGGTGCACATTTGGGATGCTGCTGATCTGTATGGGTTACTGCTTCAGTTTTTTTTCTCTTGTCATGTGTCTTCTCCTTCTGCTTTTCTAGATTGATCGTTAACTAGATTTGTTAACCACTGGCCCCTCCCAAAATGAAGCATGTACTTAAAATTTAAATGATGAAGTTTTACAAAGAGTGTGAAGCTACTTGTTGAACATTTCATTGTCCGTGGACGCATCACCCTTTTGTTTTTTGTTATGTTTTGCTGGAAATTCTCCTCCCTCTAAAAAGGAAAAAAGTGCGTAAATTGGACATATACATACACAAAGCTTCATTAGATTAACATGTATGTGGCTTTGGCTATTGATTGTCTGCTCCTTTTTCATTTATGGGCTTTAAATTCAATATAATGTGATCATCTATCTAAGGTTGTGACATTATACAGGTATTTTGTTTTATCAGCAAGTGATCTGGAAGAATGGAGCCAGAATCCTGAAGGCTTTCATCATGAACAGGACATGGTGCAGTGGACTGAGAAACTAAGGCCCTGTGCTGAAGCCCTTTACATTGTTTTATTTCACAAGTACAGCCAAGTAGGTGAAGATTTATCTTTCAGACGTACCTTGTACATCTAGGATGTTTATCTTGTTGATGTAGCTTTACAATTGTTTGCAGACTAGAAGATACCTTGTGATATTGACATTACAATGGTTGTTTATAGCTGCTAGGTCCTGTGGTAGTCTCCATTCTTCAAGAAGCGATGAGAGGTTGCCCTACTTCAGTGACTGAAATTACCCCTGGATTGCTTCTTAAAGACGCTGCATATGGAGCCGCTGCATATGTTTATTACGAGCTCTCGAATTACCTAAGCTTCAAAGACTGGTGTGTGCCTTCTACACAACATTGGTTATGTTTGTTTCTTACATTGTCTAATTCTCTTACTAATACTTCTATATAGTGTGGATTTTCACTTTGTTTTGGTGATGATTCCTTGAGAAGGCTATATTGTGAAACTTTTGAATGCTTCTTATATTTGTTTAGTGAGAAATCAAGTTTCTCGGTAACCTTTTGGGCATTAGAGATTTGACATTATTTTCTGAGGTTTGAAACAAGAGAGTCAACTAAAGAATGTTAGTAATCTGTACCAGTTTTATGCTGATTTTGTTTTTTCACTAGGCCATTTAAATTGAGAGATTAATTCTAGGGAAAATTAACATGAATAATCCGAACTATTGCCCATCTTCCCAAATTAATCCCACCTTTAGTAATTCTCAAAATAATCTCAAGTATTTAGGGTATCTTTCCCTATTAGTCCTAGGTAAAATGTAACCTGATAAACAGGTTATCAATACCACGTGGTGCATTATGATTGGTTCATTTATTAATTTTTTTAAAAAAAGTAAAGAAAAAATAAAAAAATAGAAAACCCCCCACCCACCCCCTCCGCCACTGCCATCAACAGCCCCCCCAAGCCACCTTCTTCTTCAACCTTTCTCTCCCCCAAATCCTCCCTCAATCACCACATTCAAAGCCAAACCCTTGGAAACAACATTTCCAGTAGAAAAAGTCATCAAATGAGAAGATTGAAGATAAAGAAGAGAAGAAGGAAACTTGATGGATTGGGCGAGAGTACCGTCGGCCATGGAAGCTCTACAAAAATGGAGGTGACAAGAGGAGGGCAAGGTTATGTGGTGATCCTAAAACCAACCCACACCCGCCCGAAAACCACCACCCACGCCCCTAAAACCAACCCACACCCGCCCGAAAACCACCACCCACGCCCCTAAAACCAACCCAGACCCACGATTTAGTGGTTGTTGCTCGACCGTGGTAGTGTGTGAGAGAGGAAGATGACAGTGGTGGGTTGTGTTTGGAAGGTGGTGGTGGTGGACTTCGTCTTTCGAATTGTGGTGGTGGTCGAAGAGGAGAAGGAGCTGTCGAGGATAGAGAAGGGAGAATGTGGCGGTGGTGTGGTGGCTGTTTGGTGTTGAAATTGGTCGTGGTGGTTATGTGAGTTGGTGGTGTGGTGGTTATGTGGAGTTGGAGGTGGTGGTGGATGTTTGGTGATGGAGGTGGTGGTGGATGGGGTGAGGTTTCTTTCTATTTTATGTTTTTTTTAAATATGTTATTATTTAGCCAATAGAGTTGCGCCACATGGCGTTTTAAACCTGTTGAATAGGTTCCAAGTTAAGTGGGACTATTTTGAGAAGGGTGAGCAATAGTTGGGAATTTTTTTGGAATAACAGAAGATGTGTAATAGTTGAGATTATTCACGTTAATTTTCCCTTAATTCTATTAGTTTATTCACATATGTAGGTCAACTGTGTAACAGATTTGTGTACGTCAGTAATAAGTGCAGATGTGAGTGCCTTTGCATACTCCCCATATCCCAAGGTACCTACCCCAAAAATAAACACAAGGAAAAGTAAAGAAAAGAGAAGTGCTCTATAGATTGAGATGGACCCCCAGCCCTTAGAAAATAAAATATAATAAAATATATATTTATCTATATATATATATATATATATATTGTAGGCTGTATATATTATATAATCTCCAAGAATAGGTTTGACCCATGCTGGAAGGGGGGGGAATCACCTTGAATTTATGTATTTCTTGAAACAAGATCCGATTACACAACGGATGGATTGTTTTTTGTCCATGTGCTAGTAGTTAACCTTGTTCTTGCGTTGTTCTGAGCATTGTCTCTTGTTGACTGTTGCATTTTCTATCACTGAAGTGAAATATCTCAATGACTACTTAGGTCCTGTTTAGATTTACTGAAAACAACTGAACTGATTGGAGCGGAGCAAAGCAGAGCTGAACTGAACTGAATTGAATTTAACAAATATATAAATAATATTTAAACAATAATAATATGAATATTAAATAATAATTATAATGATAACTAATAATAATAAATAATTATTAATGAATAATAATAATTGTATTTTGGATATTTTTAAATGATAATTATAAATAAATAATATTAGTAATCATAAATTAATAATAATAATGATTAATGATTAATGATTATAATGATAATTAATAACAATTATTTTCTAATCTTTGTATTAATATATTAATACCTGATGATGATTGTATAATAACAATAATATCTAAGAATTAAATTAATATTACTATTTTAATAATTAGATTTAATTATATATTAATATTTACTAATAAGATAATAATTGGGTCGGACCGTGCAAAATTACATCATAAACTTTTTTGACGTGATTTGATTGGATTAATGGGCTGAAAACGCGGGTTTATTTGTGCTTTTAACCTAAACTATGTTCCTCCCTAATGCTAATAGTAATAATGATGAATAAAGCTATAATAAACAAAATAATATACATATAATAATAATAATACTTAATAATAATGATACAAAAATAAATAATAGTAATAATAATAATAATAATATAATAATATAATAATAATAATAATAATAATAATAAGAGCAATTAGTAAAATAAATTAGACCAACATAATAATATTTAACAAAATGGTTATAAAAGAATGAAGCTGAACTGAACTGATTAAAACTGAACTGAACTGATTAAAACTGAACTGAAGCCCTAATATGAAGTGGAGAAAGATGAGGAGAGAGTACCATAATTGACCATTACAATTGTAATGAAAAGTGAGGTTTTACTTTTTTTTTTCGGGATAAATAATTCGAGATTACATTTGTATTTTTATTAAATCTGTATATCAAGTTATGGAAAATTGAATGGCTTAATTTTATTCGAGGTTATGAATTCTAATAAAGTTACCAATGCTTAGCTTACGGGTGTGTTCAGTATATTTTGTGCGGTAGTTGTTTGTTAGCGATCATATGAGTTTGCGTTTCATTGTTAGCAGGTAGAGGTTAGCTGTAAAAGTAGGTTTTTCAAGTAAACGTTTCTGCCAAAAGTGGAGTTTGGATCGTAAAAACAACGTATCTATGTTATTTATTTAGAAAGAAAGCATGATTTGGTTAAAGAATTTGCAAATTAATGTAATGGTTATCTCATAGTAGCATAATTTAACTATTGGCTTATTGGGCCATACTTTTAAAAACATCGATTAATCACATGACATATAAATGAAGTGATTCCATTCCCTTATATTCCCTTATGTCTTGATATAAATGCAACAGTTTTAGAGATGCACTTACTAATGCACAACTTTGACCATTAATATCTCTAATAATCTATCAATAGAAATATATAAAAAGTTGATAGATGAAAATATACATTGTAATAAACCTAAAACATGACATGTACATATTGGAAAACTCAAAGTGTTGCATTATCGTTTGGGACGAAAGGAGTATGCTGTTTGGTTTGTGGGTGTTGTATTCTTCACTTCCCCATTACCCCAAATCCTTCTCCTTGATTACACATCCCCAATCCCCCCTCCACTTAAAATAAGGGGTAAGGGAAACCCCTTTCATAAACCCATGGGCCGACCCCTCCATAACCACCCACTTCACCACCCTAGTGACCACCCTCACCCCACCGTCCGCTATAGACACCACCACCTCCACCACCTTGGAAAAGTCATCTGCTCCCATTCCCCCCGAAACCACCTCACCTTCCCCAAAATCCAATCCACGCTTTCCCATAAACCACCCTCTCCTCCCCCCATAAACCACCCTCTCCTCCCCCCATAAACCACCAATAGCCATGAATATCCTAACCCTAAACCCACAACTGAGAAACCTTAACCTCAAACCCAAGCGCCACGACCGCCCAAAAACCAGTCACTCTAACCTCAAAACTTAAACGCTAACCTTACAACCACACAATAGCCACCCATCTAAAATCTGTAAACCACCCACAAATCTCAACGCACTACACCGTAGCTCATCGTACCCTGAGCACCATCAAGAGAGAGAGGAGAGACGCGGTAGACGGAGAAGGGGGGCCAACGGCATCAGCGGCAAAGAGATGGAAGGGAGGGAAGGAGGGAGAGAAGGAGGAGGAAACCTTTCCTTTGAACTAACCAAATTTGAAGGTAAATTTGGGGGCTTAGCTTTCCTTCCCCACCTATGCTTTCTTGATTTCTTTTCCTTTCCCTTATTCCAACCAAACGCCCCCTTGTAAGTAAAGCTTTTACAAAAGCTAGGGGAGGAGTTCAATTCATTTTTTTTTTTTACTTGGGAGTTGGCTTACTGCATAAGTATTAGACACAATCTCAATAATATTCAACACAATGCTACATTTGGAAGAAAAAAGAAAAAAAACATATGTAATATAATTAGGGATGGCAATGAGTATTGGACCCGACCTAGACTCATTAGTCTGGGTCCAACTTTTTTAGACCCAATGGGTCTAGGTTATATATATATTTTTTTAAAAAAAATTAACTTGTGAATTATGAGTAGATGTGCATCCATTTAAGACGTGTAATGATGTAAGTTGAAATTTTAAGATTTAATGAGCTATATTTTGTTAATTGTTTCGATTCAAACCTCGACCATGGTCGCGCGAATCTATAAAATAGGCGAAACAAATTTATTAGATTAAAAAATGCAGTTAGACTTGATATTCAAAAGGACCCTGTAAAGGACCCATAGACCTTTCGGTCTGAAAATTCGAGACCCATTCGGGTTTGGGTCTGGAAGAAATAAATGGGTCTCTGTGTCTGACCCTCCCCATTGCTATCCCTAACAAGTACACTATACAACATGACATGTGTGTTTGCTTCGAAGTTGTTTCTTTCATATAGCGAGGTTCTTTCAGCTCTTTTGCCCATGCTTTTCATTGATATTGCCATCAATTAGATTAGTGATTTGCTAAAGATTTCAGGTTTAATGGTGCCTTGTCATTGGAACTAACAAATGATCATCCCAACATGCGCGTCATCCATCGAAAGGTTGCATTAATACTTGGTCAATGGGTCTCAGAGGTAAGTGTACTCGATAGTAGTTCTCTAGATGATTATAGGAAACTCAAAATTTCAAGATATAATAGCAAGATGTTTAGTGTTGTGTTGTTCTAAAATAAATGTCTAATTTGGGGATGTCCTAGAGATGCATCTTATTATATTTGGACTTGGTGTTTCACCTAAGTTGCTTTCTGCTTTATCCATTTCAATATAAAATGAGATATTTTTTGGTGAAATGGAAATAAATAATTGATATAAGCTGGAAGAGCATCTTCCTCCCTTAGGTGTAAAAAGATTATTGTGAAGGTTATCTATTTGTGTCCTATATTTGCTAGATGTTGTTAG
The DNA here is from genome assembly GCA_947645195.1 of Patellifolia procumbens. NCBI lineage: Eukaryota > Viridiplantae > Streptophyta > Magnoliopsida > Caryophyllales > Amaranthaceae > Patellifolia > Patellifolia procumbens. Next base: position 11,277,265 of record CANSGD010000972.1, read on the forward strand.
TGGATCAGAGGGGATGGTGTTGAAGTTACTGTATTAGATACTGAAAAAATGATAAGTTGGATTCTATTGTTTTCTATAAGGCTGTGGCAAATCTTAACTTGATCCCATCAATGTGTCTAAAATTTACTAATTCTTTTTGCTGACTTGCTTGACAGATTAAAGATGATACCAAAAGACCGGTGTATTGTGCTGCCGTCAAGCTGCTTCAGGATAGAGACCTTGCTGTCAGGGTATAGAACCTCCCCTCCTTGGTGCAAGTTTCTTATTGTTCCAGCCGGTTTACTACATTTTCTTCTTTTTGAGGCACATATGTTTCAAATCACTTTTTGTTGCGGTTGTCTTCAACTTCATAAATTGCTTTCTTCTTGATGTACAAGCTTCCAAAATGATGTGATTGCTGATGTGGCTTCATTCCTCTTCTTCCCTTTAGCTGGCAGCATGCAGGACTTTGTGCCTGCTTATAGAAGACTCAAACTTCTCTGAGAAGGACTTCACAGATCTTCTTCCATTATGTTGGGATTTGTGTTTTAATTTGGTTGAGGAAGTTTTGGAGTTTGACTCTAAGGTAATCCTACACAATTTTTTCTGTGACATTTTACAAGAACGAGTTTCTCCCCTCTAGTTCTTCACTCTTGATCATGGTACTTCTTGTTGATGACATGCTTTAAGCCAACCATTAGTGGAAAACAATTAATAAAATATAGCAAAATTAATGGGCAATAGATGAAGCTTGATGAGTACAGAATTCCAAAACTTACGAAATGCTCTTGCATGGTTCAACTATTACTGTGAGATGTAACCTTTATATATATTTCTTCCGTTCTAGTTTCTCACTACATACCCTTTGGACATACTTATTAAGGAAATGCAAAAATTAGAGACAATTGAGAGGTGATAGGTCCCCATTGCCATATGAGAAGGAAAAATTGTTGAAAGTGAATATGGCGTGAGTGTAACTTCCAATATATGGAAAACATAGTGAGTAAAAGAGCCCCAAGGAAACATACATATATATATATATGTATTGAAAGAGGATCCGGTGAAAACTGTTTTCACCGTAAAAACCAAGTAAAAGAGGTAGATGGAAGGCATAAAGGGGTACACGTATTTCATTAATGACATTTTTGTAAATAATAACAACTTTTATGTTAAAACAGGCGTACCCCTCTAATCATAACGTGTACCCCTCTACACCTTATATGTACCCCTCTACACCTAATATGTACCCCTTTTTTCAAGTTTTTACGGTTTTGAGCAAATTTGTGAAAATTTCACTAAAATGGATAACTATCTCACCATTTGCAAGGTTCACATATAACGAGTGTTTTCACGTATACTTAATGGTGTGATGTAAGAAGAACTTAGGGTTTGTTTGGTTAAGTGGTTTATGGTTTATGCTATTTGGAAATGGAATATTCCTTTCCATGCGTTTGTATAAATCATTTTTTTATTCATTTCCTTACTTAATGTAACCCCAATTCGCCCCACTTAATGACAATTTGATTTCCCTCCTTTAACAAACCTCTTTTTTCACCCCACATCCTTCCTCCTCCCAAACTAGACTCCCTGCATTGGTGATGGCCACTCTCTCTCCTCTCCCCTCACCCTAGTCCGAACGCCGTCTTATCGGCCACCATCACATGTGAATCCAACCGGCAGCGCCTGAGATTCTCTTTCGTCTTTGTTTTCTCTCCGGCTCCCCCCTTCCTTTCTCCTCTTTTCTCACCCACCCCCACTATTTGCTGTGTACGTCCACCACGACCCTGCCCCACCACCTCACCTCTGGGCCGAACATCAACCATGTTAGGATCATCTGCTTCCACAATTTTCTGTTTTTCTTTATTCTCGAATTCATTTTTAAAAATAATCGATCAAGATCTAAAAAATTTTTAATTAAAAGAAAATGATGTCACCAACACAAAATAATAAACCGAACAATATCATGAACTCTCCGGTCAAAGATGTGGCCTCTAGCAACGGAGGTGGCGGCAGTTAGACCTGCGAGACCCCGATAATGGACACGAAACTGACGATCCGAGAATGACCCGAAATCTGAGTCAACTAGAACTATTCCGAAATTGATTCAAAACTAGTTTGACCCAATGTTGACCGACTTACGAATTAACACAAATCGAATGCGACGCCAAACTGATTCTCAAGCGAGAAATCGAACCCAAATTTAATGTGAGTCTGTGACTTATATTTTCTACTTTTGTTTTTATTACAATACTAATGATGATAATAATCATACTTAGTATTTTTGTTATATTTAATAAACTCAACACTTACATAGAATGACTTATCGAATTCAAACGACGTAATGAAGTCTCAAGATTATTCTGTTCAAGTCGAAGTGACCAATTGTAAGATAAGGAAATTTTATGTGATTTGAACTTGAACTCTTAGAACAAATTACAAATTTGGCTCGACCGCTAACCGCATGATTCAAAATGCGCCTGGCTCGAATATAATTCGATCGACGTTGATACGAAAACTAGACCTCAAGCCCAATCTGGCCACTTGAACCGGCACGACCCGAACTGACCATACCCGAGCCCGAACTGAATGACCCGTTTAGCGGCAGTGGTGGATTGGATTTTGGGAGGAGAGGGAAGAGGGTAAGAGATGAGTTTTTTCTTGAAAAGGTTAACATAAATGTTGCCTTTTGTGTTATATTGATTTCATCCATTACTTGAACCAAACAAAATTCACCATTCCACTTCTCTAATCCATTTTATTTTCTTTCCATTCCTTACTTTGAACCAAACAAGCCCTTAGAGTTATGTCACTTATAATTATGACACTTCTCATCCAAAGTTACACCATAAAAAATCCGAGTCGCCAGTTTCAGTTTATTAATATTTTCTTAGGTTTGCGTTATATCCCTTGTTGTCTTGTTGACTAGAGTTAGATCTCTTCCCACTCCAGAAAAGCCTTTGTCCCATAACAATTAAAATAATTACATTTCTCATACATAGTGCTAATCAAATATGGTCAGTTAAGATAGTGTAAAAAGTATGCATCTATTAAGAAATGGAAAAAGTATAATAGTATATAGAATGAAGTTACTTGACAACACTTGTTGTATAAGAACCTGTGAACGATGGAATAGTAATCCATTTTAGTGAAAACGTATTTTTTTTCTTTTAAGATATAAGCCTTTATAAAAAAAGATTACATTTTAGCCAAAATGGATTACCTATTGTTCTATAGATTTCGCCTTTATAGGAAAAGAAAAATGACTATATTTTGGCCAAAGTGGATTATTACTAAGTATTTTCACGCTCTAATATAAGTACTCTTCTCATCACTCTCATCATTTTGACTTTTGGTAACTCATATAAGGTCTAATAATTTCGATATATTCAGTTTAGATAAGTGGAGCTCTCAGGCGAAAAAAAACTCATTGTTGTGTTAGTAAGAGGAGAGCAATGTATGAGGTCAGGTGACCCTTGTATAAAGATTAATACTATTATATTATGTAAGAATTAGAAACAAAACAACCAAGCTTAACCTCCAAATAAAAGGAAAATCTTCTATTGAATGTTAGTTTAGACGGGCAACACATAGTATTTTGTGATCCAGAGGGATTCCATATGGACTCTAAACTCTTAATCACCACTTATTGAAAATCTTGGCTCTTCAGAGCAGAATTCTGCTCCATCCGCACACACACACTTTCTCCATATTATAGTGAACAGTACATGAACACACAGGTACAGACTATTATGTTTTCCCTTCACAGAAGTGTTAAGTTGTTTCTAAACTCCCCACTCTAAGGATAATTCGCAACAGTTGTCTTATATTTGATATGTGCATCAATTAATTGTGCTAAGCGGGACAGTGATGAAACAAATAATTGGTAGTTTCCTCACCACCATGGGATAAGGTGTACCACTGACACATCAGGGAGAGCTTCATCTAGCATTCACAGCTGACTGATATACGACTGTGCAAAATTCATTAGTTTCTTTCTCGTTTTCTATTTTTTGTAAGGGGCTGGGGCTTTTATATTTTGAGGGTGGTATCATATTCCTGCATCTTAACTCAACTCAGAACTTATCATCAAATATTTATGTGTTAGAGGTTTTTGTAGTTGATCCTATGCATCATGTTAGATCATCAGATTTCGTTATAGTATTTTTATGCGTATAGAGGCTAGTTACAAATCTCTACCTCTTTTGGTTGTGATCTAAGATTAAGAGTTGATCCCGATACAAGTGCTAATTCTTCTCTATTGCCACTGCTGGTTTTCTACCAGGTCCAGGTTTTAAATCTGATTTCTGTTCTTCTTGGACATATTGGTCAAGTGATTCCTTATGTGGACAAATTGGTAAAGTTTTTCCAAAAGGTATCATTTTGATCTTTTATTTGTTTCCTCCTTTTCTAGCAAGTCAATATAAAAAATTCTCTATTTTGTGAGGGTTTCACTCTGCCAACCGTCTGCTATATAATGGGCGTAATTTAATGAACCCATGCCAGAGGAACAAATTACTCAGTGTTCTCAGGGCCTAGTTTCAAGAAATGCAGGTTTGTTTCATCAAATTTTGAGAGTTGAAAAAGTTCTTACAACATTTCCGGTTACTAATTCATTGAAATGGTCGTCTACAACAGCACAATGTCCTCCCATTAAGTTTCCAATATCAATTCTGTCCAGATGTTCCTCTGTCCTTTTTTACTTATACAATTTTGACTTTCTGCACTATTAACATAACTTAAACCATATTTACAGATGTAGTAAGATACATTTTGCTATGTAAAATATATATATTATGTTTCAATGTATATTTGCAAACTGTGAACTTTTATAATTTTTACTACTCAAATTTTAAAAATAGTAGCTGTCAAAGTTGTGTTGGAAAACGTAACAACAAAATGGGAGAAGACTATATGTAAAAAAAACAATGTAGGGATGAAAGTTACCCCTAAATGGTGGAAATCAATTGAAGAAGACTTTTGTGAAATACCTGCAAAACGATGGGGGTACTTAGGTCGTCGTTGAGCAGAGCTTCTTGGGATCTTGTTTATGCTACTTATGTTGAAAAATAAAATATAGCTGTTATTATCATGAACTTAGTGACTCTGGGTCTATAACCAACAAATCAGGAAGGATGAAAGTCTCCTACCAAGGTATTGTAACCCGTAGGGATGGCAGTTTGACTCTAGCCCAATACGAATCCGAAAAAATAACATTCCGAAGTAATCTGGTAGCTTGATCCGAATCCGAATAAAATTTGATAATTACCAGTTACCTCGTCAGTTAATAGATTAAAGTACATAATAGCTATGTTACTCAGACACGGATTGAGTGTCTACTCGGATACGGGTGTCCAATTGTCCGACACGGCTATTTTGTAGAAAAAATTCAAGTTTTTAGTTTAAAATGAAGTATCCAAGTGAAGTGTCGTGTCGGACACGACACGACACAACACCCGATTTTTGAGGTAAATGAAGGTGTCGGAGTAACATAGCATAATAGGATAAGTAAATTTAGACTATTAGAAATTAGGTAAAATATTATAATTATAATACTCCCTCCGTAACTGAATACTTGCAACATTCATACTAGGGGAGTTTCCTAGGCATTTTTCCTTAATCACCCTCCACCTCTTAATTAACCAAATATTATCACCCTTAATTTACCCAAATCATTAACAACACCACCAACCTTCAAACACCATTACCATCTCTCCACCACCGCCAGTTGTAGCAACCCCAATACTCCACCACCCTCCACTCTAGCCACCCCCTCGACTCACCTCTGCCACCACCCGCTACCTCTTCATTTACCCACCACCACTGACATTAAAAATCGCAACTTAACCTCGTCTCGCCGGCTAGTATAACCTCTACTCACCCAAATCGAAACAAGAACCACTAGATCTGGGATTGTTTCAAAGCAACAACAGCCAAATTGAACCAACCTTGTTCGCCGGCGATTGTTATCTGTTTCGAAGATGGCGGCGTCAATGGCTCATATGCGATTGTTGAAGGATGGCGTCAAAGAATGTCCGCCGAAGATTGTTGATTGATGTTGATTGTTGCCCAGATCTGGGTTCATTTTCAAAGCTCGTGATTTCGAAGGTAGGTCTCGATTGGGTTCGTTTTAGGTGGTTGTGAAGGTGACTCGACTGAGTTCTTTTTTTGCAGGAGAGGGGGTGGTGGTGCTTCGATTGGGTTCGTTCAAGGTGGTGGTTTTAGGTTTTGAAAGTGGTAGTTTGGTAAGTGTTGGTTGGTGGTTACGAATTGGGTGGTGATTGGGTTTCAATTGGGTGGTTGGTGGAGGTGATATCCGAGGTGGTGATAGTTTGATTGGGGTGGTCGATTTTGGGGTGGTGGCTGATTTGGTGGTGTTTGAAGGTCTGTGATGCGGTGGTGGATGACGAGGAAGGTGATAGCGGCGATGGTGACGAGGGCGGGTTCAGCAGTGGTGGTGGTGGTTGATATCTGAGCTGCTGGTATTTGTGGTTGAGGGAGGTTGTGGGTGGTGGTTGTTGTATGATTAAAATTTTGATTTAATGATGTTAGTTTAATGTGTAGTGTATATTAAGAAGTTGTAAAACAAGATTAATTTATAAATCAATGGAATTTATGTAATTTTTGAGATTTTTTTTTGCCAAAAATGGAAAGAATTGAATTGTTGCCAGTATTATGTTACACCCATTTATGGCAAATGTTGCAAGTAATGTGTTACGGAGGGAGTACTAAAACTATGTTTCGGTTGTCTTAAATGATTGTATAATCTGAATCGGATCGGAGTCGAAACCCTCCAAACGGAAAAAATCCCGAGTCCGAATAGGAGTGATTAGTCCGCGTCCGATTGAGCTTGTAGTTTAGTAAGTTTTATCCAATTCCGATCCGTTGTCATTCCCGTTCACAAGTGTTTTAATTAGCTTTGGTGGAAAGATTGCTATAGCTGTAAGCCGTTATGCCTTACAGGTGCATTACATCTTTGCAAGAAAAGAATGTAAATCCTTGACTTGAACAATGACTTGGCTTTTCCTTTTAATGTGTATTGTAAGTTGGGGTTGGTTATGTGAGGCCCGAGCGGAACATTCTTTGGATCTATGAAAATGAACATATTGTAAGCTTACAAAAAAGGCTATCCTTGCTGGTTTGGGGTAAGGTACTCAGTGGTATTATATGTTCCATATGTAGTTTCATGTTGAAGAGTGTTTTTCTGTCAATGGGCGCGCTGTCTGTCCATTACATATGATATTCTTGGAGTTGAAATGTTGAATACCTCATTGAAGAATTGTTTTTGATGCGCAATCAATAGCAAAGGCAAATCCCTTATGATACACCAGATAAGGCTCGGTCATTAATAGAGTTAGTAGATCTGCCCTTTTCTTGACATTTTTCTTCGGATTCAAAAGCGTGGTGTAATGTGTATCCCCCCTGTTTCGGTCCTGGTGTAGATGAAACAAGTGGAAAATTGAGAACTGTTCATATCCGCTTCATCCTTTGGAACCATATCACATCCCGAATATGATGAAATTGGAGACGTCATTTTGTAAATACTTAATTATCTTGAATATATTAACCATTTCTCCACTTTCCGATTGCATGGAAAGGGCAAAAAACATCTTGTTGTTTCTTCCTACAATTTCTGATCTTTAGTGGACCTCTCAATAGGACCCAGATGAAGTTTTGAAAAAAATTTAGATGTTGAAAGGCATTTCGGGAATCAGTCCTGTTCCTCCCGTTTGAAGAAAGGATGGATCCCGAAGATTCAATCTTTCTTTCCCTTACTTAATATTTTGCCATCACTATAAAGAATCCAAAATCGCTAGTTAAGGCTGTCTTGAAAATGAAATCACTTTCTAACCTAACCTTTCGACTTATGAAGGTATGGGAAGAGTCCTCCGGAGAAAGTCTTCTGCAAATGCAGCTTCTTATAGCACTGAAAAACTTCGTTGTGGCTCTTGGTTATCAGTCACCTATTTGCTACAACATATTACTGCCCATTTTGCGAAGAGGAATAGATGTGAATGGTCCAGATGAGCTCAATCTTATGGAGGACAGTATGTTGGTACGCTCACATTTCCTTTTCTGTTTCTGCATTTTTAGTTCTAGAATTCTCAGGAATGCTCTCCGTCTAATGTGTCGTGCAGTTGTGGGAAGCTACCCTTACTTACGCGCCAGCAATGGTTCCACGGTTGTTGGACTTCTTTCCTTGCCTTGTGGATATCATTGAAAGAAGTTTTGATCACTTGACGGTAGATACTCTGACTGCATGGCTTTGTTTTGCTCAGTTTCTTATTATTGTTGTATAGGTTACTGCAAACAACTTCCCAATTTTCCTTCCATCCCTTGATTTTCTTCACAGATGGGTTTAAAACAAAGATTAAGATAGTAACTAAATTAGAATAAGAATATTGAAAGTGAATAGAGAGAGGAAGAGGTGAGAGGATGTGCTGGGATGGAGAAAGAAGAAGTGTTGATGTGGTGGAGGGGGACGAATAAAAAACCGTGATTTAAATTGTCATCTTTGAATCAAAACAGAAGTGGGACAAATACTGGGAACAACCATATAGGAACGTTTGTAAAAAAGTATATATATTATTATTTATCTATCAAATGGTAAAACTAGAAAATCTGTTATCCCAAGTCATGAATAAATTGGATAAGTAAATTGTTTGAGCCTTTAAGGGACTTTATGGTATTGTCATCCTGATCATGTTGAATTGTTGATAGGTCTCATTTGTGTTTCTTATGTGGCTTAAATGCAGGTTGCGGTTGAAATTATTGAGGGTTACATAATCTTGGGTGGAACGGAGTTCTTAAATCGGCATGCCTCTAGTGTAGCTAAGCTTCTGGATATGATAGTTGGAAACGTAAATGATAGGGGCCTTTTGTCAGTTCTTCCTGTCATTGATATTCTAGTGCAGGTATATGTCATTTGATTGCTTACTTCTCTAATTTGAAATTCGAGTCATCGGCAGATTGTATGAGTTTATGGTCTTTTAATGTTCAAGTGGTATTATGCCTTCATTTTACATAGTTGTATGTTTCAGCCTCTAATTTTAATGCTTATATTGAATAGGCTGCATCATCTAGTTACATATTTTATCAGCATTTGCATAATGTCTCTAAGGAACCCTTTTCTCTCGGCGAGTTGGGGCCCAGGGTTGTGTGTGTGTGTCTAGTTAACCAAAATATGTTGTAATTCCAAAGCCAAAGAATAGTGTTGTCTTCATTTTAAATGGATGATGTCCTAAATATTTATCTGCTTTGCATTATCTCTTCTCAAATAAGCCATAGGCTTAGTCAAATGGTCTTGCAAGTATGGATTGGGAAGATGTCTTGTCCTTGAAGTGTACTTCTCTTCAGTTGTTATCAAAATTTTAACAGTCCTATAACTGAAAGGATATCTTGCTCCTTGAAACGCCGCTTAAGCATCACTGAGATGAAGTGATTCTACATTGCATCAGACTGCTACTTGCTGAAAGTTATAAATCAGTGCTAAATTAGATGCTGCTCTTCACTTTATCTGATGCTACATCTCTCCTCTGCAGTGTTATCCTATGGAAGTACCTCCACTTATCAGCAGTACTCTTCAGGTGGGTCATACACTTATACTCCTCTATTTTACTAAATTTGAAGTTTCCTTTTCTACTTTTTAGGATCATAATAATTGTTAATATGTGCCTTGTCTGCTTACAGAAATTGGTTGTAGTCTGTCTTTGCGGAGGAGATGAATGTGATCCTTCTAAAACAGCTGTAAAATCATCCTCGGCTGCCATTTTAGCAAGAATTTTAGTGCTGAATTCCAATTACCTTGCTCAGCTAACATCAGAGTCTTCACTTCTGGTGCTACTCCAAGGTGCAGGTTTTCCTATGGATGAAAACATACTTCTCTGTCTGGTTGATATATGGCTAGAGAAGGTAAGTTTGACATGCATTCTCCTGTCAACCTGAGTGTTTTGTCTTCATTTTTTTTAATTAGTTGGTGAGAAATGAAACCATTCCACAAAGGGTCATGATATGGGGATGTTGGGGGCCAGGGGTGTTAAGAGGCTTATCTTGTTAGACAAGTGAGAAGAATATTCACCCTTGTTTTCAGGTAATCATTAGCCAATACGACCCATTGGGCGAGGAGCACCATTGCTCGTCAACATGGCGTGCTTTGTATGAAAACAGCTCTTGCCAACTGTTCATAGACTGATACTCAACAGGATAACTGTTTTAAAAATCTGTTGAGGCTTCAATTCTTTGAATATAATCTTAGCCCTGTGGGCTGAGGCCCCTGACAGGATAATTGGAACATTCTTACGTAGTACTTCCTCCGTTTCGCAATACTCGCAACCAAAGGAATTGCACACAAACCAAGGGAGAGCAAAGAAAGGTGAAATTTGACAAAATTGCCCATACACTTAACAAGGTAAACTTACAAAAATCAACAGCCCCATATACACACCGGCCACTACCCCACCTGCTGCCCGTTGCCCACCACAACTAACCTTACCCTGTCACCGGCGTTGCCTGCACCACCACTGAAAAATGTCGCCGCTGTTGTCGCCATTTCATCCCTTTCACTGTCCCTCTCCCCCGATCCCTCTTTCTCTCTCTCTTTCAATCCCTTCCTCTCTTCTTGTAGCTCGTCGGAGTCTAGGAGCGTCGCCCGGTCTCGAATCTAAGTTTTAATTTGTTTCCGGCGATGTTAGTGAAAATGGAGATGGAAACGGGGAGTGAGTGAGGAGAGAGAATGCAGAGAGGTGTGGGGGTCCGAGAATGAGAAAGAGTACGGGATAGTGTCGACGGTGGTGGGAGTGGAGTTTTGGGCATGGTGATGGAGTGAGGAAATAGAGTGGTCAGTAGAGTGGTGGATTCGGGAGTGGTGGTACTGTGGTAGTTTACTCCGGGAGGAAAGGAAGGTGGACGGTGGGGTGGCTGGGGATTGAGGAAAAGAAGGTGGTGGCTGCTGGAGGTTGGTGTATCAAGGATGATTGGAAGAAGATGGAGAGTGGTGGTCTGTGGCTGGGGTTGGTGGTTTCAGAGAGGGAGGAAGGAATGAGGAGAGAGAGTGGAGGGTGGCTGGGGTAAAATTAGGATTATGTAATTATTAATTAGTAAAATAAATTGGTAGTTAATTGTTAGTTTATTTTGTTTATTAGGTAGAATGGGTAATAAAGTAAGGGTATGATAGTCATTTAGTATGTTAAAATTGACTAATTATAGCTTGGTTGCAAGTATTGTGAAATTTCCTTAAAAGGAAAGCGTTGCGAGTATTGCGAAACGGAGGAAGTTTATGATATGAATTTCGATCCAAAGATTGTTATTTAAGGGTTCTTGAGGGTGGATGAAAGTTTTAGGGTTCAAGGAAACGATTTTATGTGATGTTTTAATTAAAAAGATGGATGGTTGGGTGTGTAGTTTAATAGAGCAAACGAAACAAATCAATAATGGGAATAGTAACATTTGAATCTCGGTCCAAAGGGGTACAAGATCGATCTCAGTCTTTCTTCAATACCAAACAAGCAAGACTCATGAAAATTTAATAACTCAAATCTCTATTGATGTAAAACAACCACATAAATAGAGAAGACACGCCTAATCCTAATCCTATCCTAATCCTAAACAAACAACATAAAAAAATAATCCTAGTCTAACAAGATAAAGATAAGAACCTAATATGGTTAGGAAAATCCCCTAACTCATATCTTTAAAGAATCCTGATCTTATCTTTAAAACTAATCTTATCTTTTAAAATTAATCCTATTCACATCAAAACTTTATCTATATCACACGCCTAAACTAAATAAAGAAACTAAATAATACTCAAATAAACTAAATAGAGAAATTAAAGAAACGAAGCCTAAAATAGGAAAAACCCTTTCAAATGAAAGGTAAAAACCTATAAGCAAAACCCTAATTCAAGAGGGAGTAATTCAACTAACGAAAACACATCATTATAGAAGCCTGTTTTTAATGATTTTGTGTGAAGTTACAATAATATTGTAGAATTTACATAGGATTCTCTGTAGAGGTGTCACTAGTTATTTCCACTTGATATCCCTGAAGCTGGATTTAACTGTGCAATGAGAAATCAGAAATTTGTTTGATCAGATTTTGGGAAATCTAGCTTTTGGATCCTTTCTTTTATAGGTGAAACAGATTTTGGTAGAAAGAATTGTTTCTGCCTGTGGGCAATACGGAAGTGAAAATTAACATCACTATACCCTTTTGTTTGCCAAGCAATTTTCATTTGAAAATGGAAGGCGTGCAGCATTAGTTAAGACTTGTACATACTTATTAGACTGTATGCAGCTGTCATTTCAACTTATACTCTTGAGAATTTATTAGCATAGCGATTCTTTCATTGATCTGTTTGTTATCTTTTCCTCAGTCTGAATTTGATTTACTACAGGTTGATAATATGACTTCCATTCAGAGGAAAACAATAGGCTTAGCGCTTTCTATCGTTTTGTCCTTAAGGTTGCCTCAAGTTCTTGATAAACTTGATCAGATTCTAAGGTAATTAGATTCTAAACATGATGAATCATCCCTATCCAGTACTTTTGTTCTCAGTCTGATCCTCTAGCTCTATTCACTCAGTGCCTGTACAAGTGTGATCTTGGGAGGTAATGATGACTTATCAGAGGAGGGAGAGTCCAGGTATGATAGTCATGTATCCATATAGATTCCTAAAATTTCAGGTGGCTGGTGTGCTGATTGACCTTATCATCACCATCGGCATCATATTATTTCTTTCTTCTCCTGAATAGTGGTGATAACATGACTTGCATCAGGCCTCAGATTGAAGGAACTGTTTTGAGTAAAGAGTTCAAGAAGAGGCAGGTAAGCACTGAAGAAACGTCGTTTTATTTTGTTTAAATAAAGGGGCTTAATCTTTTTTGAGAGGAAGGCAGAGGGGACGGCGTTGCTACTGAGGCTGAATCATTTACTTGTTTCATTATAGATCAAATCCTCTGACCCTATCAATCAGATGTCACTAGAAAATGCGGTCAGAGAGAACCTTCAAACTTGTGCTGCACTTCATGGAGACACCTTTAGTGCTACTATAAGTAGAATGCATCCTTCAGCACTTGCGCAAATGAAGCAGGCATTGAAGATGTCATAAAAAAGCAACTTTGCTGTTGCCTGTTGCATATCTTCTCCTTGCAGTTTTGATAATTTTATGCTTGGAGAAGTCGAGGTTACATCCTGAACCTCATATATCTATTGTGAGTTTGCTTCTTTTCCCTTAACAGCATCCCCCCCCCCCCCACACACACAAAAAGAAAAGAAAAGAAAATCATTTCTCTCTTTCTCTGATGTTGCATGCTCACGAATTTCATATTCTGCTTACTTCTAATAATTGCAAATCAATACAACCCTTAGTCTGATATTGAAAATGAAAACGACCCTGCGTCACAAGCTATCTACATATTTGACACTAATCGGTCAGCATTGTGGTGTTTTATCCTAAATAGTGAACAAACTTGCGGCGATATGACATTCATGTAATTATTTCGAATTCTGAGACATTTTGGCATGTGACTTTCATGTTTTCATCTTGCCAAACCCTAGGTGAAAAATGGGGCTTGCCGCTTCTGAAATATACATCTCAATTAATATGTTAGTTAGAAAATTTATCTGAAGCCTGCACGTAAGCGTATCTCACAGATCCTTGTCCTCTCTCCCTTTTATTTATTTTTTTAATGCAATTTCTGCTTCATACTAGTGCGACTTGTATGTATTCTTTTAGCAGAACCCTTGGTGAAAAAACGGGGGTTGCGGCTACTGAAATATACATCTTAGTTGACATGTTAGTTAGTTCTTAGAAAGTTATGTGAGAGCATCTCTCAGATCCTTGTCATCCAATTAAAAACTGAAGGATCGGATATGTAGGATCGGGTATGGATTCCATACCCATATCAGCATGTCGATTTTCCTGGCTTGGGGATACTAGGTTAAATGAAGACTCTGAAAGTAACTTAATTTGCAAGTGTCTGGGTCAAGATTCAAATTGGGAATTTTTTTGGCTGTTTCGGGTATGGATTCCATACTCATATCAGCATGTCGATTTTCCTGGCTTGGGGATACTAGGTTAAATGAAGACACTGAAAGTAACTTAATTTGCAAGTGTCTGGTTCAGACTGAAATTGGGAATTATTTTGGCTGTTTGTCTATCTTATGCCCCTCCTTCTTGATCTATATTCTTGACGCCAATACCTAATAACCTGATTTTATGTTGCTTTACAGGTGAGTGAAGACGTCATTGCCAATTTTTTCGTGGCAAGCTTGTTGTGCGGTTGCGGATTCTTTACGATTCTTTCCATTGGTGCTGGGTTTTCTCTTTTAATTTACATCTTTTTGGCCCGTTTCTTTTTGTTTTACCTTTTAACCGATATCTTAGTCTCTTGTACATGCCATTGTGGCGATAGGAACTCTGTACATAGGCATTGGGCATGTCTTTGTATGTATTCTTAAGTCCCTGCGTAAGAGTAAATACAGTTTTAACAGAGATTACACCTTAAGTAATGAGCTTTCACAGAAGTAAATGTCATATGATTGTTTTTGTTTGTGTAGATTGTAAGATATGAGAGAAATCAGTTTGCAAATTTTGATTTGTCCCTCTTTTCACTAATTTCTACTTTATTTTAGGTTTTAGAAAGGGATATGGGAAGTGTGGAACTGAAACTTATTGACGGAAAAATGAGAATACTCGTGTCATTTGTAATCGTACCAAGATCAATTTTAGGTAATCATCTAAAAAAAGTGTTACATGGTTAATTAGAAAAGCTTGGCACATTCTCTCAAAAAAAAAAAGAAAAGAAAAGCTTGGCACATAATAAGTTTCTTTATCTTCAGTTAATTATCTTTCTAACTAATGCACTATTTTGACCATTTGACCATTATCTTTAATTATATAGTATTACTTTTTTTGTTGTGAAAGAATTAATTATATATTACTTGAAAGTATGCTAAATTACGATCATATATAGATTCGTAGAATTTAATTAAACGAGTGATAAAACTTGGATATTTATATTAGAGAAACAATAAAATATCACTATTTTTTTGTTTCTTTTTGTTTGTCTTACTTTGATTAAAAAAGTCTCACATAAAACTTCGATATTTATATTAGAGAAGCAATAAAATATACTACTTTTGTTTCTTTTTATTTGCCCTACTTTGACTTTAAAACTCTCACATAATTGATCGAATTGGTCGAATTATGACAAACAAAAAGAAACGGATGGAGTATTAAATTTAGCATAAAAGTCACATATGAGAAGTATCAAGAACGGTGTTATACACCTTTATTAGGGTGTGTAAAAAGCGGGAGGAACACTAAATGTTGGCAGACAATGATAAGCTAATTAAACTTCCAAATCCTTAAAAAGTGCAAAACTGGTAGCATTTACACCATCTCCACTTGATCTTATTCATTTGCCTTCAGGTCTCTATTTCTCAAGAAACCCAGCTACAGCATCTCCATCTTCTCTTTCTTCCTTTTTACTCTGTGTTTCAGTTACGTCTTTGAACTTTCTAATGAATGCTTCCCAATCTGCAGTTTCGGAACGGTTGTGTGTTGTAGGTTGTATTTATTGTCGCAAAATAACAAGTAAACTTTCGAACTACAAACTACGTTGCACGAAAACTTCATGTAAACCAACACAAAACACTTGCGTATTTACTATTTAGAGAACGTCAAGGGAGCTTCTTCATGAGAACAATAACAAAACACTCATAATCTCGTTTTTTGTTTTCTATTTTCGTGTTTGTTTCCTATACGTTTTCCACTTCCGTGCAATGAGGTTTTGAAACGAAGGCATGAAGGAAAAGTTACTTACCCTCAGCTGATAAAAAATCAATGCGATAAAGTTGTTTCTTCAATTCCCCATCTTGGTAATCAATGGCACGCCACATGCATGAGTTGTGTCTACCAGCATATTCCTCCAACTCCATTGTAGGTGTCACTAACACAAAATTTGGTTTACCATTCAAGCTGTAAACTTGCAAAGGCAATAATATAATTGACGTAAAGCATTCACTAAATGTATCTAGACTATGCTTGGTTACATCAATTTTTAATACTACTAATAAAGACGAAAGAAGTATACGATTTGATGACCCTCAAGGCGCTTTTGTAGGCTATATACATTTGTTGATACTAATGCAAGGAGAAAAGTATCGTGTCTATGGTATTATATCTCTATCTCCGGCTCCGGCTCCGGCTCATAGCATATGTCCTTCTTTATGAACTTTTAACCACTTCGTATTAATTGAATGATAATGAAAATTTATTTAAAAAATCATCATTTAGCAACACATTTTACTATTGCATTAGTTAATACGACACACCATAACAACTCCACAAGTGTTTCAAACTACTACTTTGTATTTTTTATATTTGTAAGGATAATTCCATCGACAATTCAGATAAACGATAAAAGATAAATTATGATACTTGTTCCTTTTTTTTACATACAATACTTTATTGAACTTCTCACTCTCACCATTGGTATCACTAAAAAGTTATTTTAAAATATTACTATTTCAGTCTTTTTTAAGAAGAACGTTTGCTTTTTCAATCGGACTAAGGAAAAGTGAAAAAATTAAGAAAAAATACAGTAAAAGTAAGAAGTGAAAAGTTAGAGAGAACGGGAGCAAAAGTAGAAAAGAAGTGTAGGTGGACCAACCCACCATTTATGAAAAAAAATTGAAGCATATATTCTTTTAATATACTAGTAAGAAAATAGGATTAGAGTTTATAAGAATAATGTAAAAGTCAAAATATTAGAGGTAAACTAGTGTTAGTCCCCGGCGATGCTCGGGTTATTAGTTAGTGATAACTAATATAATCTAGCGTGTAAAATATCATTTTAGAAAGTATAAGTCATCTATTTAGACAACTTAACTCTTGATTTACATTTATATATTATTAAAAAAATATGAGTCAATTTCATTTAGACAACTTAACTCTTTGTTTTCATTTATATATCATCATTATTGTTGATAGAAGCATCAATAATAATATGGTGGCATAGTGATTGGAGTCATTCATTCCATGCATGAGGTTGAGGGTTCCAATTTTTACATTGATATTTTAATATATGAGAACGTTGTTGGATAAAATGCTACTCAAAGAGGGATGATGACACGTGGCGGATAACAACTTTTGTTTACGCTTTTTAATATATATAGATAGATAGATGTAGGAAGTAAATGATTTATAGGAGTAGAGAGAATTAATACGTGGATGTTTAGCAATAAGATCAAGAGATGGATAGAGGCGCATGAGTAGTGCAACGGTGCCAGACTCTTTATGCTTGACAAAATCAACGAGCACATCACCTCTTTCCTCCCATTCCTTCCCTTCTTTACATATATACAGTTGGGATCTCCTGCTCAATCACTCACAAGGCATCAGATTTAGTTCAAACGTCACAAATGAAAATAAAATATGAAGACAAAATAAATATGTATCACAAAAAAGGTATACACTACATAGTGTGTGAGAAACTTTTATAGGTTGATGGGGGGCATTGTTTTTGTAGATTGTGAACTGGAACCTCAAATAAGTCACTAACAGGCAAAGCTTTTAAAAAGTGACAAAAGATGGGGAAACTCTCCTACATTTTATAGTTGAGGTTGCCATTTTTTAGTAGAGTTTAATCCCACAATCTCGAGATTGTGACTATATTATATAAATCGGGTCACTATCTCAAGTACCAACTGCCACAAGGTATAAAAATTATATCAACACCTTAAAAAATTAGTTAAGAAAACTACCACACAAAAAACTTCAATATAGCCACAAACAAAGTAATTCCTATTATGCATCCTTTCACTGACCCTTGTCTCATACATTAAGGAGCACGGAAAGAGTAAAGACTCTAAATAAGCAAATTCCATAATACAAGGAAACTTATAAATGAGCCAGCCAACAAACAGTCTTGTGTAAAGAATGGATGTACTCACCTTTCCCACCACCTATATGTTTTGAAAACAAAAATTTAGGTTATGGTATATATGCATCTGAAGTACATTACTAACTCACTCAACTAATGTTTTTTTCGGAGAAATTGCTAGCGTTCTGTTAGGAACTTTTTAAAATTAATTAGAGAAGTTGTGCTCAAGCTATTCGACGTTATAAAAACCAAAAAAATTGTGTTCAACTTATTTTCAATTCAGATAAGATAACTAAAGTACCAGTACAATTTGACCCTCTTACAGATAAGATTTTAATAAATGCTAAGTTGAAGGAAATAGACCCTAAATACCAAAAGCAGTAAGATCGAAGTATTTTGCTTCATAGTTATGTTAAGCGATAGGTTCCATGAAAGAGAAATTGAGAGAGAGATAAGAAGCACAACAGATGAAGGATGGAATCTTGGGTTTCATCATCTAGGAAGGATGAATTATCTTCAAGAACACTTGATGTTGTTGCATTCTCTTCATCCTGCACAACTCTGTCTTCTCTAATCTTACTGACCATGTCTTAATATCTTTTTAATTTGCTGCATATCATATGATATATTTTAATGCAGCGTGAATTAGTGATAAAGAGATGGGAAATTGGGCAGTGCTCTTTCAGAGTCCAGCTGTCCAGCTTTGAAGATATGTTAGTGTATAGCTACAGTCTACACCTGTGCACTTGGTTGTCCTGGTAGCATCTTTTAGGAGCCGAGGCTCTCAGTAAATTTTGGTGCTAGAGAACAACCAGGACGGGTAATGAAAATCGATCTCAGAATCATTTTAAACCGGAAGAAAAGCTCTTACCAACTGAACTATTCTTCAATAACAATTCTTCCATCCAGTTTTGCATATCAGCATATCAATCAGTCCAGTTTTACAAGTTAGATCCTTGGAAAATTGATAAAAACATTTCTCCAAATGATCGACAGACAGAAAACTTGTTCAAATGACTTTGTATTTAAATTTTATGCCCTCTGTTTATTCTCTTTCCTTTCCTTGCTAAATTCGATAGCTCCCCATAGTAAGCCGTGAGATAAGGCGAAAAATGTCTCCATCCATTCTGGCTCTTTTCTTCTTTATATGGCTATTAGAGCTGTCAAAACCTGACCTGCTCCTGGATTTTGAACCGAACCCGACCCGATCCGACCCGAGAAATGATACACCCGAGTCCGACCTGCACCCGACCCGAGCTCAACCCGTAACCGAATGACACCCGACAATCTTCGACCTGACCCGACTTGCACCCGACCCGACCTCAACCTGTAACCAAATCCACCCGACAATTGTTGACCTGAACCCGACCTGCACCCGGCCCGAACTCAACCCATATCCGAATTTACCCGATGAAACCCGGTTTCAACCCGACCCGATGATGACCCGACCTGATCTGAACCCGACCCGATCATGACCCGATCCGACCTCAACCCGACCGGATCATGACCCGACCTCGACCTCAACCCGACCCGATCATGATCCGACCCGACCTCAACCCGACCCGATCATGACCAGATCTGACCTCAACCCGACCCGATCATGACCCGTCCTGACCTCAACCCGACCCGATCATGACCCGACCTGACCTCAACCCGACCTAATTATGACCCGACCCGATCATGACCCGAACCGATCATGAACCGACCTGATCTCAACCCGACATGATTATGACCCGACCTGATTATGACCCGACCCGATCATGACCCGACCCAATTTTGACCCGAACCGATCATGAACCGACCTGATCTCAACCCGACATGATTGTGAGTCTGTGACCGATCCGATCAAGACCTGACCCAAATATAACCCGAACCGATCATGATTATTTTATTAAATTATTTTACTCAAATTTTTTAATTTAAACCCTCTACAATAAAACATTGAACACTACTTCTTCCCAATAACCTTAATTAAATATTCCAATTTAATACTCTAAATTATATATTCATATCAACCCGTAATTCAAATCATTATTTTTTATGAAAATCTAGAATTTGATTCAATACTAGTGATTATTTAAGAGATTTATGAAATTTATAATATTTTAAATTATTTTCAAGTATTGAATATTTCAATCTTCCCAACTTTGAATTTTCTTAGAAATTAACAATATCTATAAAAAAGGAACATAATCACTTAATTAATTCAAAAATACTTCGTTCAACTAAATTAAAATAATTATTTAATCCAAAAAAACACAAATTCCTTCTGTATATGATTTATTATCTTTTAATTTAGTTTGAATATTCAATATATAGCTTCACAAGATATCCTAATTGAATATTCAAATTAATATTATAATTTATTGATATTTTGTGAATAATTTTCAAAAATAGTAATAATTCTACATTACCTCAAATAAAAAAATAATAATAGTATTTTACAATGTTCCAAAAGTTAGCGTCAATTAAGAATTTATATGGTAAAGGGATTGTAATTATATACTGTTTACTTTTTAGTTCAAATTAAAACCTTAAATATATATTCAAATTATGAATTATAAAGACAATAACTAATTATATATATATATTTGGTTACAAATAAACATCAAAGAAATTTAAAAAAAAAACTTGGTAATTGCGGTAATATGAAAAGTTGATTACAATTATACTTTATCTTATAAAAATTATACATACTAACTTACACCTAAAATAAATAACTAAATATATATATAAAAATTTCATTACAAATAAACGTCAAAGAACTTCAATGAACTTAGTATTCATATTATATATAAAAAGATTACAATTCAACTTTATACTACAAAATTTCTTCATACTAACTAAATATTAAATACAAAATTATAATATAGAAAAGATTGAGCCCATACATTGTGATCATCTGCAAAACAATAAACAAAAAATTAAGATTAAAAAATACTTCAAAATAAAACAAATAGTATTAAATGAAAAAAAAAATAAGAAAAAATGCTCTCAAATCTTATATCATGGAAACCCAAGATACCAGCAATTTCATCATCGAGCAAAACATCACAATAAGAATGCTTAAACAATATTAGAAATTGCTGCCGGCAAGGATTTATCATGGGAATCAAGTCTCGATATCATTAAGATAAATAAGAAACTGTTTCCAACAATGATTATCCAAGGGTAACAAAATTTCTAATAAGTCAAACATCTTAAAGGATATTACTTACCATTATATGACTAACAAAAATGGAGGATCATGTGAACAACAAATGCAAACTGTCACAAATTTGCTTGGTTGAAAGACTACAATTCTCACACAGCACAAGAATCAATCTGATTTAACTACATAATCATTACATTAATAAGTCATCACATCACCAACATCATTGTCTTCATTTTCAAGAGCACGAAGCCCTAATTACAAGAATTATATAATCATTACATTAATTTTATTAATTTAAGAGTATTACATATTAGTAAAATTTTATACCTTGTTGATAATCACGTTCAATTCCAGACATTTGATATTCCATTCTTTATAACTACATAAACAAATGAATAATAAACATATGAAATTTATGTATGACTTGATTATCCATTCCTTATAACAACATTAAATATAAAATTTATTACATCATCGATTCCAAAATGAATAAATACATCAATTGTGTAACAAGTTAATAAATAAATTACAAATTAAAACAATAATAAAAAAGGGACCAGATTCGGATCATGGAAGAAGGACCAGATCCGGACCATGGAAGGACCAGATCCGGATCATGGAAAGACCAGATCCGGATCATGGAAATAAACAATAAATGAAACATGATATAATCATGGAAATAAACAATAAATGAAACATGATATAATTTCAATCCGGATTCAATGACGGGATTATAAACGGTTCGAAACCGTTTTAGTAATAATGAATACCCGTTTTAAATTTGTTTGATACCCGAATGAGTTAATAAAAAAAGGAAGACAAACCGATTAAATACGGGTTTTAAAACGGTACAAACCCGTTTTATAACTTATTGGTGCCCGTTTAATTTTGGTTTGAATCCCTTTTAATTGAGAACTTATTCAAACCCGGTTCAAAAAATAATGAACCCGGTTTTAAATAGTTCATGCTGGATTTAGTGTGGTCTTGTCAGACCATGAACCGGTTTTATAAATATTAAACCGGTTTCAACTGTAAAAATGGACGAGAAAAATTAATGTCAGACCGGTTTTTAAATTGTTAAACCGGTTTCTTCTCAAACGAATTGTAAAACTAATTTAAAAAAGTGAAAAAGAAGAAAAATTATGTTCTGAAATATAATAAACGAAAATGAAAATCAAATTTGGATGAACACAAGTATTTTGTAATTTGAAACGAAAAAAGAAGAGGTGGAAATGAAAACGACAATAAAATAAAAAACTAAAATGAAAGTAAAAAGAAAAAAGAAAAAACCTAAATAAAAGAAACGGAATAAAGAAACGAAAAAGCGTGCGAAATAAACGAAAATCAGTCTTTAGAAAGAGAAGATCTTTTTCATTTTCATTTCCAATTTTAAAACGAAAATGTTCGTATAATATTAAAAGAAAAACGAAATTGGAAATGAAAAGAAAAACGAAAATGAAAAACGAAAATCAGTGTTTAGAGAGAAGATCTTTTTCCATTTCATTTCCAATTTAAAAACGAAAATTTGTATAATATGAAAAGGAAAAAAGGAAATGAAATTGGAAATGAAAATGAAAAGAAAAACGAAAATGAATATCGAAAATCAGTGTTTAGAGAGAAGATCTTTTTCATTTTCATTTTCATTTTCAATTTAAAAACGAAAATTTGTATAATGTGAAAAGTAAAACGAAATGAAATTGGAAAGGAAAAGAAAAACGAAAATGTATATCGAAAACGAAAATCAAATAAAAACAGAAAAGAAAAAAATGAAAAAAACGAAAACAATGTTTGAAAAATAAACTAAACCAGGTTTTTTAAAAACTCGAAACGATTGAATATTTACCGGCGATTGAGTTGAATCCGGCGATTCAGTTGAGTAAACAAGTGTTTTTGTTGAGAGATAGTGAGTTGAAGATTGTGATGAAGACTTGAAGAGTTGAACTTGAAGTGCAGCGTCGGCGTGAGAATCAGTTAGGGTCGAGACTTGAGAGTGTTAGGCGTGAGATTAGAAACTGAGATTGTGAGAGAGTGAGAGAGAAGAGTGAGAGAGAAGATCAGAATTCAGAAGAGTGAGAGAGAAGATTGTGAGAGAGTGAGATTGTGAGAGAGTGAGAGAGAAGAGTGAGAACTGAGTGAGGAGTATGTGAGGGAAAAGAGTGTGTGAGCTAGGGTTTTTCATTATATAGTGAAGGGTGTGGGAAATGGGAGTGGGCCGGCCCATCTCAGTGCAAATAATAAGGAAAGAGTTCAATAACACTTCATACCTTATAATATTTGTGGTTAATAATATTTGTGGTTAATAATATTTTGTTTGTATTATAATGTATATCATTTTAGTGGAAATAATGCAAATTTACGGTTTTGAAAATATTCACAATGTTTATATATAATTTTCTCTTACACATTCATTCTCCCATTTCTTTACCATTTTTCCTTGTCCCTTTAACTTTTCAAGTAAATAATCAAACAAAGTAAACTAATTTACAGTGGAGTTTTTCTTTATAAGACAGTTTTATAAAAAATCTTCTTTAATTTGCCTTATTAAAATTCATCTTATTAATATTATTATTAATTTTCTTTAATTTGTTATTTGTAAGTTGTATGCAACACAAAAACAAAAATAACATGAATATTGAAAAACAATCCATAATCTCAATTTCGAAAACTATCAATCATTAAAACTAAATTGGAAAATTTATACACTCATCGCTACTCAAATATTATATATAAGACTTAACAAGTAGTCTTGTTAGTCGTTATATTGGTTAACGATCGATCATACTAAAACTAAATTATAAAAAACTCATCGGTGATCTTATCGCTACTCTTATATATATATATATATATATATATATATATATATATATATATATATATATATATATATATCAAATTCGAATTAATCCTCAATTTCGAAACATAATCTCAATGTTCAATGGCCAATGTTCAATGGTGGTTGATTTATTGGTATAAGACTTAACTAGTAGTCTCGTTATATTGGTTAACGATCGACCATACTAAAACTAAATTATAAATTTATAAACTCATCGCCACTTATATATATATATATATATATTCGAAACCATAATCTCAATTTCAATGGACAACGTTCAATGGTGGTTATTGGTATAAGACCTAACAAATAGTCTCGTTAGTCGTTATATTGGTTAACGATCGATCATACTCAAATTAAATTATAAAAAACTCATCGGTTATCGCCACTCAAATATAATATCTTTCTATCAAATATATATACACATATATATATATATCAAATTTAATAATCCTCAATTTCGAAACATAATCTCAATTTCGATGGCCAATGTTCAATGGTGGTTGATTTATTGGTATAAGACTTAACTAGTAGTCTCGTTATATTGGTTAACGATCGACCATACTAAAACTAAATTATAAAATTTATAAACTCATCGCCACTTATATATATATATATGCACTTATACATATATATATATATATATTCGAAACCATAATCTCAATTTCAATGGACAACGTTCAATGGTGGTTATTGCTTATTGGTATAAGACCTAACAAATAGTCTCGTTAGTCGTTATATTGGTTAACGATCGATCATACTCAAATTAAATTATAAAAAACTCATCGGTCATCGCCACTCAAATGTAATATCTTTCTATCAAATATAATATCTATCTAATATAATTACAAATAAACTTCAAAGAACTTAAAAGGAGTTAGTCATCATATTATATAAAAATTTGATTACAGTTAAACTTTGCACAATAAAATTTATAGATGCTAATTACATCTATAATACATAATTACAATGTGGATATGATTTTGATTACAATTAAACTTCATTGTGATTTGTGACCACCTGCAAAAGAAAAGCCAAAAAAAAATTACCTTAAATTACTAAATAGAACAATCAAAATTAAATGAAAAGAAATAAATAAAAAATATAACAATTACATATAACATTTGATTATCCATTCTTAATAACAACATTAACAAAATTAACAACAAAAAAATAAAAATTATTACATAACCGGTTCCAAAGCGAATAATACATTAAATGAATAATAACGAATAATTAAATAAATATATATATATCAAATTCGAATTAATCCCCAGTTTCGAAATTTGATTAACTCGAACTAATCTGATATGATGTTAACTTGACTCGAACATAATTTGACCTATACATAACTGGATCCGAGATCGTGCCGACCTAGACCTGAAACGAAATCGACCCGACCTACACCCTAAACGAAATCGACCCGACCTAGACCCGATCTTAGGCTAACTCGACCTGATCATAACCCGATCCGAGGTTGACCAACCCGAACCGAGGTTGCCCCGACCCGGGCATAACCCGATCCGAGTTCAACCTGACCCGATCATAACCCGATCCGAGGTTGACCCAACCCAAGCATAACCCGAACCGAAGTTGACCCGACCCGAACATAACCCGATCCGAGTTCAACCTCGACCCGATCATAACCCGACCCGAGGTTGACCCAACCCGAGGTTGATCCGACCCGAGCATAACCCGACCCGAGGTTGACCCAAACCGACATAGACCCGATCCGAGGTTGACCCGAACCGACATAGACCCGACCCGAACCTTACCCGGACCCGAAATTAACCGTCATAACCTGTTCCAAACCCGATCCGAACCCGACCCGACCCAGGTTCAACCCGACCCGAACCCGAACCAACCCGACCTATCTAGTCGGATACCCGAACTTGACCCGACCCGAGCGACACCCAACCCGACATGACCCAACCCAAACCCGACCCATACACCCGAATTGACAGCTCTAATGGCTATATCACATAGTCACAGGCTCACAGCAATCATGAAAAGTTATGCGATTTAGAAAAATCACCGCAGTCTCCACATTGAATTAAACGTTATCCGGAAAAACTACAGGCAGCCTAATCAAGAGGTTCAAATGAACTACCGAACATCACAATCACTGCCACCCATGTAGTTTGAATAATCATCGACTCCTTGGATTAGTAACTTCCACAAAATACCACGCAATGGAAAAATAGTACACGACACACTGAAAGTAAGATCCAGTCGACCACGCCCCAAAACTGTGTATCAAGAAAATTCATTTCGTGGGCTCAAACCCATATCTTTACACAGAAGTGAGAGGCAACATGAAATATGAGTGAGAAACAGATCATCTAAACATGTTTAAGTTGCCCCATCAACAACGCAAATACAAAAGAAGATCAACAAGTAACCAAAATTTGAAGCAACATTGTTAACATCTTTTCAATTTTCAGCCGTAGCACCATTTGAGGTTTCATCCATTGGTTCTTCAGCTGCTTCAGACTCGGCCCCAGATTTGACTCCCTTCTTTGCTGGAAATAATGGAAGTTGTGAATCATTAGACCTCTTGGTACAAAAATCACCAAAAATATGAGCAAGACTAATTTAAAGTAACACCTACCTTTCTTCTTTTTCCCACCACCTTTCTTCTTTGTCTTGGTTCCCAACGCTAACCAAGCTTTGATTTCAGGGTCATCAATTGTTTTAGTTGGCTGCAAATCTTGCAAAGGATGGGATGTTACTCGATCTGACCCGTTTGGCATGAGAAGAACAGTGAATTTTATTTGAGCAACATAAGCACCTGCACAGTAAACCATTATTCGATTAGCACAAGAAAATGATGAAGAGGAACTTAAAAGGAACAGGAACATCAAAGACACCAGTAATTACTAGTATTAGATAGAAGTGCGCCCAATTAGGGTGAGTTGCTACTTACCAGGCTTCTCATGAAGAACAGGATAGGGTTGCAAAAGCTCGTGA
Organism: Patellifolia procumbens; assembly: GCA_947645195.1. NCBI lineage: Eukaryota > Viridiplantae > Streptophyta > Magnoliopsida > Caryophyllales > Amaranthaceae > Patellifolia > Patellifolia procumbens. The sequence goes on from CANSGD010000972.1 coordinate 11,304,086, forward strand.
TTGACACATTCTACAAGTCCAAGACGAGCCCTCTTTTCTTCCAAAGCCCTATCATCAATTCAACCCAGAAATATTATAGAAAAATCGGTGGCACGGTCAACTATCAAAATGTTAGGAATCAGCACAAACCTTGCTGTAAATGGCATGATAGGGAACTTCTGATTAATTTCACTTAATATAAATCTAGAAGATCTCATCTTCAAGTGATAGTTCTGATCCACGGCTCTTTTGTAGATAGTAGTTTGCTTCTCATCCAACATTCTAGGCTACAAATCACAAAGCACACACCATTATAGAAATGGTAACAAAATCAGATTATTCAGTCAAAACTTGTACACCACAACAAATTTTTAACCTCACCTTCCCCTCACCCGTACTTGCAGCTATATCAACAGAATAGACTTCGTTTTCCTCGAATTCAGCCTCATCAACTCTAACATCAGGACTTGATACACTCAACACGACCTTGTTTCCATCAATCACAAACTGTTTCAGCTGGTGACTGAGGACACCTTCAACAATTTTGCAATCATATGCCGCAGCAACTTTTTGGATTGCTTCTGTTACATCTTTGTTCTGGTACAAGCAAAGATCGGATTCAGGACCCAAGGAATAAACAAAAAATAATTTCTTTGATATTTCAAAATAGAACAGATCGGGCCACAAAAGATGGCATGAAATCCAAAGCATTCAGCAAAGAGTGGATCTCCACCCACCAATACTCACAAGAATCATGAGTAATCACTAAGCAACAATCTTCGCACATATCCAACAAAAGATAAATAAATTAAAATACTACATATCACATTTTAAATCAATGATAAACTTAATTTCTTGACAAGCTCCTCCCTAGCCAGAAAACAACCCTTCATAAACCAGACTACAGTAATTGCATTGTTACTGACAAATAGAAGTTACTAAAACAATTCTGTTAAGAGGCAGAATCAAACATCAGATACGGAGAATATATTTGTTTAACAAATTTATTCTACCATCACGGACCAGCACAATATCTAACATTTTAATCTGCCAGCTCAACGGTTGTTTTAAATGGACATCACAGCACAGAGAAATCGACTGATAATCAAGTCTTCAAACACAGGAAAATTTCATGTATGAGGTACTACAGCTCTAGTTCCACGTATATATAGAGATGCAGTTCAAATATACTGCGATTTTATTTTTAAGAACTTAAAAGAACTCCCACATAGATATATGATCGCGCATTTCTTGTAATATAAAATTTCAAACTATGGATAGTTAGATATACATTATGCCTACCTTAGAGTAGGTACAAATGATATATAAGCAAAATAGTTTAAGCTACCAAGCTATGGGTTGGTAAAACATGTAAGGAAACACAGCTCCATCAGTGTAACTATGACATAAAAGCTTCATTGGATAACAATCCATATAGCCAAGGCTTTCTTCATCATATAGAGCAATCGTGTTAGCCAAGCTTGTTTGCATTATAAAATCAAATTCTACAGTTTAATGCTTCAGTGATGCACATACATAAATGGGTCCATGTTACTATCAAAGAAAGCAAATAAGTTAGGACCAGCCTCTTTTGCCCAACAAAGAAAATATCATGATGCTCTATCAGTGTAACTATGACAATAAAAGCTTCATTGGATCAATATCCAAATAGCCAAAACAATCATCATCATGTAGAGCAATCATGCTTAGCAATTAAGGTTTACTTGTAGAATTGACGAAAACAGAACACAAATGCTAAACTGCATGAGTAATCCAAAGGAAGAACTTTTCAATTTTAAGAAGAGGTTGGAAATAAAACCACATCAACTACAAGTTAAACGGTAAAAATTAATATCAGAACTGAGGACAGCATAAAAAACTATCAAAAGGATTTCATACATAAATGAAGGCGTTTGCAAAATGTAAGAGGTCAGGAACAAAAGCATAGTAGCTACAGACAAACTTCTTGTCAATATTTAAAAAATTCAGCATCAAAATATTATTTAAAACCCACAAAACAAGAAGCAAAGAATGATAACAAATATTGAGGATTTTGTCAGCCCCTTGACATGGACAGGTCTGAGAGGCTAATTATGATTTATTGCAGTCCACTAGAACCTCATAATTAGGCGCATCAAGAGTCTTTCATATGCACATGTCGCCAGAGCAAAGCATTAGGAAACATAAAAAATAAACCTGTTCCAAAAACCTCACATTTGGCAAAAAAAATTTAGGCAACAGGAAAGCAGGTTATCTATAAGGAATTGAAAACCTCGGCGTAGTTGCCCTCTCATATAGTACAAGGAAAAGAGTCTAAACATGGGCAAAAACAGAAGGATTGAAGGCTGCTAACACATACAAAAGATTCGTTAACTTAAAAGCTTCCGGATGAAGCTGAAAGTCTGAAACTGGTACAGCCACACCAATATTCTATGGGTGCATCAAATCACTTGGGCATATGTAGCCATAGCAAGGCAGAATAATACAAAAACTTGACATTTTGATCAAAAGCCTCACATCCGGCAGCAAAATATAGGCAACAGGAAAGCAGGTAATCAGAATGCAAAGAGATTGATCACCTCGGCAAAGTTACCCTCCTCAACAAAAGGAGCAAGACTAACACATAAAAAAATGTAATAGATACTATATATATCACTAGCCAGCATCCCTTAATTTGATTGACAAAAACATGTCAAAAGAGAGGGGCCCTCGCAGCTGGCAATTAGATAACCTAAAACCTTCTCATCAGTGTAACTATGACAAAAAGCTTCATCTAGACCTTGGTCCATAGCTTTTATTGGTCTTCATCATAGAGAAAAAGGACTGACCCAAGAAAAATAAAACTGATCTGGCTGCTATCATTGCCGAAAACATTCCCGTCAGTGTAACTATGACAAAAAAGCTTCATCTAGACCTTGGTCCATAACTTCTTTTAGTGTTCATCATACAGGAAAAGGGCTGAGAAGAGGGAACCGAGAAAATCAATTTGATATCAACAGGCATGAATAAGATCTTCCGTTTCAAGTAAAACCCAAACAAAAATCGAAAATAAAATTGACATTTTTATCAATAATCGAGAAGGTGCAAGTTAACATAAGAGACATTCACATTGACCCAAGGACAATGCTATATTCTAACGAGTAAGATGAAAATGATACGTTCTTATTAAAGTTTTGTCCTTTAGAATGATACGTTCTTAGGCAAAGCGGCTAAGATGGCAGGTAACAATAAAAGACCGTAACAAAGCAAACACAACTAGAAAATAGAATTACCAAAAAAATCAGTTAGTAGGTTGCAGTCAACCATCAGATTTCTGGATAAAGTTTACCAAAAACTAACAGGTATAACATAAATCTAACTTGTAAGCAGATTATGTAATGAAAACCTACACTTCAGGTTTTTTATCCTCAGAAGTCAGAACTTAGGAGCAATATCATGATCAAATAAATGACAGCTAAAACGCTAAAACAAACAAAATCTACAGAAGTTAACCATAACAAAACCTCGTGTACTTGAGGGTATAAATTAACTTCTGCATGAGCAATGCCAAAAAGTAACACAGAATTTTTACGTTAATCAAACACAACAGACAATAGGCCTATGACAAACCAGCAAGGAGCCATCTCAAGCACACGAGGAAAGACCATAAAAAGGAGGCAAATGATTGACTTTAAGGAAAACAGTAATACCTTCTTCCCAGGCCTCACAAGCCTCAGAGCAACTTCAGCAGCAGTGTTAGCTGCCGCAATGACATCGGCTTTCCTACCAGTTACTGGACCTTCTTGTACTACGAGAGTGTGTGCAACAGCAGCAATAAAACCATCAATGTGACAACCCAAATCACTGCACCGAAACAACCACCCTCGTCTCAGTAACTGACAAACAATTTCTTGTTAACAGTCTATACTAGAGAGCTATCAGGCATCCAGAACCTTACATTTTCACCATATCGCCATCTTCCAACACTGATTCATCACTTGCAAGTGGTGAAAAATGACAAACGACATTGTTGACAGAAATGCAGGTTGGAAAGGCAACACCCTTCTCAATCTTCTTTTTGACATTCTTGTACATGTTACCAGTTTGCCTACACATCAAATGCCATCCAACATGAAGTAACTCATAACAACTCAGCAACAATACTACATTATTATAAAGAAATACATATCCACTCAACAATAGGACGTCTCATCTTATAGCAGATTAACAGTTGACTTGCATAATCCCCTAAACATACATCATGTCAATCGACAAACTAAGTTGCAGCAGGGGACATTACAATTTTTTCGAAAATTCCCCAAACAAACCCCTCTTCTAAATGCATTGTTCTTCCACAAGTGATCTTAGGATATTTCATACTCCCTATGTTCATTATTAATTGCAACACTTGGTTTTTCACGTTCGCCAAGGTAATGTCTTTACGGTCACCCATAGAGAGAGGGGTATTTCTTTTCACATAGTAAACTCGAATATTATAACAAATTGACCTATTGACTTATATATAATCCACTAAGAACCAACTACATACATCATGTACAATCAAAAAACTTTGTTGCAGTAGGCCATATTACAATTTTTCAACAATTCCCCAAACAAACCCCTCTTTTAACACATTGTTCTTCCATCAGTAAGCTTAGAATATTTCATTCTCCCTCAGTTCTCTATCAAATTGCAACACTTGGCTTTTCAAGTTCGCCAATGTAATACTTCGAAACTTAGTACCTCCCATCATCAATAAATAAAAAGTATAAAAACTCGATATCATGAAAATACATATTAAGATTAATCAAATATCTAAAAAAACGGAGAGATTATCATTTAAGTCAATCCTAAAGGACTGAAACCATCGAACAAAAACAGCCGAGCTCATTCAGTTAATGCTTTTCACTTTCGCCAAAGTAATACTTTGAACCTTAACATCTCTAACTATCAATAAGTAATTAAAAAGTATAAATACTCGATATCATCGAAAATCAACATTGAGACGAATGTAACAAGATAACATTTGCATTCAATAAAAAAACGGAGGAAGTAAAATACCGAGCTCAATGAGCAAAATACATACAAAAACATGAACAAAAAACAAAATCAAAATTAAGAAAAACTTACTCTCTAATATAAGCATCACCTTTCTCACAAAGGTCAACAATCTTAGCTTTCGGCTTACATTCCGAAACCACTAGCTGCAAAGCTCCTGCGAAACAAAAAAAACAACAACAAAATCAACATCTGCAATACAAAACTACAATCAAAATCAAACAAAAAACACACACAAAAATGGAGGTTGAAAAATTACTGTTGACAATGTCAGCAGCGCTCTTGTATTTGGTAACAACTTCAGGATGAGTAAGATCCAACTCTTGCTCCTCTCTTTCATCGTCAGACATGATTCTTCGATAATCAACTCAAATGTCGATAAATTTGGACTCTAAATCACTGAAAATTGCAAAATCATGTACAGAAAATGTTAGTAAAAATTTACGCAGAGATGAAATGAATAGAAAATTAGGGCGAAAATGAGGAGCTAGGGTTTAAAGAGAAGAGGGAAAAAGGGAGAACCAGTAAGAAGATGGAAATGAAGGAAGATTGATGATACTGCGGGGTGAGTATGAAGAGAGTTAGGGTTTTAAGGAGTGTGTTTGGGTTTTATATGAAGAAAGGCCCAGTAAGAAAGAAGTGTCCTCCTCTCGTTAACGCCACATTTTATATCCAGGTTTTGGTTTGAGTTTCCATTTGGTTTGTCCTTACGCTTTTTTTATTCTTTTTGGATAATTTGATTTTACAAATAGATGCTGCAATTAGTTAGTTGGCGTTTGTTTTGTTCAAATACTAGCCTTATATGCATATATTTCCTCCGTTTCGCAATACTCGCAACGCTTTCCTTTTAGGGAAATTTCACAATGCTTGCAACCAAACTTTTTATAGTAAATTTTAGCATACTAAATTACCACAATACCCTTACTTTGTTACTCATTGAGTCATTGTACACCTAGTTAACAAAATAATTGTACATGTTACTTAATATTTTATTTTACTAATTAGTAATTAGTTAATTACACTATCCTAATTATTACCCAAACCACCCCCAATATCTCTCCTCCTTCCCTGAAACCAGCGACCAACTCTCCTCCCTGAAATCACCATCACCAGATTCACCACACCAGTCTTTCCTTTCCAGAAACCACCACCACATCCCTAGCCTCTAGTTCCCTTCCTCCTCGCCGGAAACATCAACACCGCCACCAACCCGAGCATCGACCCTATCTTCCCTGCCCCAAAACCACTACCACCACTCCGGCACTCCGTCTCTCCTCGAAAAATAGCACGATGGAAGAGTTTTTTTTTTCCAGATCTGCTTTTTGCGAGTTGTTTTACTGGTTTTTTTTTCTACCGGCAGCTTTCGAATTTGGTGGTGGTATTACATTTTCATTGTAAATTATTTTTTATTCAATTTTTTTTATTTTTTTTGGGTGGTAGTTTTGGTGTTAAGTGCAGCGTTAGTGGCGATTCTGTGTGGTTGTGGTGGGATGAGTGACGGTGGTAGTCATGGTGTGGACGGGTTGACGGTGGTGGAGGTGGTGGCACATTTGGGTTGACGACGGTGGTGGATATGGTTGCACATTTGGGTTGACAGTGGTGGAGATGGTGGCACATTTGGGTTAATGGCGGTGGGTTGGTGGCACATTTGGGTTAATGGCGGTGGGTTGGTGGCACATTTGTTATGACGGTGGAGGGATGGTGGCTCATATGTTGGCAGTGATGGACAATATATGGGTTCTTAATTATTTTTTGGTGACTTAAAGTTGTGAGAGTACATGGGCACTTTTGTCTAATTACACACCCTCTTCCCTCCTCCTTGGTTTTTGTGCAATATGTTTGGTTGCGAGTATTGTGAAACGGAGGAAGTATATCATAGTAGTTTTGATATTTTGAGTCAGTTTTTTTTTATGTTATTTATTTATTGAGGTTGGGTGAGTGGATGAGTGGGTGGTGGGTAGTTATTTTTTGTGATGTAGTGGGATTGTGGGATGATTATAGGTGGTTTATTTATGCAATTGTTCTCATTAATTTTCTATAATAAATTATTTTTTTCTGTAAATTATTAATTAAACAACAAAGGGTAAATTAGGCAATACATTAAGTTTGGTGTCCCACCCCTCTTCCCTTACAGTATAGAGATTAAGCTAATTTTAAAAAAAAAAATTAGAGAAGTTTAGGGGAACCTTCTTTTAACGGCAATGAATTAATTTGTTAGTTCTAATTATATTGTGGATGTTATATGACTCATTTATTAATGAATTCCTTTTACCTTAAAAAAAAGGGTAAAGCCTAAACTATCTAATAAAACAAAATGCTGGAGGTCGAGCAAGGTTGTCATGGACCTAAAACTCCTGACTTTTTGTGAGTATGTGATGTCCTTGGTTGGAGAGGAAATCATGTACCGAGTTTGCTCTCGGAAAATATATGTGATTATCGTTAACCGAAAGAAAGTGAGAATCTGACAGATGTTATCAATGAGAGTTTGGATGCACCATGGGGTACTGTAAATTCCGTTGAGAACATTAATGACAACCGGGTTATCCCCTTCAATAACTAAGTTTTGGATTTGTTATCTTCAAATATTAAGCTAATGTGTTATCTTCGCCCTACAAAAATACGTATTTTTGTATGGAATTGTTGTAGTGGTCGTACGAGTGTTGTTGGTGGATAATATGGCGTCAAAGCTTACTTCACAATGATTACCTGAAAGCAAATATCAGCCTCTAGCCTTGAGAATGCCCCTTCGATGTATAATATCATCTCTTGGATCTCAAGTTCGAAGTTTAGGTATTTAGGGTGTATTTGTGATCGTACCTCTTTTGATGAGTATTTATAGTGGAAACTTGTATGCTTTGACCTAAGATTTCTTCGAGTTATGGGCCTCTTTGGCTGACATGAGCATTCTTAATGAAGCCCTTGGTCCATTTCACATAAAGGACTCTAGTTGTTATATGTTCCTTTGGAAGAGTCTATTTGGAAGACTTTACTGAGTGTACACTGCTTTGTTGGCTCTGCCTTTCCATCTATGTTCTATGGGATTCGCTTTGCAGACCTATACAATAAGTATAAATTTTGATAAGTTTCAACACCTTCAATGACATTCAAGAAAAATAAAATAAAAGGAACATATCCTTATTTTCATCAAAATTTATGAAAAATATTGGTAGGTCTGGCATTTGTCTCAGATAGAGGTGGCAAACATGTCGTGTCATGCTATATTCGTGTTTTAATCTCGTGTTCATTTATTGTTCTTTACAAAATTTACAATAACTTTTAAAATATGGTATTGCAAAAGATAAAAAATGATCTAAACGAGTTGTGTTTAGACTGGCTTCGTGTCGTATCGAGACGACTTTGTGTCGTGTTAAAAATACATATGTGAGTACGACGACCCCCTTTGCCAATTTTGAGTACCAATTTTAGATATCATCTCTTCATTTAAAAATTTATCCTAGTGTTCATAACCAAGGTTTAACCCTAGCCCACGAGCGAAGGGCCAAAGGGTATCGCAACCAATATGATCTTTATTATACAATTTTTTTGAATAAAATCGTTGTAGACATAAGCTACAATATTTAGGATAACTCCTTACACTAAAGGGATTTTTTTATAATAAATTAACCCAATTAAGATAAAATGTGACACTGATCTAGAAATGAGCCATCAGCCATGGGCCTTTTAACCAAAATGATATGGTCTTACACGAGACTTACTAATTTTGTCATGTGCAGTGTAGAACCGTTCAGACTTTGTAGTTTTCAACAAATAAGGGTTTGATTATCCAGAAAAATACATCAAGGTCAGAACAGAAAATGCCCATAGAACAATCATAGTATTACAGCTATCAACTGAAACCAGTTTTCTGTTTTCTACAAATGAATGGAAGAACTGAGAAAGGTCTTCCAAAAACAAACTTGTGTTCGTAAAAAATTTCGCTGAAATGCACCCTGTAATTACTACATGACCTGATCATTTTCACATCCTCGATGTATTGTTTACATTAGCTGTGGCCTGTGGACTAGGGATAAGAGACAAAGAACGAAGGCAGGATCAGAAAATCGACACTACTGATCAAAAAGAAGATATCTTCTCTATACCAAAATCTGAGCAACGAAATTGTTTTAGCAAAAGTCTGAATCCCTGTCAGCTGTCAAGGATCATTGGTGAGTTCCTCCCTGAAACTTGTTAAATAAACTCGCAGCAACACAACCTCTTTCATGGCAAAAGACAACATATTCCCCTTGGAAAGTGAAGCACTAGAAGAGAGGTTGAAGAAAAGCTACTTATCTACAAGGGAGCACTGTGAAAAATCCGTTTCTCATAAAATCCAGTAACTTGATCAGCAACACCCCACATGATAGCCTGGCCGGGTGGAATCCTCATGAGTCTCGGCAATAACCCCTTCCATAAAGCCCGTAGTCCTTCCTCGGCATGGATTGTTCTTATAGCATGAATCATGCCTTTGTACTTCACATCACCGCCAGACTTGCTTTGTGCCATCAGTCTTGTTTTCACGACATCAAATGGACCAGTGCATATGGGACCCGCTGTCCCGGCAAGAAATCCTGATATCATAGACTGCCAAGGCTGGAGAAACTTTCCATCCCCTTCTTGCTTATTCCACAAGGCCTTGTCAAACATGAACTTGGCAGTGAACATGGCTGCTTGATTAGTTCCATTGCGCATGACTGTTGGAGCAGCACCAGCCCACAGCCCCAAAATTCCTTCTTCACGGATTGTCATCCGAGCACAATGTATGGGACCCTTGTACTTTAAAAGTTCAGGACTCAACCCTTTCTGCTGCTGTAATCTAATTTTTACAACCTGAGCCAATTATGAGACAAATCCAAAGTAACAGCCACAGTTAGGACAAGCTAGATAATGTTGATGTTCAAACTTCAAACATATGAAAGGAGAAAAAGGACTTGGCCCTAAAGTAGCAGACAAATATAAAATTAGCATAAAACATACAAAAGTTAGTATCACCCATACATAAAACTAGAAACTGTTATCACCACCTACGCTATATCTCAAGAAGCAAACGGCTGAGCTACAAAGAAAACTAGAATTGCCACTTTCCTTCCATTCTCTTTACGTTACTTTAGTAAATGGTAATGGATAGTGGTGATAGTAATGAGTTCATAGCTAAGTTCGTGAAGAAAGTTCACGCCAATATCCATGGTAATGCTAACACCTCCCAATATACCTCTATTACATCATAAAATTTCAGCACCGGCCATTACCACTTCAGACGTAATATTGAGAAGCAACATTATTTTATCCAGAAAAAAAGCACGTTCGGAGATAAAGTTACATTACCATAGGCATTCACATGCACTTCCTTTTACATATTTACATCTACATTTAAATTCAAACCAATTGTTGCCGACTATCAAGTGGGCCGTTAAAAAACTGAAACTTGAGTTTTCTCATTCTATCCAATGTCTGTTTCATCACATTTCCTGTTTCCTTCTTGTGCCAACTCAATTCTACTTCTTCCATAAGTCAATCTCTCATTCATCATTGTGACGAGTGACGACAGGTATAGCAGGGATAGACACACAGTTTCTTATACAGCTTGTTTGGGTACAAAAGGGGGAAGGAAAAGAAAGGGAGGGAAGGGAAGGGGAGGGAAGAGAAAGGGAGGGGAAGGGAGAAGGATGAGTTTTCCTTCCAAATCTCTCCATTGTTGGAGGGAGGGATTTCTTACAAATTAATCCTTCCATTTCCCTCCCCTCCAAATCCCTCACCCCTCACTTGGTATCCAAACAATGGATTTTGGTCAACTCCCCTCCCCTCCCCTCCCTTTCCCTCCTATTTTGGCTATCCAAACAAGCTGTTAGTCTTTGTAGATACCTAGATAGTGAAAGCTTTCTTGTTGGCTAAGATCTCAATATATGTTCATGGTTCATGCTACAGCTAGTCACATATGTAGTATGCTTGGGGACATTTAGGGATTTCAAATGTTAAGTTTGACAAAAATTCATCTCTTTTTTTCTGTACTAGTAGAAATAGCTTATTCTCAAATTTAGACAATTTTCTAGTACCATTAGGATCCTTATCTTACTACAGAAATATTTTCCTAAGAGATGCAATCTAGCTGGTGAACCGTGAAAGCAAGTATACCTCAGATGGGAAAGTGGAGAAAGAGACTTCTATGTCGGCAAATGATGTTTTCTCAATGATGGAAGTGGAAGAAGAATGCCCCAGTGCAACACAAAGCAAGAGGAGCTACCAAAAGCTGAGTAATATTCACTAGAATTAAGCAGAATATTGATCTTAATCAACGCCAGAACTACCTTGAAAGGACCATGCAAAAGTTTCTCTTCTCTACCATTGGTCCAATGGTATATAATGCAGGGTGGTGGTTATTTGCCACCTCCCCACTACCCTCCACTGTTACATTAGTATCGATGTGTCCATGTACCTCTAGATCTTCTCCCCTCTCCCTCTTTACATTTGGTAGTCTGCTCTTACTGAAACGACATGGCTTGGAAGTCAAAAAATGTTCATTAAGGATGGAGTTTTGAAAACACTATCTTACCGACCGACATAAGATTAACCAAGCGACAAAAGCATGTAGGAAATCAAGTTTCATGACAGTTGCCTGCTTCTCATAAACAACAATATTTACTAAGTAGCATGACATGAAAAGACACTTTTGAATTTCTGGTAGAATCTGGTAAAGATCAAATATCAAAATGGAAGATACACGAAAATCTTTAATCACTATTTGCGGAACAATCAAAGAGCAGTACTGCAGCGATGATAAAAAATAGAGGGCTACTTTTGAGTTATGTCAGCAACATATAACACAGATAAACACATACTCTGCAACTTCCAAACCAAAGTCATAAAACACCTAATTAGTAAAAAAGTAAAGGAATCAGTGGCTTTTTTAGACCAGGTAACGTCCTTAAGGCATAGTGAGGATAAACATCTAAATGTCAATAACCTGCAAGGGCTGCAACGCCACACCAGTGTAATTGCAAATTTCTTGTGATGCTCTAGTTGTTCGCCGAGAAGATGCAAGTATATCTAGGAGAAAAACGGTTGACAGTATCTGAACACCTGAAATTCTATATTTCAAGTATTGAGACATAGTTGCCGCAAGCTTTGGTGGCCCTGTTGCCCTCCTTGGGCATCAGAAATATTCATGCACACAAAGATCAAGCAGAGATGCCTAGTCATAATTTACAACAAAGAGAGGTCTGAGTAGTGAGTACTAAACATTTCCACTGGATCAAAAGATTCACATTTCTTCAATTTTGGATGACACTGGACATTTAGAATGAGTTAATAATCTTCCTGCACTTCTTATTTATTGTAAGAGGGGTTATTCTTCACCTCTATCGCAAGGGTAAAAATGTGAACATGCGCTTCCTAACCCTCGCCTAAAATAAGATTCTCTTTAGAGTTTAGAGGCATTGGGTTAATGTTAAGCAGCTGTGATCATCTGATTACTGCCTCAAGTCCCTCAGGAACTAACTCTTGAATTGAAAAATATAGCTAAAAATAGGCTTCTCAATACAAATTAAACAAGATGATCCTTGAGTCTGAAAGAAAAGTAAAAGTGATCATAGACTTTGTTCTGTTCTGGATTCGACACAGCAAAACAGGACAAGGAAAACTATACAATGGTACAATTAAGAATTATGGGTAGTTATAAAAGCCAGATTAGCAGTTCCATGCAAACAATAACAAGAGTGATCAGGTGGAGAGCTCAGGAAACATGATCCCGTAAAAGTATTACCATTAGTCTCATATTAGCCCAGACAGGCAACAGCTTTTTTAATAGAAAACTGAAGACAACTAAGTGCAGCCCAAAAAGAATTGTCGTGTGACTTTCAAATTTTCAATGATGCGGTAAATCTGGAAACAGCAGTATGCTCCATGGATACATGCAGAAATTAGCCCTTTTACACGACTATACACAGCTCGCAAACATGAAATCACATCCTTCAACAAGAGAATGACGGGCTAAAAATATTATCCTCTAACCCGCATAGACACAACACAAATCCTAAATCTTCAAGTCCCCATCGGAATGTGGACCCCAAGTGATGTAGCATAATGTTATTTTCTATGTCCACTCCATAGTCCTGGAATTTTACTCCAATAAACATTCTATCGCACACAAAGAACGGGCACGAGTAATTTGACAGTGTACATATCATAGATAGGCATAGATGCAAAACCTTTAAATGATTATACACAGTTCAAAAGCCTAAGAATACTATGTCCTGCTAACAATAATTGATTCAATCATCATTTCATCTATGTTCACAGCAATTTTTCTTCAACTCTGCTCAATAGAAGCGGCATAAATTCTGGACGTCTCTACGCAATTGTCGACACCAAATAACTTGGTGCAATAAGATCTTTCATGTCCAATTTATAGTAGATAGACATTACAGGAGGAGGGCGATCATTTTACTAATTTAATCCCGCCCAGGGAGAGGATGTAGCTCTGTGCTATTAGATGGTCTCAGCATTAATCCGCAAAACCCGCAACACATTGCTGGATTAGAAACCGGGCTGACAGTTTTTTTTTTTGGTGTATAGAGGCCATAAGGCCAGTGAAGTACACAGGATTCGTTCCCACGTCAAGGGTACAACCCCCACAAGTTTTCACCGACTAAGCTAGTTCACATCCACATTAGTATTCAACCCTCGACATCATTCAAACTTATTGTCAAATTCACCCCCGTCCCCTCCCGCCACACCCCCACAAACCCCAATCTAAACAAAAGGGGAAAATGTTCTAGTCTTTTTACAATAACCTAAAAGCGAAAACGATACATGTAACTCGAAATCCAAGCATTTACATTGTACTTAAGTTTCCAAGTCCTTTATCTAAATCAAAACATAAAAGGTCCTTAATCATATTGGCAATCAATAAAAAGCCTTTCTAAAGCCCCAATTAGTAAACCATAAACTATCAAAGTACAATCAGAAAGGAAACTAATTAACTAAACAAAAGTATTCACAAAAAGCCACCACAATATCAATGTTGATCCCCAGTAACAACTAAGCAAAAGTTACATTAAGATTCAACCCCACTCAATCAGTGACCAAAATCACAACTACCCCTTTTAAAAACAGGATACCAACCTCTGGCTTGCATTCTGGTTAGGTAATATGGTGATTCTAAAGGACCCACAAAAAGGTACCCAATTGCAAAAGCAACCACAAATTCAAAATTGGCAATTCTCTCACATTTAAAATACTACCTAACCTAAAAAAATAATCAAAGTTATTCAACCAATAAGGCACTAACTATAACAAGTCGAAAGGCATAAACTTTCCGCAAAATCATGCTAAAAACCAATAAATAATTCCAACTTTTTCGTTATTTTAAAAAATAATTCCCACAATACCGTCCACGTATAGTACTAAACAATCATTATCCAACTTAGCGATAACTCAAACCAAATTCATTACTTCAATTAACGAATTCCAAAATCCCTCACTGAATTAGTGAATTTGGTTTATTAGACATCTACCCACCCGCCTCACATTAACTATTACAAACATCTTTAGGGCGAAGAGTTCGAATTATTTTTGAAATAAGCATTATTGCAGGAAAAGATTCCGCCGTTCAGTTCAGTTCTGTTCAACACCTTTCCTCTCACATTTCCCCTAAATTATTTTATTTCAATTTAATTCACTTTACATCCTAACTATAGCAAAGTTGAAAGGCGAGATCTTAAATTAATCTGAACTTTTCACCACAACACATATAGTAATCAGTAAGGTAAGACCTCTTTTCCCGAACTTAAGTTCAATCTGATTCACTTCACTTCAACAATACTTTTACTCTCACATTTCACTCTTCCTTACGATCGGTTTAGTTTAAGTTATTTTTAGCCGAATAGAACACGCCTTTAATATTCATTAAACAAATTCAAAAAGTACATTAACAAAATCAATGCTTTTACCGAACTTAAGTTCAGTCCGATTCACTTTAGTTCAACAATACTTTTACTCTCACATTTCACCGTTCCTTCTGCAATCGGTTTAATTTAAGTTGTTTTTAGCCGAATAAAACACACCTTTAATACCCATTAAACAAATTCAAAAAGTACATTAACAAAATCAATGCTTTTACCGAACTTAAGTTCAGTCCGATTCACTTTAGTTTAACAATACTTTTACTCTCACATTTCACCGTTCCTTCTACAATCGGTTTAATTTAAGTTGTTTTTAGCCGAATAGAACACACCTTTAATACCCATTAAACAAATTCAAAAAGTACATTAACAAAATCAATGCTTTTACCGAACTTAAGTTCAGTCCGATTCACTTTAGTTTAACAATACTTTTACTCTCACATTTCACCGTTCCTTCTACAATCGGTTTAATTTAAGTTGTTTTTAGCCGAATAGAACACACCTTTAATACACATTAAACAAATTCAAAAAGTACATTAACAAAATCGATTCTAGAAAAGAGAAAAACAAGAACAAACCTCAAAAGGGGTGACAATAACAAGGGCTTCAAGAACACCAGCACCAAACCCAGAAAACAAACGAGCTTGATGACTAATTTTCCCAGTCTCAGAGTCTTTAAAAGCAGTTTGAAGTACAGCATTAGTACCCATACGAAGTGCATATTTAAGTGTAAGATGTGTTGCAAATGGTGTTAATCCTTTCCAAAGTGCACGAATTCCTTCTGAATTTGCAACAGTTGATCCACAATGAATAATTCCCTTGTAATTTCCAACACGGTCTAATTGTAACCGGGTTTTGATTACATCAATTGGTTGTAAACAACTTGCTTCTACTACTCCTCCAATTGACCCTGATATTGCTTTCATGTATGGTGGAATTGTTACTTTTGTTGTTATTTGGTTTGAATTGTTGTTATTGGTTTCTCCCATTTGATTTTGATTTTGATTTTGATTTTGTGTTTTTGGGTTGAGAAGATTGGGAAGAAAAAGAAGAAGAAGAGGTTTTTGGTTGGGTTCTTCTTCTACAATTTCCTCCCGATTTCTCACGGTTATGTGAGAGGGGGAATTGGGAATTGATTTATTCTTTTTAATTATGCGTGTAGTCGATTCTCAATATTTGATGTTTGGCGTGTATTGGCTGATTTGGCTCCTAGCATTAAATGTTCACGTGCTAATAAATTTTGTCGGAACTTCAAAAGTTATTAAAAGAGGTAGTCTAAATTTATATTTCCTCTGTTTTTAAATAAGTGATACACTTTTTTAATATTAAAATGTCACGTGACACCAAGCTTATAATAGGACATCTCAAATGATAAATACGTGATTACTCTTACTTAAACAATATATATCCAATTGTTTATTTAATTAAAGTACTCTTTTTCTTTTTAATTGTGGTCCTCAACTTTCTCTCCCTAACCTCCTTGGTTTCCCCCACTTTCTCTATGTTTCACTTATTTAGAATTGGATGAAGTATTAGAATTAGATTAACTTAAATCCATTACTCTATCACTTTATTTATAAAGATACTTCATTCTCTTCTTTTTATCGGGGTTGAGTTGTTGCCTAATTTTAGCTTAAAATAATTAGGCGGTCTCTTATAAGACCAACTCTTAAAATTTTGTGAACTTTGTTAGTAGACCCCTAATTGTGTTTCTTTGACCAAAAACAACTGAATTGAAATTAATCGAATGCGAGTAAAAGAAATAGAAATAGTATGTAAGCATAAAGATATTGAAAATAGCTAGATTGAGAACATGTCTGCAATGCAACGGTAGTATGGAGGAGTGATAGATTACAGAAGAGGTATTGAGCGTAACATGTTAGACACAATACTTAATTTATGTCTCCACAGTTGTTGGATAAGAAGTATTTGGGCTCTTTTTTAATAAAAAATATATATATTTAGGATTATATTTAAGAAAATAAATAAGAAGATTTAAGCAACATTCAAATTTAAATAACACTGGTTTTGGAAAATCACGATTTAATATATATTATTACCCTTTATAATTCTTATATCAGGTATCCTACCTTTTTCCTTAATTGTTGTAAAATTTATTAAATTAGTGTCTTATTCTACCCTCTATCCAATCTCTTAGAACCCACTAATTAACACTAATCTCTTAGAATTCACATAATTAACTCCAAAACTTATACACTACCTTTCGTAGAGGATCTAAAATAATTACACTCGTATACTTAAACAAGATCGGGGTCAAGCAGGGTAGAGTATGGAACGCAATACCGTTCGTAGTAGCTTCAATATATTCACTATGAGTCGTTGATAAAGCTATGAAGCCTATAACTAGTTCCTTTTTCAAAGATCGAAATATACTACTTTCTTTCAACGATTTTAATCATGATAGCCCAACCCTTCCCTCCAATTAGTGTTGAAGTTATAGAAATAAATTTGTGTGTTTTACCTAGAAATTTTTGGATGGACCTGGTCCACACTAAAAATAGTATAGACCACCTAACTTATGATTGCTAAACTTTAACTTTTAATTACAAAATCTTAACTTTTGAAACAAACCTTAACTTTTCATTTAGAACACGTAACTTTTGATTACAAAACCTTAACTTTTGACTGTTAGACCTCAATTTTTAATTACAAAATCTTAACTTTTGGGCTTTGTACTGAGCCTACAATAAATTTAGTGTAGACTCGGTCTATATTAGATTTAGGTTCCTTAGTATATCCCATAAATAGTGATCAAGTTAGATGCAACAACTAAAAAAACCGAAGTAAAATATAACCTTTATTAAAAGCGCGCACAAAAAAAAAGTACACTTACATAGTAGTAGTTTTTTGACAGTAAGGAGAAAGACCATATCCAGACTTCAACCAGCTCGTTGTCTTAGTCTAACATTTGCGAGCCAAACACTTAAAAGTAGGCGAGAATGGTAAGGAGAATCCCTACCTTAAAGCACCACATTTGGGAGGATTCAACCCTAACTATTATATATACTACCTCCGTTTTTTTTAATATGCACATTTCTCCATTTTGGGGTGTTTTTTTTTAATTGGTACCTTTCTATCTTTTGGCATAAATGGAAGGTTGGACCACCTAATTATTACACTTCTCTCATACTTTTTCTTTCCTTTTCTCTACCTTTTTCACTTTTTTCTTACTTTTACTAACCTTCTCTCTTACTTTTGCACTTTTTTCCTTGGTTTTAGTGCAAAGCCTTAGGTGCATATTTAAAAAAAACGGAGGGAGTATAACCTTTGAGATTATAAGGTGAACCCCCAACCAAACAGGATTTACATAGTCTATATCACCATCCCAATTTCAAAGTATGAAACTATTTATGTGTTACAATACATGTAACATTTTTCTCTGAGAGATCGATGTTTCACAATACTTTCAAATTTTCCTTTAGTGGTACTTCTTGTTTTCAATGGTAAAAAAACATGTGTGTCCTTATATTTGCCCCTCATCTATTCCCACGTGCACTATAAAGTAAAAAGAACAGTAATAATATTCTTAATCACGTGGACAATAATGATAACTTACACTCTATCTCCTTTTCCCTACTTCTTGACTTTATGTGCGTCTTTTTAATGTAAAATAAAAGTAGTATTAACAGTGAACTTAAAACATCAATAATTTCGATAAAATTTCATTCATTAACAAATTATACAACACATATATGTATGACTTCCTGAATCCTGATAAACCACGGCCATCACAATATCACTTCATTTTACTGTTAGAATTCAAAGATTTGGAGAAGAAACTCCGTCGATTATCAAAAGCGGCTTACGTGATAGAGGAAAAGAGTTTACCAGAAAAATGTTGGATAATTAGTGGAAGTAGTGCTTCAAAATTGACTATTTGACTTTGCTTTAGTGGTTTTATGTTTGTTAGGAATCCTAGAATTTATTTCCGAAAGTATTATCATAGCAGTATGTTTCGTGGGTTATGCTCCCACTTTATTCTCCTTTATTTTAGTTGAAGTTTGTTTGTTTGTTGCCTATATAAAGGCTCCTTTCATTTATTCAACTAATCCAATCAAATTACTTTTCCTCTTTTATTTTCTATCTTGGTATCAGACGCTTTTTAATCTTTGAGTGGGCCTTGTTAGGAAAAGCACTGCAGCTTTTATCCACTATCAAAGAATTAAAAAAATCCAGGTTAGTTCTTTTATTTAACAAATAAAAGAGAGAAAAGAGTAAAGTTAGAAAGAGAAACAAGTGGGCACCGCAGCCATTGTTTCAATTGAGTGCTGAGTGAAACACAGTGAGATTATCCACAAAATTGAGTGTGTCCATGGCAACAAATGGGATTTTCACCACTTCCCAGCCGTTGATTCCCGTTTTTGATGGGGATAAGTATGAGTTTTGGTCCATTAAAATGAAGACCCTCTTCAAATCTCAGGAGCTATGGGAGTATATTGAAGATGGGTATGATAGCAATGAAAAGGATGAGCATAAATTGAAGGATAATAAGAAGAAGGATGCTAAAGCCTTATTTTTTCTTCAACAAGCAGTCACTGACTCTCTTTTTTCACGAATTGCTTCCGCATCAACATCGCAAGAAGCTTGGCAAACTCTGAAAACTGAATTCCAGGGCTCAGCAAAGGTAATTCAAGTAAAACTTCAAACTCTTCGTTCTGATTTTGAAACTTTGAGTATGGCTACTAAAGAAAATGAGCAAGATTATTTATCTAGAGCTAGTTCAATTGTTAATAGAATGAGGTCATATAGAGAGACAATTTCTGATCAAACTGTGGTTAGAAAAATTTTGAGAACCCTTAATGATCGATTTAACCTTATTGTTCCTGCAATTGAGGAATCCCATTATCTCTCCACTTATTCTTTTGCTGAATTAATGAGCTCTTTACAAAATCATGAAGAAAGATTGAACAGAAAGTCAGGACACACCGAAGAAAAGGCATTCTAGGTGAAGGGGGAAACCTCTAAAGAGAAATCCGACTTCTCTAGTAGCAGAGGACATGGTAGAGGTGGATACCGTGGTCGAAGTCGCGGTGGTCGCAGTGGTGGCAGAGGACGTGGTCGTTCATATGAGCAGCGTAACTTCACCCAGAAGAGCTCTATTCAATGTCACTATTGCAAAAAATTTGGCCATAAAGAAGCTGAATGTTGGTCAAAGCAGAGAGTTGAGGGAACAAAAGCCAATATGGTCGAGCAAGATGATACACCAGAGATGTTGTTTATGGCGCATCTTTTCGGCAACACGACTGATCATGATTTCTGGTTCATTGACAGTGGGTGCTCCAACCATATGTCCAATTCTCGCTCGTTGTTTGAGAATTTGGATGTCTCACAAAAATCCGAAGTTCGACTTGGTGACAACAAGAAAGTTCAAGTCGAAGGGAAAGGTACGATTGCGATCTGTAGTAGCAACGGTAAACAGAAATTATTGCATAATGTGTTCTTTGTACCTCGTTTAGCTCATAATTTATTGAGTGTGGGACAATTGATGAATAGTGGGTTAGTTGTCGTGTTTGATGAAGGTCAATGTGTTATTAGAGATAAGAAGTCGGGTCTTAATATTGCCACTGTTGGTATGACCCAAAATAGAATGTTCCCTCTTGATGTTTCCACTGTGAAAAACAGGGCTCTTATTGTTAAAGAATGTAGTGAGTCTGATTTATGGCATTTGCGTTATGGTCATTTACATCTTAATGGGCTGAAATTGTTGAGTCAAAAGGAGATGGTATTGGGGCTTCCACACATCAATACACTTGAGTTCTGTGAAGGTTGTGTCTTAGGGAAGCATAGCAAAAAACCGTTTTCAGTTGGGAATTCATGGAGAGCTTCTGAATGTCTTGAGCTAATGCACGCTGATTTGTGTGGACCGATGAAAACAAAGTCCTTGAACGGTAGTCGTTATTTCTTACTTTTCACTGATGATTATACACGAATGAGTTGGGTTTATTTTTTAACACTCAAATCTGAAGCTCTTGATACGTTTAAAAGGTTCACAACCCTTATTGAGAAGCAATCAGGTTGTTTCACAAAGAAGTTGCGCACAGATAACGGGGGTGAGTTTTGCTCAAATGACTTTGATGCCTTCTGTGAGGAGCTTGGAATTCACAAGCAACTCACTGCACCATATACTCCAGAGCAAAACGGCATTGCAGAACGGAAGAATCGGACCATTGTAGAAATGGCCAGAAGCATGTTGAAGGCTAGAGGACTTCCGAACCAGTTCTGGGCAGAAGCAGTATCTACAGCCGTGTATCTCCGCAACATCTCTCCCACAAAGGCAGTCATGAATCAGACTCCATATGAAGCATGGCACAATGTAAAGCCTCTTGTAAGTCACTTAAAATTTTTTGGTTGTATAGCTTATGCTTTGGTAAAATCATTCCGTCAAAAACTTGATAATAAATCAGAAAAATGTGTTTTTCTTGGTTATAGCTTGAAATCCAAGGCTTATAGGCTATATAATCCAATAAGTGGCAAGATCATTATAAGTAGAGATGTATTGTTTAATGAGTCTGCGAGTTTGTCTTGGAGTTCCGATGCTGAAACAGGAAAGATGATCCCCTTTATTGATGACGGAGAAGTCTCTGGCGCACTTCCAAATGCAGACAACAACAATCCCCAACAAAACACCACTACACCAGCAAGCCCACAATCTGGCAGCAGCAGCGACACTTCCTCACCAGAGAGTACACCAGAATCTCAACTGAGGTTCCGCACACTCAGGGATCTGTATGAAACAACTAACTTTGCTCTCTCAGTGTCGGATCCTATTTACTATGATGATGCTGCTCAAGAACAAGTATGGCAGGATGCTATGACGGAAGAAATAAAATGTATAGAAAAGAACGACACGTGGGAGCTAGTTCATCTTCCGGAAGGAAAAAAAGCTATCGGGTTAAAGTGGGTGTTCCGTACCAAGTATGATGCTAATGGAAGTATACAAAAGCATAAAGCTCGACTGGTTGCTAAAGGCTACGCACAAGAGCAGGGTGTAGACTATGATGAGACGTTTTCTCCTGTGGCTCGATTTGAGACGGTGAGAACTTTCCTTGCCTTAGCTGCTCAACTTAGTTGGCTCATTTTTCAATTTGATGTCAAATCCGCTTTCCTTAACGGAGAGTTGAAGGAGGAGGTATTTGTTCTCCAACCTGAAGGTTTTGTTGTTCGTGATGAGGAGGACAAAGTTTATAAGTTACGGAAGGCATTGTATGGCCTTAAACAAGCCCCGCGTGCATGGTATCACAAAATTGATTCATATTTTCTGGAAAATGGTTTTCAAATAGAGTGTAGGCTCTGGATCCATTTACTTATTTCACACAATTCTTCTGGTCATGCCTTTTCTTCTCAACTGAGTGAAGATGATTCAACAGAAATGAATTACCTTAGACTTCTTTCTATTGATTTTCTCTCTAAGGGGCGCAAAGGCCTTAGAGAAGGAAGCGTTGATCTTGGCCCTTTTGCGGCCGAGCCTCATACCACTCCCTCAAATCAATCTGCTTAGCCTTCTTAAAAGAAGATGGGCCTCGCCTTAAGTCAGAGTAACCCCTCGTAACCTCTCGGATAAGCTGCTATAGTTCCAAGCCCTGATAGTAGTGGTATAGCAGCGAAGCTCAACCAGAGGACAAACGACAAAAGAAGGTTTTATGTGAGTGCTTGCAGGTTAGCTAAGTTTAGCATTATTGAGCGGGAAAGGCTATACCCAACATCAGCCTACACTCCTTTGAAAACCATTTTCCAGAAAATATGAATCAATTTTGTGATACCATGCACGCGGGGCTTGTTTAAGGCCATACAATGCCTTCCGTAACTTATAAACTTTGTCCTCCTCATCACGAACAACAAAACCTTCAGGTTGGAGAACAAATACCTCCTCCTTCAACTCTCCGTTAAGGAAAGCGGATTTGACATCAAATTGAAAAATGAGCCAACTAAGTTGAGCAGCTAAGGCAAGGAAAGTTCTCACATTGAACTATTCCCTTCTCTTCTAAGTTGTAACGTCCCAACATATTTACTACCAACACAAAAGTTTGAACCCAAACCTAGTAACATGTACTTTAAAAACAGGGGCAGACCCAGGGGCAGGCCTACCTAGGCTATGGCCCGTCTTATCACTAGAAATTTGTCATATATTAAATGTCCGTAACTAAACAAATTTGCCAATCATTGTATTATTTTTTTAATATCCATATAATATATGTATTTGGCCCGCCCAATAGTTATAGTCTGGATTCGCCATTGTTTAAAAAGTCGATATCAATTTGGTGATGCATATAAGCAGAGCTCGGAGCCGTCAGACTGGCGCTATGCTAATGTAATCAGGCCCTGAGGCGGGGCGCCCGCCCAGGGCCCAAGAAAGGATGGTTTGCATCCACGCATTCAATTAATTACCTACTAAATATTTAGCATGCAATTTCCAAACAAAAACAAGGAGGAGCCCAGCGGTGTCAATACTCGTGCACTACCATTCTAAATCAATGCATGATAGTGGTTCGAAACCCACTATCCACATTTTGTTATTTTAACTTTTTTCCATTTCTTTCTTAAATCCCACAACACTGCTTCCTTTTGTTATTTTTGTTTTTTTTTTCCCCATTTCTTTCTTAATTCAATAAAAAAACCTTCTCCTAGATTTTTTCTTTCTTAATTAATTAAATAATAAGTAAAAGAATTGTGAGGACATATTTTGTTAGATTATTAAAATTAATTCATACAATATTACTTTGTGTTAGTATCGTTACATACAGAAATGATATGTTAGTATCTTTGAAGTACTATTTGTTTAGACCATCAGAATAATTATCATCATCTACCATTTTTTTTCTTAAATCGATCATTAAATTTTTTGTTTATTTATTAATTATTAATCTTCTTTTCCTACATCATCGTTACTATTTTAATTTTCTAAAATATTGAAGAAATCGAACCCGACGTAGCTAATTTTTCAAAAAATATAGTACTTTATGTTGTTGGCTTTAAAATGTCTTTATTGGTTGTTTCGCATGACTCTGATAAATGTCCCTAACAGAAGTGACCATATACCCTATATCAGTATGATGAGTAAGGGACCCATTTTTTTAGCTTTGCCCCGGGCCCTGAAAATGTCAGGTTCGGCCCTGAATGTAATAAATTAGGTCCATAAAAATGATAAAGAGTATAATCTTTAGATTAATAGGTTCGATAACATAATTTATATCTGTATAAAAACTATTTAGAATTTTTAAGATCCCAAACTTTTAGAGGTCCTACACTAGCTATAGAAACCATAATAGACGGCCGTGCATAGTACGTTGCTTAAACAAGTGCTCCGCCTTTGACAAATTCAGTGACTGCCAATGCAACGAGGCCTAACATAGCAACCCTACCATTCCAGAGCTCAGCGTTTGCGTTCATAATTCCATCAGTCTTTGCTTCCGCTAGCTGTCCTTTTAGCAATGGCACCAGTGATGCAGCTGAAAGAAGAATGGTGGTTCCTATGAACCACTGCGCTCCGCCGCCGGATATCTGGGAAAATAAGTCTGTTCCCTTTGATAGCTCTACGGCCATGGCTGCTACAAAGCCGGTCATGGCGAGGCGGCCGTTGATCCTTTCTGGTGCAGGGCCGCTGAAGGCGAACAAGTCTCCGAAGCTTGTGCTTACCTGTTGGGTGCATACACATTTATATTAGTGAACTGGTCAGATTTCAGAATGAGTAGTTTATTTTGTTACCATATTTTGTTTATTTCGTTGGTTTTAGAGTAGTTTTGCAAGAAGTGCTATAAGATCTATTCTTCCATTTATGTGCACAAGATAACAACCGGTCAATCTACTGCAGAAGAGAGAGCACTTTTATCTTATGCATGGAAAAATATTGTACAATACATACTGGATTAATTTTTAGTCTTTTACAAGGAAACACAATAGGTCAAATGCTACTTCGAGTGGAAACCCTACCTCGTAATGGAAGATATCATTAACGGCATTTTTTGTCTGAGGTTGATACACATGCTAGGGTTTCTTAAAGGTCAAACAAATGAAATAAAAGAGAAATTAATATAGTTTAATTGGTTACACTTTTATAGTTTTATATCTCCCTTAATGCATTATTGCCCCCCTTTAAGCATGTCTTAGATGATAATCTTAAAAGCCTAAGCAAAACCTAAAAATGATGTTATTATTTATGAATGAGCCAAGTGCTAATGAAAGTCAAATCTCTACAACCAAATTCGAGTTATGCTTAACCGATTATAATAGTCAAACAAGGTAGGGTTGACAATAAATTTTTACCGATAACATCTTACCTTTGGCTGAGGCTTTTTTTCACCCTCACCCCCCTCCCGCACCATACACTTTACCCGAGAACTAACCGATTTACTCATTCGAGGATTAAACCCTAATGGATACACCATAGGAGTTGTCATCCTCGAGCCATTATTAACGACGCTACCAACCGGGTTAGCTAGGAGGGATTGCATTTGCATTGACATTGACATTATCAAATATTGTGACTAAGGATTTGCAAGTGATTTAGCAGAGAAATGTTTACGTACAAGAAGAGGTGGTGCAATGAATGCTAAAGAAGGGAAGTGTAGTATATTTGGTGATGAACTATGCATGCGAAATGCTTTGATTTATAATAAAGTGGTGATATAAATTTGACGGATGTTTGTAGTTCCACGTCGTGTAGTAATAGTTTATGGGATCACGTAGATTTGTATGGGCCCACATATTGGAAGTAAGGTGTTGTGGACTCTATGTTAACCACTTATGCGTGGCTTGTTAGGGCCGTTCCCATTCCCAAGTTAGTTGAGGGATTTCTCGTAACCACACAAACTACACAATCGTGGAATGAATAATGATGCCTCTTTTTTGCTACTTGGCCTGGACCAGAAGCACCTTTTTGACACTTTAGTTCTAGAAGGCTAGAAAGTGAAACATGTAGAAACAATGATTTCAATTAAACATATATATTAGGATATGTAAGTTTCATTCGTATTAATATTTTTTGTCTGTATATGAAAAAAATAAGTTTAGATAATTTTTATAAATTCAATTTAATAAACATAATAAAAAATAAGGTTTATCACTTTCCAAATAAATTTTGAATGAGTTTAGATAAGCAAAATAACATAAAAAGAACATGTTCATAGGCTGGTTCTTTTGTATTGGATAAAACTGAATTTATTTTATCTTCATTAAGTAACTTGAAGAAGCATACGTAATTAAAGTGAATAGAATTCGTCTGAAGTGAGCGAAATGAATTATGTGAAAAGAATGACGTCTCCATGACCCCGTGATATTTCACATGTGAGTGTCCCACATGGAAAGAAAAAAGAAGAGTTATTCGCCTTATAAGGTTGTGAGTTACTCTACTTATCATCAATTGATTTTAGGTTGGAACCTTCCTTGACTTTATAAGTGGCTTCTCATAAAATCTCAATATAGAAGATCATCATTTATTTGAGATTTCCTATCTCTTCCATGTCGGCATCGCTCATCATGATTTACACTTGCTTTAATTTTTGGGTGAAGGGCATAGTTTAGTTGAAATTTTTGTCATAGGTAGATGATTTCCCATTTTAAAATTTGACATTCTCTTTCCCGAGCTTTACCATATTTTCTCTCTTATTAGTGTCATCTCTATACATAATATTACATTGTTAATCATTATGGATTTTCAAAAATTGATAAATGATTATTGAGTTTGATTAAATTATGTTTATGTAATTAACTAATAGTACTATTATTAAAGATTATTATAGTATTCAGTTTTATGATACGACTTATATTATTGTATAAGGAGCCATGAAAGCGTGATGAGTATCAATCCCAAAACCTCTCAAAATGAGGGATTCTATAACCAACCAAACTATTACTCTCAAATAATATGATTTATTAATACTTAGATTTATCGTGAATTGGACAATATATTTTCGATTTTATAATTTAATTGTAAATTTACTAATTATTAATGTTAATATATCGCACATAGTTTAAACATTGTAAGATGTACTAAGTATATTTTGTGAATCGGTTTCTATTTTGAGAATTCAAAGTTGCAATCCATTGATTATACATTTGGAATTGTGGAGTCAATCTAAAATTATGTGGTATTTCTTTTTGTCCTATATTTGGACATTTATAACTAATTTCCTTTTTCAAATGATATATATTTTGGGAATATATGTATTTAGGGTGGATATATGTTTTTAAAAGATAAAAGGTCTATGGAAAGCAAAGGATTTCTTTGAAGTTATGAAATAACATCAAAGATGAATGGTATAAAATAGAATAATATTGCTTCATAGGAGGGAAAAGTATGCATTGGTATTTTCGTAAAAGAAATTATTTTTATAACTCTATCATCGTTCCAAAGTTACAATAATTTTAAAGTTTATTTGTTGATTTTTTTGGCAAAATTATTTGTTGATGAGAGCCGTTATACCGAACAAATTTGGGTCGTTGGGCTCCTCAACCCGCAACTATGTCAAGCGTGGGCGGCCACATATTAGCTTGTCTTCTTCAGTTGCCCAAAACTATAAATCCTAGCCAACTTCTTCATTTTTATTTTGCTAACACATGTGTCTGACCTACCTTTGTCCTCTATCTTATCTTTAGCAGAAGAACCATTGTGTTTGAATCTTCGAAACGATCCAATCATTACTCGTTACCCTTCCCTTTTCTACCCTCTATTAACTTTTACATTAAATAAATTGTACAAGGGGTCTCTCCTCATAATTATCTCACATACGATAAATAGATGAGTAGTTAGTTTTGCTCTTAGGGTATATCCTTTTATATCACCTAAACTTATCTAATTTAAACTTATTAAATTATTGGACTTGATTATTTGACCTCAGCTCATGATTACACCTTAGTGAATCTAATTAATTAGTATTGATTAGACCCGACCCAAAACTTGTTTTTAACGCCAACAAAATGCGCCCTTGATGAGCAGTAAGGTTACTTTTGGTCATAGGCGGTGTTAAGAGGGCTGAACTTAGGAATTCATTAATGTTTTCAAGTTCTATTTTTATTGTAATTTTAACTATATACCTAAATAAATGTAATTAGTTATATTATTTATTGGATTGTTTCTCAACAAAGGGTAAGATAATAATAGTCCAACACGTCACGTTAAGTCAAGTGTAATTACAAACAATAACTTTTGACAAGAAGTCCATCATTTAAAAAATTTGCTTGGTATACAAATATATTTCTACAACTTGATTAAGAATTGATAGATTTCTTCTTTTTGGAGCTCGACTTGATAGATAACACGGATCCACAAGAATATTTTTACATATGATAGTGAATTAATCACTAACTTCTCTTTCAATTTGTAACTTTCAAAATCTTCCCACAATACTTCCCTATTTACAAAACATTGAACTCAACCTACACTTCAAAAAGTTAGTCCCATGTCTCGATCAATTTGGCTAAAGCACATATATATCGTTGCTTAATTAAACAAGCGGAGCGCCTTTAACGAACTCAGTGAAAGCCAATGCAACGAGGCCTAACATAGCAACCCTACCATTCCAAAGCTCAGCGTTGGCGTTCATAAGTCCATCAGTCTTTGCTTCTGCTCGCTGTCCTTTAAACAAGGGCACCAGTGATGCTACTGAAAGAAGAATGCTGGTTGCCAAGAACCATTGTGCCCCGCCGTCGGATATCTGGGAAAATAGGTCTGTTCCCTTAGATAACTCTACGGCTATGGCTGCAACGAAACCGATCATAGCGAGGCGGCCGTTGATCCTTTCGGGTGCAGGGCCGCTGAAGGCGAACAAGTCTCCGAAGCTTGTACTTACCTATTGGATGCAAAGACACGTATTTTAGTGAACTACTAAAGAAACCAACTCAACCAAAAGTTAAAACCGAGGGTTAAAAATCTATTTTATACGCAATCACATATTCACGAGAATTCATACGAAGTCAGGTGCACAAGAGTGCACTTTTAGCCAGGGCAAGTTATCTTTCTAAGTTATCTTAGTTAAAGGTAGAAAATAGTAAAATCTAACTCTTATAATAGATCTTCTAAATCTTGTAAAATAAGTATATATGTTATTAAGTCGTTAGTCGTTACAACGTTAATATCATGTCTAAAGCCCGTATTGGAATTTTCGACTATATCTCAAATAATCAATGATGTTATCACAATATACCACATGTTTTGAAAATTTTGTGAATGAGTTTTAATTCACCAACAAAGTCAAATTATCCCTATAATTATACAAATAGTGAAATACTTCCTCCGTTTCTCTTTAAGTGCTACATATTGACTTTGCTACTATTCATCCATTATAGTTTGAATGACTTTTACAATTTATGCATAAGAAAAAATATAGTCTTGTTAAATCTTGTTTGATTTGTCTCGATGTATACATTTTTAATATCTTATTATCATAATTTTTACAAATGCATAATTAAAGATAAAAACCATACAAAATATGTTTCGACAAGTGTGAAAAAAAGAAATGTATCACTTCAAAAGAAACTGAAGATATTAGAATAGCAATAGATCAATTGTTATAACAACTTACCTTTGGTACTTGAGGCTTGGGAGTCGGATTAGGAGGGGTAGTTGAAGCTGTAGTAGGATAGGTCTTAGGTAAACCGGAATCGGTCTTAGGTAAACCGGAGTCAACCTTCGGTTCACCTTCGACACCCTCCTCGGCCATACACTTTACCCCGAGACTAACCCGTTTGCTCATTCGAGGATTGAACCCTAATGGATACACCATACGGGACATCCTCGAGCCATTAGCAAAAGCACCAACCGGGTTAGCAAGGAGGGATTGCATTTGCATCGACATTTTCACTACCAAACTTAAGTGACTAGTGCTTAAATGCAAAGCTTGTACTAAGAAAAGGTGCAATTACTAGTGAATGCTAACAAGAGAAAGGCTTGTATGTTTTGGTGATGAACTATGCATGTGAAATGGTTTGATTTATAGTAAAGTAGGTAAGATGCAATTGACGGATGCTTATGATTCCACGTCGTTTAGTACAAGTTATGGGGCCACGTAGATTCGTATGAGCTCACATATTGGAAATGAGGTGTTGTGGACTCTATATGAGCCACTTATGTGGAGGTTGTGAGCCCCACTCTCGATGTCTAAAAGTTTTATCGTAGCCACACAATCGTTTCCAAGCATGGTACTTTTTTCTTTTTGCTACTTGTGCGAGAAGGATCTAGAACTCGTTTGAGAGGTTGAATCCAAAAGGTAATGATAATGGAAATCAACGTAAATTTGTAAGAAAATTTTCTTATTGTCCAAGTTATTTTCTAAAACTCAATTCGACACGTGATATTCGATGTTAAGTTGTTTGTTATTCATTATTGTTATATTATGAAGTTAATTGTCATAAAAGGTAGTGGTACAAAAGTTATTAAAAGAGGCGGTTTAGTTTTAGCATAAATTTAGACCAAATTCAAGCCCACAATTTACTAGTAAGTCTAATCTGTTCCATTTCACTATAACTCAAGTACCTAACACTATTTTTTGACATCTCGAACCAACCTAGTCGTTCATTTAGGGGGGTGTTTGGTTCAAGGGGTTGGAATGATATGAAATGGATTAGAACCCACCCCAATGTTTGATTATGCTTTTTTACTCTGGAATGTGATACCTATGGGTTTCTAACTCCATCCTAACCCCTTGAAATTAGAAACTCTACCCCTCCCCTAAGATTCTCATTTCATTCCAACCAAGTATCAAACCCTAGAAGGGAAAAGAATGGTTTTTGGAGTGGAACAAGTGCCTTAGATACGAAGTCCAATCAAATCAGAGTTCGAGGAGGGAGAAGTGGGTGAATATCGAACAGCAACCAGCCTTATCACCGTCGACAATTAACGACCGACTAGACTACGTCGATCATTTTCGCCCCACCATCAAACTCCAACGAGTTAGAACAACGGAGGACGATGGTTCTTGGTCGTCGGCAGGACGATGGTTGAAAACGGAGTTGCTTGGCGGCCGTCGAAAGCGGTTTGCGAAGGAGGCCGACGGTTTCTAGTGGAAATGCGAAGGAGGAGGACGGTAGTGAAGGAGGGCTTGAGTTTTTTTTTTTTTTCATTTTAAAATCAAAATTTTTAATTAAAAAATTAGTTGTTTAAAACAAAATTTGCTCATTTTAATAAAAATGATTATAATTTTTTTTGAGGAAAAAAAATGAATTTAATTAATATAATATTAAATAATTTTCAGAAAAAATAAACAATTAGAATCCATTCCAAACGTGAACCAAGCAGTTGAAATGGATATGGAATCCATTCCAAAATTGAACCAAACATTTTAGCCTTGGTTGGGAGTTTCCAATCCATACCACCCTCGTATAAGATTCCAATCCATACCATTCCAACATTTTGAACCAAACAGGCCCTTACTTTTCCTTTATTTGTTACTCTTTAATCTCGAACAACAACCGACAATTTTGATTATTAATGCAACGTACTTACCGAATGGATAAAACTAGCTGTTTAATGGGATAATTCTACAAAGGCTAAAATAGAATTGTAACCATTATAACTAGTTAATTCTAAACCCTTTATTAGTTATAGGCCCATCTTGACCATTAATCTAAATGATTTAATAAAAAAAGAAAGTCAACTTTTTTATAAGTTAGTTATATATAATGGACAAGAGGAATCTACAAAAACTAAGGGTTAACTAATGAAGTGTTTGAAGAGTTACCAAGTGCCATGAATTGTGCTAGGAGTGAACAAACCCCCCACAAGCGTGTCACTGGCGCCGACCGACCATTTGGTTATGTTTGTGATACATGCACGGTGTGTGATATGCCTGCTTTTTGGGCCTTACCGTATATACCCGATTGCTCAGATCTTATGGAGCATATCACGTTGGAATTAAGGCCTGTAAAGCCACCTTTGGGTTTTTCCTAAAGGTCCCATATCACCTATGGGGAAGGGAGTTTTCCCTTGTTTATTAACTCTCTTCCTCTCCCTATTGTTTGAGTCGGTTACATGGTTGGCTTTTGTGGTTGGAGGTCATGTTTGGGCTTGGGTTTGCTACCACACACGCGCGCCGTCCGGATCGGACCGGGCCTGGCCCGGGCCTGGGAAGAGCTGAGCTGGAGCTTATCTTTTTGGACCCGGGCCCAAGTATATATAACGGTAACTTGATGGACTGAAATGTTTTTACCATTGCAGTCCTAATTTCTATTTATTGCGACCCTTGATTTCCTCTGCCCATTGATTACCTTCCGTATTTGTGGATTGTTTATTTGCTATATAAACAGACCTTCTACAGTTGTTTCAAACACACAAAAATACTTCTTCTCTTCTTCTATCTCTTTTCTATTCTCTTGGGTACGTGCTTTGTCTCCAAAGCTTTTCTCTGTTAGTGGTGACTTAGAGAGACTGTTGTGTTAACTTTGAGGAGTTTTCCGGCCAGTTGCGATTACCATCATAGTCGGGTAGTAGTTGCTTTCAAGTCAGTGGTCTTCTGCCACGACACAGCCTTGAAATCCTTTTTTTGTCGCCATTATAATTGTCAGTTTCTAACACATCAGATACGCATTGGCGCAAACTTAGATTATGTAACGTCTAATCTATTACCCATGACTTTCGCCATGATTTGCTCGCTCAATGCTTATACAATCTCTTCTCCGTGTGTTCTTCCAACATACAATTTCTCACTATTTTTTGAAATTATGATTTCAATGCTTTTTCATCCATAAATAATGATCATACGAGTCCAACCTCTCTTTTCGGAGGTCTATGAAGAGAGAAGTTGAGTTCAATCTTAAATGGGATCGCTTGTTCTTATTACACCTTTGTCAAAGCGAATTTACTTATAAGATAGAGTCTTAATTCATCACAACCTTTTGTTTCTCTAAATGTTTTGATAGGAATATAGGATTACTATTTTCCCTCACAATCAAATCCTAATAATAAATAAGTTCAGATGAGTTATAAAAAACGAAACTATAGATATAAATAATTAGATATTGAGATGGGCGATGAGAAAGCCCAAGATAAGGGTGATGGACTGATGGTAATGAAGTACCAATCTAACCAAAGAAGCGATTCGTCCCAATAAGAAGTGACCACTGGTGAATTTTTCGAAGAAGTAAAACGTGGCATTAGTTGAGGAGCTGAAACCCTAGTAATTTACTGATGAAGCACTAACGTGTTTGTAAAATAGCAGCATAATGATCCCTATATTGCCACGTACATGCATCATGCATGTATCCTATCATTGAAACTCCTATATAAGTCAAACTTTAAAGACAATAAGCTTCCATATTCAGGAGTTATAAGACTGTCTTTTTAACTAACAAAACTTGCTATATTTAGTGTGCAAACTTCATCAAGAAAGAGAGAAAAAAAGAGAGAAAAGATGGCATCAGGACAAGAGAGCAGGCAAGAGTTGGATATGAGGGCTAAGCAGGGTGAGACTGTTGTTCCTGGTGGTACTGGTGGCAAATCCCTTGAAGCCCAAGAACACCTTGCTGAAGGTCTCTCTTCTCCTTTTAATGCATTATTTTCGTAAAAACGTTATCGAGGATAATTCAGTTGTTTAAAACACGCTTATCGAAAGATAGTTCAGTTGGTTAAAATATTTTTTTTTGATTTTATTGACTTTTGATATATTCATTTTCATATCTGCTTCTTTACACTCCCAACAAAAAACACTTTTTTTATCCATGCATAAAACACGCTATTAAAAGATAGCTCCGTTGGTTATTACATTTTCTTTGATTTCATTGACTTTTGATGTATTTATTTTTATATCTTCTTTACACTCCCAAGAGAAAACACTTTCTTTATCCATGCATAATTATTTTGGTTTTATAGGAATAGGTTTTTTTTAACAAGTTATCACTTACATAATTTTATCATAAGGTTTTCAATCTAATCCTTGCGACCCCGATAAGTGGCTACAACAACCATTGATGTGATGTCAATATCATACCAATGTCTTGCTATATACTACTAGCCTATGTGGCGTATCCGTTTTGTGGCGAATCCGTTTTAGAAACTATATGGTTTCGTGTCTCATTAACTAGGAAACTTACTCGATCATAAAAAGAATATCAGGATTTAGTTATTCTTAGTTTGTGTTTCTCATATTCGTTTTTTAAGTCATGATTTCGCACAAAGCTACAAACACATATATTGGTCTTTAATTGTTTGCTTTATTTGCAACGTCCAAATCCTATGTTAGTCACTCCAATATTTGTAGCAATTTATTGATAAATATTATAAAAATTTGACGTGTGGAAATTACATCTATCTTATAAAAAAATAATATGATAAAAAATTAATAAGATTTCATACGAATAATATATTATTAACATATATTAACATGTATTTCGGTTCGACCTATATAAAGTTGAATCTAAAAAAGTAGAAAGGCATATATAAAAGATCTACATAATACTCCCTCCGTATCATAATATAGTGCTTGTTTCTCATTTTTGACAAAAATTAAGATTAGACAAAACACCAATGATTGAAGTACTTGTGACAACAAAACAATAAATTTAAAGATGTAAAGTAGGGAGAAAAGGATAAATATAATAATAATAATAAGTACATAGAAATGGGATATTTTAGAATAAAATACTTTGGGAGATAATTTTTCAAGTATTTGATGAAGGTATGTTAGGAATTTAGTACCTTTTAAAAATGAAAACAAGAACAACATTAACATTTTGGGACACCTACAATGAAATACAAGCATTATATTATGGGATGGAGGGAGTATCTCGGTAGAAAAATATTGTCAAATTCTGAAAATTTAAATAACAGGTCCTTTAACAAATGATATGTGAATATATGTATACTTGTTGATGTTGTGTGTTGATGCTGTACTATGCAACAGGGAGGAGCAGAGGAGGACAGACAAGGAGAGAGCAGCTAGGACACGAGGGATACCAGGAGATGGGCACTAAGGGCGGTCAGACCCGCAGAGAGCAGTTGGGTACTGAAGGTTACAGTGAAATGGGCCGCAAAGGCGGGCTCAGTACTATGGACAAGTCCGGTGAAGAGCGTGCTCAGGAGGAAGGCATCGACATCGACGAGTCTAAGTTCCGCACTCACTCTTAAAACAACTACTGCTAGTGTCCGCAAGAGTACTACAATTCCCTGCTGTTTATGTAATTTCAAGCTTTCAAGAATCTTGTTGTCGGTTGTAATAGCTACTAGTATGTATGCTGCTGTGTGTTACAGGTTTTTACATGTAACGGGTTTAGGGAGTGTGTTTTTTTTTTTTAAGGTTTTTATTTGGCTGAGACTTTTTCCTCGCAGCTGATTAGCTTTATCTAGCATCCTGTTGGGATGTAAGGTGTAACTGCCTTTTCAGGCCTTCCTTATTTCAAGTTAATGTAAGATGGTGTTGTCTTGCGGGGAATTGGTTTACGGATGTGCTTCTCTTTGTTTCTTGTCATCTGTCCATGAGTCTGCAAATGAGTCTATGTGTGGCGTTATTGTTTTCCGTAGGAAACTGATAGTGATATGGAATCGTGTCCTAATTAAGGCGATTCGTATTGATTTTAATGGCGAAAGAAACACATGATGCAGGCGATACCTAGGGGTGTTAATGAGCCGAGCCTGTTCGCGAACTATTCGAATTCGGCTTGGTCAAAGTTCGGCTCTAATGAGACGATACATGAGCCTGACTAAGCTCGGCTTGAAAAGCTCGTGAGTGGTTCGAATTATTTTTATATTATATATTTATCAAAGTGTTCACTATTTTTTGAGAACTAAAGTCTCACATTGGCTAAGAAAAGAAGTATCAATCTTATTTTCTTTATAAATAGCTACTACTTCTTTATTTCCTCAATTAGAGCTTGATTTTGTACCTCTTTGGTTGGTAGAATAAAGTACATTTTAAAGTATTTGATTATTTAATAATTAATTATTTAAATATACTTAGAGTTTTATTGTTACAAGGTTGGAAGTATTATTTAATATACGAAGTCCCACATTGAAATTATAATGAATTTAAGAAAGAAACAAAATTATAAAAACATATGTCGATTTTTTTTCTTTAACAAAACATTGAATCCCACATCTTAGCAATGCTAAGAGGGAAACCAAGTTATAACATGAGTTAGATGAGTTTGTTTTTCTTCATCAAACTACGGAGTCCTAAATCGAAATCTTAGCAATGCTAAAAGGGAAACCAAGTTATAAAATCATATGATGGGTGAGTGGGTAAGAAACGAGACATGAGCTCCACGAGCTCGAGCCGAGGCGCGAGTAGAGTCTCACGAGCTCGAGCCGAGCTCAAATATCGAGGCTCGACGAGTCACGAGCTCGAGCCGAGCCGTGAGTAGAGCCTCACGAGCTCGAGCCGAGCTTGTCAGTATTCGGGCTCGGCTCGGCTCATTAACATCCCTAGCGATACCGATCTGACTTTTAATGGCGAAAGAACCCTCTAACTATGGGTAAATTTGTCCTCTTTGACTTTTAATGGCGAAAGAACCTCTAGTTATGGGTAAATTTATCATCGGACGCTGTGACTTGCAAATAGTTTAGTAAGAAATTTTGGTCAAAGTTCGGCTCATGAAGTGAGTATCTTTTATGCTCGGAAGTTGGCCAACAGACAAAAATTACTTTTAGTTACACATTTTATAATAGTGTATATTTCATATAAATTTGATAATTTCGTTTATGAGAAACAATATTTAAACCAATACTCTAGAATATTAGAAATATAAATAACCAATTTTGAGCTCTATATTCGAGCTGACTCGTAATTTTAATATGTCTATATCTTGTTTATATCTCTTGTTGGATCTCAATCAACCATAGTCTCAACCAACCAATGCAATATATATATTTCTGTTATGACGGATTAAAGATAAGGAAAAAGTGCGAAAAAAACAAATAAAGATTAACGTGGTTCATTAGTTACCACCAGACAATAATTTTGCTATGAGAGAGAACAGAATACAGACGTGTTAGACAACACAGATTAAGAGAATAAGACAATAGTTAACTCTAATGGTTTATAAAGAACCTTTAGTGAAAGTCCCGGACTTGGTTATTCGAACTAACAGATTAATACAAGGAACATCAACATTTTTTCAAAGTCTTGCCATCTAGGTGTTTGAACTTGGATCATGGGATAGAAGTATCTTGCTAATATAGGGCTCTAGTCCAGTCCTAATTTCTTAAAAGAACTAAAGCTAGGAAATGAATACTACTATGTCAAAATGCAAATTTCATATTATGTGAGTGTTTTCAAAAATTACATATTTTTAGTATCTTAATATATCTCTAATATACTGTTTCGTCGAAAGTTGAGAAGGTACCCATTCAACTCCCCTTTTATCAATAGAAAGAAAAAGAGACAGTAGAGAAGAAAGGCATGAGAAAAAATAGATCAAACATAAAAGAAATACAACAGAAGCCTACTCTGAAATCTAGTGTACAACCTAAAACACAAGTGGTTTTCTACTTGCACAAAATCATGGATACAGAAAATACAGTAATGTGACTATATGTAAACATGATACAAGTGGTAAAGGCAAAGGTGATCTCCTGCTTCAGTATACAATGGCTGATCACCCGACATGTAATGGTTGCTTTTACATGAAACACTTCGCTCAGTTTCTGTCGCCGATATATGACATCTCTTCAAAACATCAAGGAGCAACACGCAGGTATGACAGTACTTAATGGCTGGTTGCCAATGCAGTCACTAGAAGACCAAGAATAAGAAAAGGTTGCGCGCTTGCCTGGTGATATCCAGCAAAAAGTAAATTGAGATCAAATTCAACTAAACAGGCTAGAATGTTATAACAAAGAAGAGAAATTAATGTACCTGATATTTGACATCATACTTGATGGGATCTTTTAAGACATACTGTGTCTGAAACAGGGGAAAGAAAAACTAAGGAAACAATAATGTGAAATGTGATCAAGTGGAAAGATAAACATATACTCGGGGTGTAAATGGTTTCTGGATGGTTTTTCAATAGCCTTTGTCAGTTTTGGCTTTTAGATGTGGTCAAACACACGAAAGAAGTGTTAGGTTAGCTTTAAATCTTAACACCATGAAAAATTACACGCTTCTGACCCAAAAGTCTTATAATGTCCATAAGGAAACAATAAACATTGTAGTATATCATTTTGGGCCAACAATTTTCGTTTAAGGAAGGTATAACAGTGACTTTGAAATGCTTTATCTTCACAAAACTACTAAAAAACATAGCTGTAAGCTCATTATCATGATGATGGAGAAAATTAGTTCAAAAAGAAAGAGGAAAGAAATACTTCCTCCGTTTTGATATAAGTGATACATTGTCACTTTAACGTTTTTTGAGGCAAAATTTGTTAAACTTGATTAGATAATTGAAAGTGTGGAGTGGGGCATTTAATTAATAAGATAATCAACCACCATCAACCGCCACAACCACCACCAAACCACCACCCACCCTCGAAACCAGCCCATTTCCTTAGCCCCATTTGTCTCGCCGGCGAAATCGGCCACCCATCCACCCTCGAAATCAACCTACCACCCTCACCGGCGAAATCAGCCACCCTTCCTTGCTCAAAATCACTCGTCCTTGCTCGATTTCTCCTTCTTGCTCGATTTCTTCTTCTCGAAGCCTTCCTCTCGTCGTCACGTCGTCCTCCTTCTTGCTCGAAGCCTTCCTGTAGATTTCTCCTTGCGTAGATTGCTCGCGTCGTCATCAAAATTTGTTTACTTAGCTCGATTTCTCCTTCTTCTTGCTCGATTTCTCCTCCTCCTTGCTCGAAGCCCTAGATTTCTGCTCCTCCTTACCCTAATCAGTCGATTTCTCGAAGCCCTAGGTCTTTTACTTCTCGTCTTCGTCCTTTCGGTGGCTAGGGTTTTCATTTGGTGGTAGGTTGAGGGGAGGGTGGCTAGGGTTTCGTTTTGGTGGTAGGTTGAGGGGAGGGTGGCTAGGGTTTCGTTTTGGTGGGTGGCTGGGTGGTGGTTCTAAAGGTTTTAGTTTTAGGGGTAATGGAGTTTGGGTGGTTATGGTGGTCAGGTGGTGGAGAGAGGTGGGGGAAGGTGGTAAGTTGAGGAAAGAGAATATTAAGTTAGTAATAATTAATTTTTATTAAGATCATTTAAACATGGTTTAGTAGTTTTAATAAGGGTAAAATTGTAAAATAACACATTAAAACTTACCAAAGAAGGAAAAAAACCCAAAGTGTATCACTTATTTCAAAACACCCATTTTTAGAAACCGTATCACTTATATCAAAACGGAGGAAGTCTACAGAAAACGTGAAATCCAGATTAGCATGAGGTGAAATTTTGTATGATCACATATTAGCGTTCTTGTGCATACTGTGCATACCTGGAAATAAATTTGTGGAAGTATCAATCCCAGTAAAGCTAAGGCATAATATGGCTTGCCAGCCCCCAAGAGATAACCTGAAATTTTGTAAAAATAGTAGAATCATCAGACTGAGCCACAGAAACAGCAGAAACATCATGCCAAATAATTTATTTCTGCTTTCTCCCCTTTCTTTCTGTAACATCATGCGTAGATCTCGAAAAGTTATGCCCTCCTACACATCATGCAAGTATTGACCAAAATATAATGCTTCCACTATAATCTTTTGAGAGAAGCGTACTTGGCGGCAATAATCAGACATTCAAGTAATTCAACTCAAGGCAAATCAGCCAAAAAAAACAGCTCAAGGCCAATACAGTCGCATCATCTGTGGGTCTATCTGTGTAAATTCAGGAGCAGCAGAAGCCGTGGTCACTAGGGCTATCTACGTTGAGTGTGCCGATCGAAAGAGGAGAGGAGATAACTCAACTGCCAGGGAAAAGTTAGTTGAAGATAATCTTAACGAAGCATCGTTTTTTTGTCGCTATAGGTGATGCAGAATAGAAAAACACATTATTTGGTAATAAATGGACTAGGGTTGCCAAATTAATTTCACTCTCTTGGTCACTCTTTGTTCGTTGCAATTAGGAAATGAAAACTTCAATCATCACAAACTATGCAACGAGCTTCAAGCTTAGGCAACCAGCTTAACTTGGGAAAATTAGAAAAAATTCAGGTACTTTATGATGGCATGTAGCACAATAGACACCTGACTCGCAAGTATAGAACATCTGTGTAGTTATAATGGTATGTAACATAATAGACCCCTAGATTTCATGTATAGGAGCAGATATATTTCTGCTCCCATTAAATCAAACATCTAATGAAAGTGACAAAATGTTAAGAACCGCATTTCAAAAGGGTAACTTGTGAAACAAACCAAGACGCAGATAGCTCTAGCAAAAGAGATATAAGTCAGGCATGGGAGAAAAAAGGACCTGCGACTGATAGTTGTGTTATGTCAATGGCACCAACACAGATCCATTTAGCAGCCTCAATGCCAAAAGCTACTGGAATTGACTGCAAAAATATTTTACCGGGTTAGTACCCAGGCTTAAAGGGGAGAAGGGGAAAACAAGTGTTACTTATTTCAGACGAATCATTGGACAAACCTGCAATCCCATTGCTCTGTCACCTTCAATGCTCTTAAAGTCATTCACAATGGCGATGCCAAGCTACAATATGATGTAAAAAGGGCAAATTAGTTGAAAACTGGTTTCCACATATCTAATACTCCCTCTGTCCATACAAACTTCACATTCACCAATTTGCAATGTCCCAAAACATGCTTAAAACTTCCTTGTTACAAGAAATTAATGATTGTCACTATTACCATAGATTTTATTTCTCCGTCCCATCAATTCCTTTTCTCTCTTTTCCCAACACTTTCCTATTTCATTTTATTTCCCTGTCTACTTACAGCTTTTTACTCAACATTTAACAATCTACTCTACTAC
This sequence comes from Patellifolia procumbens, assembly GCA_947645195.1. Lineage (NCBI taxonomy): Eukaryota > Viridiplantae > Streptophyta > Magnoliopsida > Caryophyllales > Amaranthaceae > Patellifolia > Patellifolia procumbens. Next base: position 11,344,797 of record CANSGD010000972.1, read on the forward strand.
GCGCAGCCCAAATTGTGAAGTTCATTATGAGACAAAGAGAGTAATAAGTTATGCAAGATGCAAGAATGAAGAAAGCATACCCCAGCAATGCTATACAGGAGTGTAAGGACAACAATATCAGGAGTCAGAGTGCCAAACAAAGCTTGACCAGCCCACCTAACAACAAACAACCAGGTAGGTAATCTTTGGTGTATCAAAACCAATAACAATACAAGAACAAGCAACCATATATAATAATAATTATAAAAAAAAGAGATATTTAGTTTGAGAGAAAAGATCGATCAAGGATATGTTTTGCATAATAGAGGCATTCATTATAGCACATGAAGGAAGGGAAGGAAGGGCATACCACTGCGGTGTTCCTAGAAAAGTTTACTAAAGAGAGGAGCAAATGTTGCTCTTAGTATGTGTGGAAAGATGGTGACAATCATCAAATTTACCATAAGTTCAATCATCAAGTCTGAAATCATTAACTGTTAAATCTTACTAAGCCTTATCAGTCATGACTTCTAGGACAGTAAATTTTAAACATCATTGAGAAGTGGAACACCTCCAGAGTCATCTTTTCTCCAATATAATGGACTTGAATGGGGAGTAGCACATGACTTATATGGCTGTTTTAGTTGCGCCTATTTGCTGTTGATAACTCCTCAGCTCCAATAACCCAGAGCACAATAAGTTTGTGTGTGTATGACATAAAGGATATCAGGCAAGGGAAATAGAAGAAGATAACACACCATGGAAGACTGATGTAGCTTGACCCTAGAGCAAAATTCCCAATCCAACCATTTTGTTTAAGCTGCAGATAAATAATGATTTGGTAAGATACGAGTCTTCTCCAATCTCGGACAAATATTTTTATATTTTTTTGTGCTACCGTCAGAGAGAAATATGGCAAAGAAGAAATTACCTTCAGAGGAGGCGCGGAGTAAATGTATGAGATAAAAGATCCACCCAAAGCCAAGTAGAAAAGTACAGGAAATTTATGCCCTGCCTAAAGAATAGAGGGATTAACATAAAAACAAAAAGTAACTCAAGTAGGAAAAGAACTTGAGGAGTATAAGCAAATTTGTGAAGAGACATATAGTTGCATACCCACACATCCAACCCTCCAGCAATACCAAGTCCAGCTAGAAACAGAATCCAAATTTGAGTAATGACCTACAAGCACTCAAAAGATTTTTCATCAACTATGATATATTCAAGTGGCAAGTGACAACTAATCAGTTACCATGGTCAAAATGTCCCACATACCTCATTCTCAGATATTGCGCCTGAAGGGATTGGACGATAAGGTTCATTGATTGCATCAATATCTCGGTCATACCAATCATTCAGGGTCTACAAACCAAAATGAGTACATGAAATAACGCAATTACACAGATGAGGTATAAATCAGGTTCATGTAGATAACAGATAATCATAATAGATAATCTGAGACCCAACCTGTGTATAACCAGTCAGGCAAGGCCCAGACATAATCATGCAAAGAATTGATTTAGCCACATCTTCTGGAGTCCAATGGAAGTTCCCTGCGAGGTTGGGAAATCAGATAAGCCCCAACTCGTTAGAGAAACAAGTTACTTGGAATATAATAACATACTAAACAAGTGACGACTCATCCAGCATGCTTGCCATTTTATTCTATAAATTTAGTATTAAAATACAATTGTCAAGTAAAATTAGAGCACGCAATGGTTTGCACTTTGCATTTCTCATTTAGTAACAGTAGATGGATGACAGTTTCCTACATGTGAAAAAGGGAAAGGGGGGAGGGAGTAGAGGCACAGGAGTACTTGCCAGCAGTATAAGGGAAGGGAAGCCCACTATCCTAGTAGACAAAATAATGAAGTACTGGAGTAAGAGTAAGTTCAGAAAACCATAGAAATATATCTTCTGAATCATGGACATATTATTGGACTATCAGCAAAACAAGTCGGTGCCTTAGAAGCATACCAGATATGATAGATTAGAACTGGAATAGCTTATCTAGTTCCCCAACCCCATTAAGAGAAAAATGTGACATTGGACTAAAAAGAAAACATTGGACTCTAGCATTGTGAACAGCATGAACGTTTTGCGGAGAACAATGTGTATAATAAACAAAAGATAATAAGTCAGTGAAAGATAAAAGCATTAAAGTAAGGATACCTGATGCGGCAGCTCCACAAACAACTCCCCAAATCAATGGAGGCCATGTAACCGGCTTTGTAAGCTGGAGACGGATCTTCCATATGTTCTGCAACAACAGCACTACAGAGCATTTAGTTCAAGCAATAATTCTTCCCCCCTTTCTATGTTGTTATTCCATCGTTTTTATATTAGTTTCTACCTTAGCATTGTACATGCACAATACTGCAAGAATATTTGGCATACAAATAATTGACATCCTATACCACCCATGTACAGGTATACTATAAATCTGATGTCAAGTACAAACTTACTCTTCCTCTATTTCATAATACAAGACCTATTATTTCCATAAATCGTTTATCGAAAAAGAATGCAATTAATTATCCATCGATTTATAAGTAGATTTCACATTAAAATGATAAAAACATGATTCACAAAAATCCCATTTACAATACTTGTATTCTTGTCCCCTCTTAATCATTGAGTTAAGTAAGAGCATAGAGGGAAACCAACGATAAACCATTACTTTTCATAATTGTGTGACAATTTATCTAGGCATCGTACAATGGTATACTTCCTCCGTTCTATTTCCCTATTACACCATGTAGCTTAGACACACAAATTAAGAAGGGTATGCGAAGAGGCGAAAGATAGGAATGGATAAAAAAGGAATGAGAGAGCAAATAATATCTAACTTCAACCTCCTCTTGTTCTCTCATTTAAAATGCAATTATGAAGTACTATAAATATAGTCACATAATTCGTTATTTAATTCGCTTTTGAATTCGCGATTCGACTAAAATGGGCCAAAAATAGCCCAACAACGATCATTATTCGCTTATTTCAATTCACAGTTCGCGAGGAGTTTAGAGAATTATGTAACATTATTTAGTATACTTTAGTCAACAGATCTCGTCTTTTACAAGATCTTAAGAGTATGTTATCTACAATCAACCTCATATTATACTAATGCCCCATTTCGACCTCAATGTGCTCCATTCAACACTCCAAAGGCCTCATGGAGAGTTCAAGACTTTCGTGGATCATTGCTGCCATATCTTCTTCCTCTAAATGGCCAATACTAATTATTAGTTCTTAAACTTCGACCACCAATTTATCTACCACTATAGGCACAACATCAATCACTTCCCTAGTTCCCTTATCCAAAATCGACTACTTCCCAATACAAATACATGTTCAAATTAACAGTCCAAGATTGCATACTTCTATATCTTTGATATAAATCAATACTACTCAAGCTAGTAAAGGTTAGCATTCCATTCAAATAAGGAACAAAGAAGCGAAGATCCAAGTCATAAATTACTCCTATAAATTACAATAGGGTCCATTTGGCAGGGTGTAAAACATTTTCCACGAAAATTGTTGCTCTATATTTTCAATTTTACATTGTTTAGTTTGCAAAGGAGTATAGAACCATAATCCGTAGGAGTAAAATGTCTCTTATAATGAACGGAAAATTGTTTTCCTTCCTTTTCCTTACCTCTCTTGTACACTCTTTTCTCTACCTCCTTACTTTCCCGTTCATTTTCCTTAACTAATTTTGCAAATTGTATTTTCCATGAAAATCATATCACATTGAATATATCTTACGCCCAACCAAATGGAGCCTAAGGGGGGGGCGATTGGTTCCCATAGGATAAATGAAATCGCAAAGAGGAAGAAGAACCCACTGTTTCTTGAGCAGCTCCTTTGATACCAAGAAGCTGATTGAAGCTAGAACCATCCTTAGATGGTGCCTTATCTGGTGCCTGAGCTTTCACTGCCACACACAAGATAAATCTCAATACCCTAGAAAAAATCTTCCCACATTAACACATGAATTCAAAATCAAAAATCCATCATTTCAATACAACATTTATTGAATCCATTCGAGATAAGGAAAGTTGTCCTAACATTATCAGGAAAGTAGTATATTAGAGATACGAAAAATTGTCATCGCGTATTCAGGAAAGTAGTATATTAGAGTCCTAACGTAACACGAAAAGAAGTATAACTGTCCTAAGGTAATATACTACTTTCCTTATTACGGACATGTTCTCTTCGGCATAAAACAGCTGAACTGAACTGAACCGAACTGAATTATGATACGTGAGAGAGTAAAAGTATTGTCCACCGAACTGAACAGAAAATAAGCCGGGGAGAACAGGCCCTACGCTACGACAACTTTCCTTATCGGCTAAGAGCACGAAGGATACCTTCATTGGTGTCAGTATCAGCAGCTTTAATCGTCAATCTTCTTCCTTAAACAAGAATGAAAACGAAAACATAAACACACAAATAGGTTACAAGATTGAAGAAGTGAAATAAGTGGAAAAATATACTTACTGGTGAAGGAGATTGAGGTAGGAGAAAGATAAGGGCGTGTTCTGAATTGGGTATTTCCTGTACTTGATAGTTTAATTGCTGCAAGTGTGTTGATTAAAGCAGCCATTTTTTTAGGAGCAAGTTTTTGGGGTTTATCTAGGATGGATAGCTTCAATGGCAATGTGGGAGTGGAATGGGAAGTGAAGATGAAAATGGTGAGCATGTGATTATAGATTGATTCGTTGGTGTTGTAGGAAACAATATTTTTTAGCGCAACAAAGGATCGGTAGGACCACCAAGCTAAGCACGAGCCAATAGATAACCCGAACCGACAGCCAAACCAAACATAAGTAGGTTAGGATTTTCTAACAACTAAACGCTACTAGGGATGTGCATCGGACCTGTCCAGATCGGAATTTGGACTGGAATCGGACCGGAATTTTTCGTTCCGGTCCAAAAGCGGAACTTTCAGGTCCGCACCGGAAAACCAATACAACTATATATAATATTATTTTGGTGTTAATAAACAATAGTTAAATTACTTTTATGTGTTATTAGTCACTTGTATATATTTCGAATAGAATATAAATTTTAAAATATACTATAAGTAGATGAATATTTTTAAAAAAATAGAAAAAATATTGCATATAAAATAAATAATCATACAAACCGGTCCAAGCCGGTACAAAATCGGACGGGACCGGTCGGGTCTAGACCTGAATTTTTCCGGTCCGGTCTTCGATCCGTAAAATAGTTACGATTTCGGTTCAGGTCCAAACGGTTCCGATCATGTCCGGTTTTGGACCGGTGCACACCCCTAAACGCTACCACTGTATGAGAGTTAAGCTAATTGTTACACGAGCCTAATTAGTCCAATAACACTAAACAATACGTGTGGGGAACTCTTTCTTTCCTTTGAAACCAAACCAGTTATCGTCACTCATTGACTCTTGTAGTATAGTTATGCTCATTTACAACCTTCAGCCTTAGCATGAACATCTCCTTTCTCTCTCTCCTCTTCTTGCCACTGCTCCACCACACCGCCACCACCACCACCGTTATTTCTCTCTCCTTTGTCGTAAAACCACCACCATAAGAACCAAACAAATGAGAATTCAGACGATGTTCGTCCAGATGGGGGCCTATCGTTACAAAAATAAAATGTCATTGTCTCATCCAGAGCTGAAGCGAAAGATATTTAACCTGTATATCTTGAACCACAATGCTAAGAAAGCCATTCACGCACTTAGTCAGTCGTTAACTTTTTTATAGAATTCGCTTCTCCTGTTGACCACCACAATGAAACCACCAGATCCACCACCACCAAACCTAACAAACACCCTCCTCCATAACCTCATTACCATTGACCTACAATAATAGGTTGAGTGACCTGTTGTACTCGTTTAAAGTGAATACTCATACAAGCTTTAATTATATTAGAATATTGAGTAAAGGTTGACTTAATAAAAGTGAAATATTGTTAAAGTTATGATTTGTATGGTGTTAGAGCATTAAAACTCATATTTTTATAGAAGTTTTGTAAATCTGATTTGGTCTATAAAGAAGCATAATTTAGAATATTGAGTAAATATTAATTATGCTTATTGGGGTTGTTCTAGGTACCGAGTTCATAGGAAAGAATTTTGGAGACTTTGGATTATTCTTACAAGTGCATAGAAAGGTACGTATACGTACTCAATACTTAATTATGTGTAGTTGCATGACTAGGAATTAATGGAGTATTTGGTTGAGCATGTTTTAGGAAGGAAAATTCATGATTTAAGGTGCTACAATAATTATTGGTTTGTGTATATATTGTTGATGACATGCTTATATGAATAACGTGCAAGCTATGGATTTAAGCACGAAATACTATTTACTTTGTATTTTAAATATTGTTTATGATGAAAGCAGGATTGAATATCAAGATTTAATATCTATAATTATTTATATTATTTTAACTATGGAAAGGGAAGGTCATAGCATGTTTTATAATTCTTTCCTTTGAATTATATTTTCCATAGTTTGATTTAATGGTTAATAAGGATATTAATATTTTATTTAGCTAATAAAGGTTTTTAAGTCTTTTAAATGGTAAATAAGGATTTTAACTATTATTTAATATTTAGCCAATAATGGCTAAAGAAGTGTCCAAAAAGATTTATTATATTATCATTAATTTATTTACCGATGTTTTCGATTTTAGATCGTATTGATTGTGACGCAAGACTTAATAAATTAATTTCATGAGACGAGTTTCATGTTTAACACATTGTTACTATTTTTAAAAATATTTTTATCTGTTTATAAGGTATATGTAGCGGTTTATGGGCATAAGTTATTAGATTATAAATAAATTTCTCAAGTTACAAACACAAGCTATGCATTTGAAATTTTACCTTACTAGCTTACAAAGTAAGTTAGCGACTTTAAGTATAAATTATCAGCTTATAACACAAACTATCACTTCAATCAAAGAAAATCATCAGTTTATAAATATAGGCTATCAGTTTGTATATTCATAGTGCCTAAGCTTAGCATCCGCAATCCTCCTCCCAAATTGTTCCTGGTTTGTGATGTATGGACATCTAGAATGTAACTCAAAGGATTTCTCCCATCAAAATAAACGGGCCTTCGTGCTCTTTAGTGATAGGAAAAGATAATTGCTTCTAAATACAACTCATACCACCTCAACCTGATTGAGCTTGATGTACTTCTAGCTCCAAGCTCTCCGATTGCTAAATAATTCAGATTCTCTGGAAAGGACGCTGTTGATTTGCACGTTTTTGGAATAATATCCACCATGATCTCATATGTTGCCCTACTAGATAGAACAATTACTTTAGACATATGCAAGCTTATATGTCTTGGCTGATGTTGTGGGGCCAATGCTATGGTTTATTACCTGGTACAATTATAAAAGTAGTTAAGATGGTCCTAGTAAAAGCATGACCAAGACAATCTCATCTTGAGATGGTCACTTAAGTGAAGAGCTAAATCACGCCCGCAAAAATACAAAAAACGCTCACAATAAATAATATAAAATACGAATTTACCCTTACAATCAAACCTCCTCCCCTTCCCTTTTTATTTTTGTTTTACCTGTTCTCACGCAACAAACACCATGCTCCCTCCCTAAACCCAGATTCTTCATCATTCTACCAGGCTACAATCTGTTAGAACATTAGCATTTACCATTTATTTCAAACTACTCGTTAAACCCATATTCTTCATCATTCTACCAATTCCAATGTGTTAAAACTTTAGCTCTTCATCCTTGGCTACAATCTTAAAATGTCCCTGCAAATTTTGAAAATTAAAAACTCATTGCTCAACCATGGGATTATCGATTTTAGAGGTTGGTTCCACAAAACTGTGACTTCCATGGTTGAACCGTTCCCAAAAACCGATTCTCCGATGGTGGAACCGGTTCTCCCATGGTTGTACCGGTTTCTAGAACCGATTCTCCCATGGAGGAACCGATTCTATGAACCGGTTCACTGGGTTGGCTTAGACGAAAATATTAAAAAAAAAACAAATACCTTGAAGGAAGATCTTCTTTAATTAGGCTCCGTATATGAAAATTAACAGCAAATTCATAGATATGAGGTCAAGGCATTGTTTGCTAGCATTGTTTGTTATTCTTTCTAGGCCTCCAAAGTTGAAACTTAACTGTTACTCAACGAAGAAATAGCTAAGATTATGTGCAAGCTTGAGTATGCATATGGAAGTGCAGGTTATTCCCCAAATAGTCTTCTAGAGTGATAGTATGTTCCTTCTCTATTAGTATTCTGTCTCACTTTGTGTTTCTAGTTACAAGTTATGTTCATTTTTTTGACTGATATGTTCCCGTAGTTTTTTAACATGCAGTGTTTAAATTAAATTAGGGTATTTTAGTCTTTTTAATTAAGAGCGCGGGCGTTTTTTGTATTTTTATGGGCGCAGTTTAACAACCCCCGTCACTTAAACCTAATGAAAACTATAAGCCGATGATGAAAACATAAGTTTTCTAAATTATTTTAAAAAGAAAAAATATCTTTAAAATATTGAACAAAAATGAAATTATGCTTGTCAATTTTTTCTAATTATTTTTCTCCCTTGTGAATCATGTGGTCACTCATTCCATCACCATGGTCCATGATATTTTATTTCATTTGAGAGAATAGTCCATGAATATTTTTGATAGGTGCTAAAAAAAGTTATAGCCACTTAGGTAAAGTCCTAAATGAATACCATCACCATGTTTATCCCTTCAAATGATAACCCAAACACGTATTTTGTCCGCATTTTAAAAAAACCCCTAAAAAAATATGCGCAAGAATAACTCAACGGAGAAAGTGGATACACAGAGAAACGCAACACAAATACACAATTCTGAGTTGTCCCTCTCCTCTCCACTTCACTCCTATATATACCCAAACACATCCTTTCTTCCTCATTTCCTCCATTTTTCCACTGAAAAAGTAGGGTTTTACACTAAAACCTCCATTAAAATCACCATCACAAAAGCAGTTTTCACTAATTCACCATAGTTATGGAAAACTATACGCTTCACTTAGCCATGGCGGCGCTAGTCGGAGCTTCGTTTGTAGCTGTTTCAGCATATTATATGCACCGTAAAACTTTGTCGCAGTTGTTAGAATTCGCTAAATCATTGGAGGAAAATGAAGGAGATGATGATGACAGAGAGAAGCAAGTTACGCCTCGGCGATTCCGGCGAATTTCCGATCGTCGTCGACAGAAGAGTATTGGAGGTTATCGTCGCGCTTCGGCGTCGTTGCCTGATGTTACGGCGATTTCTGGTGATGTTGATGGTGGTGGTGTTGATAAGCGTAATGGCGGACTTCATGTTGCTGGTATTCCTGATGGCTTGCCTAGGCTTCGTAATCTTTCTGAAGGTATGGTGTATTATTGTTTTGTTTTTGTGGAATTTTTTGGTATTTTTGTGTTGTTGAGCAATGTTGTACTGGTATTGTGGTGTTTTATGCTTGTATGAGTTGAATTTGATTGTATATGTGAAATAGTTGGTTGAATTTTTGGATGTGGAGGGATTTTGGTTGAGGAAATCACTGGAAAAAAGGTTTGTCGAACCGAGATATATCGGTTGCTGATTGGAAGTGATCGTCATGTTGTTTGGTTATTGTGTGTTGTTGAGTAATGTTGTACTGATATTATGGTGTTGTATGAGTGTATGTGAAGTAGTTTGTTCAGTTTTTGGTATGGAGGCATTTTGGCTGATGTAATCACTGGATAAAAGCTTTATCGAAACGAGATACACGGTTGCTGGTTGGAAGTGATTCGTCATGTTGTTTGGTTATTGTGTGTTGTTGAGCAATGTTGTACTGGTATTGTGGTGTTGTTTGAGTTAAATTTGATTGTATATGTGAAATAGTTGGTTGAATGTTTGGATGTGGAGGGATTTTGGTTGATGAAATCACTTGAAAAAGTAATGTCGAACCGAGATATACGGTTGCTGATTGGAAGTGATTGTCATGTTGTTTGGTTATTGTGTGTTGTTGAGTAATGTTGTACTGATATTATGGTGTTGTATGAGTGTATGTGAAGTAGTTTGTTCAGTTTTTGGTATGGAGGCATTTTGGCTGATGTAATCACTGGATAAAAGCTTTATCGAAACGAGATACACGGTTGCTGGTTGGAAGTGATTCGTCATGTTGTTTGGTTATTGTGTGTTGTTGAGCAATGTTGTACTGGTATTGTGGTGTTGTTTGAGTTAAATTTGATTGTATATGTGAAATAGTTGGTTGAATGTTTGGATGTGGAGGGATTTTGGTTGATGAAATCACTTGAAAAAGTAATGTCGAACCGAGATATACGGTTGCTGATTGGAAGTGATTGTCATGTTGTTTGGTTATTGTGTGTTGTTGAGTAATGTTGTACTGATATTATGGTGTTGTATGAGTGTATGTGAAGTAGTTTGTTCAGTTTTTGGTATGGAGGCATTTTGGCTGATGTAATCACTGGATAAAAGCTTTATCGAAACGAGATACACGGTTGCTGGTTGGAAGTGATTCGTCATGTTGTTTGGTTATTGTGTGTTGTTGAGCAATGTTGTACTGGTATTGTGGTGTTGTTTGAGTTAAATTTGATTGTATATGTGAAATAGTTGGTTGAATGTTTGGATGTGGAGGGATTTTGGTTGATGACATCACTTGAAAAAGGTTTGTCGAACCGAGATATACGGTTGCTGATTGGAAGTGATTGTCATGTTGTTTGGTTATTGTGTGTTGTTGAGTAATGTTGTACTGATATTATGGTGTTGTATGAGTGTATGTGAAATAGTTTGTTCAGTTTTTGGTATAGAGGCATTTTGGCTGATGTAATCACTGGATAAAAGCTTTATCGAAACGAGATACACGGTTGCTGGTTGGAAGTGATTCGTCATGTTGTTTGGTTATTGTGTGTTGTTGAGTAATGTTGTACTTGTATAGTGGTATTGTATGAGTTAAATTTGATTATTTATGTGAATTGTGAAATAGTTAGTTCACATTTGGATATGAAGGCATTTGGTTGATGAAACTTAAAAAAGGTTGATCGAAACGAGATACGGTTGCTGATTGGAAATGATCGTCATGCTGTTTGATATTAGTTGAAAAATCGTTTATACTAGGAGACAGTTTTTACTCTCTTCTCCATCAATTGGTCTAGGCTTAAGCATGTTGGGAATGCTATCAGTTGAAGTATTAATCATTGCTATTTTGAGATTGGTGACATTCCTCCTGAAAATCGCGAAATAGTATGTGTGACGGTTATATACTAGTGAGGATGAGAAATGCAGCTTTTATAGTGGTAAATTGGATTGTATGTGTGAAATACTTGGGTCAATTTTTGGATGTGGAGGGATTTTGGTTGAGGAAATCACTGGAAAAAAGGTTTATCGAAACGAGATATACGCTTGCTGATTGGAAGTGATGTATGTTGTACTGGTATAGTGATATTGTATGAGTTATGTGAAATAGTTAGTTGAATTTTTGGATGTAGAGGCATTTTGGCTGATGGAATCACTGGAATAAAGGTTTACAGAAACAAGAAATATGCTTGCTGATTGGAAAATGGAAATGATCATCATGTTGTTTGATTTTAGTCGACGTTTATACTAGTAGACAGTTTGCAATTGAAGTATTAATCATTGCAGTAAATATCACTTGGTCTAACCTGAGGCATGCAGGAAATATGAATTGAAGTATTAGTCATTGCTATCTTCAGAAAGAAGAAAAGAACTTTTACTGCGAAAATCTTGAAATAGTGTGTGTGGCGGTTATATACTGGTGAGGATGAAAAATGCAGCTTTATAGTGAGGTTACTTTGAGATTCTGATGATTGGAAATTTAAATATGAAACGTACAAGTAGATTAAGGATTCTTTTCGAGTGAATCAATGGAAGTTTAGTTCAGTTTAGGGAATTTAGTTAAGTTAAGCTCAGTTCAGTTGTGTTAGTTACTTAGTTTATCTCCCCTAAATAATAATGAGTTGGCCTATATAACAACGGTATTTGAAGCATGCATACAACGGGTAAAAGGCCTTAGTGAAGAATCATTTTGTTCATCATATCCTCCTGATAAGCAAGAGCGCTCTGACGACGGGAGTTCTTATCTCACGAGATTGGGAGGGACACTTCAAAACATGAGGCAGCTCGATCAACAACAATGTTTAAAACATGCATACAACGGGTGGGAGGCCTTAGTAAAGAGTCATTTCATTCATCACATTTTTGGTTACCTAAGGTTTTCAATTTTGGGGCATGTGATTTCGAAAGATGGTCGACCCTGAAATGAGCTGGCCTAAACAACAATGATGTTTAAAGGATACGTACAACGGGTAGGAGGCCTTACTGAAGAAATAATTAAAGCTTGCATGATGGATTTAATTATTTCCTCCCTTTTCTAGTTTAATTTAGACATCTCCTTGAATCATGATGAGATTTGATGTATACTTGCTACTTACGCTCTTTCCTTCAATAGTAGATGACGTGCAAAGCACTGAATTGATATAGCCTAGATAACACTTTGCAAAACTTCTTCATGCTCTTCTTGGAGCTTACAGTTCTGATCTTGCCATAACGAGTCCTTGCTTCCTCGCGTAGGTTTTGTCTTCTGGGTACATTGAACAAAAAGGAGATAAAAAAACCTTTGCAGTCGATTGGAAGTCTGATTGTTTGCTGGTGTGTAGAATGTGAAGTTCAGCTGCCACTTTGTTGTCAATCACCCACTAGATTCTGATACGTAGTTCCTTATTGAGGTTAGGTTGCTTAATGTACACAATAGGGAAAAGCAAGGACAATTTCTTTGATGCCTGATGTGGAATTGTCTAGAACAAGTAGGAAAGAAAAATGTGAAGTCGGTAATTGAAAGTTAATTTTGCAGCACGTTTGTAGCCTTCTTTTCTAAGAAGAAGAAATAAGAACTGAAACTTAAGAAAGAAGTGACATTTACCAGCCCAGGCAAAGTAAAATGTATCCCATGCTCCTCTATCTTGTTTTCATGGTCATTTAATCGTGTTGGCACTATGAATGTACTCTTTTAATTTTAGTGTTATATATTCCCTAGGACACTGCTTTGAGGTGAAGAAATGTGAACATGATTCTGCAGGGGTGGGGCATCGACTCCGTTCTCTTGTAGTCTGGTTTATACATGCTTTGCTACATTTTCAGTAATTTATGGGCCTATATGTTTTAAAGAAAGAGTTATTTTCTTATTCATATGATCTCTTCTGGTGCAGGAAAATCTGCTAGTCTTGCAAGTTCACTTAGCAGATCTTTCCTTCTCAGACCTACGTCACCAAAGTCCCCTGTTGCCAGTGCCTTTGAAAGTGTGGAAGGATCTGATGATGAACAAGACTACATCGATAATTCTAAATCGGATCCGACATATCTACATTCTAATGGAAATGCTGTAAGTCGATGCAATGCGCAATAATAATTATTTCTGTAAAAGTAGTTGCTTCTTGGTCTTTCTCATGGCCAATTTGCCAAAATTTTCAGTTTTGCACCGTTGAGAGAGCAGGAACAGTTTTGTTTGTGTTTGTGTTTTTTCCTTACTTGGGTTATAATGTCTTTTCCTTACATCCTTTGTGCTCCTAAAATTCAAAGTAAGAAAAGTTAGACGAAGGAGCACAAAAAAGAGGGACCAAGTCATGACAACGGGTGGCTATTGTATTAAAATTTTGGAATTTGTTGAGCAGGGCCCAGAAATGAAGACCCAATATCAAGACTTACCAGGAAATACTAACGGAGAACAAGCTCCTGCAACTGCTCCAAACATGATACGCTCTCACAGTATATCTGGTGACTTGCATGGCGTTCAGCCTGATCCCATAGCTGCCGATATTCTAAGGAAGGAGCCAGAGCAAGAGACATTTGTGCGGTTAAAAATCTCTCCAAGTGGTATAGTTCCATTCACACTTAACAGGTCTTGTCTATGTGTGCCCTTAGTCCAACGTTCATATCTCAATATGCTAGTGGTTCTCCCTTTTCCTTTTTCTTTTTGAAAAATTTGGTGGTCCAAGGAGAAGCGTTGATGGTTCTGATCTTGTCCACTTATTTATTCACTTTTGGTTTGTTAGAACTGGTTGGAATTCAGGACTACCTTGTACCTCCTGTTGCCTTTTCTGTATTCTTGTAGTATGAATGCTGTGAATATTTTTCCCCACACCTCCAAAATATTAGAATGAGAGGAGAAGGATTCAATATGTTGTGGAAGACAGAAAAATATTAGATTACAACAGTCTGCTTATGTTGTGAATTTGTGATAAGCAGATCAGCTGTTGCAAATTCACATCTTTTGGTTCTGTTTGTATATTATGTATGGAAGAAAGTTCTTGATCAAAGCTACGGGACTTATGTTTAAGATTACCTCTAAACTTCTATCCGTATATCTTTTTCAGAGACACCAGCCCCTGATGAAGTGGAATCTTATCTAGTTCTCCAAGAATGCCTTGAACTACGTGAGAGTTATGTGTTCAGGGAAGCGGTTGCTCCATGGAAGAAAGAAATCATATCCGATCCCAGTACGCCAAAGCCAAACCCAAATCCGTTCTATTATATTCGTGAGAAGAAAACAGACGTGAGTTCTCGGTCACATCCCTATCAGTGCTTTTGCTTTGAGGATTTGCTGTGAATATGTTGGAGTTTTTCCTTGATTGTACTGTTAACATATCATGCTTGGTCTACAGCACTTTTTTCAAATGGAGGATGGAGTTGTCCAAGTTTATGCAAGTAAAGATTGTAAGTTCGTTTTTTTTGTGCTTTGTTTGAAACCACTTATTCTTATTTTGGGGGTTGCTAGCTTATGCAAATGGAGGATGGAGTTCTCCAAGTCTTAATAAGCTTTCTGACTAGAGCTCTTTTCTGTTTGACTTTTCTGCTGCTCAGCAAAAGAGAAGCTGTTTCCAGTTGCTGATGCAACAACATTTTTCACTGATCTGCATCACATTCTCCGAGTTATAGCGGCCGGAAACATCCGAACCTTGTGTCATCATCGGCTTGTTCTACTGGAACAAGTAGCTCCCTTACAGTCCACTTATACTGTCATAGTGTTATACATGATTACATGTTTCCTTAAATGACTGGTATTTGATTTTTTTTTGGGCTTCATTTCAGAAATTCAATCTTCATCTGATGCTTAATGCGGATAGGGAGTTTCTTGCCCAGAAAAGTGCGCCACATCGTGATTTTTATAATGTCAGAAAAGTGGATACACACGTTCATCATTCAGCATGTATGAATCAGAAGCATCTTTTGAGATTTATAAAGTCAAAGCTAAGGAAGGAGCCTGATGAGGTAATACTTCAATCTGTGAGATTATGCCTTTTCTGTTATCTACTGTTTTGAATAAGGAATTTTCATCTTCCAGCTGGATTGTAATTTTGTGCTTGAATATTTGAACCCGTAACAAGGTCATAAGTAGACAGATTTTCTGTACATAGAAAAATTTATATGCTGGCTCGCGCACTATCCCCTCATACAATTGTATTTCCCACTATCTTTCTCAATGTAAATGTGTCTGTTTCAGGTCGTTATATTCCGTGATGGTACCTATTTGACTTTGAAAGAAGTCTTTGAAAGCTTGGATTTGACTGGGTAAGGATTATTATTTCACGCCACCTATTAGGATTGACTTTGTGTTGTGCTTTATATGCTTTACTGTTTAAGGTAACTGAAACTTTTAGGGCTCCGAAGTTTATGATTACTTGCTTAAATTGTTTCCATTCGGTGCACAGATATGACCTGAATGTGGATCTCTTGGATGTGCATGCTGACAAGAGCACATTCCATCGTTTTGACAAGTTTAACCTTAAGTACAACCCCTGTGGTCAAAGTAGGTTAAGGGAGATTTTCCTTAAACAGGATAACCTCATCCAAGGTTGGTCATGCTCCTTTATTGTTTAATGAGCAATTTGAAGGGTGTGAGCTTCTGCAAATCATGTTATGTGCTTATTAAAAAGCTGTATCTGGCTGCTCATCTGTCATCGTGGGGCTCTTAAATGATTGGCAACATGCTAGCATGCGTGAATAAATTGAAAAATGAGTAAATCTATGTTAACAGAAGAAGTTTAGGGCCAAATATTGTCAACGATTTTATCCATGCTTTTGTTTTACCACCTCATTGTAGACAGTTATTTTAATTAGAATTTTTCTATATAATATTACATGATAGCAACATGGAATTTGTGCTAAGAGTAGTTGGTGTCATCAACTAACAATTCGAGGATGATAAAGAAACTTCTTGTCCTCGATCTTTCATCATTTAAATGGCTTTCATGATAGATAAGTATTCTTATAACTAGGGATGTTAGTGGGACGGGTTTAGTGGAGACGTGCTCGCTTTCGCTCCAGTTAGGTGGGGGATTGGATGAGGTTTTGTGGATGATGGGGCGGGCATGGGGATGGGGATGAATTTTTTAAGCGGGTGTAGGTGTGGAGGGACCATACTCGCACCCGCCCCGTTTTGACCCTGACATTTGGGTTCAATTGAACAAAATTTTCACTTTTATCTTTCTAATTTTTTCCCTTTTTTGGTCTCTGGTGGGGGTTCTGTTGCTTTTTCAGCTCGTTTAATTTTTACACTTATTGACGGTTCAGTATTACTTCAGGTTGCTCCTCTAATAAGAAAAGCTTTCCTTACTTTTACGTCACTAAGTTGTCATCATCTTTCTGCAACAGGACGTTTTCTTGGGGAGCTGACCAAGCAAGTTTTCTCCGACCTTGCTGCCAGTAAATATCAGGTGCTGTTTTAGTCTGCGTGAGCACTTGGCTTGTTTGTTTCTCTTTCTAACTTTTGGCAACTCCACCATAAGCCTCTCAAATAGTGTGTAGAACTAAGTGGCTCGCGGCGGAGTTGCTGAGCTGCCTGTGGCCTTAAAAGCAAGTCTGTAGAAGAGTAAATTTTTCATCTTGCACACTGCATAAAGATCTTGTGATGTCTGCAAGGGGTGGGGTTTCATTGTTTACAATTTGTTTGGCTGAATTGATTTAGGGAGGAGGGAAGGGAGAGTGAAGGATCAATTTTATTTTGTTTGGCTGTTTCTTTGAGGAAAGTAGGGAGAGGAGTAGGCTGATTTCCTTCCTTCAAAGAAAAATAATTTCCTATAGTTGGAAGGATATGAGAGGTAAATCTCATGCCCTCTCTCCTTTAACCCCTTCCCTTCCCCTCCCCTCCCCTCCAGAACTTTTCCCTAAACCACACTTTGCCGAGATGAATGATAGCTGCATACAGCCAAAGCTTCTCTAATTTGTCACTTTCTGCCGCATATGTCATCATAAATGCTTTAATAGTAGGTTGAGAGTTGCAATGTACGTGCATATTTTATACTTATTATTTACCCTTCCATGTCTCCGTCTCGCCCATGGTTCGAAAATACGGTTTTGGTTAAGGAAACGGAACGGTCACGGTTTCGAGGTAACGGAACGGATACATTGGTCGCGGACTGCATCGCGATAGGATTTTAGTTTTAGACTTCTTTTTGGTCCTTCTGCTTCAATTACTCTTAGATCTTAGTGGAGTTATTTTGAGGTTAGTAGTGCAGTGGTGCCTCTTCTCGTAAAAGTAAATATAAGAAATCACTGCTTTGCAGCGGAAAAATTGGGCTAACCCTTGTTGTCACGGGAGATACAGCCGAAATGGCCAAAATATTGTGCTTTTTGAATCCACCTTGTTGAACCGGTCGAGTTCGATTCGCCAACGTTGAAAACCGTTCTAACTCGGGCAAACTGTTTCGATGCGGCCGTATTGTTGCACCATGGTCTAGCCGCAAGTTGCAAGCACATAAGCCATTATTAATTTGTAATTGTTCTCTTGGAAGTAGCCTGTTAATGGCACCCTGTGAAAGTGGCCTTTTATACTATCCATGACTGGAATAGTCTGTGTTGGCATCGAACTTGGAGAGATGATTGTTAATTGCTAGAATATTAAGCTAAAACAGCTTCCAAATGAAAATACACGCCTAAGAATTTTTTTTGCCAAAGTAGTCTTCATTTTCACTGATATTTTTTCGCGGTTTTTCGAGTCAAATATCTACATAAAAAGCGTGGGAAACCATTATAGCCCGCCAGGTTTCACCAATCAATCAATGACATAGTTTCACTTCATCTCTTATATGTCATTTTTGGGAAAATGATCCAAAGATGTTTTAAGAGGTTTAAACTGTTGACCTCTTACTCAAAATGTCATAATCTTAGCATCAAGCTAAAGCTCTTACTTGTAGCAAATTCCAGTGTCAAATACGATATCATCTTAGCAAGTAGTCTAACTGATTAAAAACATCACACACAAAATATCCTGGGGCATTGCCCGGAATCAAAAACTAGTTAAACATGAAATCGTTTCTCGTGTTCTTGTTACACAACAATTACCTTTCTAGGTTGGAGAGGACATGGGAATTAGAAAGGGTGTTAGTTTGAATGGAAAGTTAGACTTGAGGATCGTTCTATCATATTTATACCAAAAATTTGACATGGATAATCCTAACTTTTTTTAACTTCTCAGAGTAAATTTTGACTATATAGGAATAATCTCAAGTTTATCAGGGACCTTCTCTATTAATCCAAAGTTATATTTTTCTTGTTTGCCTAGCCATTTTGGCTCTGTTATACTTATGAAATAAATAACACTTTGGATAATATTGAGAAGATTATCCCCAAAAAGTTGGAATTTTTTCTAAATATAGTCGAAAGTTGGGATTAATTTCAAAATTTTCCTTTTGGCCTTGTTTTCATCACCCAACTTTTTACTGCACTGAAGTTATATCTGCGGATTAAACTGGATTTACTAGTTTAATTGTAGTACCTGAACATCAAAAATCTGATTTATGCAGATTAAATTGATTTTTAGTGATCACGACTGATTTTGTTGATTTTTTAGTGTATTTCTCATGTGCAGTTTACTAAACTGATTATATTTGCTGCTGTTTTTTTTTTCTGCTAGAAAAATTTCTAATTTGAACTGATTTATTGAAGCTCTATTTGTTTTTTTAAGCTGAAGACAGCAAGGCCTTAGGAGTGGTGGTTTGTTTGGATAATATTTGTAATGGCTATGTGTGCATAACTTGCTGTAATTTTCGGTAATTGAAAATGTGCTTTACTCTCTTCAGGAAATCTGTGAATTGTGTATATGGTTAACAGTGTTTAAGTGTAAATTTGATTGTGTGGTATGGTCATCAATTAAGATATAGGCTGTCATTCAGTTTTCTTTTTTTTGTAGAGAAGGTAAACTTGTGTGATTTTTCTCTCCTTGTGATTTCCAATTCCATTAATGCATGATAAGTTGCTATTCTCTACAGATGGCGGAGTACAGAATCTCAATATATGGTAGAAAGCAAAGTGAGTGGGACCAACTTGCCAGTTGGGTTGTTAATAATGATTTGTACAGTGAGAATGTTGTTTGGCTGATACAGGTATGTCGAAGTTGCCTTTTGTATCAGATGGTCTGCTTATTCATGCTTCTTGTCAATGGGATATTGTTTGCAGGATTCTCTAGATTTTAACTTCGCTGGTTTGAAGTTGTGGAGAGTACATAATTTTTTCGACAGTCATCTCATCATGGAACATTAATTTATTTTCAGATTCCAAGACTGTACAATATATACAAGGACATGGGGATAGTAACATCATTTCAGAACATGCTTGACAACATCTTCCTTCCTTTGTTTGAGGTTACCGTTGATCCAGATTCACATCCTCATTTGCACCTTTTCTTGAAGCAGGTAAATACTTTGTTCAATTGATGAATTAATGCACACCTCCAACTAAATATGTTGCTGCTACTGATTTTTACTAGCCCTTAATATGTGTGCTTTATCAAGTAGCACGATTTTTTTGACATTGATGGAGTAGTCGAAGGTCTTGTATCGAAATGCTACTAATTGCTTATTGAATTAGTGGAGGAACATGCTCAAGAATGTACCTTTTCCACAGTTGTAATAAGAAATTAAGGCCAGGCCAGAAAATGTTTCATGTTTGTGTTGCATCATGGAGAAGTCCTGCAGAATTCCATCTTTCTGTGTTTGACTTTTTTTATAAATATACTTCACATGTTAGATGTTACAGATTTGGATTCTTTCTTTTGCTCTTTAGGTGGTTGGGCTGGATCTTGTGGATGATGAAAGTAAGCCTGAACGACGCCCCACAAAACATATGCCTACACCAGAACAGTGGACCAACATCTTCAATCCTGCATTTTCATACTACGCGTATTACTGCTACGCTAATCTCTACACTTTGAATAAGGTTTGCCCTGAAAATTTTGTTCGGTATAAAACATTGAGTGCATTTATACTCTAGGTCTCTAGGATCTTAGTAGGTTTATGAGTCGAGTGACAGAAGTTTGAGGTCTTCCATTGTGTGTCTGACCATGTCAATCAGTTATACTGCTTGACAACGGGTGTGCAAAAAGTGTGAGGGACCTATATATCTCTGTAATTGCTAAATATATTCAACATACCACAAGGATACACATTTTACGGTGCCAGTGAAATGAAGGTGAAAGTAAGTGCCAGTCATCAATTGTGCATTGCATTAAATCTGAAGTCCTCACCAATTTAACCAAGGGCTTATTCATTCTTCGTGATTCAGCGTTTAAGCAGTTTTGTCCTGGTCAATCCAGTTTCCAAACTAGAGCACTTTTGTCATGTCTGGGTCCTACCATGGTCACTGCATTAGGGCTTTTACAAGTTTCAACCTTCTGTGTTAAATGCTTGCTCTATTTGGACCTGGTGGTGTATCTAATGCATTTCACGTTTTATCTTGTAGCTGCGGGAGTCAAAGGGTATGACGACCATAAAATTTCGTCCCCATGCAGGAGAGGTACTTCTATGTTCTACTTTTGCTTATACATGCCCTTTTTCTGAGCTTAAAAGTTCCCCAAATACCATAGCAGCTGCATAATGAGAGTGAGGGTCATAGACTTCTGACAATTTTTTTTGTTATATGATCATTTGAGGGCTCAAAGTTGCACGAATTAAATCATTTTCCAAAAAAAGGAAGATGTTTGAAATGCAAGCAATCCGCATATGTTTTAACTCTTATCTGCTGTTCCAGGCTGGTGACATTGATCATTTGGCAGCGACATTTCTCACTGCCCATAATATTGCACATGGGATCAATTTAAGGAAATCTCCTGTACTTCAGTATCTCTATTATCTAGCACAGGTACAATAGAGGGGCTATGTTGTTGATGGTCGCATTTGCCATGTGTTTTGATGTTTGACAAACATTCTATGTTCGTTTTCCTGCAGATTGGCCTGGCAATGTCTCCTCTTAGCAACAATTCTTTGTTTCTGGATTATCATCGCAACCCTTTCCCTATGTTCTTCCTGCGTGGTCTTAACGTTTCCCTATCTACGGATGACCCATTACAGATCCATTTAACCAAGGAGCCATTAGTGGAAGAATACAGTATAGCTGCTTCAGTGAGTGTCCTTGTTTTGTGTACTTAGTGAAGAATTATGCTGTTGTGATCTGATGTTCTTCACTTTTAACAGGTGTGGAAGCTAAGTTCTTGTGATTTATGTGAGATTGCGCGCAATTCAGTCCTGCAATCTGGATTCTCTCATGCTTTAAAGGTATTTCCCTTATTGGTGGTTGAATGTTAAGACTACAGATATGAGATTTTTCGTCCTCTTTGAAGATTCGGATTTTTTAATCTTAACCATTATTGGGAGGATTGCAATGAAACTCCACATAACTCGACAATAACTTTAACTGGTATCATAATGATATGAAACCAAAGGACCCAAATAAATTAAAAAGGATAGATCGCTAAACGCGCAAGTTTAGAGGGTTGCAAAGTGCTCAATTCATGAGAAAAGGGTAAACAACTCGCACAAGAACACTTGGAAAAGAAGCAAGCACAAAGCTAAACTCAATAATAATAAATCTCAATCTTCCTGTTGTTTGTACAACCTTGGTCTATATTTGTAGGTAAAGATATAGGCTAATTAATTTTAGAAAAATAAAAACCCAATAAAGGCTTTAAGAATTTATTGAAGAACTAAAGAAGCCCAATAATTAACCCTTACAACGTGGAACCTACTTACGGCTCAAAACACGCAAAACAAGTCCAATATTTATTAAAATCTCACTTGTAATTTTTGTAAAGCCATACTTCAAGAGTAAGATGAAACCGAGAAAGTTCCTAAATAAAGCAAATATAAACTCAGCACATAGTATCAAGGTCTAGTTCTAATCCGTATAAAATAGTGGTTCAAGTTGTGCTATTATTGCTTTCTACAGAGACATTGGATTGGTGAAGACTACTTCAAAAGAAGTCCAGATGGAAATGATATCCACAAGACAAATGTACCTCATATACGAATTGAGTTCCGTCACATGGTAAGTTTCTGGATTATTGTGACACATGAGGACCCTGAAAAGTTACATAGAGGATCAAACTTGGATAATTTATGCAAATTCACTGCCGTTGTTTACCTGAATGCATTGACATTGTCTTTGCAGATATGGAGAGAGGAGATGCAACAGGTGTATCTGGGAAAAGCAAAATTCCCTCAAGAAGTGGATAAGTGATAGGTGAGCTATATTGAAGTCTTTAATGGTCAGCAACGTAGTAAACTGCTTTACCTTAGGTAATCATCAAATCTGTTTCCTGGACTAAGTTCTTTCTTGTTATGGAAATAGTCAGTTGCTCACACATCCACTATAATTTTCAGAAATGGAAAGTCTCAGTACTCCCACGGTGCGTAGCACTTGCCCTCACATCCTGGTGGGCTTGTGTATGGACACAATGCAGAAGTTACAGAGGGTTTGTGTTCATATATTTGTCGTGTATATGAGGTGTGAGGCTGGGCTAAACCCTCTACGAGGGTTGCAATGTTACATCTGCCTTCAAATCTCAGATCATACGGCAAATTCATTTTAACACAGGTTAGCATTATAGTAAAGACTAGTTTTCGGGGATGATTCATCATGAGGGAGCTTGTATTATGTATAAATAAGTAGCAATTACCTTGGGAAGAGAAGTGGAAGATTCCACAAATTTTGCCCTCGAAATGCCTCCGCCTAATTAGATGTATGTATGATGGGGGTCCTGGTCGTTGATCAGATTGTTTATTCAGTCATTTTTTATATGCAAAATTTGGGTCCTGAAATCTTTTTGTATCTTTTTGTTTGAAGAGAGTGAAAAAATAAATGCATCCCCTGAAATCTGTTGATTTATAATGTGGAATTAATTAATAAAATTATTGTTTAAGAGTGCTTCCCAATATACATAGTACAACAGCTTTCTTGATGCAGTATACTTTATCAGTTGTAATACTCGAAGATTTGCCCAAAACGTCAGCTCAAATGTGGCAAATTATTGAGAGGATGCACACAATTTTTTGTATACTTGTCAAAGATTTTGGGAACGATTACTTTGACTTTGAGATGTTTGCATTTACCATCGCATCACTTCTACCTTTTCTTTGATAAACAAAGCCACTTGAAACAAAAACTGATTACAGAAGATGAGAAGAATGCAGCAAGTTCCATTGCTATCCTTTCAGTAGGACTTGAATGTGTTTCTAATCTGCGCCACCAATCGCTTATTAGTGGAGCAGGACGATCTCAACTTTCATGAGTTGCAACGGCGAAAAGTGGGAATGTAGTCCTCTTTGTTTCTCCCCTTGCCAAAAAATAAAGTTCTTTCGTTTGAAAACCTCACAAGTTAATACTTCCTCCCCGTTTTAATTTAAATGATACAGTTTTTATTGGAAATTTTTTTGCTTCAGAATCTTTTCGATTGCTCGTTCGAGAATTATGATCGAGAATTACAATCTTTGGCTCTGGAACTGTGATACACTTTACTTCCTTTGGTAACTTTTAGTGTGTGAAATAACGTTTTTACCCTTATTTTTTTTTCTAAGACATCATAAGCATCACTCACCACAAAATAAAAGAGGGTGGAAGACCACACCCACTAACTTTCCCATTTTATATACTTCAAACACACTTGCAATCTTTTGCCTTAAAATGCGTAAAAGGCAAGAGTTTATCCTTTAAATTGAAACGGAGAAAGTTTGGTGAGATCAATAAGAGTTAGTATGTAACACTTTGTTGCTAAAAAAGAAAGTTGTCACATTAATCATTCTACTCTATCAAACTCTAAAAAACTTTCCATTTCTAAAATTTATCGACACAACTAAATTTAGAGTGGTAATAAAATACTACGAACAATAAAATACTACGAATAAAAAGAGGATTTATTTTGAATAGACAAATACTAGTAAGGCAGTAACATTGGAATGAGAACATAAATTCCGTCGATGAGAGCATCAGAGGGTTAAGACTACCTGCCAACCCTGTGGAAGGATCGCTTTTTGCAGAAAGTCCAGTAAGGCATCATATATTCATATCTTTTCTTAGTATTTCACTTGTAATATTGTGCCCATCAGCAACATAAAAAATATCAAAATTTTTCCAGATGGCAGAGTTGGGAGATGAAGAAATGGCTCAAAATTTGTAAATACTAAAGCCCTGATAAAAGCTTATTTCTTGTACTGCTTAATCTCTTTGATCATACCATTGGCAAGTCCATCGACATCATTGTTCTTTCCGAAGAATTTTACGAACTCCATATTAGGGCTCATCAAGTACCTACAAGATACAATATGAGAATATATCACATAACAGCACAAGCATTCCTATTTCCTACCGGATTCTTCTAACTAGAAATGCAATTGATGAACCAGCAAGCACAGATGACCTAGTAAAGGCAAGAACAAGGTGAATAAGATGCATTGTAGCACAGATCCTTTACCAATTACCATTCACATTAATTTCGTAATCCAAATCTAAGGTGAAATAGATGCATAGCACAGATCAATTACCAATTACCACTCATTCTGATAATTTGTTGGAAAATTCTACATGATAGCCTCCACAATTAATCTATATGGTGGCAGTGATATAAAAATATTACTTCCTCCATTTTTTATTACTTGCATCATTTTCCACTTTTAAAAGTTGTAAATTACTTGCATCATTTTCAATTATGCCAATATTTTCACTCTATCTCTCTCTAATCACATGAGTTCACTTTTTTCCCTCTCTCTATCGCTCTCCTTTCCTTAATTCTTGTGCACAAGCTCAATGATACAAGTACAAAAAAAACGTAGGTAGTATATAAAGTGACTCCTAACTTTGAGAAATTCTACCTGGTGGCCTTTTATCATTTAGGAAAAATTGACTAGAATAATCCAAACTCAGACCGTTCCGCCAAGAAAAATCCCAACTATGAGTTATTCATGTATAATTCCAACTATTGGGGAAATACACCACAAACACACCCATGTGACTTACAACCTGTTAACAAAGTAATTTTTTATTTCTCTTGGCCCAAATAAAAAAGAAATCAAAAAGAAAATAAAATAAAATAACCCACCCCACCCCACCCCACCCCACCGACTATATTTCCCGGAGCCACTCGTCGGGATAATCAGGCTGAGTTGAATCGGGGGATGAACCGCCAGGAACAAGTGGGAATCGTCGTGAACTCGGCAGGCGACGGGAAAAGGAGGAAGAGGGTTCATCACTGGAGAGAGTGTAGAGTCTTCGCGGGCGCTGGAGAGAGTAGGAGAATTATGGGTTTGGGGAGTTGGTATTGATCATAATATTTGATGCTACGTTGCTTGGACTCTTCATTTTTTCTCAAGTACCGTGTCGGACCTTGGACACTCGGACATGGGTACGGACACTGGACCCTTCATTGAGTTGAAAAATATCACATTTTTCGGGAAAATAGCCGAGTCCGACACTTGTAGCCGAGTCTGAGCAACATAGATTTGATGTATGTTTTGTGATGAGGAACGAAAAAATGCTAAACATATGTTTTTCAGATGCATCTATGGAGGGAAATGGTATTATCTTATGTGTGAATGGCCTGGAGTAACATGGTATTTAGTGGATGAAATTCATTCGGCCTGGCAAAAAGCAGATTGAGATTCTCCAAGAACAAGATTAAAAGGGTTGTTGCTATGAGTAATTAAACGCAGGTGTACTGTTTATTACATCTAAAGAGCAAGACATCATGTATTTTGGCATAAGTTTGTCATTCGTCCTGAGTGTTTTGTACTGTATAATAATTTAGAAGCTTATCTCCGCAAAATGGTATTGTGAAAACATCATCTCTTTTCAAGATCTGAAGAACAGAAGGTTGAAGGCTTATTAATTGTTCTTGTTTGTTGTTTTCATGTCTGACAGAGGAACGAAGGAGGGAGACAGGGCCGCAGCGTTGCAATGCATGAAAGACAGAGAAATGGTGGCTGGGGATTAAAAACAAAATGCCAAAAAATAATAATAATTGATAATAGCCAATCAAAGCATGACACGTGGCTTTAAACAGGATTCCTTCAGGTCATGGTGCGTTTGTGGCAGACCTCCCCGATAGTTGGGATTATACGGGAATAATCATAGTTGAGATTATTCTTGCCGGAACAAACATAGTTTGGATTATTCTAGTCAATTTTTCCTTTTATTAATTGATGGCTAACCAATTAAACCTAATTCTTTCTCTCTCTAAACCCCAATCACAATTCACAAGCACTCCGCACCACCCACTCCTCCCTTGTCACCAGCCTCTGCGTCCAAAACTCGTCCCTCCTCCGCCGCCACTCTCCAACTCCATACTTACCACAGCCACCATGCTCAAAAGTACACAACAAATCAATCAAGCACTCAAGTTCATGTATTTTGCCATGTTATACAATAGACAACAAATCAGACTTTACTCGGGTGGGTCAAACTTATACACCCACGAAACCCGCATTGATGAAGACGAGCTTAACAAACATCAACGATGCCCTCTTCAAGATTCTTTTTTGCTGAAGCTGGTGTTGGTGGTGTACTGGCGGCAAGTAGTCAAATGAGATTGGTCATCGCTGTTAAGTTCATCATCCCCAGTCGCAGCTTGTTCTGCAACTATTACATCAAAACGATGTAGCTTTGGCTCTAACTGTGACGATAAGTCGTCATTTTGGGGCTCTGGAGAACGCTTCTCCGCCGACATTTGAACGCCAGAAGTTCTGTAATTGCGATTTCGGAGAGAGAGGAACTTCTGTTTGGTATTTGGCTTTATAATGTGCACGCCATGGTGGTTAGGTTGTTTTGGGGAGGGAGGAGAGAGAAAGGGCTACGGTCAAATTGGTTGGCTACCAATTAATGAAATGATGCTACTAAGGGCATGCTTGGAATGAGGGTAATATATTAAGGGGGTAATAAAAGTCAAACATGAGAAAACTAAGACATTTCAAGGTGATGATTGAAGGATAGAGTGGTGATGTAGATAATAGAGTGGTGGTGGAAGGAAGGAAATGGAAGAAAGAGGGGAACTATTACCTTTCAAATGAGGGTAATAGTTACCTAGGGGTGGTGGTGGGTAATTATTACCCCCATGATGAGGGTAATAGTTCCCCTCTTTTTTCCATTTCCTTCCTACCAACACTACTCTATCCTCTCCACCACCACTATATCCCCTCCATCATTCTTTCTAAATGCTTTAATTTTCCTATGTTTGACTTTCATTACCCCCTTAATATATTACCCTCATTCCAAGCGTACCCTAAGTAGAAATTCTCAAACTTGGGAGTCACTTTGTATAATTTTTTTTTGCCCTATCACCCGATAGAAAAATTGAAATTTGGAGGCCACCACGTAAAACTTCACTAATTAGTTTTATCCCCTTCTAGTTTGCAGCAAGTGTTCTATAGTACTAAGGTTGTGTTCTTTTCAACTTATATTTGGTTATCTGAACTTATTTGACCCTATTTGACCTTCTAAAAACCTTATTAGACCTTATCTGCACATCTGAACTTTTAAGGATTGAAAATAAGTTGCAAAGGACGGACCCTATATGTTAAGGACCAACTTTAAGTGACTATTTGATCTCTCTCCGGGGTTAGAACATTAACACCTATCACTCAACCAAAAATGATTCACACAATACTAGAGTCTAGCAGTTGAACATCCTTGCGTAATACTTGTAGCAAAGTTCATTTGTGACATGGTTAGCTTCTACTTCGTAGAGTAGGGTAAAAGGTGAAGTGAAAGAGAAACATGTATTTTACTGAAATTAGTCAGAGACCCTCTTAGGAAAGAGTTTGTAATCTATTTTTTCTTAAATGAATGAATATTTATCAGGATTATGAAACTAGGAAATGCCCTAACCGTGCTCACATAGTCAGATGAGAATCAACCGAAAACAAGAAAAGCAGGCAAGCCTAGAGAAGCAGTAACGCAGTAAATTCAACATACATGACTATAGAGTGGTCCACAAGATAATCCGAGCCTTCCTCCATTGTCTTCATATAATAAACTCTGTATGCACGAGCAACTTTCCGAATCTCTTCTGGATCACCAGTTAATCCAATCAACTTCGGGTGAAACTCTGCATTATATCCAGGAGAACCAAAAGTAAATAAATTAGACAAAACACTGCGTGTAAACCTGCTCAACAGCCGGGTCCGGGGCGAGGCGGGTCATTTTTTAAACGGAGCGGAGCGGAGCAAGCTTGCTGAAACTTAGTCGGGTCAAGGGCCAGCTAACCCATCCCAACCCAGCCTTTTTCTTTGTCACTCTCACAATTCAGAATATTGCTTATACTCACAAGTCACAACAAGAGTGTAGCTGGCCGCAAATTTTTCAATTGAATGGATAATACAATAATACAGATGCTAGCATGCTACTAAGATAATTGAATGAGAGAAGAGAGAGAAAACTAAATTTTCCAAGATAATTCTCATATTAATCAACAAACTATGATGATTACCTTGGTGATCCTGCTTCATCTTCTTCAAATTATTTTACCAACTTCACTCTCTCTCCTCTTAGCTTCACCATTGATGACTTTATAATTTATTCAATTGAGATGAAACAACCAAAAATCTAGATAAGGAACAGAAGTTTTTTTTTTCCTCTCTCCGCCATAGGACTTTTGAAATGACTGGATTTTGATGTATGAGGAAGAGACATAGACACAGGCAGGCACTGTGAAAATACAATAATACATACATGGTTGATCCTCGCCCCGAGCCTTTGAGGGCCTGCATAAGATTACCCTGTTAAGAGCCTGCCGCCCCATTTACAAGTTGTCCCAGGTCTGACCCTGTTATTAGCGGGTCGGATCAGGGCTATTAATGGGGGCCTGCTCTAGTGAAGAGCTCTAACTACGTGTGTATACATTTTGATAAGCAGTAGACTACCAGAATAAGAACAATGACAGTGGTGTGACCAATGCTGAAAGGATGGTCATCATGACCCGCCCGACACCACCAAGAATAAGATAATGCATGCCTCATGCTATTGCACATGCATGGTTTTATCTATAAATTGAGGACACCCTCTGAATAAAAATTTCGACTCATATATCCTGGTTCTATACATGTTTCACATCAATTTTCTATTCCTCCCACTTTAAGGGACAACTGTTCAGGAAAAGAAAGTATATACTAATCGGTACCTTGCACATAGTCATTGACTTGCTCCACAGTGTCTCTTTCAGGATCAACAGAGATGAAAACTGGCACGATCTCAATCCCTGATTTTTCTTCTGCATCAAATCACAAAATATAGGGCATATTAACATTTGGTCCGAGCATATATTGGTTACATAACCTGAATAAATTTTCTTTGCATTCTGAAAATTAGCGTTAAGGGACCAACATTCTAAAACGCACATAGTCAGCTAAACAGCAGTGTGAATAGCTTTGAGAAACTTGCACAGAACCAAGATTTTGTTCCCCTTTTACAAACCCCATAAAAACCAAAAAAAAGGAGACAGAAAGAGATAGGCGTACAGAGAATATTTATTACTCTAATATGCAAACATAAAGCTAAGAATAACAGACACGACATATATAATATATTACATGTACTTCCTCCCTGTAAGCTAAACATTCTGAATACTACCAATTCAAAGTATTCTTCCAGCTTGTCATGGTACCAATACAAACTTATGACAGAATAACCCAACAATAGCTATAGGTAGAAAGGCATAAGTAACAAAGAGGTAAATGCTGTGACTTACTTATCTTATCAACAGCAGCAGCGAGCTTTTGGAGCTCATCAGGGCAAATATCAGGGCAATGAGTAAACCCAAAATAAATCACCGTCCATTTACCCAGAAAATCTTTATCAGTCACCCTTTTCCCTTCATGGTTGATAAGGTTGAATGGCCCTCCAATAGCTGCTTGTCCTACAGATGGTCCCTGTCTCACCGCATTCGACGCATTGCTTATTTCTGCAGGCAGGTCAAATTGTTTGGAATTTCATTGAATAATGTACTTTAGAGAAGAACTACATAGACAGACGGAAGACACTGGCCAGTTTCAAAGGCTTTAGAAACTTACAGTCCCTTTACAAACAAGGATATATACCAACAATTATTTTTAATTTAGGTTGTATGCCTTCAGTATAGCAACCAAAAAGATGCTTAGTTTTCTTGAAGGGAGGAGGGGTTGCTAGAAAAGCCTATACTACTTGAACTCAGGGCCTCAACGGAAGAAGTAACAATTACAAACATGGTCATTACAAGCCCACCGACATCAAGTTTGGACAATAGGGATAGATCACTCGATACATGTAAGCTTATAACTTCACCTCTCAACAAATACGTTTGAATGCAGCATAAGAAGGAAATTTCTTTTCCATCTTTTTAACACACAAGGTCATAAAAATTGTCCGCGTAACAAAGCCTGGGCATCGCCAAGGGCCATAAACTATTTAACATATCAGAAAGTGGATAACTGGATAAGATCCATGTATCTGAATTAAGAAAAAGAAAACCTTTAAACTAGCATCGATTGGTATTTGGCTAATTTACTGATCGCATACTGTTCCAATTATATTAGAATCGATTCTAGTTTTCAGACATGCAAATTGGAAATCCAAACGCAAATAAGGTAATCCAGTTTATCCTAGTTTTAAGCTCGGCCTAATCACCTTGAGGAAAACATATCCTTGCACAACATTTCACAAAAAGAAACTAGAACTACAGAAAGCTGAACCCACTGGATCTGGACGTCCTAAGATTAGAAATTCAAGGGGCTTGACCAATGCTTCAAATATAAATGATCCCTTCAGGTTTCTCTCTCCTTTCCTCTCACTTTCTATATGTATTTGATGGTAGGCATTATACTAGTTCAACAAAACCAAAACATCAATTCAGAACTATTTTAAAAATAAGCAAACCACATCTCCTATTTGTTAGCTAGCAAAAAACTAGAATAACAAACTCACCATAGTAATCTACCTTCAATATGCCGCTTCTTTTCCCTGTCATAGTAGTATACGATCCCTGCTCCCGTCACAAGTAACAAAAAGAGGCTCATCCATGAAACAGGCTGCATAGAACCAACATAACAGCCATTCATCAATCATAAGAGATAGCCAAAAAAAAAGGAAACTTCATTCTGAGGCAAATTACTACAACCAACATAGCATGTTACATGGACAAATATCCATACAGCAAAAACTTGGATATGAGGTCAATTTTACAGCATGACACCCCGAAAAATGTGTTTGGAAAACTCATGTATGAGATGACACTTTAAGCATATTCAGTTGTTCATTTGGCACATCAGTTCATACTAAGTTACTTACTCCATTTAAAAATTGTTGAGACATTTGCCTTTTTACCATCTTAAATGCACAGCTTGACAATTGACAATTTTGATTAGGTATCAATAAATACAATAGAGTTGATATTACAAAACCACATACCGGAGGTAGCAGGAGCCAGGGAAGAGTGGGAGCTTAGCATTCGTGCGATAGAGACAAAAGTATATAAGCTACTCTAGAGCAGCTAATGAGGGCTGCAGCGGAGCTGTAGGGAAGAGGGACAGTTGGTATTTGGTACTACTTATAAGGTTGTGCTAGACAACAGTTTGATTGTATGTGTGAAGAGGTAGGATGGCAGTAAAGGTGCTTCCATGTCACATGGAATCAGTTGGCGCACTCAGACATGCTAATTTGGTCCCCTTAAAGTGGTATTTTCAGGCCAAGGAACAGAGACTTCGGGTGTATGATTATCGGCCTAATGGAAGCTTGTTTTCTCTCATACATGGTCAGATTTCATATCACTCTTTACTAATGAATATCTGGCATTTCTGTGTGAAACCGACGATTGCTGTGTGAATTCTTTATATAGCTGTCTTGTCAGTGCTTGTATAATGCGGAAAATCAGCTATATTAGTCTTTGTATATAAAAAAAAGAAAGAAAAGAAGCTAATAATCTACTCCGTTACATGGGATATGTTCCCATGGAAATGCGCTACATTCCCACTTATTGGATTCAAATACTGGTTGAAAAGTTGATAATCATGTATATTTGTTCTCTTTTCTCCACACCAGAATACCACTATCTTCAATCATATCTACTCCCTCTCTCCCTTCTCTAAATAATATTATAACTCTACCTTAAACAATTAAACAATGTGCCCAAAAGTAAAGGCAATTGTTTAAGGAGGAGCACAGGGAGTACTCATTTATTCTAGTTACGACTCACGTGAACCGCAACATGAGGCCTCAGCAAGTGCCGAGTCGAAGAAGGCAAACTGATATGAGAATGATACTATTAAGTGATTGCAACCCTATATTAGCTAATTAGTTATAGCATGGCAATACATGCTTGTAAAAATTCTTCACTACCTAACAAAAAATGCGTAGGCTATATGGAAATCCTCATAGAGACATACTACTATTATCTTATTTCGGAGCATCAAGACCAGTTTCCAAAATAAAAAGCTTCAAATAATTACATGAGAAACTAGAACTAAAAACATAAACATCTCCATATGTAACAAAGTGAAGAAACAAAATTACACTACACATGGAGAAACCTCAAATTTCAAAAAATAATCAATCTAGCAATAACAAATTGAATTGGAAGTTGCTTGGAATATGATCAATCAATATCATCACAATGCATGATAATTCTCCATGCGTAATAAAATCAAGAAACAGAATTACACTCTACATGGAGAAACCTCAAGTTTCAAAAACAAAATTACTTTAGCATCAACTAATTGAATTTTCAGTTGCTTGGAATATGATCAATCAACATCATCAAATTCATGATTATTCGAAAAAACTCAGAATATAGAAACATCAATCTCAAATTATCTAGGAAGATATGATATTCAAATAAATAGTAGAAACTCCAATAACAAATTGAATTGGAAGTTGTTTGGAATATGATCAATCAATATCATCAAAATGCATGATTATTCTCCATACGCAATAAAATCAAGAAACAGAATTACACTCTACATGGAGATACCTCAAGATTCAAAAACATAATTACTTTAGCATCAACTAATTGAATTTACAATTACTTCCAATATGACCAATCAATATCATCAAATTCATGATTATTCAAAAACATTCAGAATATAGAAACATCACTCTCAAAAAGCAGAAACTCCAGATCAAAACAACTAAAACTGCAATTAGATGAATAAAAACAAATCGAAATTACCGATCCTCGAATTGATTTACCGGCATCGCCAGATTGTTGTGAACCTTCGGAATTAGCGCCATCACTAGAATCATCACCTGAAGGATTCTTTGCTTCTGAGCTTTGAGCAGCAACACTCGAAGAACCATCGCCATTACCAGATGATGAGGAAACAGTACTCAAATATCTTTGATAAAATCCGAAAATTCTGACTTCATGATCGCGAAAACTGACCTAAAAATGAGAATCAAAATGAGAAAACGAAATCGTCATTGAGAAATTAAGGAAATGGTGAAATGTTATGAAAATGTAGTAATGGAGAGAGAGAGAGAGGACGAACCGTATTGAGAGATCGGTGCACGAAAGAGGAAGGGAGAGGAGATGGAGAAGAAGGAGAAGGAGAAGAAGAGAAGGACCGCCATTGATGGAGCTTGAAGCGGAGGAGAGAGCGATACAAATGAGAGTTTCTGGACATGGCGGAGGTTGCAGCAGCCATTTATTTAGCTTTTACAAATGCTAAACCCCTTTTTGTTGGGAGTGAAGGGTTTATAGTTTACACTCTGAGTTCTGTAGCCTGTAGGTGAGGCGTAAAAACATATTAGGGACTTTATAGTAACTAGACAAAACAAAGAGAGCATAAACAACAATACTACTCCGAGTTAAGCTCACACTGAGGACCTAAACTATCAAATTTTTAATCTTTAAGGATCTATAACTTTTTTCTTCAAGTTAAGTTAACTTTGACTCACCTTTAACTCACCTCCTTCACTTAATGACTTAATTTTTTAAATTATATTCCAAAAGTAACTAAAGTGGAGTAAATGTTATTAAAAAAGAATATTTAATAAAAAGTAAAAATAAAAAATAAAAAAATTAAGGAACTTCAATTTTATTTCAGCTTCATTCAACCAACAATCTTCATCAATTTCAAATATCCCATTTTTCTTCCCACCATCTTTTTCTTTTCCGATCCAATGGCAAGCCAACAAGCAATGGATGGATAATGTTTATCAGAATTCAGTTCCAAAAGTGAACACCCACCTCTATTTTCCCCCTCCAAACTCAATCTCAAGATCAAATACACCTTAATCAGTAACCTTGTAAACACTTTCATCCACATTTTCTCTCTCCTTACTCAACTCATCTTTATAGATGAATACAATTTGTCGTCAATTTACCTTGTGCCGAGGGCACTCTTTACTTCTTTTTTTCCGTTCTCTCTCACTAGATTTAAAGTGTTAGGTTTATGGGTTTATTTTCGGGTTGCTGTAATTTTGTGTTGTTTGAGTTTTTATTGGGTTTTTGGGGTGTTTAGAGTTGTTTTTGGGAGTACTCTAAGTTTACATGATGATTTGGGTGACTTTCAGGGTAGTTTAGGTTGTTTACCTATTGATCTGGTTGCTTTTCGGGAATAGCTAGTTGTTTATGCGGTGGCTTTGAATGGGTTTGGATGAATAAGAAGATGAAATTAGTTATTTTATCTTAATTTTATTTTCTTAAGTATAATAATTTATTCAATTTTTTTAAAAAAAACACTCAAGGACCCAACTTCTTAACCTCACATTAGTTAAAGTATACCTAAAAAGAGAAAGGATGTCCTAAACGGTGAAAAAAAAGTTATAGGTCCTCAGCGGTGAAAAAAACACAAAGTTCAGGTCCTTCTTGTTGGCTTAACTAGGTTTTCTAACTTGCGTGGGCCCCACATACTAACCATGGGTTAGTTTTTATTACCTAAAAATATTCCTAGGTCCTCAACGGTGAAAAAAAAAGTTGTAGGTCCTTAACGGTGAAAAACTCAATAGTCTGGGTCCTTATTATATGCTTAACTCATACTACTCCATATAATAACCTTAAGTAACTTGGAATGATTTAGATAAAATAAATGCACCATTTGCTTGGGCACGCATGCCAAGATAATTATGTATTTGTAAAAATTATAAACATTAGATCATAAAAACTACGAGTTGAGACGAATCCAACAAGACCCCACATGACTATATTTTCCCTTGTGTATAAGTCACAAATTGCGATTAAATTTAAAACTGTGAATAGTGTCAAAAGTGCAAATGGTGCATTCTTTTCGTTACGGAGGAAGTATGTAAACGTAAGTAATTGACTTAATTGATAAAAAAGGGGAAGAAGAAAACAACCAATTACTATAAGAAATCCTAGTGAATGAAAGAAGGTGAAGATGCCGATAAATTTCAAACTCTCAATTACAAACCCTAACGAACCAATCATCCTAAAACATAGAATACTCTAGTAAGATTTTGGATCTTAATCAACATAAGCACAACTAATTGACAAATTGTGCCCAAAAATACCACAAATTGTCTCCGAGAAAATCTTACCTTAGGAAGGGAGGGAGGCGCCTGGGCAGCCGTCGTTGCCGCGACAAGGAAGCTGAAAGATGAGAGGATTGAGGAAGAAGAAGCAGAGGAGGGAAGGAGAGAGAAATGAGTGTTTCAGTAAAGGAGACGTATTTGCATAAGTATTAGGTTAGTTTTAGAAAAACGAAAAATTTAAAAAGTGGTATCAGCGACGGTCAAGAAGAATTTGTCGTTAATGTGCAACGGATTATTTTTCCGTCGCTAACATTAGTTACGGATATTGATAATTCTGTCGCTACTTTAAAACAGCGAAGGGTTAGAAATTTCCTCCGTTGCTGTATAAGCGAAATTTTGTAGTGTTAAAGAGTACAGTATATACGCACTAATCTCTAAGTCTCTTTTTCGTTGTTTTCTTTTTGGATTTGTTGTCATCTTTCATATACATCTTCCAAAAAGTAATCGCCCATATTTGTAGCCGAATTGGAAAATCATAATCCATAAATATAGAAAAGCTAAAACTTAGATGTCGTTTAGTTGGAAGTTTTTTCCCTTGAAAATAGAAATTCCTAGGAAGTACAATATGAGTATAGTATTTGGTTGGAGAGAAATGAGAGAAGCATGGGAAATATAAATTCCAAAGACAATATAATTACCTATGGAACATGGTTTGGTGAGTAATTTCCAATAGTTGTCAACCAAACAATTTTGCCTAGTTCCTGGGGAATTAATAAGGGAGAAAATTTCCATAAAATTCAAATTCCTATAGGAAAATGAAAATAACTTCCCATGCGGACCAAACGAGGCCTTTGTTTTCTCACTTACACACTTGAAAGTTGAAACAGACTTCAAGGGAATATCTTAACCTTGGTCTTGGGAACTTTTGTTATACATTCTCTTTAACTAAAGACATATTTGATTGTAGCTTTGAATGTTTGAGAGAATACCCTATAAAAGAAAGGTATGAGCAATGTTGGAAAGCATTATAAATTACAAGTGTTCTTTTTACTCCAAGTAGTGAATGTTGTGGTACAAGTACAATCAAATTTAGGCAAGTTTCTTGTTCAGATTTGAATAATCCTACCTCCTTTTATTTTGGTTGTTTCACTTTTTTAACCTTAAGGCCACCAGTTTCTTTCCCCAGATCAATGGTGCATGATTTTGCTTCTAATAGCCTGGATTTTAAGGGTGGCTCAATATAGTTATTTCACTTTTTCATATGGTAATTTCTTTAGTGTTATCATTATTAAATCTTTTATCTCTTACTTGGGAAGTTACATGAGTCATATAATGATTCAGACTTTTCCTCCCTTACATTATGAGAGGATCATATATGTTATTTTAAATATACAATTATAAAGAATCACTCAAGTCTGATAACATAGTAATATAGACATTTAGCTCATATTTTGAAAGAGCAAGGAGCCAAGGAAAGTTATGAATGAATTCTTCATATATATGGAAAGAAGTTTCACAATTACTTAACTACAACAAGTTAGGCAAAATTTAAGAGTAGGATAACAACACACCTATCATCTCACCAAGAAAAGAAGACAGTGATAAACTCCCTCTATTCCAACTACAATATAAACATCTACACCAAGATGATAGAATTTTTTATAGTTATCTGCACGTCATACATATATTCAATTCTTTTGGTCTTTCTGCATCTTCAATACCTCTATCAACAAGTGCGTTAGGCATAACTAATAAAATTATTATGTCCAAGGGAAACTTTTATTGAATCTTGGATGACGATGCTCCAAGGAACCTGCAAGATCACCGGTAAAGATTTAATTACTTCCTCCGTTTTTTAATACATGCAACAAACCCTTGAGCACACTTCCCAAGACAAAATTTCAATAGTAGCAAGTAGTATGGATTTAGTGCATTTCATTAACTAAATGAGGAGAGAGAATGTGGGGTCTGCTTGTAGTAGATAGTATGGATTTAGTTTGTTGCAAGTATTCAGAAATTTCCAAAAATGGAAATTGTTGCATGTATTAAAAAACGGAGGAAGTACTTTTTTTTGAAAAGACAACAATGAGACCATATTGTGGACGCCCTTCTAATGAAGACTAAACCAAAAAAAGGCCTTAACAAATGAAAAGATGAGGATGTGTTTATTACTCCACAATACAATATTAAATGCAAGAACCAGAGCTGTAGTTTAGAAGTATACTAAGAAGATGTCTAAAAATTTATTAAGATACATCTATTGATATGCCAAACTAAACACCCAATTACCAAGGAATGTTCGTTCTCAATTCTCATCTCCTTGAAATTCCCACATTTTCCATCCAGATCTAAACCGTCTTTCCCTCCTACCTATTTGTGAAATGATCTTGCTCCAAGCCAGTATAAGGCTATATAAAATGTCAAATTCGTATTTGTATCTCTCATTAAGGAAAACAGTTGAAAATTTTAAAGTCCGGCAACAATGACCATTGCTACCCTTAAGCACAATGGCGTTCTTCACATTGGCTTCAAATTGGCAGTATTCTGGTCACCAGTTTCTAAACACACAATTGAACTACGCAGATGTAAGATAGAGTAAAGCTGTCAGAATAAGGTGATAGTTAGAGGAGGTTATAGACAATTTCTTAAACAATACTCTGAACTACAACTGCATCAGAGCCCCAAATCCCACAAAAATATGACCAGACACACGATACTGAAGGCAACGTGTAGTCTACAATTTTCTCGGACAGGATATATGCAAGGAAATTTCACGGTCCCTAGAGATTTATACACCTAGAGAGCAATCTAAGTTGTGGCTAATCATTATTATAAGAAAAGTAGAAAATTCATTCAAATAAGCAAATGGATACAACAAGGATCAATAGGTTCAAACTCATAATTAGATAACTTGCCTCTAGAGGTGGACCATGTGGGTTCTTATTTGCATCCAATTAAATGATATCAAGCCGCAAACTTCTGAACATCATGGAACTGTCGATATTCACTTTAGTTTGCCCCTACCCAACATATTTTCTTCAAGTTAGATTTCTATTTAAATGGCCAAATAATAATCAGAATAAAAAAAAATACTTTCAATTATTATATTAGCTTTCTTCAACATCTAAGAATCACCTATTTTGGCTTCCATACCAGCTTCGATGAACAAACAATAATCACAGTTTAAAAAAATCAATTATTTTATTAGATTCCTTCAGCATCTAAGAATCACGTATTTCAATTGGGGCAAAAAAAGTACGAATTAAATGATCTAACACAGGATCGCAGTTGTCCAAACAACATACATCAACCAAAATAGAGACTCAATCATGTATATCCCAGCTAATCAGCATCACTAATATATACTCGAGCTAATAAATTTTACGCAGCTATAAGGAACTCAAACTAACATTCAAGTAGAACGAAAGATAAGATGCACTATCAAGTATCAACTAAAAAAATGGAAGGATTCTTAATAAAAATATATTTGGAGATAGAAAGAGAAAGAAAAGAGAGATTTGAGTTTTTTCAAAACAATGAATTCAAGCTAACATCTGCACCTCCAATTAAGAAAAAAACTCCCAAGGAGATAATTTTAACACCGTAAAATTAAACATTCGGTTTAATAGGACGATGGACCAAGCGCTCCTCTCTTGACCTCTTTCTCAAGCTTAATTGTTTGAAATACCACTTTATATCCCCTAATGCCTTCTTCACCCTCTTTGTCTTCAAATTCTCTCGTTGTTTCCTAACTCCTTACCTCGAAACTAAGCTTTATTATTTAGATTCTCCTATCACTCAAGTAGTCATGTTCATTAAGACATGTCTAAACTCTAGCACCTAGTGAGTGAATCTCTTGTTCAATTTCTTTCCCAAGGTTTAGTTTCCTCTATATCTCCACAAACAACCCCCAACCCTCCAAATAAACCCCCCCAACACATTTTCCTTATATACACTATAATTTCACATTCAATTTTAAAAACTACAGAATCGGGCC
The DNA here is from genome assembly GCA_947645195.1 of Patellifolia procumbens. Classification (NCBI taxonomy): domain Eukaryota; kingdom Viridiplantae; phylum Streptophyta; class Magnoliopsida; order Caryophyllales; family Amaranthaceae; genus Patellifolia; species Patellifolia procumbens. Next base: position 11,384,492 of record CANSGD010000972.1, read on the forward strand.
ATTTTATCTAAAGATTAACATGGGCTTGCACTAAATTTTCCACTACCTACCTTCGTAATTATTATCCTTAACCTCAAGCTCATCATCCCCGAAAATGTCCTTCCACTTTTAAATCTCAATAAATTAGAAACTACATTCATTTCGAAGATTCAAAAAAATGCTCAAGAACATGATATAGTTATGTTTTATGTACATCAATTGCCATCAAGGACCTATATTCAAACTAACATCTTCTCCTTGTCTTGCAATAAACTCACTCTAACCTTTCTCCTCTCATCCAAGACCCCAAATGTATGGCCTATGGTGAACCTCATCTTCGTTGATTTATTTCTTGAAGTTCTAGTGTTGCCTTTATCCCCATCCTCATCTCTTCTTATCTCTCCACAAACGCTCACTTTAACTCCTACAACCTGTTTTACTTTTTCACTTAAAGCTATATAACCCTTAAAACATTTCTTTCTTTTTCAACTAAATACACCATACATTTTGTTTTGTTTTTGTCATCTTGGTTGTTGACTTTACTTTCTTTACAACAAAAAAATTAGAAGAAACCCTAATCAAACTAAATGTTACCTTTGTTAGCACGTAAAAGAGGTTGAAGAAAGAGAACAAAAGATCCCAAAAAGACCGAAAATAAAAGCAGCAGAAGCGGAACCAAAAATGTCACGGTTTGTTAAGGAAATTGGAAATAATAATGCAATTTAGATTTACTGAAAAAAAAAACCCAAAAAACTTTACAAAATTAAAAAACAAGATAGAGTTACCTATGTTGCCGAAGAAGCAGTTGCAAAACTATAACGAAAGATCCAAAAAAAACCCAAAAGAACAGAAGAATTGAAATCAAAATATTAGCCCTAACTCGTAGTCACTCAAACCATAATCTTCTAGTTACCAACTACAAATAGAAAGAAGAGAGGAAATAAATAAGAAAATTTTAATGAAAATAAACACAAATACGAAACACTAATATCAAATTTTTTAAAAAGGATTGTAAATTCCATTAAAATAAGAGATCTAGCCGGGAAAACGCGAAATTGAATCATTTGACTACATAATCATAAATAAAAGCATATGATGCATCAAAATCAAGGTAGTTACTAAAAATCGAAAAAAAGAAATAAAAAGGCTAAAAAAGACAATACGAATTATTTTTGTTGTTTGCAAATGACATTTTGAATTTAGTTTTTTAATGAGAGTTACCACATACCCCCCCCCACACACACACACACACACACACATTCACATCCCATTCCATTTATTTGCTGAAACTTTCCCAACTTACATAAGTCACAAGATCAACTCACTAATCACACCTACTTTTACTTGGTGAAAATAAACCCCATTGAAATAATCATCATTTGTTCCTCTAATCAAACATAACCCCATACGAATCTGTAAAAATCCATCCAAATTAAATCCCACACTTATTCCCCAAATCCCCCCATCTCTATAAACCCAAATATCACTTAACACCCTCAACCCAGAATAAAATGGATGTGAAAATTCCTCCTTTATTCTTACTCAAGATAATGCCTCTTCTCTCCTTTGTTTTCCATAATGTCTGAACACCCAAAAACCACCCCATCCATTCATCAAGCAAAATGGAAAGCAACAAATGGTATTTGTAATTTGTTCGTAGGCAGATTGGTATTTGATATGGGTGGTTCTCCATTATATAATTTTTCAACTTGCCCTTTCATTAATACTCAATTTGATTATCTTACATTTGGTAGACTGGATAGATTTAAGTATCTGGACAATTGTGCTCTTCCCAGGTATTTTTTTGTATATTTTTTACATCAAATTTTAAATTTTTAGAATTGTTTCTATATGAAATGTGAATAAATAGCAGCTTCCTTTAGTTTTAGTTGTTGTTTTGGTGTGATGGTGCAAATTCGGGCAGATTCAACGGGGTGGGGTTTTTTGACGAGAAATAGATGGATGACAATAATGTTTCTCAGGAACTCACTGAGTTTGAACTTTGAACCAATGGAGCTCAAAATCAAAATTTAAATGTTATTAAGAAACATTCTTAACATCAAATGCAGGCATTGATCACACAATTCCTTCCCCCACAACAGGAAAAAAGAACTAATTGTTCGACAACAAAGCCTAATTACACAAATCCAATTCGATGAAAGTCAAATGAAAAACCATAAGTGAAAAAACTAAAGCGATGAAATAGAAGTAGACCTGTATTTGGAAGAAGGTTGGAGATTAGCAACAGCAAGAACTTCGGTGGCATCAGCGTGATGCTGCTCGTTGTATAAAGTGCTACCTTACTCGCTTAGTCATTTTTAATGGACCAAGAATCAGCGGCATCTGCGGCGAAGGGCAGTGAATTACAGAGTTTACACACTCATAAACACTGTTCTTAAGAACAGTAAAGCCAAACTTGGCTTTTAAAGGGTTAGGGATTGGCAATCAGCGGGCGGCTTTATGCGGTGGTTGGTTTGAAGGGAGTTAGGACTTGTTCTCTTCGGTATAATTCAGCTAAATTGAACTGAATTGATTGGAGCTGAAGTGAACTAAACTAAACTAAACTGAACTGAACTAAATTGATTGGAGCTGAACTGAACTGAACTGAACTGATTTGAGCTGAACTGAACTGATTGGAACTGAATTGAATTGAACTGAATTAAATAAATATATAAATAATATTTTAACAATAATAATATGAATATTAAATAAAATTTATAATTAATAATAATGAAAAATAATAACAGTATTTTGGATATTTTTAAATGAATAATATTAATAATTATAATAATAATGAAAAATAATAATAGTAGTTTGGATATTTTTAAATGATAGTTATAAATAATTAATATTAATAATCATAATTTATAATAATAATAATAATAATAATGATGATTATAATGATAATTAATAAAAAATATTTTATAGTCTTTGTATTAATATATTAATAATTGATGATTATTATATAATAACAATAATATCTAAGAAGTAAATTAATATTACTATTTTAATAATAAGATTTAATAATATAATAATATTTAGTAATAAAATAATGACTGGGTCGGAACGTGCAAAATTGCATCATAAACCGTTTTGACGTGATTTGATTGATTTATGCTTTTGACCTAAACCATGTTCCTCCCTAATGATAATAGTAATAATAAGGAAAAATTGTCAGAAACCACCTTATAAAGTCACTTTTTTTGAGAAAACCACATAATAAACGTTTTATTATATTAAACCACCTATTAAGACACTTTTTTCTTAAAACACCACCACTTAACGGTCGATCTGTAACTCCGTTAACTCTAATTAGACTTCCCTCCAATTTTGCTTGTAATGTGAAAAGACGAAATTGCCCTTTTGCTTTGAAAATCAACTAACTATTCATTTACCCCTTTATACGTTCATCATTCAAGCTTCATACCTTTGAGAAATGAAAATTCACCACGCCAAACAAGAATCACCACTCCAAGTAAGCTTCAATTACTTTATCACATTAAACCTACAAGAACCCTAAATTGGAATTTCGTCCTTTTACCGATTAGTGAAGAATTGGAGTGGCATTTTGAAAAATCATGGCAAGAAAAGGGGGAAGATGTTGTTGATGAACAGAAAGATTCTACAAATCTGACAAGGATGTTGGGTATGTTAACAAGTATTAAATTTTCATTTTTTTCATTATATACTTTCCTTTTCTTTATGCTTTAAGTGTATAAAACTGGAACCCTAACTTGAAAATCGAAAATATCTATGTGTGTTTAGTAGTTGAATAATGTAGGAAGAGGTTGTGCAGATTTTTAGGATGATTTGAGACATCCTACAATTTGAGGAAAAAAAAAAGAGAAAGAGGAAGATTAATCCAAAAACAACATAAACCCTAATTTTACTTGTGCGAAATTTAAACAAACGAAGAGCAATTAACTTCGATTGGATGAATGAAATGCAGATGTGAAACCTTAATTTCAGTGCTATGAACCCTAATTAAAGGATTGAAGGTAAAACCCAAGAATTTGAGTGAATTTAAAATGTGAGTGATTAGGTGCAATAAAAGGGGGAAAAATTGGTAGGAAATCTGGATTGAAATAGGAGGGAAAAACATAAAATTGCAAGCAAAATTGGAGGGAAGTCTAGTTAGAGTTAACGGAGTTACAGATCGACCGTTAAGTGGTGGTGTTTTACAAAAAAGTGTCTTAATAGGTGGTTTAATATAATAAAACATTTATTAGGTGGTTTTCTCAAAAAAAGTGACTTTATAAGGTGGTTTCTGACAATTTTTCCTAATAATAATGAGTAAAGCTATAATAAACAAAATAATATATAGATATAATAATAATAATACTTAATAATAATGATAAATAATAATAATAATAAGAGTAATTAGTAGAATAAATTATAAAAGATTGGAGCTGAACTCAACTGAACTGAACTGAACTGAACTGATTGGAGCTGAACTGAACTGATTAGAGCTGAACTCAACTTAACTGAATTCAACTGAAAATAAGCTGTGGAGAACAGACCCTTAGTTTTAAAAATTAACTTGTTAATTATGACTTTATGTGTAGTTGTGACTCCATTTAAGACATGTAATGATGTAAATTGAAATATATTTAAAATTTTATGAGTTATATTTTGTTAATAATTTCGATATAAATTTTAACTATGGTCACGTGAACCTATAAACTTGAAATTTAAAAGGATCCATTAAAACCCTAAACCAATTAGACTCAAAGGATATGGGTATGAGTCTTAAAATTTCAATCCCAACAAATTTAGATCGGATCTGGTTTTGGAAGAAATTAATGGATTTGGGTGTGAAACTGGTTAAACCCGTCCAAGACCCAACCCATTCTCATCCCTACTTGTAGGTTGTAATATTAACATATAATACCACTATTTATCATCTTCATTACCTCCTTTTATTCTTTACACATTAGAAAAAATAATCAACTAAAATGTTATTAGATTTATCTTGGTATTTAGGTTACAAGCATCAACTTTTATAATTTTATGTGTAAAAATTTACAGACATTAGAGTATCTACAATTGCAAATGACTAGCTGGTGCATTGTGCAAAACTCAAACAACTGACTTACCATTAAACATCATAACTCTAGTGAGCTAGGTATCTAGAATAAGCTATTAGCTTGAAACAATAATTTATTCTTTGTGCATTAAGTAAAAGAAATATGATTAGATATTTTAGCCCAAATTATTAAAAGAAACTCTAATTTTTACGTAAAATTAGACTCACCTAAGCCCATATATTCTATTAACAAGCCCGTTTCATCTCTCTCTAACTCAAAAACTATACATTTTGCTTTTGATATTAGGCTTACGCAATTGCCTAATCTATATATATATTAAAAAGCGTAAGCATAGGTTGCAATCCGCCACGTGTCATTCTCCCTTATTTTCAAGGATATTCTCATAAAAAAGTGCAAATTATCCATTAGAAGTTTCGAAGCCATGACCTCGAGTATGAAATATAAATGCTCTAACCATTGTGCCACTATATTATTGTTGCTTTTTTTATCAATACTTATAATGATATTAAATGTTTTAAATGAAAAACAATTAGAAAATTTTAATTGTTTCTATGAATAAAATTACTAAGTTATAACTTTTTACTAACATCATTCTACACCAAATTTTAATTGTTAATTACTAAAATATAATTTATATAAACCCCAAAGCATCGCTTGGGCATAAATACCAGTTTGAATTTAAAAGTAAGCGATCTCTTAGATGACTACTCCATACATATATTCTAGCTCACATTGAATAAGTTATAGCTCTAAAACAAAACAATATAGCTGTAAAAAATAACAATAAACAATTTAGCTAAACCATTATAAATGCTCTTAGCGTTTCGAGTTGTGCATTTACAAACATGCCAGGGGCATGCCTTTGATAAAAAAAAGAGAGAAAGTATACAAGACACATTAGCAGAGGATCCAAAGCAATAATTAAATTGTCAGGGTCCAAGGAGAGGTCACAGGGGTAACAATGTAGATCCCAAGTTTAACTCTCTATTCCATACACACAGCAACCATGTCACAGATGTTAGATACAACCATGGTTAAAATCATACTAGTAGTATTAAGGAACCAACAACCGGCCACCAGTTGCAATAATATAATCTCTACTATAATCTAAATATACAATCTTGTTTCGAGATCTCCGCAGTCTACACTACAACAGATCACGGGTGAATCAAAGTCAGTTCGGCACCCAATACCAACTTCATCGCTGTCGATTCTTCAATGTCTGCAAACAAACATATGCAAGATCATTAAGAATAAACCTCATGCTACCCCATTGGCACAAAGGAGTATCACGAAAGGTTCACCTACCTCTTCAATGTTCTTTGAAAGATCTCCTAATTGCTCCGCAATGTCTGATTTTTTCTCTTGAGCTGTAGTTGCACCAATCAAGTATCAGTTTCTGAGTCATGATTCAAACACACATGACAAGAAAGAGCGAAAAAGAAGTGTCTTGGTATATTACCAAATTTAGAGAGATTTTCCATCTTTTGGTTGGTCCTGACAGCAAACCTTTGGAAGGCACGACTGGAAAAACCAGTTCACCCAATTAAATTAAATCCTAAAATATGCCTTTTGCATACATATGAATATATGATAAAGACAAAGCACTTCATCCAATCAAAAATACAAGTATGCTACATAAACAAACATGATTTGGAGCACCGCGTTATTTAGAAACAACCATAGCATACGCAGAAATTTCGAAAAAGCTTCAATGAGCTGCAGTAAATGGGGTTTATTTTACATTGCAGCTGGATATTTAAAAGAAGCTACTTTCGTTCACTTTAGCTTCAACAGAACGAACCCATTCAGGAACAGAAAGATCCAGATGGTCAGAGAAAGAAGCATGTATACATACAGCCATTCTATTCCAAAAAAGAGCCAGATCCCCTAAAATAGATAGCAAAGAAAATATGGAAGCACATACAGATTTGTTGTTCAAATAAAAAAAAAAGGACAAAAACAACCTAGTCTTTAGTAACATATGCAATAAAAAGAACTTACATAACAACGATTAAAACTTTCAAAGGCATGGAAGAAATAAGTCAACCTATTGTTTCAACTTATAAGAAAAAATAAGCACGAACAGCAAATCAAAGAATTTTCCGTTTATCATGGAATTAGGCACATACTGCGAAACTAAACATCAAAAGAAAATCTAAATGCATCATATAAGTATGTTTTCTACTGAATACAGAAGATTAGAGAAGTGATGCGCTGGTAAGTACAGCATTGTGCAAGCAAACATTAATCTTCAGCAATACAGCCTACTGCTCAAAGTTACTGCTTTTCTGGTATAATATACTCAAAATTTTCACGCTACAGCACACCAGTTATGCAATGCAGAATAGCAATATTGAAAGTCTTGAGACCTCTTTTGCTTCAACGAAAGCCCATACAGAAACAGAATAATCTATCAGGCCAACCAGTTAGAAGCTTAGTTAAGCTATGTAGGATAAAGATAAAACGTTTTTGAATTAACATAAATATTGTACACACCCACCAGGAAAAAAATAACATCAACAGATGATCTATATTCACCAAATGAGCAAGTTTTCCATTGCAATTTATAAAAAATAATAAGAGATACAATGTCAGGTACAGTTTGCTCAGGCAAACATCACATGGTACAATATACTCAAAAAATTCAAGCTACAGCACACCATTAATGGAGACTAGCAAAGATGAAAGTCTTGAGACATCTTTTGCTTCAACGAAAGCCCAAACAGAAACCGGAAATAGTCTATTGGGCCAACCAGTTAGAAGCTTAGCTAAAGTACAATAAGAAAAGATAAACCATTTTCATCATGAAATTATATACACATACTGAGAAATTATAACATCAAGAGAAAATCTAAATGCAGCAGATGAGCATGTACTCTACTTAAGACACAAAAGTATAAAAGAGATCATCAATAGGACCGCTTACTCGAGCAAACATATATCGTCAGGAAATTCATTTTTTTCTCAAAAAAAGGTACAATATACTCAAAATTTTCACGCTACAGCACGCCAATTATATTACAGTGCTAAATAGCAAAGATCAAAGTCTTGAGATAGTTTTTGCTTCAACGAAAGCCCATACAGAAATCGAAACATTCTATCGGGCCAACCAGTTAGAAGCTCAGCTACACTACGATAGAACAAAGACACAATCGACATTCCCAAACCAGCGGAAAATCAGCAAACCACTTCTAAGATAAAATGTTAACAAACTACCGCGACATAAGAAACATCGCTTCGACAAAGGCCGAAACCAGAAACTACAACATTCCGAATGCTAACCTAGAAGCTCCTAACCGAATCTAAACAAGTTAACTTCATCACTCATCAGCACAAGTTCATGATATTCACAAACATGAATGCAACACCAATCAAATTCGCCTAATAATAAACAAAATCTTTATAACAGGTCGGAAAGCATTTCGCTTCGAGAACAGCTGTTCATGAAGAAATCAGCATTCTAGCTGAATAAAAGCGCAGTCCATCACAATCAACTTCTCAATTCATAAACATATTTATTTAACGTAGTGATTTGATGCGAATCTAACATAAAAATGCAAGATTCATTTATTAAAAGCGATTAACAGAGAAATATTAGCTTTTAGCTACCTATTAGCTAAACCGCTGACAACGAGTTCATTGACGACATAAGACATCACTTTGTGCATGAAATTTCCTCCCGCCATTGATGCTGCTGTAAACTTAACAATAAGAAAGAAAAAAATTGCGATCGAAAATAATTAGGGTTTTCGCATACCATGAAATTGAAAAAATCGATCTGATTTACGGAATTAGGGGAAATAATATACTAAAAAGAGGCATATAGAACTATAGATCTTACCTCAGAAGTACAAATCGGAAACCCTAAATCAAATCAGGGAAGTGTAAGCAAGAAGCCAGGAACAAGGTTGTTGATATATAGATGAAGGCGGTGGTTTTTATATATGGTATTGGTTAGGGATGGGCATGGACCTAAGATCCGACCCGGACCCGGACCCGCTGGATACTGACTCCTTTTTTAGGGCCTTGGTCTAAGTTTTTTTTTACACTTGCCGAGTTAGTTGCTGGGTCCGGGTCGGATATATTCAGACTTAAATTAATCCAAGACGCGCCACATAGACTTGTGTATTTTTAATTTTTATCAATGTTGTTAAGATCAGGGTTCTATTTCGAATCGGATTAGCAAGCCGGATCGGAAGATCTGGGTAAGAGAGTGATAACGTGGAAAAAGAGTTCTGTCAAAATTTCAAAGGCACTAATGATGGTTTTTTACGTTTGTAGATGAAGATAGTAGTTTGGCCTCTCTAAGACTAAGTACTAACATCTAACCGAAATTTGATAGGAGAAACAACCATTTAGGAGAATATTTTGTAATAGGATCATATCGTAGGAGTGTAGGATCTTAGAATCTTATTACGATTATACTATGTGAATTTTGTAGTTGAGAGGGACTGAAATATTCTACAAAACTAAGATTCTAAGTAGGATCGATACAAGTGTATTCATTTAGGATCGTAAAACTGTAAGGTTGTAAATTAGAATCTTAATTTAAATGATAATGATATATATATATATGAAAATTTACATTTACTAACTTAATGCTCATTAATTTTCAACATTTTGTTGTTGCTTATTGCAAATTTCATTTCTCAGAAAAAATTATTGTTTGCATGTTCATATTTTTAAAACCTTTAGCTTTAAGCTAAAAACTTGCTTTTTTAACTAAAGATCTTACATGATTTATCCATATACTTACGGTTTATCTGCCTAACACGTAACAAAGTTTTTTGTTATTATAAAGTGATTATGTCTAATTAGTTCCAATCAGAACTAAATAAGTCCAATAGGTTCTATTTAGATCTTATTTATAATATCAGTAATTAATAATTACTCCATTCGTCCCACAAAGCTTTATACACTTGATCGGGCATATAGTTTTAGATGATAAGTTGTTGTTTGGTTATTAATTGTATAAAGGTGGATTTGATAGGAGTTAGTGAACTATTATTTTATTTGGATGTGAGAGAGTAGTGGGTCATAGTGCAAAGTCAAAAGAATAAAATACTGGTGGGTCATGTCCAAAAATATAAATGTATAAAAATTTTCTGGAACGGGATGAAAAAGAAAAGTCTACAGAAATTTATGAGATAGAGAGTACTAAATATTAGTTAATATATAATTATTAATAATTACTACACTCCCTACTTTATTGTCATTCATACTTGGAATCGTAGGAAAAACCAAACAAAATTCTGTCGAAGGGCAATTTCATTAACTTTATAATCTACAATTTATTATTACACCTTATTTTATCTAAGTGAAACTTTTTAGATATAATTAAAACTTGATAGGAATTTATTGGCCCTTATATGAACTTAGCTAGACTTCTTTAAACTTATCACATCTTATTGGACTTGATTCATTCTTTAAATATATATTTTTTAAATCGAACACATCCTTAAAATAGAAAAAGTTTTTTTTTATGTAAAAGCTTATGAATACAATAATTTTGACCATAACTGATAGAAAATCAACTTTTCTCGTAACTGGTGGATCGAGCACTAGTGAAATGTAAATATTAACTAGTATTAGTACACGGCGATGCACGGGATTTTTAGTTAGGGATGACTAATGTAATTTAGCGTGCTAAATATCAACAAAAAAGAAAAATAATAAGTCATCATTACTTTACCCGTTAGACAACTTAAACCTTGGTTTTCATTGATATATCACCATTATTTTTGATAGAAACATCAATAATAGTATGGTGGCATAGTGGTTGGAGCTCTTAGTTTCATACGTGAGGTTGGGGGTTCGAATCTTTACATTAGACAATTTTTTTAATACGAGAATGATGTTGGATAAAATGCTATTAAAAGCGGAATAGTGCCACATGACTGATATTAAACCTTGATTACGCTTTTTTAATATATATAGATATAGATTAGTATATTATTATGAACTTGTTTGGTTGCCCCTAATGATGCTCGGGGTTTTCTTTTTTTTTTAATTGAGTTAGAATATTATTTTTTATAAATTTTAATTTTTTTTTATATTAAAATTTTGATGGAATAATTTAAGAATCAAATAAACAAATTTAAAGGAACATGAAATGAGGTCTCTTTAATTTTTCCCAGAACTTAATCAAGGTAAAAGTTATTCTTAATTACAAGATGACAATAAAAAGAGATGTGGCTTGGTGGTAGAGCATATGACATTACAACTAATAGGTCGTGTGTTCAAAACTCATTAGTTGCATTTTGTGTATTGTAAATTATCACGTACAAATTACTCTGACATGAAGTGATACATGGCAGATTACAACCCTTGCTTACACGTTTTAATATATTTATAGATCATATCATGAGATCGTCCCTTTTATGTACCCAAAACTAAGACACTACTTAGAGTTAAGAAGATGCCTTTGGCCTTTCTTTTAAGAAAATATTTGGTACAAATAAATAAATAAGAGATAAAGAAATTGCTATTTATAATTGGGGTTGAATTACATGTAACCATATTCTTTTGCTTTTGAGGTTACACCATTTTACAAGTGGGAAAGGAAAATTTGATTCCAAGTATCGGGAACACCGGGTAAACACCAATGTATGCAATCAGCATGATGTAAAGGGTCAGCTTTTTGCTCATCGGTAAGCAATTTACCTCCTGTTTCTGTATATATTTTAGTATGTGCATCAACTCTATATTCAGAAAGTTGTGTAACATTAAGAATTGTTATAGGGACCTTCATCTTCCCTACCACATCTACCACCACCTTCAATATTCGTTTATCGGACCCAGATCCCCAATGGCCTCGTTTCTTCACTGGTTTTGTTTCATTGAAGCATTTGATGCCATCTTTGTTATTCCATTCTACAGGCCTGCAATACAATGCAAACTTATATAAAATGCAACTTGGTTTTTTTTACAAAAGCTCATTAATTTAGTCAAGCATTTCCAAGGTATAAGTTGTGTGTTTAGTATTAATAAAAGCCTTGTTCTTTTGTACTAAATCGAACTAAAATTATTGTTACTGAAATTGTGAGAGAAAACTAGCACAAAATAATTGAATCAATTTCACTGAACTAAATTAAAAGAATATCCATTAATTGACTTGAAAAGGGCCAAAAGTGATAATGCTATCATAAAATTGCTATTCTCATATTAGGTAACATCCGAGTCATGCTTCATTTTTATATACAACTGATACAAGGCAAATCATTTATTAATGTGTTTAAGAGGAAAAAGCCTACTTTTGTGCCTTCTAGTTTAGTACTGGAGTAGTATCTTTGAATTTTACTTTCATTATTACAATTAATATTGTAAGTTAAGAGTATATTATCTAGACAATCATTTAATAAATAAAATTATTGTCTTGTGAAAGCAAATAGTAATAGAAAAATTGACTATTTTCTTGACTTTTATGTGCTAGTTATTCATGGAAGAAAAGTCCTTTAATTCAAGATTAGAATTCGTTTAATTTATTCAAAGTAGGAAATGCAATAAAGTAACTATCTGTAAAACAAGAACCAATTTCACTACTACCTCCGTATTGCAAAAATTGCAACGATTTGACACTTTCTACTCACACTTTATGTCAAATCGTTGCAATCTTTATGATAAGGAGGAAGTAGTTCTTTTTTAATGGGTCTAAAATTAGACTCGTTATATCTACATACGTATATCATATCTGAACTTATATTTTCTGATAACAATATAAATTCGGAGCACAAGTATTTGATTCGAATATCTGTATTCTTTACTACCCTATTACACTTACACCGACCTTACTAGATTAGCAAGAACTCAAGTGTGAATATAAGCTGTAGCACACTAAGCTAAGAGCTCTTGGGTGAAATAAGATTTATGTTGAGAGGAAGAGACAAAAGAGAGAAGATCAAACCTCATATGAGTGGGAGACATTGTTGTAAAGAACACCCTTGTTTTATTAGGATCAATGGTTGAATCAACCCAATTAGCCCATGTTTTTAAGCCAATTCTGTAAGCTACTGGTGCATCCAAAGCTTCATACCCTTCTTCTCCATTTGCAAATGAGCCCCACCTGTTCAATTAATCAAACCACAAATTAAATATTTCAGAGCCCGTTTGATATCACTGTCAATTTTATATTTTTGGTTTTATGAATTTAGGATCATGGAGTATGATATAAGTTGTATAACAAATTTAAAATTGGTTATACAAATACTTATCACAATTATATTGAAAATAAGAGACGATATGAAGATGACTCAAGTTTGTAGCTAATTAAAAATAAAAGTCAAATATTAATATCGATAAAAGAAAAAAGAAACAATGGTTTACATAAATTGTAAGTACACTACAAATATTAAGAACTTACAATGAATTAATCTTCAAGCCACTCATCCACCAAACATAGGTGTTAAAGACAAGGAAATCAACATCTAACCAATGTTTGGCATGCTTGGCAATTGAATCGACCTTCAATATTCTCTTCCTTGGATCTCCTATTATGTGAAGATCCGAATTCGATTCTACTAGAAATGGGGCCCAGTAGAATTCAATTGTTGCATTATACTCCTGTTGAATCAAATATATACACATGTCTTCAAATTAATTGCTAACAATTTAATTGCACCAAAAATATAAAGAATGTATGAAGAAATTATAGAAAGAGAATAAAATTATAGTACATTTGTTTTGGACCGATACAACGATTCTTTTGGATTGCCCTCTTCTAACTTTGAAAGCCCAATTTTACAAGTCCATTGGGTTGAGAGTAATATATTCACGGTTCGTTCTTTTCAACTTATTTTCAATTCTTATAAGTTTAGATAAGGTCTAATAAAGTTCATCATTAAATCTAATAAAGTCGAATAAGGTTTTATGTAATAAGGACTAATAAGGTCTAATATTGACTAATAATAAGGTCTAATAAGTTTAGATAAGCAAACATAAGTTGAAAAGAACGGACCAGTGGGTGATAAGGAAGAAAAGGAAGAAAGTGAAGGTGAATGAATTAGGAGTACTAGTCTACTAGGTGAGATGATGTAGACAACAAAGGAAACTGAGATGGAATAGGAACTATTTATCCTCATTTGAAGGATACTACATCTGGTGATAGACTAGTGAGTATTAGTACTCCCAAGACAAGGGTAATAATCCCCCCTTTTGCATAATCAATACACAAATGATTGAACTCAAGGCAAAGCTTTCAAATTATGGGTGTGCTACCACCGAGCCACACCTCATCTTCAAATGAAAGAGAATTATAAGTACTTTTTTCTACATATGTATATTCCAATTACGTGATAGCTCCCACAATTTTCTTTGGGTAGGTAAGAAGAATTTGTCCTATCGGTCTGCAATCCCAAATAGGGCCACCCAGTTTGGATAAGCATGCCAGTTACTTGAAAATAGGGGGGGAGAATAAGGGAAATCCATACTTTCATAGTTCCCCTACTTAGAATTGAACCCCCAACCTCGAGGTTGGAATGATCCTTTTCTTTCCACTAGACCAAGCATTGCTTGGTGATAGATCCCACAGATTAAACAACAAAAATTACATAACATGCTAAGTATAAATTAGTAAATGCTCCTATTACTCTATTGGAAATCAAGGGTGTGCGATTTTTTTACCTTATCTTTGCTAAACTTATATGAATCTTATCTAAACTGAACTTATTAGACCTTATCAAAACTTATTTGAACGTATCAGAACTTATTAAATGTCATTTATAAGGTGTTAAAATTTATTGAAACTTTTTAAAATTTAAACTTAACAATTAGAACTTATGCGAACTTGTCTAAAAATAAGTTTTTAAGATGAATAGAACGCTCCCTAATACTCACGAGTCATACAAAAAGAGATTAATGCTTTGGATAGGGCGATTCCATCATAATTCATAGAGTAAAGGTGAAGCATATTAGATGCACCAAACACTTGTAAATTATAGATGAAGCATTCGATCGCATAGATCATAATAATATCCAAAAAGGAACTAGCCAGCTAGTATGTAACATCAAATTTTCCTCAAATAATTATATTTTTAGCTATTTTAAAAAGTTATGAAACTTCCATAAGTTTATGCATACATACATGAGAATTACTATCAATTAGGCCTATAACTTGCCTTGGCTTTGAAGATTGAATGAACACGTCCACGTTTCATTGACTTTTGGCCATTAGGTATTATGGAGTCCACTAGGCAAACAAAAGATTGCCATTGTCCTCTTTGTAATGAATCCCCAACAAATAATAATCTCTTCCCTTTTAGCTTTGTTAGTGCTCTGTTTGGATCAAATCTGTAAAGAGTAAAATTAAAGTGCAGCAAGTTTATTAAGGTTAATTATATTCCATTAAATTAACACTACATGCGTCTATACTCTATACAAGCTAATCCTTTAACTATAAATCAAATATATATTTACTAACACCCCTATTATCCTTGAATAATCATTTTTTATTTGATTCGCTTTAAGATAATATGATCATTGATAGAGGTCTTATACGATGAAGATAAATTTCTCCCCTTTGAATTGGAAAGTGAAAATTAGAAGAG
This sequence comes from Patellifolia procumbens, assembly GCA_947645195.1. Taxonomy (NCBI): domain Eukaryota; kingdom Viridiplantae; phylum Streptophyta; class Magnoliopsida; order Caryophyllales; family Amaranthaceae; genus Patellifolia; species Patellifolia procumbens. Next base: position 11,400,063 of record CANSGD010000972.1, read on the forward strand.
GTTTAAAATCCAAAAACAACGCTTTTTACACTATAAAAAGAAAAATTAGTCAACACCATTAGACATTAGTAGATTGACATGCAAAGTTGACACTTTTATCCCTTTCTCCCCACTTCTAAGGGCGTGACATGCAAAGTTGGATTGTTTTACATAAAAAGTTGTTGGTCTAGTATAGAATAATCATTCAACAAAAATTGTTGTAAATTGACTTGCTAGCTAACGCTTTATCCGACTGTATCAACTTATATGAACTTAATTTCCCTCTAACTTGAAGTATTATATTAAGTAAAGGATCTAATACAAATCGTTTTTGTAAGAAATCCTGAACAGTTTTCTTTGACAACATCTTAATTTTGGATGGAGTAAAGAAGAGGAATGAAACAATTTCCGATAGTATCATAATAATATACCTCGGCAAAAAGCATTCATCAGGCTGCCATTGCCAAAAGCGATAATCCGAATCAGGACGTCCATTTTTCACACAAGAAACTTGTCTGTCTAAATATGGGCAACTTCGATCAGAGTAAAGAGGCTTAATAGAGCGATTAAACACCCATTTTCCTTCACTTATGTCACATATGTCTGCATCATACTCCAATTTCTCTTCCTCTTCCATCCCTTCTATTTCTGCCTCTCTACCATCTATTTTCAACAAACAATGACAGAATCATTGAAACAAACAAGTTATAGCAAATAAAATTATTAGCGTATAACTTTTTTTGAAGGTAAAGAGAACCCACCATTAACTAAGGAAAATATATTATGAAGTTTTTTATTATTGCATGAAATATACAAGGTAAAATAGTACTAGAATACTCTTGAAGAAAAAGGGAAAGAGCTTTCCTTCAAATAAGTATTCGACTTTAAGTCAAACACACATGTTACGAGTAAGTTCTTGATCTGGTATTTGCGGGTCAGGCAATTGAGAGTGGGGAAAGGGAAAATCCCCACCCCAAATACTACTAGTGGGATTTAATCCCATGACTTTGAAGTCATGATGCTAAATCATTAACCACTAGGTCAAACCTTGCTTGGTACGAATAATCGAGTTATCTGCATGTGAAAAGTTATACATTACACCCAGGTTTCGGAACTCGGGAGTATCCATAGTCTTGCCACATGCGACGTGTAAGGGACATGAAATGAGCCCTTCCATGCGACATTTAAGAGCACCGTACCATTCTAGAGACTCCTGAGTGCATGAAATAATTTGCATTAACATATTATAGGACGATATCACAAATAATTCTTCTTACCTGTTGAGAGGCCTCTTCTAGCGCAAGTGCTGAACCTTATGATAGAGGTTGAAGAAAGGAAGCTGATTCTCTCATTGTACAAGAGAACAACAAATGCAAGAGCACATACCACACCAGCAAGCATAGGAAGAGGTAATTTTCCTGATCTATATACTTTCACCATTGTGATCATCATTAATAATGTAGTAGTAATATTAGTAATAAGCTAATTATGTGTCAATATTAACTTATTGAAGGGAGAAATAGAAAGAAGATCTAGCAATAGCATAGCTAGGGAAGAAGAACCAAGAGTGGGAGTTGGGGTTTTAGTTGTGTTTTAAGTTGTTGAAATTATTAAAGTATTACATTAAATGATGATGACTATTGTTTGTTGCAATTTTTTATAGGTCGTTGAGTAAATGTAAAGCTAAAGGAACATATGGTTGGGGAAGGTTTTTGACCCCTCTTCTTATGAAGTTTTTATTTTATTTTTGAGTTGGGTGTTTCACGTTTGCTTCATGTAGAGAGGAGAAAAATAAGATAGTGTTGGGTTTTAATTGTGGCCCAATTTTCATATGACTTAATATTGATTTTTTTATTCAAAAGAAGGGCAAGCTCCGAAAAGAAAAAAAATAAAAATAAATAGCAACTAGATGTGGCAAGGCTACTCCTACAATATCATCAACTAAAATCTTCTGTAGTTCGGTGAGTGCAATAGGAATACTTCCTCTGTTTTTTTAATGGCTACACTTCTTTTTTCACGCTTTTCAAGGAAGCGATTTAAGGGTGTAAACAATTGAATTTTTCGATGAAATTTTAACACAAACAAGGTTGAGACTCTATAGTACCTGTGTTAAAATTTCATCAAAAAATTTAATCGTTTACACCCTTAAATCGCTTTCTTGAAAAGCGTGAAAAAAAAGAAGTGTAGTCATTAAAAAAACAGGGGAAGTAATAGTAATCTTGTTATGAGCAACTCCTTGGTTGGCCAACCAATCAGCTGCACGATTGACTTGTACATAACAGTGAGTGATCACCACTTCCAGTGCGACCTTGATCAGATTTCGACACTAGTGTATCATGTGGTGGCATTCACCACCTTGATAATCCTCATCCTTTAGAGTTGACCATCTTCAAGAAGTTGCACACATCCTATGGCTTCTCATTATTACTATCAAAAACCGCCCCATTTGCCACTTCCAAATCCACCAGCTTGTTATAGAAAATAAGCTCGGCCATGAAGGTGGGAAGGTGTCACCGGTAACTCGAAAGTTTTTGTTCAACCAATCCCACATATTAGAACCAGATTTTTTTGCCTCAAAGCAATCCCAAAAGAGGTGGATGCTAGTTTCCTAGCTCGCTTGCTCCGCAAAGAGGGCATCGTGGATCATCACTGATATTTCTTTGCATCCGATTGACATTCTTGAGAATTCTATCATCATGTAGGAGCCACAAGAAAAATCGAATGCAGTGCTGAATAAATTACTATAAGGCTCCGTTTGTTTTGACAGAAAACAATTTTCATGGAAAAGCTTTTTTCAAGGAAAATGATTATCTGGAAAATATAATTGTAAAATATATTATCCTTTGTTTGTTTAATGATGGAAAACCTAAGGGGGAAAGGAAATGGAAGTAAAAAGGAGTGGAAGAAGTGGATAAGGAGAAGTAAGGAGGATGATGGAAAATGTGGCATACCTTATTTAGGAAAGGAAAATGATTGTCTATTTTAAAAGAGAAATTTTCCAACTTGAGAAAATGGTTTTCCTCCCCTTACCAAAACAAACGAAGGAAAATGAAAAGATGGTGGAAGATCGTTTTCCGGAAAGATGTTTTCCTCCAAAACAAACAGAGCCTAAGTTGCCTCAATGATTTGCATATTACACACAAATTGCAATTAGTAAAACACAATGTAGAGAAGTAGATGTTCATCACCTCCATAAAGAACTATATGATAACTAGTCCTTCAAACAATTAGTTTCTTGATATATCTAATAACTTGTGAAATCAACTTCACAATGGATCGTACGACATAGTTGAGCTTTGCATCTTCTCAAAACAAAACACTACTACCTAATAATTTTTTTTATTGGTAGTACAATGATTATACCACGAACATTAACTACGACAAAGAAATTTCAAGTCAAGAGTAAATTGTCACCACCTTAGACTTGTAAACATATTAGCATAACCAATTTGTGAGTACATTTTCAATATCTCACAACAATAATATGTTAAAGTCACAACATATTTATGCTGCCCGGTTAACAAGATAGTCAAACTTACCTAAAACGTTTTCTACAAAACAAAATTGATATTAGGTGTACTCTTACCAATTCATTTAGCATACCACCAAAATCACATTCATGCTAATCACGAGCTTCCATCCTGGATTTAGAAATAAAGACTTCAATCTCATGTAAGCATCACAAAGTGTAAATCAATTACATATAGGCTATGAACCTTATCAAAGCCAGTTGATAAAGAACACACACTTACGTTAGTTTCAAATGTTATAAAGCCAGGAACATAGAGTAGATTTAGGAAAGTTCTCATACATCTACTTAGGTGTCTATCATGACTTTATAAAGGCTTCACAGTGTACCATGTTAGGCAACACATCTTATAGAATATGCTCCACAAACACTTTCCCTTCAAAGCCGCCACTACTGAATACAACCCAATCATCCAATTGATGCACAATTAAATATAAAAGGATGGTAATCCAGACAACCAATTAAAAGGCAAACTGAGACTCAACCGGGTAATTTCGCAATAGTTTAACACCAATTTAGGAATTCTATAGACAAAAGTCTTGCCGTTAGCCTCTCTTGTGCCACCAACTTTTCTCTTCCTGTGATAAATAAATCTTATAGATGAGACTCTAATATATATGGTTAGAAAAGACTCACATAAGTGTGAAAGGTCAAATAGGCTACGATCATCAAATTGCTTTCCTCCAGAAACTAGTACCAGTAAAAAGTCAAGATTCCTTCACAAAATACGAGATTCTACATCACCTATTGAAGATATCCCCATGACCTCATCTAGTCCAACACCACTTTTCTTATTATAAAAAACATTGGACTCCACTAGTTCAAAACCTGGATTTTGCTACTCCTTAGTTTACTTGCTCATCAAGGTTACCAGGATTACCCACAACACAGACGAAGATGAAGCAACTACGTAAAACAAGACCATAAACAACATACCATAATACAGAAACACGTTGAAGACAAAGAGCTTCAACAAGATTCACAACGCTTAGCATTCAAGGAAAATTAAATAAGATAGACAACATGTTCATTAGCCACGACATCATGTCCTCAAATCAATTTCGGGATTCAATAGGAAAGGATCCATCTCGGTTAGATACCCCTGCACTTCAAGCGTTTTGGGATATATTTATAGCCCTTTAGCCAAATCAAAGGAGTCTAACTCACTTCTCACTGAGCTATACAACAAGAACATATACAACATAAATGATTGTTGCCCCAGCCCCCCACGTAAGTGGAAAAAATAACTTTCTTCTAACTTTAATTTGTTAGAACATACTCACTTAGTCAACGATCATCTCAAACCTTACACTTTTTCTCATAAGCATGGAAATATGGATGGTCCTGTTAGACCTCCAACGATGAATAAGTGTGCAACACAGGCAATAATAAACACACTCCAAGTTTAGAAAATAGGAAAAGAACTCAAGAATTAACTAATAATTCAACTTCCCCCTTAGGCTCAAAACAATCGTATTTTTCAAACTTGCCTCTCACTCCATGCTCCATAAGTCTAATTTGCACTAGACTAGGAAGGAATGTCTTCAACTCAAGACATTGCTAATAATAAGATAAACTAAATCCTATCAACCTAAATATTTAGCGATGGATCCAACACAATCAGCAGTTCAAATAACACATACTTATTGTAGACAATAAAAGTCCATGCAGACAACACCAAGTAAACTTTTACAAAAGTTTACCTCCTTAAGTCATTCCCAATGAGAGAGCCTCACTAATTGACCAATTAGCCTCAAACACTGACTTGACACCTCTTATTGCACACGCAAGCAACACAGCGAGACAACACTGGCCAATAACTCATTAATAAATCAAGGAAAATTCTTAACCATGACCACTAGATTAATCCCCTACATAGGTCAAGTACACAAGTGTAAAAGAGAATATAGAGAATATCATGTTAAACTAAATATTCCCAAAAAAGGTTAATAAGAGATTTCCTTTTATCGAAGATCTTCACATTGACAAGATAAATCAACTATAGTTTAACTCAATTGGGTTCATTTACCCAAAATCACAAAAAGGCTCAATTGTTAGAACCAAAAGTAACCTCATATCTCCCATCATTTCCCTTTGCACCTTCCATTGACAACGACCGGGAAATCCCATTAAGCCATACTCCTTCAATTTCACATAAATGGTTATACTTCTTGTCTTCATGCATGGCAATGCAAAACTTTGAGCGTTAATATCTCTAAAAAAGTGGATATCAATTAAATACATATCGAGACGAATCCAACAAGATCCCACATGAATTTAAAATAATTATTATTTTCCTAACGCTATGAAAATAATTAATTATCCAAAACTCACATTTTAGCATTAGCACATGATTCCAATAAATTGATTGCATACTCAATGAAACCAAATGTAACTAGACCTAATCTTCCATTTCTTCACGTCCTTGAGCTTTCATAGAATCTGTTCGTCCATATACTTAGATGTTAGATCACTCTTGCATAAATCCCATGTTACAAAATAACGTGTTTATCATCATCGAAATAATAAAGACTTAGAGTTACACCATTCTTTAATTACTATTGTTGAGTTTATAGTGAGAGTTTACTTCATTCATATGTATAATTCACCCTCTAAGGGTTCTTGTACTCTCCTATTTTTCATATAGTGGTATATTCGGTGCTCGTTGTCTATGAGTTGTTTACCTCATTATAGAGAGTCATCCCCCGTTAAATTCTTGTGTCCATCTTCACCACTCTTCTTGCCATATTTCTAATTCAACTTATTTTTCTCATTCTATATATCTTTTAATTTGTTTTTTCTCGCACTCACAAGTTGTCTTTTAATATTTTTGATAAAGTTTAATTTGGACATGAAACACAACATGATATAAGGTGGGCGTACAATAATTTATTGAAAGCTTGATGTAACTTTTCATACTTTAAAAAATAATGATCCTCGATCTATTATTTTTAGAAGTAATTTTAACGTCTTATACAAATTAGGAAAATTTGTCAAAAACCACCTTTTATTATACACATTGTAGGTTTAACTACCTTTTCTAATTTCTTTTAGTTTAAGTACCTCTTATAATTGAAACTAGTAGGTTTCACACCGAAACCGCTTTCAGGCCAAATTTTAGCGGTTTTCCGTCATGTTCTTCATTTCCTCCCCAATTTTCAGTCAATTTTTCGTGAATCAAGTGCCCAGATCTTCATCCCCCCCTAATTTTCATACAATTGGACATTTAATTGGGCAATAATTCGTGAAGCAAGTGTCCAGATCTTCAATTTGACGTTTTTTGCAAACCCTGGTTTTATAGATTCCGGCAATCATAGTGTGCAGCTCAGATTCTGCCGGTGAGTGAAAAACCACCACCAAACAGCCTAGATTCCGTCGGCGAGTGAATAACCATCACCAAACAACCTAAATTCCGTTGGCGAGAGAGAGTAACACCACCAAACGGAGTAGATTTCGTCGGCGAGAGAGTAGGGTAAAATCAAACGGCGAGAGATCGCCCAATTAAATGTCCAATTGAAAAGAATCTTCAATTTCTCCCAAAATGATAAACTAGGATTGGATTAAATGAGGAAATCGAGTGAAAATTGAAGAACATGACTGAAAACCACTAAAGGGTAAAATCGTCATAATTTTTTTTGGCCTGAAAGCGGTTTTGATAGTGAAACCTACTGGTTTCAATTATAAGAGGTAGTTAAACTAAAAATATTTAGAAAAGGTACTTAAACCTACAATGTGTATTATAAAAGGTAGTTTTTGACAAAAAAATCCTATAAATTATTATAACTCCTCCCCGCCTAAAACTTGTTGAAATAAGATAGTCGTATAGAATATGCAAAGAATCTTTGGGTATCTCTATTTTATGAGGGAATATGAGGGTGGACACCAAAAATAAGAAAAAAAAATATGAATAAAATAAGTTAAGTGTAAATAGGGTAACTAATTATTTTAGGTGATAAATTACCTTTCGCTTTAGGAATTTAATTAGTTTTCATGTTTTTGCACGCATCGCGTGCATATGAAATTAGGAGAAAATTTGAGCTTCTTTCAAAACAATATTACACACCGTAAAGTGTATTGGTAAGATGTCTTTATTAGCTTTTTGGTTGGTACTTTTTTTTATCTATAAAAAATGGTTAAGTTACCATAATTCTGAAAGAGACTATGAAAGCAATATCATCAATAATTCGAAATTGAACATTTTTAGCAATCCCCTTCATCGTATCATATTAAATTAAAGAACCAAAAAAGATTCAAGGAACAAACTGGATCACAATATACTTGCTAGAAATGGAGGAGGCATAAGGATATTATTCACCATCAAAACTCATAATCGGTACCTAATTTTCATGGAGTAATATAAAGCTCTTTGTTAGAAAACTAGTTATAAGCATGTCGATATGCACGATTCAACTATAATATCTAAAATATAGTGTCCCGTTCCATAATAATTTACCCATATAATAGGTTGTACATAGATTAGTGTTTGATTTATCAAATGTTATTTCTACAAAAAGGTAAATAAGACTAATAGAGATAGAGAACGAGACAACTGTAAATATCACACAGAGATTTAACGTTGTTCAGTAGCAGTGTGCTAGCTATGCCAACAGACAGGGGAAGAATAATTTTATTATGGGAGAGAATTGAATACAAATGTGTTAGACAACACTCAAATTAATTAATACGACGAAGGTGTAACACGTACCCCAAGAATTCTCTCTTTTATAAACATATATTTTCCAACTAAAAACAAAGAATTATCAAAGTATTGTCGGCTGCATGAAAAAATAGTATTGGCTTACTCAAAATTTTACAGCGGAAAACATTAAATAAAAACTTTAATAAATATTTAATACCATAATAACTGTCAAAACATTATCCAACTTCAAACGTACTTTTAAAACCAACTTGAACAACTTAAAATAAATAATCCATAAAGTAACTTAATAAAAGAAATATAAATAAATGAAGCAACGACAGTGAGAAAACGATCTCTCATCAATATCTCTCAATTCCAAAATGAGTACGATTGCCTCATCTTCAAACCTGTAGGCTTCCTCTTTGTACGTCGAATTTTCAATATTCGTAAATTTTAATCAATGTTTGGGTCATTGAACTTCCCATCTCCTCTTCCTCTTTGTACGTCGAGTTTTAAATATTCGTATATATATGCGACTTCAATGCTCCAAGATCGGGAGGATATAAGGGAGGAACAATGACTGAATTTTTACCTTTTAGTTGACATCTGACAAAAATGTATATATTTGATTGGGCGAGTAATATAAAAGGTGTTCTCTAAGATTAAAAAAAAAGATGTTTTTCCACCAAAATTTGTTAGATGTAAGATATGTTCTGAGAAAGTTTTATAATATTAAACATCATATAGCTATAATTTAAAGCGTAAGATAAACAACACCTCAAGAGATTGCGAGATTTGAAATTTTTATAAATGGTCGTTTGGTTTATGCGAGGAATCAAAATTCATGAAACCCCAAGGCATAGGAAGTAAGATCTTGAAGTAAATTTATGGTAATTTGTTGAAAGTGTTTGGTTGATACTTGATAGTGTTGGAAGTAATGCCTATCACTTTCAGTTGCGTTTATTTCGTTACGGAGGAAGTACTTGGTTTTAACAATTTCTAAATTTGGCTATATTGTAATATTCTATCTTTCGATCTTTAGTAAAATTTTAATCTTTGTGTCCCTTAATGGACGTTTCATATTCCATTCGTTTATGTTTAACTAGCTTTAAAATGCATGAGATACGTCCTAACTTCTAAATCATATAAAGTTTGATTATGGAAAAGAGACGACGAAAGACCTATAAATTGTGTAATGTGTTTTGTATTTTTTCAAGTATAAAATTATGAAATTAATGAGAAAGTTGCGTTTATTTCGTTATGGAGAAATGTAATACTTCCTCCGTTTCAAAAAAATAACTACATTTCTTCTTTTGCGGACTCCTAAGCAAGGGTAACATACGTGGTAGGAGAAAGATAGAGAGAAAAGTAACCAAAAAAGGAAAAAAGAGAAGTGTAGTCATTAATTTGAAACTTCTTAAAATGAAAAGTGTAGTAATTTGTTTGAAATGAAGGAAGTATTTTTTTCTGCTTATTTAGTTGTAACACTTTGACCAAAAAACACTCGCAATTGTTCAAAGTGTCACAACAAAGAACGGAGGAATTAATACAAAGTGGCTTTACGTAAGTAACGTAACTCTAAAGTTGACAGTAGGGGAGGGGATTAAAGTTTCTATTTTACGCACAAAACTGCAGTCTTTTTTGGGCTGATTTTACGTGTGTGAAACTGGGTCGAGTAATCATTCATGTTTCTCTTGTCAAACCCCAGTTCACAGTACAGGGATTGGACAAGACAACACAGTCCACTTGCTTTGTGATACTTACTACTTAGCATACTAGTGGCTACTAAGATTCTATATGGTTTTTATCAGGTAAAAGTAAAACGAATAGTATATTTTTGTATGGAGTTCCCTCTTTGACTGGCTCCGAGATATTTGCATGAACTTCGTCTGTTTAATATTCTGAGTGATGAATTTTATGCTAAAAATTTCCTTCTGACAAAGTGATTGGCCCAGCAAAGAGCTTTCAAAATGTGCTATACAGACTTGTATTAGAAGTTACTATGAGTTAGGACTTATGACGTCTCCGGTCCGGTGTTGTTGGTGGCCTAGTGGGTGTATTTGAAAAATCTTGTAGATATTTCTTTAAAACATAAAGGCGTGTGCATAGACCTATTAAAATTTGACCCGATTTAAAACTCGACTTGAAAATACTGCGTTGTGAACATAACTTTTTGACCCAAACTCGAGAAAACCGACTTTTACCTGACCGATCGAAAAATCATTATATTTATAACAATAATATGAAATTATGGGAATGTTATTGGTAAAAATATCTTTAACTAGAGTATTTAGTTCCAAATGAACTTTGTTAAATGTGGACGTAACTTTAATGGTTGAATTCAGCTATAAATGACTATATTTATTATAACTTTCCATTTCCAACGTATATTGTGTATATTTTGTTACATATATGACTCAAAAATTAAATAAAAGAAAGAGAAAATTCAAATGCCTTAACCCGTTGGGTCGACCCGAAATCGAACACGCTGGGTCTTGAACAAGGTTTCTTCGACCCGAATCTGAAAATATTTTATATTAACCAACCCGACCGACCCTTTTGACAGGTCTACGTGTGCATATATTAATCAAGGGATAAAAAGTCTATTGTTACATATTTTCGGAGGGCAATGGTGTTCCCAACAATTCTCCGCACCAAAGGGTACAAGCATAGCATGATGATGGACAACAACATTCTCATTTCTACTAACATGAGTAAAAGAAACCGAGGAAAAAGAAGAGCATAATACAATAATATCCTCTAAAGTAGCATCAAGTTCCAATAGATAACGAGCTGCTTTAGTCAACTGTGAGACCAACATTTGTGAATCCGACTTCGCCATTACTCGTTCAAGCCCATGACTTCTCGTCAACCTAGCTCACTTCCATGTGCATAACTTTGCACTCCGCCACCCCCAGGGACCATCGTGCTCTAGTACGCCTTCTTGTTGCAAAAATAGCACTCTCGTTTGCATTACGAGCTACAACGCCAAGCCCAACCCAACCTTCAACATCCAACGCAATGTCATCATTTAACTTGACAATACCAGGATCAGTGGCAAACCATCTTCAATTCGCGAGTTCGGTGCCTTCATCGCAGCGGGATTACTATAGATGTGTGTCATATACAACCCATGCTCCTCATCCAACCTAATCATGCACAAGCAAGTAGAAAAATCTTGCAGATAAGGAATTTTTTTCAAAGATGTTGGATTTTGGTGTTGTTTTGTTGATTCTAATTTTGGAGATTTTCAATATTATTGACATACATATGGTTTTTTGAAACAATAAAAGAAAAACCTTAGGGGATCCTTATTGTGCACCCCGCGAGGCTGCGACTGTGACATACACAAAACTTAGAGTATATAAATATATTGCAGTTTACACTTAATAGACGAATATGCTCTGATATTTTTTTCTCTTGACACTCGGCAAGTTGCAAGTTTAACGAAGTATATTTCTCATCTCTTCACTCGTACGTCACAAGCCTCGAAAAAGCCTCTACCTTGCCAGTGAGCTACATGGTTAATCTTTCTAGAATGAAAGTTGTTTCTATTATCATTATTGTTCAATGTTAACAGGACTAATTTGGATAATACTAAAATTATTTTATTATATAAATTATCACCTACGTAATTGTAAATTTAAACCAAATACTATTACCCTCCGTCCCATAATATATATAGTGATTTTTTACAAGAATTAGGCTTGACAAACACATTAATTAAAGTATTGATGGGAGTACTTTTGACAACAAAACAGCAACGATGTAATAAACAATAAATATATGGTGCACACGCCACCACCATGAGCATGGTGCGCTCAAATGAACCTTCAGTTCTTTCTAATGAACACGGAAAATCAGTTTTGTTTTTTAAATAACAAAACCTTCAGTTCATATGTAATGAACCTTCAGTTCATTTGTAACGAACCTTCAGTTCATTTCTGATGAACACAGAAAACGCACCTTATTCTCTCTCCTCTGTCAGTTTTTTTAAATAACCAAAATCTTTTTAGCTTCCCAATATACCTCATTTCTTTCATTATTTCCCTCCTCACTCAAAACTGACTTTCTCTCCTCGTTCAATCTCTCTCCTTCCATTCTCTCTCTCTCTCTAAAAGCTCCTCACCTTCATCCCATTTTCTCCTCAACTTCATCCCATTTTCTCCTCACCTTCAATCACCATTTTTTCTCACCTTCAAACATCATTTTCTCATCCTCCAATTCACCATTTTTTCGATATTTCACCTACAAAAAGCCATTTTGGTTGCGTTTTTGATTTAATTTTTTTTTCATTTTGAACATTTTTTGTTAAAATAAAGGTTGATTTTATGTTTATTTTCTTCAAAAATAGGAAACGAAGGGATGAAGAAGATCCGCCATTAGTAAAGATGATGAAGAAGTCAAGACACATGCAATTGAAAGAGATGAAGGCTCCAAGTAAGATTTTTAATAAAAATTATTGTTTTTTTTGTTCATTTGTAAACATTCTTAGGATGAACCTTTTTTTTGGATGAACTGAGTTCAATTCTGAGGTGAATCTTTTAGTTTTTAGGATGAACCGAGTTCAAAAACTAAAAGGTTCATCCTAAAATGGACCTCCTAAAAACTAAAATGAACATTCTAATTTTCAAAAACTAAAACTGAACCTTCTAGTTTTTTCGATGAATCTTAGTCATGACTGCAGTTTTTTCAAGACTAAAGTCGATGAACCCTAGTACTATTTTGAAGACTAAACTTTTGTTTTTTTGGTAATTTTTTTGGGTAATGTTTGTTTTGGTAATTTTTGGCAATCTTTTTTTTATTTTGGGAATCTTTTTTTTTGTTAGTTTTTCCGTAATTTTTTGGTTAGTTTTTTAAAATTAATGAGCCTATGTTAGTTTTAGGATGAACCTTATAGTTTTTTAGGATGAACGTATGTCAGTTTTTGGAAATAAACTTTCGTTTTTAGGTAATTTTGTATATATTATTCATTGCTTTTGTATATGTTCTTCATTGCTCATTATATTAATTTTGGTTCATTATTCATTGTGTTAATTTTTGGTTCATTGTCCATTTCGTTAATTTTTGTTTCATTGTTCATTGTTAGTTTTTGGTTCATTGTTCATTATGTTAATTTTTGGTTCTTATTTTTTGGTAATTTATGTTAATTTTGGTAATGAGCAATGAAGAATATTTATGTTAATTTATGTTCATTTTTTATTTGGTAATTTATGTTAATTTTTGGCTCATTGTTCATTTTTTTTTTACTAAAATTGCTTTTTTCGATGAACATTCTTGTTTTTAGGATGAACCTTATTTTTTTCCCGGATGAACCTCTTTTATTTTTTGCTTTTCTTAAAATCATTATTTTTGTTGGTAATTTTGGTATTTTTTAGAAGAAATAAAGGTCTTTTTTTTGCATTTTTTTGGTATTTTTGAACCTTTGACATTTTTGATTTGGTAATTTTTTGGAAACCTTTTGCTTTTTAAAATTGATGAACCTCTGTTTGTTTTTTAGGTAGTTTCACGTAATTTTAGGTAATTTTTTTAATGATTTTTTGGGTAATTTTTTTGTTATTTTTTTTTAAAAATCAATAAACCTATGTCAGTTTTAGGATGAACCTTTTCTTTTTTTTGGATTAACATTTTGTTTTTTGGAATGAACATGTATCTGTTTTAGGATGAACCTATGAAAGTTTTTTCGATGAACCTTCTAATTGGTCTGTTCTTAGTTACCCTATGTCTTTTTTATTATTTTTTTAAATTTTAAACTAAGTGTTTTTATGTAATTCACTAATAATGTTTATTTTCTTGAAAATAGGAAACAAAAAGATGAAGAAGAAGCGCCATTTGTGTTGATGAAGAAGACCAATGTGATGATGAAGAAGTCGAAGAGAAGAGAAGAGCCTTCTTGAAAAATAGGAAACTAAGTGTTTTTATGTAATTCATTAGTTTATGGTTATTCATTAAGTTTTTATTTTATTTTTTATGTAATTCTTATTTTTCATTAACTTTTCTATGTAATTCTCTATCCCTTCTTCTGAAAAAAATATGATCATTGAACTATTGCTCATTGTTTTATTACCATATGTTCATTATATATCCTAACTTGTTCATTTACCTATAAAACAAGATGTTCATTAAATTTGCCTAAAATAGAGAGAATATTTTGGGCAAATGATTTCAAAATATAATTAACCATACGTTCATTTATAGCCATAACACCTTTCATTTTGGGCCAACCAGTTGTTCATTCAAAAGTTACCTCATATTCCTTGTTTATATTGTATAATGAACATTTGATGCAAATAAAGGGACAACTTGAAAAACCATTATGAACATAAGTATTATGTTTAAAAAGACATGTTCAAATGAAATGGTTTCAAAATGTAAGTAACCATATGTTCATTTTTTGTAATAACACAGTTCATTGTGGCCAACCAGATGTTCATTTAAAAATTACCTCATTTCCCTTGTTAATTATATTGTACAATGAACATTGGATGTAAATAAAGGAACAACTTGAGAATCCATAATGAACATTACTATTATATTTAAAAAATATGTCTACGTTAATTGGGAAGCATTATTTGTTAACGTTATTCTTTCAATGAACATTGTTTGTGGATAAATGAACATCTACCATACTCATAATAAACACGGTGATTATGTTTAAAAAAGACATGTTTAATTGAAATGTAATTAATACTTTTTTTAGGTTGATTACAATGAACATTGGTTATCAAAAACTGAACATCTAGTTCAAACAAATGAACATTGAGATTATGTACTAAAAATTGAAATTTTACAAAAAACATATCACTTTTTTAACTTTTAATTGAAATTTTATTTGATTTTACAATGAACATTTGATATGAATAAATGAACATCTTGAACATTTAAAATGAATATTTTTCTAAGGAGAAAATAGATGATTGAGAAAAGAAGCGGGAAAATGTTGGGCAAATGAATTCAAAATATTGAGGAGAGAGAAAAAATCTGGGGCCATTTGTCGATGTTCATTGTATATAAAATGATGTTCACTGATGAGGATTACAAAAGAAAAAAAAACTTCAGTTCTGTGGTGTTCATTGCGAATGAACTGAAGGTTCATTTGAGCGCACCATGCGCATGGTGGTGACGTGTGTATAATGGAATTTGTGTGTAATAAAGTAAGGCAAAAAAAGACAAATACAAGAATGATAAATTGTTTCAAGTACATAGGAGAGAGATATTTTGGAATAAGATATTGTAGGGGGTCCATTTTTCAAGTACTTAATGAGGGTATTTTAGGAATTAGGTACCATTTTATAAATGTAAAAATGAGAAATAACAACAACAATTTAGGACACTCAAGATGGTATACGAACACTATATTATGAGACGAAGGGAGTATTAATTTAAGTGATCAAGCATTGATTTTGAGAGAAAACCCGTGTGAGAGGTATATGGAGAGATGATACACATACCTAAGTGCATGCGTTCCACATACACTGGGTGTATCAGTGTATGTGTTACTAATAAAATGTATATCTTGTATTCTTGTGTATGTATTACTACCAAAATGTACTTTACTAAAAAGATTACAGACTTACAATCGTTTGAACTTGTTTTATTATTAACGATGTGTGAATTTACATAATACATACAAAATTGAAATATTATATTTTGAATTGAAGTTTATTACATGGTAGGGATAAAATTATATTATTTTTCTACAAACAGATTAAATAATTGAAAATGACAGGAAAATTTACTGGAAATCAATAGTTGAAAATGGGGAAGATGAATAAGATGAAGCTAATATATGAATAATCTGAAGAAAAAATTACAATCTTATTTATAGTTGTATAGAAATGATGTATTTAAATCTAAACAAATAAAGAAAACATCATAAAACATATCTTTTAAACAACGATAAAGAATAAATCATTAAAAATAAAATTATCTGTCGAAACATTGTAAGTTTGTAATCTTCTTAGTAACGATATACATTATACTAGTAGTACATACACAAGGTATATATTTTATTAATAACACATACATTTATTGTACGTGCAGCCTTAATGGAGGTATTGACATTTTTTTGTCATTTAAGACTAGCCGATGGCTTTCACTTTCTAATTTCTATCTTTGACCTTTCTTTGTAAGCCGTGAAAGGACTTCAATTCCGTATGTGATATGGCTTAGAGGTTTGCTAAATCTCTAACAAAACATCTAACTAGAATAAACGGTCATTTTACATTTTAAATAAAGGGTAAAATAAGCTTTTTACGTATTAAATGAGGGGTAAAAGAATAAACTTAAGATAATAAAAAAATATTTTATTTATCATGGTTTTTACATGGAAATATATTGTCTTTCTCATAGTAATATATTGTCTTTCTCATGGTGATATATTGTCTTTACATGATAATATGTTGTCTTTTTTTGAAAATTGTGTTAGATGTTGTACCAACATCTAACTGTTTCTAAACCAAGAAAAAAACTATTTTCAAAAAGAAAATAAATAATGGTGATACAGTTTTAGACAATTTCAGTTCACCTTAATTTTACTAAAATGAACTTATTATTATTGAATTGAATTTATTTTTACAGGACTGAACTTATTTCTACTGAAATAAACATATTTTTCTGAACTGCACTTATTTTTACTAAACTGACCTTTTTTTTTACTGATTCATGTTGTTTTTTCTTCTTTGCACCACTGATTTTTACCGAACAAAACTTATTTTTACTGAACTAAACTTATTTTTACTGAACTGAACTTATTTTTACTGAACTGAACTTATTTTTATTATTATATTAAGATGAACTGAACATGACCTTACTAGGCAAATTATGAAAAAATGTAGAAACATAAATGGAAACAAACATTATAGGAAATAAGTACTATATTATTGGATGGAGATTGGAGGGAGTAGGTTCTAATAACTTATAATGACATTCAATAAATGCTAATAAGATTGACAGGTAGGAAAAATAATAAGATTCAGATAGAGAAGAAGGAAACAAAACAGAAAGGGGACGAGAGGTGGGAGACTACCATTCAATATAATGGATCAAGTGTACAAGCATGATGTGATATAGAAAATGCTTCTGGCCATGATATGTAATAGTGTGGCAAGTGTAGAATACTGAGGAACAAGCTTGATTAAGAAACTTTACTTTCCAGTGTTTACATCAAGACATACTAGCCCTATATATACGCGATGCATGTGGAGTTATATAAAATTTTGTATAAAAATACAAAATTCGTTTATTTTGGGTGTTTTATATTCTTTTCAATATTTAAAACTATAAAACAGTTAGTTATAATGAGAGAGTTGTTCCATCTATTTAGGAATAAAAAAAATTAATGTTGATTTTTGGTGTCCCCCTCCTTTTCCCTTATAGAATAGAGATCTGTTGTGGTTGGGGTATTTTGGGGGGTTTAGTTGGTTTTAAATCTTTCAACCTTTGAGACAATTTTTATAGTTGGTTATACTATTAGATTCAGTTTAAATATTGTAGATTTGGACAAGTTTTTATTCGATGAATTTTCGTTAGTTTCATAGTAATCTTTATATGAAATATTTATTAAAAAGTGTAGATAAGAGCAGTGGCGTCTCCAAGATTTTGCGGATGGTGGTTCACCACCACCAATCGCCGTTCACATATCGGAATTAAATTTTTTTTCTCAAACGAACTCTCTAACAAATTTCATTCCAAAATTAAAAAAATAATAATATTCATATTACAACTAAATAAAACCTTGCACAAAAAAAAAACAACTAAATAAAACCTGAAAATACAACCAAATAGTACTACAAAATACAAAAAAAAAATGTTGTTGACTTGCTTGATGTGGAGGCGAAATTTGTTCATTTTGTGTTGGAGATGGAGGAGAATTTGGAATAGGATTTTTTTTAGTGAAGAAACTAGCAATATTCTGCATTTTGTTTAGAGTATGTTTTCTCTTCATTATGAAATCTGAAAACCATGTAAAAATTCAACTAAATCAAGCAATCACATCAAAAATCTAACAAATAGTGATAACCATTAACCACAATTTGAAATTCAAATTAATATCTAACATATATAATACTTCCTTCGTTTTTTTAGTTGCAACAATTGAATTTTTTACCTCTCACAAAAATTCCCAATTGTTGCAGCTAAAAAAATGGAGGAAGTATCTAGAAAGAAAGAATTATAAACTAATCAACACATTTGATGTTGTAAAACAACATTTTCAATCACTAATCAACACATTTGATGTTGTTAAACAACATTTTCAATCAAACTATTTTCCTTTCTATCATAAGTGGGAGATTATAAGCTACTCTTATTCTTTCATATCAACTATTTGATGTTGTAAAATCAAATTATTTTCACTTTGTATTAGAATAGCAATTTAGAGCAAATCTATAACCTAATTTCAAAGAGTTAATCATACTTAAATCTGAATTTTTCAAAGAATTTTCTACAAGGTTCCACAATCTAAATAATCAATTTAGAGAAAACCCACATAAATTTCGAGTAAATTAAAGCAATTTAGAGCAATCTAAAACCTAATTTCAAGTAATTTAGAGCAAAAGTGAGATATAAACTTAGCAACTTACCTCAGTCGGTGGTTGAGCCTTTATCTCGACACCTTAACGGAATTTGGCGTCGTTCAGGGCCCCAGGGGGACCGCGGTGAGCCGTCGAAAGTGGACTGTGGAGTGTGGATTCGCAGTCGCTGGTCATTGTTCGCACTTCGCAGACGCCAAGCAACGAGCCGTAGCCGGTCGGCCGTTGGAGGTTGGACGGTGAGTGCGAATTGAAGGGAGAGGGGCTTTCTGAGAGACGCGTAGTTGAGATAGAGCGAAAAGAGAGAGGGGGTTTCTGAGAGACGCGTAGGAGCGTTTTTTTGATTTTTTTTTTTTGATTTTTGATTTTTTTTTTAAATTTCCCTGGTGCAGGTGTGCACTAGCTCCGCCATTGAGTAAGAGTTGCAATTTGCTACGTGTCACTATCTCTCTTTTGATAGCTTTCTATCCATGTCATTGTCATATATTTACAAAAATTGTCGATGTGAAGATCAGATATGAACGCACAATGTCAAGTATGAACTAAAGAACTCCAACCATTCCTCCATTATACAATTACTGTTTCTTTCATCAAAATAAGGAACATATATTAATGGAATCAAGAGTTAAGTTGTAATTTTGAAGTCTTTATTATAAAAGACTTTTTTAATGATATTTTTTTTACCTCTAAATGATAAGTATTAGTTATTTCTAACTACTACTAACTTATAGCGTACAAAATCCTGGCACATCGCTCGGCCGTGTGTAAGGTAAGGATTTAACACTCACTTTAAGCGCTCTCAATTGCATGATATGCGTAAAACAATAACAGGAAATAATGAGAATTAGAAATAAAAAAACCCTTAAGAAATCAACAAGAAGATCGAGATCCGGGCGAAAAACAGTTGCTTTGCACTACTAGCACTTTACAATAGTATGAGATGACTTTACAAAATGAATTCCCAATCTCTCTAGTCTTTCAAACCTCTCTTTATTATTAGACCTTTCTAGATTAGAATCTCTCTTCTCTGTTTCATATATTTATAGGAAGAAGATAAACCTAAACAGACCAAATCAAGAAAACCATAAAAAGCCGAAGAAAACCAAAACCGAAATAGCCCGAAAACCTATCAGGGTCAACACTAATCCGACCGGCTCAATGTTCGCCACTTATTTAATTTCTTCTTCGTTTTTCCTCTTCTCTCTTACTCTATCTCTACCTACCATACCAACACGTAATAGTAGTGACATCCATTAATACACATAGGGCATGTTCTCTTCGGCTAATTCTAGCTGAACTGAACTGAACTGAACTGAACTGAACTGAACTGAACTTATTAGAGCTGAACTGAACTGAACTTGTAACGCCCCGTAATTTCACTAGAAATTCTGCGTGTTAATTTATATGGTTTACATTGTTATTTATAACTCTAAATATAATTTCATTTATAAAATTATATTCTATTAAATTAATGGTCATATTTGAAGCCGGAAAATATTTCGGCGGATAATGTATTATGAGTATTAATTTTATAATGTAGTTAGTTATAAATTTAAGTGTTGTGTGATTTAATTTTGAGCGTTAAATTATATATATATTCGACGCTAAATTATATTTACTATTATATTTCCATAAAGCTTATATTTACTCCTACATTTTTTTATCTTTGGAATATTTATATATATATTTATGTCGTATAATAGAATGTAGTATTGTTTGGCATATTTTCAATACTCATGCTCGTGTGGGTTGTTTGAATGGGCAATGTAGTGCTCGTGTATGCGTAGTATAAAAAGTGTGTAAGTTTAGTAGGTGTATATTTATACTATGTTGATATTAATAATTTTTGTTTATAAAAGTTTTAGCGTATATTTTTATTTTTGAGCGTTTATAAATCGTGGATCTTGTTCACGCTACACCCTACCTAGTATTATGGGGGTCTAAATTTTAGTCTTTGCATTAAGGGGATTCAAAACTCTTGGGTAGCTTCTCACCTTTGTAACATTAAGGTAAGTCAAGAGTCTCACCGCTTCAATCACCCTCATAATGCCCTTCATGATGACCATTAAACTCCCTCATAAACCCCCCTTATGGTGACCATTAAATCCCATTAACACTCACCCTTTTACTTACCCTCATGATGAGTTTAAAACTCAGAAAAACAATCCCTCCCCATCCCATTCACACGCCATTCACCAAGGAAAAATGAAAGGAAAAGAAAGAGAGAAAGTCTCCCCGTTTTCCCCTTGCACACCCTCACGAAAATGAACATTGCCGGAGATCTAACCGTTGGATCGTCTTCAAATTTGGACAGCATGTTCTTAACCGCTATACCTTCACTTTGACCGGAGGAATTTTTAATCCGAGCTTTATCTCACCGGAAATCGTGGTCAGAACACCACTGACTGTTTTAGAGGACCCTAAAATTGTTTAAAAGGGGAATACTTTGTTCAATGGAGGAGAAGTCTTCAAGGGAGAAGAAGGTTTTGATGATCCGCACGTTTTCTAGGCTACTATATTATGTTTTGCGACACTCCTCTCGAAGATCGAGGTAACTAGCGTTTTTCTATCACGTTAGGAAATGAGAAGTAACCTTAGGTTGTTAGAATTATCGTTAGAGAATTTAGTATCATGTTAGGATGAACTTAGAAGATTGTATTTGTACTACTCTTGTTAAAATCATGTTAGGATGAGTTTTTACTTGAATTTATATATCTAATGTTCCCTTATTCTGCCGTTGTTATTGTGTTGTTGAAATGACTTGATTGTAAATTAATGGAAAATTTAAATTTTGATTTATGTGAATGATTTGGGAATTTGAGAAACTTATGATTTTTGATGCTAAGCAATTCATTTTGTGTGGTGATTGGTTGGTTTTGACTTGTGATGATTTTGTATGATGTTCAATGCCTTGAGGTTTTGTCAAACAAACCCGCGAAGTTGTGTGGTCGCGGCCCGTGACCCAGTTCGCTGTCCGCGAACAGATTGGCCAGCCTGTTTTCAAATGGTCATATCTCACTCGTTTGTTATTGGAATTGAGCTTGTGACCAGTCGTTGGAAAGCTAACGAGCTAAATTTTAATGTCCCATTGGAATTATCTAAAAATATTATCTGTGCTGAGTGTTAGGCTGTTTAAAGTTGTTGTTGTGTGCATTCTGTGCATAGTTAGCTTACAACATGATTCCGTGTTTCGTAAATGACTTTGGTAGTATTGTGGAGTATCCTAAGGCATGTTTGAAAGTATAATTTTAGTACTTGATACCATTTATTAACTCTTATGCCAAGTTTGAGTTGTCGACGTCGTAATGTTTGGGGGAGAATAACACTTCCCTTAGCATCACTTCGCCAAGAGTTATGTACGGAGAGTATTGTGATTTGATCATAATTTACTTCGTACCTAAACTCAGATAACGTTTTGATGTTTTGTATGCCTTTTGTTGTATTTGTAGTATACTTTGATTAGTTTACCGTATCAATTTGGGGTTTGTGAACTTCGATGATTTTGAGGATGTGATGATTTTAATGATTTTAATAATTTAAATGATATTTAATGATTTTGACGGTTTTAATGGTTTTAATGATTTTTGATAACTTTGATGATTTTAATGACTTTGATGGATCTAATCGTTTTGACGAATTTGATGAATTTGATGATTTGAAGTATATTATTTTGTCTTTGAATTTGAAGTTTGGTTTTTAATTGAGTTGAGTAGCCTAAGGGACGGTGCCCCGAAGGTAACGAACATGCACTCCGAGGGGTCAGGGGACATCACGTTGGGTGTTACCCTGCATTGGAGATACCTAGGACTTGTTGTCGTCCGAGAGGTCGGGAGATACTGCGTGTATTGTCCCGCATCGGGAGTTTGGCCATTCTTAGACACAGACGGTAGGGAACGTAACCCATAGGCCGTTCTGGAGGTTGCGACCTGACATTTCTTGAGGAGGTGGGCTGCGGGTCACTAGCGTTCGCTCTCTCTATGTTAAATTGTTTTTTTTCTAATTGTTGGTGTTTTTGTGATCCCTTTGATGTTGGTCTTTCGAAATTCTTTATTTTAAACATCTAAAGCATCCTTCTTAGTACTTTATGCTAAAGTTTGACGTTTGTTGCAATGTGTACTTTGCCTTCTTTTGTTGCTATTTGTGTTGTCTTGTCTTTGACGTTTGTTCTAACTTTATTTAAGTTTACTATTTGTTTCCTAAATTGGGCTGGGAGAACTGCTAGTTACTCCCCACTGATTGTGGAATTTTTGTTAATATATATTGCAGATGACGATGCTGTTTAGAGTTGTTACAATATGGATTGGGGTTGTGCGTTTACCCGTGTAAGCAAGAAGGTTGTGCTAGTCATAGTGGACGAGCATTATGAGTCTGAGATTGAGACTAGTTTTCTAGTTGGTCTCAAGTAGTTTACCTTTGTTAGTTTGAATGTTAGATTTAGAGTTGATCTTTTGGATTTTGGTTTTACATTTCGAATTTGGTTAAGTTTCGAGATTATGGATAGTTATGGTTATGGGCTTGGCTTGTTTAGTTAGAGATGAGGGTATGAGACCTCATTCCTTTTTCTATATATATGATTTGTAGTTTCGATTACTATTATGGGACTCTTTGTTTATTTTAGTTTTAATTTTACCCCATAGAGTGACATTCTCGTCTCGGTGGTATTTCCGCTACCACTGATTTAATCGTTGTTACATTTATTTAAGTTAAATCTTAGTTGGTAAAAGACGGGATGTTACAGAACTGAACTGAACTTATTGGAGTTGAACTGAACTGAACTGAAATTATTGGAGCTGAACTGAACTGAACTGAACTTTTAGAGCTGGAAATATTTAAGAAATAAATAAGAAATTAGAAAAAGAAATTAGAACTGAACTTATTACGCTTCATAATCTTATTCGTCTACATGATTTAGGGATTCCTTTTACACATCAAGTTGAAACCATGGAACGAAGAGCTGATCATAATATGTACAATGAGGACCGAAAAAATGCCATGAATAGTGTACGAGATACAATAACTTCTGAAATATGGAAATCAATCCAAGATAATGCCTAGTTGATGGAGCAAATTTATGGAGAAGAGGAGGAAGAAGAACTAACAGATTATGAAGACGGTGAACCTAATAATGTTCGATAGTATTATTATTTCGCAATAGTTCAAATATCAAAACATGTATTAAGAATGATGTTATTTTAACAATTACAAGTATTTTTATTATGTCGTGATCGAAATGTGTACTTCGTGAGACCTTTATTATCAATTCGATATTATTAGAAAATTAGTAAAATAACAATTAACGACAATATAGCCAACTACTACGACCACTTGGAGAATGAGGACACCAAATCATACATGGACAAAGGGAATAATAATAATAATAATAATAATAATAATAATAATAATAATAATAAAGTTTGAACATAAGGACAGTACGCAACTAAGCCTCCCTTCGAATTCCTTCAATCCTTCGAATAATAATAATAATAAAAAAAATATATAATTATAATAATTATAATAATAATAAATGGAGCTGAACTGAACTGAACGAAACTGAACTTATTGGAGTTAAACTGAACTGAACTGAATTGAACTGAAAATAAGCTGAACAGAACAGGCCCATAGTATATCTTTCATCTGTTTCACAGTTTGCATGTATTGATTGTCCATATAATGCAGGGATGAAGTTCTATGTTGATTCCCCCACCCTCACCCCCACGTCCAACCCA
This sequence comes from Patellifolia procumbens, assembly GCA_947645195.1. Lineage (NCBI taxonomy): Eukaryota > Viridiplantae > Streptophyta > Magnoliopsida > Caryophyllales > Amaranthaceae > Patellifolia > Patellifolia procumbens. The sequence continues at coordinate 11,424,468 of CANSGD010000972.1, forward strand.
CCCCCCCACGGCCCCACCCCATCATACCTTGAAAGAAAAAAAAAACAAGAATCTGAACCAGTCGTCAATCTGGTCTTATAAGAAGAATCAAAACTTGGTCCATTTGATTTCACAGTTATGAAAGTAGGTAGGTCCCTTACTTTTTCATCCTAGAATAATAAATTTTGGTAGGCTAAAGCAGGAATAAGCAAGAATAATAATGCTGAACCAAATGACGATCTACGTACTTGAGCTGATGCAACATGAGATTTCATGAATGTTAAGCTCAGCTAGGACACTCTATATAAGTGATCATTGAGATAACTTATTTGCTACAAGTTTGTAGTAACTAAACTTCCTAGATTTTCTATAAAAGTCGGGGTGATACTACTACTATAGTAACGTTGCACCACACAAAAAGAAAAAAAGCCGATCTTCGAAAGTTTGATCATGCCTAGAGCACCAAGAGATCCACTTGTAGTAGGGGGAGTCATTGGTGATGTTTTGGATCCTTTCATTAGGACAGTAGGTCTGCGAGTAAGCTATAATAATACAAATAGAGATGTTAACAATGGATGTGAACTTAGGCCATCTCAAGTTCTTAATCAACCAAGAGTTGAAGTTGGAGGTGATGACCTTCGGACTTTCTACACCTTGGTAAGCCTCCTTTTATTTTTGCTACAGTGAATCCAATGGAAAAGAAAAAACCAAAACAATGAATTATTCTCTCGGTTTCACATAAACTGTTACGCTCTTTAATTTCATGCATGCCAATGTAAAATGTTAAATGCTAATATCTCTAGTTGTGTGTTATAAAAATTATTAAAAGTAGATATTAATTAAATACATATCAAGACAAATCTAATAAGATCTCGAATGACTATATTTTTCCTTATATATAAATTACATACGACAATTAAAGTGAATTTTGTGAATAGCTTTCACTATTCAAATGTCACGTTCTCTGCTATTAGAAGATAGAGCATTAAGTTATCTTCTCCTCTCTTTCTTTCTTCCTGCATTTCTATCTTCTATCAAAAGCTGCCATCTTTGGTAAATTTAATACTCACATGCATTATGCTAAATGCGTGTTTTTTGATCCATAGGTTTTTGTGGACCCTGATGCTCCTAGCCCAAGTAATCCACACCTGAGGGAATATTTACACTGGTGAGTAGACACTTCTACATTGTACTCTTTTCTCAATTAAAAATTTGAGTTTTTATTTCCACCTGTTTTTATCCCTCTCCTCGTCGACTACTCCCTCCGTTCCAAAATGTTATACCCATTTTCCGTTATATGCAGTTTCAAAAAGATATATCCATATAGAATCTTTTCTATTTATATACATTTTTTCTCCCCATTTTACCCTTTAATATCTAAATATTTACCTACTTTTTACTTATTTGTACTTTAATAGTCCCCACATTTGAATTTCTCTCTTACTTTTCCTAATAAGGACAAAATAAAGTATATGAAAATTATTAAAATAAACACAAGATATTCCTATGATTCTATTTGCCTTGGTTTTCCGCCATATTCTAAATGGGTATAACATTTTGAAACGGATGGAGTAATATACATGTGTCTTCCGCATCACAACTAAAAACAATGTCAAATTGTCAACCCTCTTCTCGTACATACACTCAGTAGCGGATCCATTATAGAACAAATAGGTCACTTAAATTGATAAAAATTATAAAATTATTCTATAAAAATTGCCATTTTTTGAAAATTGTCTTGAGAAATTGATTGTTTAACTCCAATAAAATTAATAATTATATTTTGATCCCATTAAATAATTTTATGTGTACGCCTCTGATGCATTTGTCCTCTTTCCCCCCAAATTATTCTGAGGTCAATGACTTAGTCGCATCTAAAATGTCAATTTATAATATTGAAAATGAGGTTTTGGTTGGATGCACGTAGTCTCCGAGCCTCCAATCGTTTATTGTTGTTTGACTAAATGCAATTTTGTTGTTTGCTTAAAAGGTTGGTGACTGATATTCCTGGGACCACAGGTGCATCATTTGGTGAGTTTCCCCTCTACGTATTCAATATTCAGACCATTGGATTTTCATGTTGGTATATTTTCAGATGCAGATTTACGAACAGTAGTTTAGAAATATCAGTTTAAGCTCCAATATTAGGGTCTAATAGACTGCATGCATGTGTTTTCTTACTTGTAATGCTAGAGTATTTTTTAGCCGTTGGAGAGCACTTTTGCTGCTTATGATTTAGCTTAAGTATATATGTGTGATACTCGGACTTTCAATATTTTTTAGAAAGTGGAGAGAGGTAATGAAAGGGACAAGTGGTCCCATTAATTAAGCAATATTAATCACCCATCTTATTTCCTAATGTCATCCCTACCAAAACCAAGTAACCCACCACCAGAACATTAAACTACCACCACAACCACTACCAACACCATACCGCCACCGCGGCCATCAAAGACAAACGCCACCATACTGTTACAGTCAAAATAATAATACCACGACCCCTAAGACAGCCACCAAAGACAAATACCGCCACCGCAACCACCAACTAAAAAATTTCATTGCCACCACCACCGCCATGAACCAAAAAACCCATAACCCCACGACCCCATCCACACCCAGCAACCACAAACAAAAACCCAAAAATCGAAACCACCACCCTCACTCACCAACGCCAGCATACAACTTGGTCAGAATTTGGTCTGAAATCGAATCTCCAAAGAGAAAACAACAATATTTTAATAAAACTCTTCAAGAGAAATTCAGATCTAATTCAAGAGAGAAGATAAAAAAAATGGCGGTGGAGGAAAGGTGGTGTTCTTCGATCTGTAGGGGCGAAGTGAGAGAGGAGAGTGGGTGATAAAGTACGTAGAGATTCATGAAATTGAAAGAGAGAGGGACAATGGTGGAGCTCGCCGGTTTTAATGGAAGGGAAAGAAGGAGAGGAGGGGTTGTGGCGGTTTTAAAGAAGGGGAGGAGAGAAGGCTGGTGGTGGGAATGAGGCTGCCGGGATTAATGGAGGAGGAGGGATGGGGTTTTAATGGAAGGGAACTAAAGATGAGGAGAGAGAGTGGAGGAATGGGATGTCTGTAAGATTATGGGGGAGGTGAGTTGATTAGAGGGTGTAGGTTTGTAATTAGCAAAATAAGATGGTGTTTAATTAGTTGAGTGAAAAAATAAGTAATGGCAATTCTGTAATAAAAAGGAAAAAAACTTTCCATTTTAAGTTTGGTTGCAAGTAATATGACATTTCCAAAAAAGGAAACGGTTGCAAGTAATTTGAAACGGAGGAAGTATATATGTGTGATACTCGGACTTTTTATTTTATCTTTTATGAAATGGTCGAATCTGACGCTTCAGTGCTGTACTGCTGTACTACTGATGGGCGATGAGACAATTACAGCCATTAGATAGGAAGCGGGAGGGTGGGGTTGGAGGAATGAGAATCTGGGAAAGGGTAGTAACTAGTAAGTAGTAACTAGTAAGTACTTATAGTATGTACTGTATAAGAGTTATGGGAAATCCTAGCGTAAAATGGAAATTATTTAAGAATTTGGGAACAATATAAATTGAATAACTTAAACCATAAATCTCTTGATTTCAATGATATGGGTAGAACCGTATTTATACTATACAATAACTTGGTAAATAAGCTAACCCTAACATCTCAACTAATATACTAACCTAATATTATAAACAAAAGTTATTAAAAAAGACGATCTAACTTTATATTAAAATTAGACTAACTTACATCTATTATTACTTTGTCCAAAAAGCCCATCACTTTATCCAAAAAGCCCATCACTTTATTAAAAAAAGGTGCTTTATTCTTTTCTTTCTATTAGACTTGAGTTATTGTCTAAGTTTAATTTTAAATTAAAATTAGGCGAATTCTTATAAGACCATCTCATAAACAAAGTGTATGGAAATTATACTTGTTTCCATATACGTTAGGATTTACCATAGCCTAATAGTATGAATTGAGTCAAGAGTACTATGTAGAGAGGGTTAGCATTTTATTTCCCTGTATGAAAATAGACCACACAAATGTAAAGAAGGGGTAACTATTTTTCCTCATCAACCAAACACTTTTTTTTTTGTTTTTTTTGAGGGGTCAAACAAACACCTCTATCGTCCTTTCCTGCTTTATTTTTTGAGAAAAGTGTACTCCCAACTTTTGTTTTCGCGGAGCTAAGCTCGTTTCTCAGCTCCCTTTTGCATTGTACAAGTGGGTGGCAATCAACTTTTTGCATAAAACAAGGAAAGATGCAAAGCTAAACCAAGTCAAACACAAGTTTTTGAAACCATCTTATATTCCTACTAGGGATAGCAATGGGTCTTGGACCCGACTCAGACCCAGATTCATAGATTCATTTATAAGGATCTGGGTCCAGTTTTTTTAGACCCAATGGGTCTGGTCTGATCTGGGTCCAGAGGTTATCAGGCGGGTCTGGATCTGGGTCTAACTATATCGGACCCAAACCATACCCACAGACCCATTTACATTAAAAAATTCAAAAAAGAAATAAAGTTGTAATTTGTGGCTCCATTTTAAGACATGTAATAATGTAAGTCTAAACAATTTAAAGATTTTATGAGCTGTATTATGTTAATTGTTTCCATACAAGCCTTACACATGGTCATACAAACCTATAAAATACGCAATATAAATTTATTAGTTTAAAAAATACTATTAAACTTGAAATTTAAAAGGACCCACTAAAGACCCTGTAAGGACCCTAGACCCATCAGACCCAAAGGATCTGGATCTGAAAATCCCAGACCCATTATCTAGGTCTTGAAGAAATTAATGGGTCTGCCCATTGCCATTCCTAATTCCTACTATAGTCTCTATTTAATTAAGTCTAATAGAGATATTGTATTATACCTTCATATCTCTTCTTTAGCTGTATGAACAAGTAGAAGAACAGGTCATTTTGATCCAAAAACTTTATGTTAATTACAATATAATCATTGTTTAGGCCATGAGGTTGTTTGCTACGAGAGTCCAAGACCATCAGTTGGGATACATCGATTCATAATGGTGTTGTTTCGACAACTCGGAAGGCAAACTGTTTATGCTCCTGGGTGGCGCCAGAACTTCAACACCAGAGATTTTGCTGAACTCTACAACCTTGGCTTGCCTGTTGCTTCTGTCTATTTCAATTGCCAGAGGGAGGGAGGCTGTGGTGGAAGGAGGTTGTAAATTCTCTACACTGAAGAGACTATCAGATATCACAATAGAGTAATTTATCAAAAGAAGTATTATTTTTGTAAGTTAATGTATGTAAATCTCCTTAAGTGGAGTGATTTCATTAAGTGAATATATATGGCTTTGCAACGGAGGATGAAACAACTTAGCTACTAATTAAACTAATAAAAGCACCATAAAAACGGGATTCAGCTAGGAATTAAAAGACTAGGTATTTATTTCGGTCCACCATGCTTATACCAATCAAAAAGGTCGAATAACTCACAATATCTAAGTCTAGAGTCGAACAATCGGAGCCAAGCTAAGCCTACGATTGGGTCATAATGCCCTCGAGCCAACATATATGGTACGGTCGACATATAATAAAAAATGATAGTATGTTCTAAGCCCCTAAAAGTAAGCCTATAGTTGGGTCAAACTCAAGTTGCCAAACGTAATTCATGAAATTGTACATTGACATAAGCTACGGAATCAAGAACGAATCACACTACAATAGCCCTAATCACAACCTAGACTAATAGCAATTCAAATATAAATCATGGTATAAACATGACTTTCCTCCCTAAAGCCTTAAACTTTGCATCATGAACAAATTAATTAGCAGACAAAGCGATCACAAATTAAACAAAGGAAATAGAAGTAAAGAACGATACCAATTGACAGGAAGCAATAACTTTTATTGAAAATAATCTGCGGTTTGATCACCTTCGAATCTAAACTAAAGTGTTTACTCTAAGAAGCTCTAAAACTAAACTATGGGCAATGGAAATAAAAAGTGTTTGACAAAAATAATGAAGCTAAATATTTATATTAACTAATAAAAGCAATTAAAAAGGGCCGGAAAAAGATAAGATTTGGTCACTCGTGCAACCCGCCCGATCGGGCCGTTCACCCCGACCCAATCAGGGTAAATATTTCAAGATGGGCCATCATGCTTCTCTCCTTGTACGCAGAACAGCAACAACATCATTTGATGGGCCGCCCGATGGCTTCAGGCTGTGTTGCCCGATCGAGCTAAATGCACGGACAGCCCAAACACAACTCCTTGGCAAAACAAAACAGCATCAGCAACCTAAAGCAGGCCGCCCGATGCCGACGGGCCATTCTGCCCGATCGGGGGGTTTGCTAGCTTGGCCCAAATTCTCTTCTCTCGCCAAAACAACACACAACAACATGGGAATGTCGTCTGCCCGATGGCATCAGGCCCGCAACATTTCTCCTTGGACGTTTGGGCCACAAACAGCAAGACCAAAAGCCGTAACTTCGGCCCCATCAGGCCGTTTGGCCCGACCCAATCGGGCGAAGTTCATTTGCCTTCAATCTTCACTATTCTTGCATTTCGAGCTCGGTTTCCAAGCCTAGAGGCCTGGGGGACCTCCCAATTCACCATACGTGCCTCGTAACAACTCGTAAAACTATTCTTTCCTCAATAAGGCTCTGAATAGGGAGAAAACTCCATAACACCTGTAATTCAACACAAAACAACAAAACCACGATTATATAGAGTAATTAGCACAAAATAGCTCCAAGAGCTCCAATTAAGCACGATTTAGCACGTGAATAAACGGTAAAAACTCTATAAATAATCATGATATCAGTAGCTTATCATAAGTCAACATCATTTCTAGGTGTTCCCCTAGTCTCAATGGATACGATCCTTGCTTACCCTTTCTACCTAGTTGGAGGACCGAGTTTGGTTTTTTTTGGTAGGCTTGAGGATGGCCTATCATTTGGGTTAACATATTAATTTGAGTTTTGGGTTCAAATATGTCGTGTTTGGCACGAGTCATCATTTTGCGGGCTGCTTGTGGGTGGAGCAGGAATAGAAGGGAGGACAAGTGAGTTTGGTGGGCTAAGATGAGGGAGTGGGATGATGGGGGACATGGGAGGACGCGACAACCCAGAAGAAGATGTGGAAGGGGACGCAACAGCCAGCAGGTGACCTAGGGTTAGTGAGGGAAATGAGCTCAGGCCCACAGTTAAGAGAAGGAACTGAACCAAGTGCGGTAGCAGGAGCTAACGACCAGGGGGTCGAAGAGAATGCTCGAAAATTCATTGGAAAAAATTGAGGATGATTTATGCCAACCCAAGTGCTTTGGGGGATTGGCTTTTTGGATTCGGCGGTTTCTAACAACTCTATAATGGGTAAAGAAATTGGGAGGCTGCTTCAGTGTGAGAACTCTTTTGGTTTCCCGTGCGGTAAATTTTTTTTTCCATATTCATTTGTAATAATGACGTTGCTCTTGGGCCGTGTTCAATATTATCTTGGCAGAGTATTTGGTGTTCAAAGGCGCTTGTGAAGGAAGAGTTATTGGGGAGAATGGGGGATGGCCGACAAATTAGATTTTGACATGATCCTTGGATTATCAACGAAGAAGGGAGGTTTTTTACCTCACCTAAAGAGGCACATGAGGGACTGGTGTTCGTGGCTGATTTAAATGATGTACATATTGACCCGGATGTTAGTTGGAAGATAAGATTAATGTCAATTTTAATGAGCGTGAACGTAAGTTGATTTCTAGCATCCCCTTTAGTGCTCGAATGCCACATGATGTTTGCACCTGGGTATTGTCCAAAGATGGAAGCTATCTACGATGTTGGGTTTGCTTAGCTATTGGGTAAGTCTTGCGATATCAATAATTTTCAGCAGCTCTGGGTGAACATTTGGAAGGCTGATGTCCCTCCGAAAGTTAGATACTTCTTATGGCGATGTCGAACTTTGACTGTTCATGCTTTGCTTGCTTGCTCGACCATTCGTGACTGCTGGACTATAATGTGGCTGGAAGAGGCGCTTAGGGGGGATTTGGAGCTTAATTTGGTGAAATTATCTCTCAATGGGCTGATTTTCTTGAACGTGATAATGTAAATAATCTTTTTCCCTTATGTGGGTTTTCCGAGTGTAAAGCAACGACATTTGGTTTGAAATAAGCAAGTTCTCACGGCTACTCACATATCGTTCTAGAATCAGATAGTTTTGTTCTCGTGAACAACATGAAAAAAGGAAGCTTTATATTTGCAGAAGTGGATCACAAACTTAAATGACATTTCTTTAGCCAGCAATGATTTCGTTTCCTTTAATTGGTCTCATGTAAAACGCGATAGAACTTATGCAGCTCATCATCTTGCTAAGTTATAAGTGTCGTTTAGTGTCTAATAATATCGATCTTTTAATCTAGTAAAACGTAATAATCTTCTCTCAAAAAACAAAATTAGGATTTAATCTCTTCGATTTAAAACAATTGAACTAAAACTGAAAATAAGATGAAAAGAACATAACCGAACCCCCAACGAACCTTCTATGTTCTATCGAGTATCGACTATCACCAATTCACCTAAGCTACATCTCTTCCCTTTCCTCCTATCTCAAGCTCAGATACTCTGCAAAAATGGCGACTATAAACATAATTACTGCTAAAATATCTCCTTCACTTCCATTAATCCATTCAAACTCACATCAACCTCTCTCCTCTCTATCATTCCTCTCCCCTTCAAACTCCTCTTCCTTCACAATCAACAATTTTCTCTCTCTAAAACACACCACTACTCTCACAAAGCATAAACTCCGTTCTCTCTCTATCGTCTCAGCTCTCAAGAAACTCTCTGAGTTAGATTCGATTCCTTTTTCGCCGGAAATTGACGCAATTTTGACGTCAGATTCCGGCGTTTACGCCGTCTATAATTCTGACGGTGAATTGCAGTTTATCGGATTGTCGAAAAATGTCGCTGCTAGTGTTGATGCTCATCGTAAGAAGGTGCCGGAACTCTGTTCTTCTGTTAAGGTAACTGATTTTTTGAATTTGTGAAGAAATTTCGGGAGGAAATTGTAACATTTAGTTGATTTGAAGGATTTGAACTTCAAATATCTGATGTATGTTGATGTTCATGCCTAATTGTTGAAGTTTTTAAGAAACTTTGAGAGAAAATTGCACCTAAAGTTGTTTATAGGTTTTGAATTTCATATATTTGTTGTATGTAAATGTTCATGCCATATATGATAGACATTGAGAATGCAATGTGAATATGTGATTTGCTGTATTTTTTTCTTTGATTTTGAGTGGAATGATCGGCGACGAATTGAACGAGTTGTGATTGTAGTCATCTTTCTATTTCTTGCTTGATACTGCTTAAATTGTTAATTAATGGCGAAAATTGAGGAGAAGAATGCAGCTGAAGGTGTTACATAAGATATAAATTTCATTTCCTAAGTATACAGTATAATATGATAGATGTTTGATTACACTATGATTCGTAATTTTGTAATGTGTATGCGAGTATGCGTTGAGAACAAAGTGTGGAATTACAATTGCCATAGAACAAAGTTTGGAGAGATTGAAGCAAATAGAATGATCTATCATAGACAGTACTAATTTTAATCCATTTGTCAATGGTTAGACTCTACCATTATGCTAAATTAAGAATGACTTTTTGATAAGCTAGAAATTTCCGTTCGTTTGGATAACGAATTGACGATTGAGGTGGACGAAGGAAAGGGAGGGCAAGGGTTAGAAGACAATTGTAATAACAATCAGAGAGAAATGGTATGCCAAATCATCACTGCTGACTTCTCTCTATTAGCAGAAGATTGCCTTGTTTGGGGAGAGGAACTTTCGGCAGTCATCAATGTATTATCCTTGTTAAGAAAGCAATTGAACTTTGAACTATCTTTTATAGTGTTGCTATTTGATGACTGACGTGCCATTTACATGTGCTGTATTTTAATTGATTATCCCGAAGTCTAAAACTCATCAATAATATGTAACAATCCATCTACGTGGAGTGATAAGTTTGCGAAGGGCTAGGATGGTACATGGTTTGACTGTTTAGTGGAATTATGCTCTAGTTCCACACCAATCACTTTAGACTTTAGAGCATACTTGGTAAGATAAATGCCCTGTGGTTGGAAGTGCATTCCAAACAATGGAAAATGGACCCTTCTTTCCCGTTCTATCAACTTCTTCTATCTTAACATCTATTTCCTGCCTTTTTCCTCACCTCGCCTTCCGTCTCTTTTCTTCATATTTTGCTATCTAATAGCTGGGGGGCAGTATGAATGACATTGTAATAATGTTTAACAGTAGGATACTTATTATGTTAAAAGGTCCTTGAAACGAGACAACGGGGCGTCATTTTAGTATAATAAGAGTTAAAATGTGCAATAAGTCTCTCGATCTGAATGCTCATGGGGTAGAATAAGTAGATTGTCACTGTGAGTGCCGTTTGAGTAGCTATCAAACATATGCATAGATTTATTTCAAAAAGGGCATTTGGTTTAGGCTTCTTTTTCCTTAAATATACAAAGGAAAGCTTAAGGGACCCTATTTCTGAATTAATAAGTTTAAGAAGATCGGAAATTTTTTTAGGCTTTTAGCTTGAAGGATCCATGGACTTTTACAAGCATTGGTATTTTGGGAGAGCTTCAAGTATGAAGAGGAGTATGGTGAAGCTTGGGAAGGGGATTGATGCAGTAACAGAAACAAGAAGCTTGGATGGAAATAATCATGTGTTATGATGCTTCAAAGGAATATTATTATTGTATGATATGAGGCTGATCCATATACTATGACCAACTGGACTTAAAGGAATATGATTATCATATGATGTGAGGCTGATCCATTGCTAGCACTCTGACTCTTTGATTGTTGTTTTGTGAGGACACAAGAACTACCCTGAGATGTAGGTGTTCCTCATTCTTAAGATGATTGGGTTCTTTCTTCCTTTTATATGCTGCCAAAAGACCAGGCTGCCTAAATCTAACCCCCCCCCCCCCAAAAAAAAAAAACCTGTATATTTTCATCTCCTATTTTTACGTTTAGTTTGGAGGTTTGTACATTTGTTTTGAACAGCGTCATGCATGAATTGATAAACCTCTTGAGTGGCAAGAGTAGTGAAGCATTGGTAGGTAAAGAAAGAAGCTAAACTAGGCTGAATAAATTAAAGTTTCTTTCAGTTAGTAATTTTTATTTACTGCTCTTTTAACTTTGCAAACAAATAAACACAACTCCTAAAAGTGAATACACTAAGATAACATTCCGCAACTGAAAGAAAAATCCTTTCTAATGATTTAGTGACACTGGACGAGCTTTAGATGTTTTAATTTCTGCACCAGTACACGGAAATCTTTGTTCTTTGATAACTTTATAACATGTTATAGTTGCTGCAAGTGTGTTTGATAACCTTGGCTAACATGGAGCTTACGGAAGTTATTTGGTCATGTGCTGCTTAGTTCTTATGATTACTTCAGTGCTTGCACACAATTGGTCAATAAAGAAATTGAAGCTGATTGTTTCACTTATCACATAGTCTGTTTTGCAAAATAAATTGTAGCCGTAAAACACTCTTATGTTAATTTTCCAATTGCACTTAAACTGTAGATAGGAGTTGTCATGCTCATCTTAGATCCATAGATTAAATTCTTTCAGGTTCAACTAAGGAAAGCAAGGTTTGATGATTGACATCATAGAAGGCAATAAACTTTAGGGGAAAGCTAGTTTAACAGTTGAGAAGTCCAATTAATGTAGAAAAGTGCAATCTAGATTTCAGCCTTAAATTGCATTAAGAATTAATCATCTTCTAGATGATAGGAGATAGACTGTCTATTGTTCTCTCTTCACAAAACTTAATTATGCGTAGGTTGGAGTTGTTGATGATCCGAGCAGAGAATCCCTGACCCAAGCTTGGAAGTCATGGATGGAAGAGCACATAGCAGCCACAGGAAAGGTTCCACCGGGAAATGAGACAGGGAACACAACATTTTTTCGGCCACCACCTAAGAAGAAGGCTGATCTCCGTCTAACGCCTGGTCGACATGTGCAGCTAACAGTTCCACTAGAAGAACTTATTGATAGGCTGGTTAAAGAAAACAAAGTTGTTGCTTTTATCAAGGGATCTCGAAGTGCCCCTCAATGTGGGTTCTCACAAAGGGTGGTTGGGATGCTTGAGAGCCAAGGGGTGGATTATGAGAGTGTGGATGTGCTTGACGAGGAGTATAATAGTGGATTAAGGGAGACACTTAAGACCTACAGCAACTGGCCTACATTCCCTCAAATTTTTGTTAATGGGGAATTGGTTGGAGGATGCGACATCTTGACCTCCATGTATGAAAAGGGCGAGCTTGCTAGTTTGTTTAAATAAGTAGTCCTGATATTTTCCTGTATACTGATATGCTGAACAATACTCCATAAGACTAGGGCTTGTAGCTTTCATTTATTGCAAATGAGGTATGAAGTTGGTGCGAGCTTGCTGTGCTTCTGAAGCGGGTATGTTAGTGGTTTGCTCTTATACACCTGTTTGTTGTATAGATGTAGGAGATCACAACAATCAATCTTTATCACCTGTTTGATAGAGGTGGCAGAGAAAGCTTGTTCGTTCGTCGTCGTGATCCAAAATCATCTTCTGGTAGTTCATTATCTTTCACCTTTTTGGTGAGGTTTAAGCTCCGAAAAGAAAGCATAAACATGTGGATGGGATCACCCATCTTTTTGAACAACTACCTTAGACTTCACAGGTCACACCATACACCTTCACATACCTCATGACCTGGAAATCTTATGTATAAAGCTTCAGCCGTGGGATACAAAATAAAGCTTCAGTCATAAGGTTGATAGGCTGGTTGCTAGGATTGCTCACGAGCTCGCTGTTCGGGTTCGAGTGCGTAGGTTCGGTGACTTTGCTCTTGTTGCTGTCAAAAAAGAAGATGAAAATAGCAAGAAGCTCTAATATTCTATTTTAGATTGACGACTGGTGTGTGGTGTGTACTAAATTCAATATGCGAAGCTATTGGAATCTTGATCCAAATGGCATACAAAATATAGACCTAACTATCAAGATTCAAGGCATTACCAAATGCATGCAGAAAATACACTTTTTTTTTTTGCTATCAGTTCCTCTTGCATGTCAATCCAATCAAGGATAAGACACTCTCAGAATAGGGGAAAGAAAAAGGAAAAAGAATTCACTAGTGTCTCTAATGGGATTCGATACCACGAGATAGAAACCTATTTCATTAAACCAAGTGATGTTTGGAACCTCTATATGTATTATCGGGAAGTTATTTAGAAGTAGAAGGTGCACTAATCTCTCTTTTCTCTCTTCGATGTCAATACTCTGCTTCTCTTTTTTAAATTTAATGACTACCACCACCCTTTTGGACAATGATTTTCATCAATGATCACTACTTGCCATATGAAATTTATCTGATCCAATTGATAAGTATCTGCTAGTTTTGACTTCTATTATACACCAACTCCTTTGTTTCCACTATAAACCATGTTTAGCAACAAATATGTATAGAGAACACAAGACATAATATAATAAGCATAAATATAGATTCACTATGAACAAAATTGGTTTTTCACATTTGTAAGTTCTTTTTTCTTTAAAAAAATAAATTAATTCAGTTCAGTTCTATTACAGTTCAAAACAACGCGAGTTTAAATTAGGTTATGTGTCCCAAAAAAAGTTATGTGAATATGTTTTTACAGTTATACTACCTCCGTTCCAAATGTATTGCAACCTTTACCTTATTTGACAATTTCATATTAATTGCAACCTTTCTATTTTAATCACCAAAAGATCACATGTGCAACATTTCTCTCTCTTCATTACTTATTATCACATGATGCAAGTAGGAAAGATGACCCACTTTTTTGCTCTTCTTAATAAATGTGCCAATTCCCTATGTTACAATACACTTGGAACAGAGGTAGTAGTATTACAGTTAAATCAAATTGTCATCATCTAAAGATAAACTCGAAAAACTTGGCTATGGAATCTTCCTGATTCACCCCTCTCCTCCAAAATAATCCACTTCCTATTTTTTTTATCACCATCACTCTCGTAGTTTCTAGGGTTAGATCAAATTCATTCAATTTCTTCAACCTATAATATCTTCAAATTCATCACAAAAACCAGTCATAATTCGCGAAACAAAAATGGAAGAGAGAGAATTTGCAATTGAAGAAGAATCCACACCTTCTTCTCCACCTCCATCTTCAGCTACTCATTTCCATCTTTTCGACAAAATGGAAATTCTTGAGTTTAAAGACAAGTATGTGATCAGAAGTGTTAGTTCTCCTAATCAAGGATTTTCCGCCAATCGATTTGATGGCCAAATTCAGCTGCTTACCAGTTAAGATCATATCTCTATTGGAGCTTATTTTTCTGTTATTACTAGTTTTATATGCATGCGATGCGCGCCACATTTTTATTGATCACACAGTTAACATATTATCTGTATTGATTATCAGTCTGTTGTTTTGGAAGATTCGTAGTATGTTGTTTGTTGGCATCTTAGTTAAGAATTAAGATCATATCTCTTCCATAGGTTGTTGGAGCTCATTCTATTACTATTACTAGTTTTATATGCACGCAATGCGTGCACGCGACATTGATTGCTCACACGATTAACATAATCTGTGTTGAAATCAGTCTGTTGTTTTGGAAGATGAGTAGTACTTCCTCCGTTTTTTATATATCGGCAACACTTCTCATTTCACGCACTCCTAGGCAATACTTTGATGAGTGACTAGAAGTGTGTAAGAAAAAGTGGTAGGAGAGAGATAGAAAGAAAAAATTATTGATAAGCGAAGAAAGGAGAAGTGTAGCTATTAATTTTAAAATTTCCTAGAAAGGGAAGTGTAGTCAATAAAAAAATGGAGGTAGTATATTATTTGTTGGCAATCTTGGCATCATCAAATTGCAATTGTATGTTTTCTAATTTTTAACTTAGTAAATGCATTGCTCTATGTGATTTCATATTAGTTAAGATCATATCTCTTCCATAGTTCTTGGAGCTCATTGTATTGTACGTTACGAGTTTTATATGCACACTATGCGTGCGGCATTGATTGATCACATGATTAACATTATTTATGACTTTGTGGCATGGGCGGATCCATGGGGTACCTTGGGGTACAGGCGTACCTCGACTCCAAAAAATGAAAAATAAGCAAAAAAAAAACGGAAGGCCCGACCCATAGTATATGTATAGATAGGTCTTTTTAAAGTGAATGTGGGCCAAAAAGACCTCAAAAACACATCTTTTGGAGCAAAACAAACTTGAAGTTCTTTTCAAAGGGAGGTGGAGGGAGTCGCAAAAATCCTCTATGTCATCTTCTCCATGTTTAAGAGACCTTTTTTTTTTAAAGTTAGTGATGATGATGTAATCAGTTGTTTATATAATATGAAAACTCGCTGGATATAATTTACAAAAAATCCACTATTTGCATAATGTTTAATATTATGTTTACATTGATTTTTGCCATATTTTACTGTTTATTTTTAAAAAAATTGCCGGATGGTTGATTTATTTTGTAACCGTACCCTAACCTTCTTAATCCTGGATCTGCCACTGCTTTGTGGTTGATTCCTACTTTAGTCATTTGTATTGATTATCAATCTGTTGTTTTGGAAGATTCGTAAGATGTTGTTTAATGGCATCATCAATTACAGTTTTTTGGTTTTCTAGTTTCTACCTTAATGTTGTATTGCTCTATGTGATTTGAAGATCAAATGTCTTCCGTAGTTCTTGGAGCTTTTGTATTGTTACTAGTTTTTTATGGACGTGGTACGCGCGGCATTGATTGATCACCTGATTAACATAATCTATGGCTTCGCAATTGATTTATACTTCAATTATTTGTATTGATTATCAATATCTTTTTTTTGGAAGAATCATACTATGTTGTTTAATGGAATCATCTATTGCAGTTATATGTTTTCTATTTCTACCTGAAAGTAGGTTATCTAATCTAGATTTTCGGAGATGCGAATGATTAAAATGAAAATAGTATTATATTATGGTTAGTTCTAGAGATAGAATCTTCTTTTAATGATGTGTGGCTCTGTGATTTTATATCGGTACATCAAGCAAAAGATAGTAAGTAGAATTATGTATCTGATAATAGATGGAAATTGACTATGAGTCTCTTTTTTCAGGTGATGATGTTCTGGAAAGCCCTGTCAGAACCTACAATATATGCGGTGTAGTTGGGACGATTCGCTTGGTTGCAGGTACTTGTGTGTGCCGTTCTGGTTATGCTGTTTTACTAATTAGTGCTTGAGTTGCGAGGAACGAATAAAAGAAACATTACTAATAGTTATTCTAGAACAGTAGAAATGACTTTTCAACAGCATTCATAACAGAGAATTGGCCCAGTGAGGCAGTAACTTGAGCAGAACTGATATCGATTGTCATGCACACTTGGCTTAATATGCGCAATTAATGTTTAGCTGAAATCCATTGTGTCAGTGTAAGGTTATGTGGTTAATGTACAACTCCTGTTCATGTTTGCCTGCAGGAATGTATATAATTGTAATAACGTCTTCAAAGGAAGTGGGGAAGTATCTTGGTTACCCCTTATTTCGAGTGGAATCTATGAAATACTTGCCGTGTAATCAGGCCTTAAAGGATTTAGGTAGTCAGAAAGTAAGGTTTTGGCTTTCTCTTTCCTCTCATTTCTTGCTTCCTCGGATGGATCGTGACATTTTGGTTAATAAGACTATTCATATGTATCTTGTACAGAAAAAAGATGAAGCATACTTCAGGAATTTGTTGAGAATTGTGGAATCAACTCCAGGATTGTATTATTCCTATGAAACTGATATATCTGTGAAGTATGATCTTCTTTCTTACCTCCATGATTTTCATGATGATTGTATATGGCATTGTAGTTCTCTGAGCAACATAAATGAGTAGACGTCTACAATACTCACGTTTAGGTTGACAATTTCTACAAAACCAGTTTACAGAGAAGGTTAAAGCTGGCAGCAGGGTGGATGAGCAGACCTATTTGGAAGCAGGTTACTCTTACTAATATTTCTAAAAAATTTGTGCTCTTAGAAATCATGATGATTGTTCCCGTTATAATGCTTGCAAATTCTTGCTATAATTGGCCACTTTACTTTGCTTTTTTCCCTTTAGTTATCTTGTTTCTAAATTTGATTATGCTGACAAATTTTTATAATTCGGTTATGATTTATGACTAAAAAGGATAAGGGAAAAAGAGAAAGGAAATGATGTAACTCGTATACTGTAGTTCTATGTTTTCGGAACACTGTATGGATTTATCAAGTATCAGAGGTTTCAGAAATTAGATTAATCGATTAGGTCAATTCACTTTCAGTTTATGTTGATGTTAGTGGACTATGCCAAGAGCTGTGATAAATCTGCATGTTCTGGATTATATTGGTCTGGTTTGCATATTAGGCATCTGTAGGCGAAGATGAAGATAGAAACAGTAACATTATACTGTCTTATTGCGAAATACAGGGGCCATTAGTGTGCAACAACGATGGTTCGTGCTAGGAGTAGAATATAAAACTATTCTTTGATTTGGGATAATTTTCTTCGCTAAATAGCCTCCAGGAAATTAGTTGAAGTTTTCCGCTAGTAAGTTTTATAATCTGAAGACTATTCCACGTAACATGCAGTTGTTTGTAATTTAGGGTAGCAATTAAATATTAACTGGCATTCGTTCCTAATAATACGATATAGTTTTTTTTTTCGGGATTTTTCACGAAGTGCTGGGACTTCACAAAGTACTCGTATTGGGGTTCTAGGGGCTGTGTGGTGACAAGTACATCTACCCATTCTTGTTAGAATAATGTTGCTTGGATCCAGGTAGTACGATCAGGTATGAGTATGCATGTTACTTGAAATTTTGAGCTCTTGAATGTCATAAAATTTTCACATGATCAAGTATACTTTGGATGTTGGTTAGATTGGATACATTTTCTTTATACTTTTAGAATGTGGATTATAACATTTAAGTAATAAAACTAAGTCAAAATGTCTATTGCCAGTTGGGTCATATCTTGATTCTAAAGGTCCTGTTTTCCTTTATTATTGGTTTCCATGATCTTGGACTCCAATATTCCCATACTTCATATTGCTCTCAGCAACAATTTGTACTGATCTTGTGCTGTATGTTTCACTTTGCAATGTCAATTTGGTGTGGCAATGCTATGCAACATAGGTCTAAATAACTTCTTTGGTCTCTCTTCCTTTAGGAACACACTTATAGCTTTTGATTTAAGATGAGTACAAATGTTTCATGGATGTTTGACTAGGAAACCTCGAACTTCCTTGTCATCAAGACCTCCTGTTCTTGGTTTGTTTCAGTTTGTTCTGCAGTCAGTAGCATTGCTCTCTTATCTTGTCTAAAATCTTCTTGTTTCCACGCCCTCATCAATATTTACATAAGAATGTAGTTTATGCTCCCAATTTTTTTTAAAAAAATGTTATTACTACCTCTTTAGATTTATCATTTTGTAGTCATCAAAATCTGTATGAATTTAGGTTTTCTTGGTTTAGGAGCTACATCACTAGAAAAAGGAAAGTGTACATTATTCATAAAGATCCAATAGATACAGTAAGAAGCTTGAGGGGGCCATAGCCTACTTTTGCCTCCAGAGTGTTTTATCCCTGCCTTTCTTGTAATGTAAAGTTCACGAAACCCGCTTAAAAAGCCCTATGCCTCATGTCTCTGATTCCTTGTCTATTTTAGGCTGATCCACGATTTGTTTGGAACAGAGCTCTTATGGAGGAGCTTATTGAGTGTAAGGTGACAGTTTATGATCCTTTGCTTGAAATTACTTGATCTCTGACCATATAAATTATAGAAGCTAATCTTGCATCCATAGCTTATTGCTTTTTCTCTTTCGGATTGCAGCTTGATGGGTTCATTATTCCCCTGGTGCAAGGAAATATCCTTTAAAATGTCATGATTTATGAATGTAGATAGCATTCCTCCCACCTTGAGTATGCGAGCCTTGTTGTTCCTGTTACCACTTTTCTTAACGAAGGTTTAAGCTTCCAGACTGCAGAGTTGACATTGAATAATGCACCTGTTACCATTGCGTTGATATCAAGAAGATGCACACGTCGCCTAGGTACTATAAATTCTGAACTGAAATACCACTGTTATTGTGGCTGTATATCTGCTTTGATTACTAATGTAGCAAAACTGAAGGAACCAGGATGTGGAGAAGGGGAGCCAACCTGGAGGGAGATGCTGCTAATTTTATTGAAACAGAGCAGTTGTTAGAATCGAAGGATTTTAAGTCGTCATTTTTGCAGGTTTATACATCATTTTTGTTCTCATGATGCTTTTGTGGATTCTGTTCATTTATCTGATTTACATTGCAACACTGTTTTCTGGTTTCAAAGTACATGCATTAATGGTTGTTAAATGTTGAAATTCATTTGCTGCAGTAGTAGAACTATGCATTCATCTTTGAGGATCCATTGTTTTATGGGAATGAAGATTATAGGAAATTAGAAGATTATAGGAATAAAGTTTGCTTACAGTTACATGTATTCTTTTTTTGACCTTGTCCAGTTTTTGTGGGTTGGATACTTCATCGATTCATAATGGCATGTCCACATTGCCCCGAGAAAAAGAAGAAGTGGGAGTGCCATCATAAGATTGTTAAAAACAATATCGCTTATTTTGTAATGCCATCTTTATTCTCTAGATTACGTGTGTATCATATGGCGTAGCCTTATATATTGAAAGGTTTATGATACTTCAAGCAAATGTGAAAAGTTTGATCACATAGCTTTGTGAAATTGGAACTCTTATATTACATTCTACTTGTGAAATGCTACATTAGTTAAAACTTAAAATAAAATGATACTCCCATCTACTCTACTTATATGAGCAAAACTGTGAATCAGTTTATTAATATAGTGCTGTTAGTATTTAATACTACGTGCCAAGAACCTGGGGTTTATTAAGTAATTTATCAAGAAAAATAAATGGAAGAACTAGAATGAGAAAGCAACATATAGAAGAAAGAGAACAACAATTTGTCATTGTTTGGTCAATGTTACGTTACCTCGACCCTAGGAGCTTGGAGCTTTCATATATGTATCTGAGCTTCAATGAAGGAAAGGAATTACGATGAAGGAGGGAGAAGAAAAGAGAGTGAGAGTGAGAGCTCTTGTGGGTGCTTTAAAATGAACCTTAGAGGTTCTTAAGGGTTTAAAAGGCCTTTCTATATGACTCCCTAAGCTTACAAAGGACCCAAAAACAAACCAAACAAAACCAGGTCGAAACAAGCTATGCGAAGAAACAGAGGCAGTTGCCCATGCAGCAGGCCAGGCCTGCCCGCCTGAGCTCATGTATCAGCAAGGTGCTGTATTTTGCTGTCTGCGCTCGCCCAAGCTCCTAGTCGTCGGCAGTATACTCCTCTTCTTGCAATTTAAGGCATCTCACAACAACAACAACAACAACAACATTAAGAACAAAGCCTTAGTCCCAAAATGATGGGATTGGTAACATGATTCGTCATCTGAAACCATTAATTTAAGACACCTATTTACAAATATTATTAAATAATTTAGTCGATCCTCCTCGTGATGTCTGTATTAAGTATTAACCTATATCTCAGCAAGTAATTTGCCGAATCATTATCAATCAATATCAATCATTCTCCAAAAGGATGAAGAACTGGATGGAGACGTGGCTCATATGATTAACGCGGGTTGGTTAAAGTGGAAAAAGCGTCACCGGGTTCCTTTGTGATTCCGGCATTCCCCAAAGATTGAAGGGAAAGTTCTACCGTACGGCAATTAGGCCTGCTTTGTTATATGGCACCGAATGTTGGGCGGTGAAACAATGCCACATTTATACGAACGTGGCGGAGATGCATATGTTGCGGTAGATGCGTGGCCACACAAGGAAGGACCGATTAAGAAATGAAGTGATTTGGGAAAAAAGTTGGAGTTGCATCCATTGAAGAAAAGATGAGGGAGAATCGGTTAAGATGGTTTGGTCATGTGAAAAGGAGATCAGGTGATGCACCGGTGAGAAGAATTGAAGAGTGGAGGAGTAATCAAATTGTAGGGGGTAGGAGAAGACCTAAGATGACTTGGATGAAGGTAATTGAAAGTGATATGAGGCTACTTGGGATTGAGGAGAGCATGACATTGGATAGAAGTGGGTGGAGGGGCGGTATCCATGTGGAGGAAGGGATGTGATTACTGCATTTATTTGTTTTTTTCAATTGTGTTGGTATTAAAATCTTTTGTTAAAAAACCTCTTTTAAAATTTTTTGGTGTAAAGCTTGTTTTCAAAAACTTATTTAAAAATTCTTAAAACTTAACCCCTTTTAAAAACTTTTTATCACTCTTGTCGATGCCATCTCCTTTGGCAACGGTTTCATTTGACGATTCATGTTAGCCGACCCCAAATCTCTTTGGGAATAATTGTTGTTGTTGTTGTTGTTGTAGTGATCCACAATATTTGTTAGTGCATCCAAATAACAATTTTGGCAACAAGAGATTCCGGTGACACTTAATGGGTTTCGAGGCGTGATATGTCATGTAAAATCCCCTACATAGTGCTGAGAGTCCACTAAGGGCTTGCTTGGATAGTTCAAATGGGGTAATGCATCAAGGGGGTAATAGTAGACAAACTAAGAATTAAGGTGGTGGTAGAGGGATGTGTTTGTAGTGTATGGAGGAAGGAGCAGCAGGGGAGTTACTAACCCCCTCTTTGTTAATGATAGTTCCCGGCCACCCCCTTATCCTTAGGGCGCCTATTACCATCATAATGGCAGTGATTATGTCCACCAATGCTCCCTCCTCCTTACACCACCACCTCCATTCACCTTCATTTTGTCTCTTATGACCTCCTTAATGCATTACTATTTACTCCTAACGAAACATGTCCTAAAACTTATTAGTTTTAATACTTCTAATCCCCCCTTTCATATGTTGCACTCCTGCAAAGTTTTGCAACCTATTTCTGGTTACTCCTGTGTGATTTTTGATCTTCATATACTGTTGTGCGGATGTGATGAGTATTCTTGGAATTGATTGAGCATATTGCCTGGGCAATGGTGAAATTCCATTATATATTCTGCTTTCTCTGAAGTTTATATCAACCATAGTCTCTAGTATGATTATTGATCTTATTGTGGGAGCTGGTAGTAGGGAAAATCAAATCTTTTCATCCGGAAAGATGCTTTTGCAAATTTGCTTCAGGCTGTTGAAACAAAACTGAGTTATAAAATTTGCTTCCAATTTCCATCAGATGTATTCCAAATAAGCTGCGAAACTGAGTTATGATATCTTTACCATGCTTGATAATTCTTGAGCCTGTTGGTCAAATATTCACTGAGAAAGCATGATACACCCTTTAAAATTTGTTGGAACAACCATGTGCTTATGTTAAATTTCAGGTCCGTGGCTCGATCCCACTTCTCTGGGAGCAAATTGTTGATCTCAGCTATAAACCTCGATTGAACATCATCAACCACCAAGATACGGTATATCGGTTACTAACTTGATGGGTGAGCTTGATTGGGTTATTATGTCTCTGAAATTTCCTTCTACTTTTTTTCAGTCAAAAGTAGTGGAGCGCCATTTCAATGATCAATCACAAAGATATGGGGAGATATTAGCACTTGACTTAACTGATGAAGTAAGAATACCTCTATGTTCTACATCTTGGCACTGTTAGATGTATACTATTAACATACGGGTTCTGTATTGGTATGACCAGACTGTTTTTTGTTTCTCTTTTGATGTTGCATTTCATAGTGAGCTATAAGCGATGGAAATTATAGTATCCGATGGGAGAAACAAAGTTGACAAAAGATCTAAACCTCTGTTTAACGGACTTGGTGGTCTAGGGTTGGACATGAGCACATGTCTATATGTCCAAGTGGTGTTTCGTCTGTCTTATAAAAATAGAGCCAATTTTTGGTCTAAAATGATTAGTCAAGTCTCTGCCCATGTCCGATAGATGGCTTTGTCTATAATGCCGTAATAAGTTCCTCATCTGCTCATTGGACATTGGGCTTGAACTGTGCATGATGAAATGTCTCTCCTCATAACTTGGACTGGAATACACCACTTGTTAGGAATAAGGACTCTTATAAGTACCAGACCTCTTGGTCTTGGTTGCTGTTATACCGTATGAGATAAACAGGTCCACTAGAAGCTTAGATTGATAGTTTTAGGTTCCGATTATTGGGATTTATATTTCCCGTAATGCATCTTTTCTAAAATGTAATACTGATTTACTGAAAGAAAAATTACAGAGTTGTGGCTGCAGTATTGTTTTAAATTCATTGAACCATGGCATATGGACCGTTATTAGAGTTTATAGGGAGTGGTAGTTTGTATTTCATGCTTTGTTAGTAAGGGTGAATATGACAGTCTTTTCTCTTTTGTCTTTTTCTCGCTTTACCAGCATGGTGATGAAGGGAAACTTAGTAGCGCTTATGCTGCTGAGATGAAAAAGCTGCCGAATGTGAGGTGATTTTCTTTGTTGCCTATTTGTTAAGGTGCAACTAGTTTTGCGCTGTGTACAATATTAGTAAAATCAACTAGATGATATAAATAAAATTAAATGGAGATGCATTGCAAGTTTTTTCGTTTCAACACTTCCATGTAATCTGCGATTCAGAGTTTTTCAAATGGTTGGCAATTGGATATTTAGGGGGCGTTTGGATAGGGGTCTTTAGGAAAGGGAAAGGGAATGAAATTTTCTGTTTCCTTTACTACTTGTTTGTTTGGTGATTTTTCCCATTCCCTTTACCCCATTTCAGTTTTAGTAAACCCCATATCCCTTTATCTTGATTCCCCAACCCCCCCTAGGGTTTTGAATTCCCCCAAATCCCTCTACAACACAACCACCTTCAAACAACCTTGACCACCACCTAACCACCGTTGACTGGCATTGACCACCACCTAAACACCACCACCTCACCACAACAACCACCTCCACCACCTTTCCTCGACGCCGCGTTCGCCCGATCCCTCTCTCCGACCACCAACAACCAAAAACGAAACAATCCACCAACAACAATCAACAATCCACCAACAACCCACCACAACAACCACCTTTCCTCGGCGCCGCGTCCGCCCGATCCCCCTCTCCCACCACCAACAACCAAAAACGAAACAACCCACCAACAACCCACAACAACAACCAACAGTCCACCAATAACCCACCACAACTACCACCTTTCCTCGATGCCGCGTCCACCCGATCCCCCTCTCCGACCACCAACAACCAAAAACGAAACAATCCACCAACAACCCACCAACAACAACCAACAACCCACCAACAATAACCAACAACCACCATCAATAGCCCAGATCTACAACCACCAACCCACCATCAACGAAGAGGAAAACGCAGTGAGAAAGAGAGGAAGGATTGTCGTGCCAAAGAGAAGAAGATCGCTGTCTTCACTAGCCCAAAACGCCGGCGCCGGCGGTGACGAAGGAGCCGGTGATGAAGGAGCGCCGGTGACGAAGGAGCGCCGGCGGTGACAAAGGAGTGTCAGAGTTCACATATGAGTAGAGAGGGAGGGGAGGAAAAATGTTTCAAAGTTGTAACCCTTTGTTTTTCCCAACCAAACACCTAATATAATCAAAGGGTTTAGAATTCCTTACCTTACCTTACCCTTTCTTGATTCCTTTCCCTTTCCCCTCTCCTATCCAAACGCCCCCTTAGTGAATGCCGTACCGTAATATTGTTGTGCATGAAGTGAGCTTCCGACAACTTCGGAGTGATGGAAATACTTTGGGTTTTCTTTGGATGTCTAATGTAATTGATGCTTTTAGATCTTATTCAAGTGCTTGGTGCTGAGCAAAGCTGCTTTGTTTTGAGCTTTCTTCCTAAAATTAGAATCTGTGTTTTATGCAGTGATCAACTTCTAAGTTTGCTACTTTCCAGTAGCTTTTGATTTTCCAGTAAATTTGGTAGTACATGCATTAACAGAGTCGAAAAAGATATTTTTGTTGTGTAGTTATCACTGGCATTTTCTGAATTTTACTTCAACAATGATTTCCTCCTGTCCTGTTCTGCCGTTATCTTTATGTGACTACTCGTAACTGTGACGAATATAAGATGGATTATCTTCATTGCATGTCTCTTTAAGTTTTTTTTTGGGGGGGGGGGGTGAATCTCTAATTAAATAGTTTACATGGTTGGAATCGCAGATATGTCTCTTTTCGCTTCCACAGTGTATGCGGCAATTCAAATTTTGATAACCTGCACCTGCTCTACGATGAAATTTCAGAAGATTTTGAAAAGCAAGGGTAATTCTAAGCTTTTAATGACTAAAGAATCCTTTTGGACCAACTCCTCCCCCTTCCCCAAGGTGGGGATAAGTAACTAATAAGGAGAAAAATAAGGCAGCCAAGAGAACAAGGCAAGAGATTAACAGTGTGTTTGGACAAGAAACTTTGTAGAGAAAAGAAGGGGTAGGGACTAGGGAAAATGATGGCCTGATGGCTCCAATACCTTTTTTTAATGAACCATATACTTCCGAAGTTGGAAAGATCTGGCTTGTAAAGATAAGCCCAATTATCTCTCCCCTTCCCTCGCCCTTCCCTCCCTTTCCTTCTCCCTCTCACCCCATCATTTTTATCTAACACACCATATGTCTAGAACTTGTAATAATCAAGGAATTTTGGCTCGCCACAATGTGATTTCTAATAATTTTTTTCTCCTAAGCAGATACTTCCTAGTAGACTCTCATGGAAATCTGCTGGAAGAACAAAGAGGAGTCATTAGATCTAATTGCATAGACTGCCTCGATCGAACAAATGTTACCCAGGTTTGAAGGACCTATATAAGTAATTCTGCTAATGGTTACTGTCACTTGATATGATTCTCACTTTGTGGACAACAGTTAAATTTTCTTTCTGACATGTAAACCACATAATCTTTCTAATTGCAGAGCTATCTAGCTCGATTATCATTGGATTTTCAGTTGCGTAGGATCGGCTTATTTTCTCATGAAGATACCATTTCTCTCTGTCATGAAGAGTATGACAAGTTTAAAATCTGTGAGTTTTATGTGAAGGAAATTTACTTGACTTCATTATCGAAAAGATTTTGTGTTGAGTGGTAGTCTTTGTTGATTGAACTTACTGTTGTTGGTGATGCTGACAGTGTGGGTTGAGCAAGGCGATGAGCTAAGCATAGAATATACGGGTACCCATGCCCTCAAGAGAGACCTTGTAAGGTATTAATATCTTCTTCAGAAGTCTGTTTGAGACTCAGCTGTCGGTGGCCTACCTGCTAACAAGTGCGATAATTTATTTTGCAGATACGGGAAGCAAACACTCGGAGGACTTATAACAGATGGAATGAGTGCGCTTTCAAGATATTATCTAAATAATTTTCAGGACGGTGTCAGACAGGCAAGCTACATATAGAGTTGATTTTTTTTTTTTCTTATTTTGGGAAAAAACAGAGGATACTAATTACTATTAGTCTTTTTTTCACCAGGATGCAATTGATCTCATCAGTGGCCACTACTCTGTTGGCAGAAACAATCCTTCACCCTTTCAACTTAATGCTTTTGAATCACTTTCAGTGAGTTCAAACAGTGTGAACTTTTGCTTTTGAGATATAATTTCAATGACAAATCAAGTTCAAATTATTTAACCATACTTTGACGATGCATCCGATTAAATAGTATATGGCTGCTAAATGCTATGCTGGAAGGCTGGAAGCCCTTAGAACAGAAAATGTGTTTGCGTATGTGTATCATAGTGATGAAGAGTCATTTGACGCCTTTCTTTTCGATGAAAGCTGTTTCTTGCCTCCTCTCTCTATCTGTTCTCAGACTGAAACCTCTTTTAGGTGCATCTACTTGTTGTCAAATCTTATATACCAACTCTAGTCATCCAGCACTACTCTGGTTTTCTAATCATTTACTAGACTTTATATAGCACATATATGTGACAGCTCAAGTACTTCCTAGACCTTATGCTAATTTATGTTTTTATATGATGCTACAGTATCTCCCAGTGGCTTCAGCTTTGTTGATAGGGGGCCTGACTTTGACGTCATTTTCGTTAAACCAAGGTTTGGGAAAGCCACTCTTGACTTATGCATAACATAATGCTTCAAAACCACACCTTGGAGCATAATGCACATCATGCTCCTGTTACATGTTTGTTTTATCACGCCGTCATATTCTTTTCATTAAAATGTATTATCAAAATGAAAGAACATAAAAATCGTAAAAAGATTAAAAAACATGAATTTAAATGAACAGAACATGAAAGTACATAAACAAAAAGATTAGTAGAAAGCATGCAGGTGTATTAGAAAGGACATGTAAAGCTGAAGGGGGTGTTAGGATCTTTATTGCGTGCATAATCCCCACCTGATAACCAATTGAGCTTTATTCACCTCGCCTAATTTTGTTTTTCTTCTTCTTTTTTTATAGTGGGTCGAGGTGCTCAGCAGTTTATGTCCTCTGTTCTTTGCGCTGGTGTGACTGCTGGAGTTATGGCGTTGGTGAAAGCTAATGGAAGGCAATTCTGTTCCAGGCCTCGACTCTGTGGCCTTATATGAAAACCCTCTCGCGAAGTTCCTATTTGATTTAGTTGCCGGATCAATTACTTAAATTACCTTGTTACTCTTGATATCGCTCATAATCTTCTACTTGCAAGTAGAAGCATGCCTTTGATTCTCATTGCAGCCCTCCCTGAAAGCAAGGGTAAAGCGACCCCCTTTTGGAGTGATGGAGCTTGAAGACATTTCTGAGTTCTCACTCAAATTTTCTTGATTAGAGGAGGAAGGGGAACAAGTACTATCAATAAGTCAATTCTTGTAATAATATGACATGTTCGTAATATTCATCTTTAAATATGTTACAATTATGTGACCGTTCTTCAGAATTGTACGTTTGAACGAATGCTGTTATAATTTGATAGTTTCGACATTTTGGTCTCGCAGCCGATTCACTGGTTTAGAGTAAGAACGGATGAGAGTTTTGTACCTATTATGTATAGCGGAGTTTAAAGGGCAGTGTCTAATTCTATTGGTACATTTAAAATGAATCGAAATACTATTAATTGATATACAAGTACTTCTTTTTTTGTTAAAAATATATAACTTAATTGTGTAAATAAATCATGCTAATCACACACTTATATCTTCCTATAGCTTGTCCCTCTCCTTCGCCAAAGAAAATAGAGAGCAATAAGGTTAGAATTGAGATTCTACTTTGAATCAGAAGCGACCCTGAAAATTAAATCATATCATCGAATTATAAGTCGCAAGATTTTACAAACATGCATAATTTGTGAAGCTATAAGAGTTCCACATTGACTAAATTGGAGAGAAATGTTCATCTAATAAGGCTAAGGGGTTACTCCACTTGTTGCCATATGATTTTAAGTTGGAACCTCCTTTGGTCTTGTGAAGTAGACTCTCTCTCCTCCTAATGCGATCCGTCAAGGCCCATATTGTTTAACATGGTATGAGAGTCGGTAGTCCTTCAAGGACCTCACATTAGTCACATACATGGACTCACATTGATTAAATTGGAGAGATTACCTAATAAGGTCCTCCTTTGATCAAATCATCGA
This sequence comes from Patellifolia procumbens, assembly GCA_947645195.1. Taxonomy (NCBI): domain Eukaryota; kingdom Viridiplantae; phylum Streptophyta; class Magnoliopsida; order Caryophyllales; family Amaranthaceae; genus Patellifolia; species Patellifolia procumbens. The sequence goes on from CANSGD010000972.1 coordinate 11,453,012, forward strand.
GATACTATAATAGTTGTTTACCTATTAAATAGGCGACAACAATTATCTATTAATACTTTGGGGCATGATTCAAGTAGATTCATATTTGTAAAGTCTTTGTTAGTTTTAATATCATACAAAATTATATAATCATATTTAAATCGTACATTTTTACCATTTAAATCATTGTTTTAACAATTATAATAGAGAACGATATATTGCGGTGATGACATCCAAACACTTTAAAATTTTCTCATATACTACTTTTTTTTTCAACTCAAAGTTACTATTTAAAGTAATATCCATATGCTGATATGCATGTAAGAATTGGATAAGCTGCAGCGATGAACTTTGCGCCACCACCTGCTAGAAAGGTAAACAAGAAATAAGTGGCTACAAAATACTTGTAGTATGTTTTTTTAATATTCAGTGTGTCAAGTGAGTCTCTATGAGTTGGAGGCTTTTTGTCATTTTTCTCTTCTTCAATGTATGCATTTAACCCACATTTTTTCCCGCTTCATAGCACTTGTCCTATTTATGTCCAACTTTTCTATTGTTATCCAGTATCCTCTTTATCAATCTAGATTAAATCACTTTAAATAATCAAAATATGCCAGTATTGAGAAAGAGGAGCAATATGTGTAAAATATAGATTTTGTGGTCCATTCTGTTTATTAGCATATGTTTATTAATAGATTGTCTATTATAAGTCTTTAATTTTGCAATTTATATATACCATAATTTATCAGAACCACTAGCTCCATCTCCACTTGGCGATATGGCCGATATCTATTCTTTGAGTGGTTCACATTATCATATGAGTCTAGCTTTTGCTAACTCTAATTTCCCTTATATTTTTATTATAGGACTATGAGATACAAACAAATGAATTAGATTGAAAGATACATATGCATAGAAACGTGTTCTATTAAGCTAAACTAGAAGTGATCACGGGTTAGGCTTGACTTTAATCCAATAACAATTCGTTTTGGGTCAAGGTGTTGGAACCGACAAGACCCAATTTTCAGCTGCTTTTTTTGTTAACAACTCGAAAATAGGTGTTCGACTCGAGCTTTTTTTATCTTAGAAATTATGTCAAAATACGATGCCTTTTGTTCACAACACGACAATACATGCCCGATTTTCAGCCTTTTTTGTTCTTAGAAATTATGTTAAAATACTAATCATTCCCTAGAAATTGGGTCGAGCCAAAGAAACTAGAAAAGATCCAGCTTAAATGTTTTTTGGGAAAGTGTTGCGAGTCGGGTTTTCTTCCTTCGCTCCGTTGCATGGACGGATTCAGGGGTACATTGGAGTGCAGCCATACCCCGATTCCAGAAAATGAAAAACAAGCAAAAAACGGAAGGTCCAACCTATAGTATATGTATATATAGCTCTTTTTAAGGTGTTTATAGGCCAAAAAGACCTCAAAAACACATCGTTTGGAACAAAAGAAACTTGACCCAATAAGGAATTACACGTTATCTCTCTTTCAGTTTCACGCCACTCACCTCAAAGGCTCACACCTCACCTCTCCTAATGGTTATATAATTGTAGGATTGGAAGATGAAAAATAACAACATGGAGCTCTTTTCAAAAGGAGGTGGAGGAAAGTCACAAAAATCCTGTATGTCACCTTCTTCCTCTTTAAGAGACCTTTTTTTGAAAGTTAGTGATGTTTCCCAAATATGAAAACTCGTAGGATATAATTTACAAAAATCGATCATTTGCATAACGTTAAATTTTATGTTACATTGATTTTTGTAAGGAAAAATTGCCTAGAATAATGCAACCTTTTGGCCATTCGCAAATAATAATGCAACCTAAAGATTATTCTGGAATAATGCAACCTTTATACCCCATTTATTTTAAATAGGACAAATGACCGGTTACCTGTACCATTAACTTTTATTTAAAACTTTAAATTCTAAATAATAAAATTTTAAAAAAACATTAAAAAAACATAAACTAAACCCAGCCCCCACCCCCACCCCTACCCCCACCCCCTCGCCGGATTTCCACCCCCACCCCTACCCCCACCCCCTCGCCGGATTTCCCACCCCCACCCCCTCGCCGGATTTCCAACCCGCACGCCGGATTTCCAACCCCCTTCGCTTGTGACCACAAAGCCAACCACGTGCTTGTGAAAACGGCCTAAAACAACACCCATCCCCTCTTCCCCTCTTCCCATCGCCGGTGACCACAAAGCCACCACCTGAGGCGGACCAAAACCGCCTACACCAACACCCAGACCGTCGGCGATGTACGAATGGTGGTTTGCGTGATTTGGGAAGGTAGGACGATGGTGGTTTGCGTGAAAGAGGAATGCGTGGTGGTTTGCCGGTCAGAGGGACGTGCGTGCTTATGGGAGTTAGGCTCGCCGGCGGCAACTGGTTGTTTTGGCGGTGACGGCGGTGACGCGATGGTGGTTTCGTGGCTGGGGGAAGGGAGGAGGGGGAGGGGTAGTTGTGGGTTCGTGGCAGGGGGAAGGGAGGAGGGGGGTTTGTTTTTTTTTTTTATAATCTTTTTGTTTATACATTTTTAAAAAAAAAAATATTTATGATAACCGATAAGCAAACGCCACGTGTCCCAATAACCTGTTCTTTAGGTTTAATCCGGTTTTACCCCATTTAAAATAAATGAGGTATAAAGGTTGCATTATTCCAGAATAATCTTTAGGTTGCATTATTATTTGCGAATGGCCAAAATGTTGCATTATTCTAGGCAATTTTTCCTTTTTGTAATATTTAACTGTTTATTTTAAAACAATTGTCGAATAGTTGATTTATTTTGTAACTGTATCCCAAATCTTTTAAATTATCGATCTGCCATTACTCCTTTTCTCCGGATTTGGTCGGGCTAGACTTGATCAGCTCTGTTTACCCGACAACTAATATGACCCAGATCATGAACACAATGGTTGCCGGCACGTCAGTTGCAAAAAGTGCATAGCAACAAGAGAAGCCACGCTATACCAATCCAAGAAACATAATCCCCATCACTGGTCTTGCACGTGTATTTATTGGGAGTCTTGGAGATGGTGTTCTCTAAGAATACTTGGGATTTGGCACTACATTTTAAGAAAGCATTTATAATGTCGTATGTTTCTCCACCACACTAAGTATCAACTTCAGCATTTACAGATTTGACATCCAACTTTTTTCCAACTAATATCCCATAAGATAATATAAAACAATTGTTAGTATTGTATTATGTCTTGTATTTTCTCTGTTTTTTTAGTCACATCATTGACCCAGTTTACGCAATCTAATATATAATTTAGATATTAAATATTATTAATTATACACAATAAAAAATTATACAAATTAGATTTTAATAATCTATACATTGAGACGAATCTAACAAGATCTCACATGACTATATTTTTTCTTACATATAAGTCACAATATTGATTTAAGTGGACATGTGTGAATAGTACTACCTCCATTTTTTTTTAATATGCACATTTCTCCATTTTGGGGTGTTTTTTTAATTGGTACCTTTCTACCTTTTGTCATAAATGGAAGGTTGGCCCACCTAATTACATTTCTCTCCTACTTTTTCTTTTCATCTCTCTACCTTTTTCACTTTTTCCTTACTTTTACTTCCCTTCTCTCATACTTTTGCACTTTTTCCTTGGTTCTAGTGCAAAGCCTTAGGTGCATATTAAAAAAAGGAGGGAGTATGAAAGATGAAAATAATGTGAGTAAAAAAACGGAGGAAGTATACTTTTGATAAAATATAGACGACATTCTATTTGCCATAAACAAAAACACTATTTACAAGATTCTTTTAACATAGTATATTTTGTTAACCTGGCCGATAATAAGCATGAGCAATCTATACAATGATTTAAAGCCTTAAAAATAAAGAATCCAATAATTTTGTAAAATACGTATAAATAAATTAATTATATAGAAGTAGATTTTTTCTCCCTTCTCTTTTTCAATCCCTGTCCACCATAAAGAAAATTAAGGATTGGCCTAATAGGTTCAATAATAAGCCCCAATTTCCCTTTTCTCGGTTTTAATCAATAAAGACCATTGCAGATATAATGATTGCAATTAGTTCCTTCATATTTATCATGTAGGGCTTAGTTTGTTCCATAATTCATGTTAATTGTGATGAGATTTTTAGTTTTGTTTGAAATTTGGAAGCTTCATCTTGCAGGTTTTCATATTTGAAAGATGATCAGTACGTAAATGTATATTTAAAGTACGTCTTGTTTACAGGACCAATCAAGTCTTGCTAGTTGCTACCTTTAAAACTACTACACGTCAATTAGGTTTCGCCAAAAAACGATGCAAAACCATCTAAAATTACGTGAATTAATATGAAGTGTATCATACTTGTATCAAAATTTTAAAGCTATGATCTTAAATACCAAATGATTTGTAATAAATAAAATGGCCTCACCCTGCCCCTATTCCATCAAGTGAAATTAATTACTAATTAATCTCGAACCCGAGCTCTATTTAACTCGTTAACTCTCTAGCTAGTGTTATAAGAGACCGCCTACTTTTAAATTAAAATTAAATAATGCCCAAACTCAATGTTAAGAGCAAAATGTATAGGAATAGTGTTGGGTTAGAGAGATGGAATGGGCTTCTTAGGCTTTGTTTTTTGGACCGGATTAATTGAAAAATATTTCAGTCCAGTTCAGTTCAGCTCCATTAATTTCAGTTCAGTTCAGACCATTTCAGTCCAGTTCAACTCCTCTGTTTTTGTCTTACAATTACAATTCAAAACAATTCAGTTTAGTTCAATTCAGTTCAAAATATTTCAAAACATTTCAATTTAATTCTGTTCAACTCATTTCAATTTGAAGGAACAGAACTTTAGTAGAATACGTGGACATAAATTAATCTAATTTTACATTAAAATTAGAATTTTTTTTAATAATTTGAGAACTCTTAGGGCGCTAGGACGAAGAGACCCGGTGCATTGGCTTTGGCTTCATGTAACAAAAGTTTTGGTTGTTGCGGCTGCTAGACGTGGTTGGAGTATGCGGTACCGACAATTCCAGGTGTGATGCGACTTGCAAGTTGCAAGTGTGGGTTTCACTTACTTCTCCTCCTGTCCTTTCATTGGCTTGAATGCTTGATTGAGATGGTGCTTTGCTACGCGTTTTTGCCAAATGTTGCTTCCTTGTATAACATATTTATGACTCCCATATTACTACTATTAGCGGTGAAAGTTGTTCAATAGATTCTCTTGCCAAATGATTCTACTATAGATATTCGTTGAAAAAGTATTAGAAATCGATTTTAGAGGTTTAAGTAAACAGTTTTATATGCGGTTTGTGACATCATTAACTAATAGTGAAGCAGGTCTGTTTATTAATATATACATTATCTTTTACTGTTCAAACTAAACCCAAATTGTCGGTAACTCTCCTCTAAAATAGTCAATAACCCCCCTTCAAAATAGTCCGTGACCCCATTCAAAAAGTTAGTAACCCCTTCCCAAAGAGTTCGTAACCTCTAAAATAGTAAGTAACCTCCCAAACAATTAGTAACCCCCTTAAAACAATTAGTGACTCCCCTAAAACAATTGATAACCTCCCTAAATAGTCAATAAACCCCAAACACATGGTAACCCACTATAATAGTTGGTAACCCCCTCTAAAATAGTCATTGTGTGTGCGGCACACGGTTTGTTAATCGTGCGGCAAGCCGCACACAAGACTTGCTGATATAACTAGTATTTAGACTCAAGCGATGCTTTGGCTATAACTATATTATACTCCGGTACTTTACAACTAAAATTTCGTGTCGAAGATGTTAGTAAAAAGTTATAAATTAGTAGTGTTATTCATAGATGCAATTAAAATATTACAACTTAATTATTATTTTTCATTGAAAAATATACTTCCTCCGTTTTTTTTAAATGTGACACTTTCCATATTAGGAAGTTTGGAATTAGTTGTGACACTTTTATTTTGGGCAAATCTTTCACTCTATCTCTCTCCTAGCACATGGGTCAACTTCTTTTTTTCTCTCTATCTCTTTCCTCTCCAAATATTGCCTAGGAGTCCGTGAAATCAAAAGTGTCACAACTAATAAAAAACGGAGGAAGTAATATCATTATTAGTATTGATAAAAGAAGCAACAATAATTTTGTGGCGCAATGGTTAGAACATTTATCTTCTATACTTGAGGTCATAGGTTCAAGGCTTATCATGGACAATTCACATTTTTTTATGAGAATAACGTAGATAAATATTGTTGAAAAGAAAGGAATGTGACACGGTACATATTACAATCCATGTTTACGCTTTTATATATATAACCCATGCAATGCCCGATAGATGTCTTATTATTTTTATACATTTATTTTACCTAAACTTAATTGAATTTAAATTAGTTTGAATGATTTTTGGTATCTTATTAATTCAAGGCGACTTCAATATATTTCTATCTAATGATTTTTGCCATATGATTAAGAGATGAAATATGAACTATTTTATAACTTTAGAAAAACTATTTTATTATTGGGCGATTAAGGTGGTTGTTAAAAAAAATTAGATTTATCTTCAATTTGTTACATTTGTGATGTTATTTCAAAAAGTTATTTTTAAAAAAATGCTAAAAGATTGCATAAATTTTGTAAATGTCAAAAGACAATCATTTTTTCATTTCCCATCAGGGATTCTTTAATAGTTTGATTATTATTTTTATATATTTAATATTTTCGTTGAACCATATTGAATGTAAAGGAATTATTTAGTGTTAACATGAACTGAATTAGTTAGTCTTAACATGAACTGAATTAGTTAGTCTTAATTAAAATAAATAAGTATTTATTATCTTTAACTCAAGTCAATGTCATTTTATGAAAATAATTATTTTGTATTCCTAACTGCTAATAGAATAATTAACTTGTTATTTATGCTATGCTTACTAAATAAAAAAAAATCAAATAAGTAAGCATATCATCTAACTAAGACTTAACTCAAAGTCTTCAAAAATATTATTTAATCTTTATTAAGTGTCTATTAGCAAACATTATCATTTGGGTTCGGATAAGGTCCATTTGGACATGTTTGCTACCGTTTTGGGTTGGAACCTAGTATTTAATTAATATTATTTCTTAGTTAACTCGATTACCTTAAAAGTGATAAAAATTCAATTGGCCTCGCATCTTAATTAGTATTAGATTTACTTTAGCCTAATTGTATCTAAGTTGAATTAGATTTTTTTTACGTTCCCAACTCGACTGGGACTTTAGTGTTAAATAATATTGTTTTCTTAGTTGGCTCTATTAGTTTAAAAGTGATAACCAATTGATCTCGCATGTTACTTAGTGTTAGATTTACTTAAACCTCATTGAATCTAAATTAGTCAGTTCAATTCAAATCACTTCAGCTCAATTCAATTTAGTTCAGTTCAACTCATTTGTGCCGAATAAAACATGCCCTAAATAGAAAAACATATCATAAGTGGATCTTGATTCAAAGATAAGTGGATCTTGATTCAAAGTATTTTTCGAGATGAATCTAATAGTGTAAAAATTTTAAATTTATGAAATTTGAATTGAAAGTTATCATTAATTTTTTAACTTCATATTGATAGTATCAATAGATAAGGAACTTAATCTTTTAAATATTCTTTTTAATTATTTTTTACTAAAAATTATATTATTAATTTATATACATAATGATGTGGAGCGATATATATATATACTTCCTCCGTGTCAAATTAGTTGCTACACTTTTTTTTTGCGGACTCCAATGCAGTTTTTGATGTGAGAGAGATAGAGGGTAAAAGCCATGTGGTAGGAGAGAGATAGAGAGAAGAAAAAGCTAAATAAAGAAGTGTAGCATCTAATAAGAAATTTCTTTATTTGGAAAGTGTAGCAACTAATTTGATACGGAGGAAGTATATATATATATATATAGATGCTCTTAGGCTATATATAAAGACTTAGATTTTTTATACTTTCTGACACTAATGACACGCTTAATTTTAGGCAATATATTTAAATGTTTAAGTTTAACTCTTAATACTCCTACTCTTTTTTGGACGGGTAAGCTTGAAGGATTATGATCAGACCTCAACTAGCTCACGTCCTTTAGTACACTTGAAAATAAGGGGGAGGGGGGAATAGGGGGAATCCTCACCTCCAAAGCTCCAAGTGGGGATTTGAAAATAAATATCTTACCACTGGGCTAACCTTGCTTGGTAATACTCCTACTTAACGAGACTCATTATTTATCATTCTCGCCTTTGTCCTCTCTATTCCCCTCTTAAACAAAACGAGTAGCCCCATTTTGCTTTTAGTTAAGAGTAACTCTTGTATGGACCCGGTCCACACTAAAAATAGTGTAGACCCACTCTCTCCTCACTCCTTCTCCTCACTGCTCTCCTTCCTCCTCTTTGAAACCACCATCACCACCAGTCCACCAAGCCAACCCTGCATTGCCCTTCCCCTAAACCACCACCACCCACAACCTTCCCTCACTCTCTTCACTCCCTTCAACCACGCGGCACTACGGCGGGGACTACGACTCACCCGTTTTCCGGCGGCTTCACGACGAATCCTTAACGAATATTTTCCAAAATGGTACCTCAAGGGCTTAAGGAGCAGCCCACTTCACACAGGAGCTTTTGTGAGCAAAGTTGTCAACTTGGACTTCAAGTCATATTTGAGATTCTTAAATTGGATGCTATATCAGCGGTTTACTTGCGCATTTATTTGATAGGGTATGCAGTAACTTCAACTTGTATATCTGCACTTCCTTGTTGCAATTTTCTGTGTTTTGTTGTTTGAGATACTTGGTTTGTTTAAGCATAAAATCCCCTTCTTTTAGGTTTTAATTTCATGAATTCAAATGCTTTTTACAAATTGGAATGTTAAATCCTCATTTAACACCCAATCAAATCGAATTGGGGAAAAATTTAGGGTTTTATTTTGATAATAAAACCTTAACTTTTTATTCATAACATTTAACTTTTGATTACAAAACCTTAACTTTTGATTGTTAAACCTTAACTTTTAATTACAAAATATTAACTTTTGCTTAAAAAACCTTAACTTTTGCTTAAAAAACCTTAACTTTTCATTCATAACACTTAACTTTTGATTATAAAACCTTAACTTTTAATTAAAATTTCTTAACTTTTGATAAAGAAACCTTAACTTTTGGTGAGCAAAAATTTAACTTTTGATAAAAAATACTTAACTTTTGGGACCTAACCCTGGTCTACAATAAGTTTAGTGTAGACCGGGTTCATACTAGACTTGGTATTTAGTTAAGGGCTAGTCGTGCATGCAATCACCACTGTATTTGGACTTTCGAATGATAAGCCTTAGTTCTTTGTTTATATTAAAGTATTTAATAAGTTGATTATGTTTCTCTCTTTTTAAAATTATTTTTTCCCACTAAAGCAACTTGAGGCAATTCTCATCTCCACCATGGCCATAGCTAAAATCTCAGCTAGTATTGCCAAATATGGTAAGCAAGGCGCAAACCCTGTCTAAATCAGCCGTTGCAAAACTTCTCCTCCTCCTTTGAAGTATATGGAAAGAACGGAACATCGTAATCTTCAAAAATGAGACTTGGCAACCAAACCGCATCGCAAAACACGTGTATATGGAATGGCACTTGCGCCATCAGGCCCGTATCTGGGGCAGGGCAACCGGGGCTGCCGCCCTAGGCCCACAGATGAAAGCCCAGTTTTCTTTGTTTTTAAGACTAGTATAAAACTATAAGCGCGTTACATATGTAACACAATAGCTGCTTGTAGGTGAGTTGGTCAAATAATATATCTTGTGAAGTTAGAGCAACCTTAGGTCGCGGTTCAAGTTCATCTACTATCCTTTTCCTTCCTTTTTTTTATTTTCCTGATTTGCTTTTTCTTTCCCAACCTGTTTCTTACCTTTTTAATTGCTTATTTTTTCTTTACTTTTTTTTTACTAACATCCTTTCTCTTTCTCAAACTTTTTCTAATTACTTTTTCTTCCTTAACTTCCGTCCTCTTTCCCAACCTTTTTCTTCCTTTTCGTAATTGCTTTTTAATTTCAAAAACTATTTATTTCCTAAATTCATGTAGCATTATTTTGCTTCTTTTGATAAATATGTATATGTTTAGATAATTTCATGTTAGTTGTTAGTTTTATCGGCATATTATACAGATCACTTATTGTTTATCAATAATATAAATACTTGATAAGCAATGCATGAATAACAAGTTAACACTGGAACTCGTTGGTAAACACCGAAAAGAGGCCCTAAGGTTTTGACTCACAAAAAAATAACGTTTAAAGGATGTTTGTCCCAAGAAAAAATTTATAAGGTTGTTTCTCACAAAATGGAATTTTTATAAAGTTGTTTTTGTTAAATTTCTCAATAGTTACAACATGTTATTGAAATATCTAAACTTTGATCCAATTTGAACTCAGTCCAAGTTTCAATATAAAATATACAAGTAATTATTTAGGCCCTCTTGTATTTTTTCGCCCATAGGCCCCCAAAATCTCAGAAACGGCCCTGTGTGCCATGCCATTGACTCTCACTCACATACATTCAACCTATCTCCCTTCCAACATCCAAGCACTATCCACGTTCGTTGGACCCCTCCACATCAAAATCTCATCAAATTAAACTATAATGGGTCGGTTACCCAAGACTCAACAGCAGCAGAGATCATGCTCAGGAACTCTTCGGGACAGATACTACACGCACAATCCTACAACTTGGCGAAGAAATCTTCTTTTATAGCTGTAGTGTAGTCCCCCGTAATTTTATGAATTTTTTAAATATATTTAAAGTATTTATAATCATTTTCATATTTATTTCATTATATTATTTAAGTGTTGACTATTTTGAAAGTCAAACGATTGTTTAAACGTTTTAAATAATTATTAATATTCTTTGGGTTGGATTTTTAAGTATTGAATATTTTACCAAATATTTTGGGTTATGTTTAAATGGTTTTTAATGTTGGGTTGAAGAGCCCAAACCGTTTAATTAGGGTTTGATGATCAACCCAAAGCCAAATCTAAGTCAAACCTAATTGCCATAGGTTTTAGGCAAACCTATAAATATCCCCCAAACCCCAAGTTTGCACACTTGTATTTTCCTCTCTATTTTTCTCTCCTCTCACTCGTCCGACCCTCTCCTTCTTCTCCCTCGAATTGCGTGCGTCGGACCTAACCACCACACCACCCTCGTCTTGTCTCCGGCTGCACACCCTCGCCGCCACTCACTCTCTCTTCACGCCTTAGCTTGCTGCCGCAGCACCGCACACCACTCTTCTATCTCTCGCCTTTCGTGCGCCAGCAGCACAACAGCCATGCAGCGCGTGACTATCACGCGCCGCCACCCGCAGCCACACGCCACTCCTCTTCGTTTTTCCGGTTTTTCGTGGTTTCTTTCGATTATTTCTTATACCTTACCCTCTATTTAATGTTTAATTATATTTTTAATATCAAAGTTGTGATTTTTATGAGTTTTAATATGTTTTATAAATAAAGTTGAATTTATTGTTTAAGTAATTAAAAATCTGATTTCTATTATCTGTGAAATTGAGTTATAATTTCAAATTTACTATTTTATATTTAAAGTGGGTTTTAAGTATAAAAGTGATGGGCTTTAAGGTTTTTAAAGCCTAGACTAATATTATTGTATTAAAGGTTGCTAAAAGTTGAAACTTTAGTGTTTTAAAATATTTTAAAATGTGAAGCATTTTAAATAAATTATATTATTGTGAATTAATTAGGATATTAATTCATTGTTATGTTACTATTTTGGTAGGCGGAGAATTTAGTTTAGGCGACTTCTAGTCTTTTAAAGTGGCCTCTCATTCCGGCTACACAAGGTACATACATGTCCTTATGTATTAGACTAGTATCATGTCTTAAGGATTAGGATTATTTATAGTATCATGTATAGGGAACCCTTTTATGGTTCATACGTGGTTGATTTTGGAATTACGTGTTGTTGAGCATGCTAATTGCCTATATGTTTTATTACACGATTGAATGGATGTTTGATTCAAACATGTTTGGGAAGGGAATTTAATTTATTAATTCGTATGATGGGTTTATAAATATGTTTGTTGGATTTGGTATCGTTTCCCTTTATTATTATTCATTACTTGTCAAAGGCCGAGGACTTTGTGAGCAAGTCGGATTATTATTATTGGTTATGGTTATTTTATTACTTCTCAAAGGCCGAGGACTTTATTTGTGGGTAAGTTGGACTATTGTTGGTTATTATTATTTTACTACTTTGCAAAGACCGAGGGCTTTGTAATATGTATATGTATCGTCTTTGGACATTCGATTGTTGATTTAAGTCAACAAATAAATTGGAGGATTAATTCTTGATCAATTGGAATTGTTTGATCACATTATTTAATCCTAAGATACAAGAGGTATATTTCTTGTATCCATGTTATGTGTTGGTTGCTTTGTTAGAATCCAACATTGAATAACAAATTAATATTTAAAGTGAAAGAGAATAGCATGCATTAGCTTTAGAGTTGTGCACGTCTGAAGTTTTGGACTACTATGAGTTGGAGTACATGGTGGTAGCCCATGGCTTTTCTTGGGGCCGGATTGATCACCTTCCCCTATTTTAAAAGGTTCATCGATATCGTTGGTCAAGGGATTACGGCGTCTCGCCCGTAATTCGTCTTTTGAAGGCTGGTTTTGGTTGGACAACTCGATACATAGACTATTCAATTTATTAAATGATTATCATGATGTATGTTTTGTGAATTCGAGTCTTATTTTATGAGTTGAAGTTTTAGGGTATATTATTATTGATCATGTTTTGTTGTTCAGTAATATCATGTTAGGTTTGTGTTTTTATATTTGTTATGTGTGTACTCAGCTTTGCTGATTACGTGCTTTTCTGTGTGTCGATCATGGCTGTGCCTATTGATTCAGTGATGACCCTTTATTGGCGAGCAGTCTTCGATTGAGTATTTGCCTATAGGTTTCGAAGATATGATGCATCATCACATTTACTCATTTGGGATTTGGGAAGCATTGATGAGATATCACTTTCTCACTTTTATCGCTTCATATATTTATGTTACTTTTATCAAGTTACTTTGTGGATTATTTATTTTAAGTTCTTTAAGTTGGTTTTTAAATTACTTTCAAGGTTTGGATTATATTTTGACAGTTATTATGGTTTAGGTTTTAATAAAGTTCTAATTAATGTTTTTCCACTGCAAAACTCTCAGTAAGCCGATACGTTATCACATGGGCGATAATGACTTGATAATTCTCTATTTTAGTCGGGAAAATATATGTTTTATAAAAAAATAATTGTCGGGGTGTTACATGAAGTCACCGTCCTCCATGATAGCCTCATCAAAGCCAAGAATATGAAGATCCAAGACCTAGTCATTGAATGGGACAATTTACTAGCTAGATTCAACATCTTGAAAGAAGTATATGACACTCCCTGGTGTATCCAGACTCTCATTGACGATATCAAGCAAATTTTCTCTTCTTTCAGAGCAACGACAATTACGCAAATTTTCCGCGAAGCCAACAAAGACTTCGACTATCTATCTAAACAAGGACAACATATTCCTCAAAAAGCCTAGGAGTTTGATGTGCAGATGGGTAAAACTTTGTATCTAATTACTCTTTTAGATAGTTTAGGTTTTACCCTTAAGAGAAGAATTACCTAATGCTTTTCTGATATTTTTGAAAAAATGTAGAATTTTTATTCGCTTATGCGAGTGTTTATCAATCACTCTTCCATCATCTACTTCAAAGTTAATACAAGAATTATCATCTCATATACATTCATATTGGAGTAAGGATTGGGGTTGGCTCAAGTGGTGAGCCTTCCCATTTCTCTAACTTGGTCTAGGGATCAATTCTTACCCCAGGGATTTTGCTTGAGATTTGGGGGAAGGGGAGTTGGGGGTTATGGCTTGTAAATTGTAATGGGCCTCTGGATGGGGGTCATGTGCGAAGGCAGTCCAAAAGATTATTCTTCTTACCTTAATATAATCTCATACTTATAAATGAATATTATATTTTTTTAAATATTGGAGTAACAACTCCACTCATGTAAAAATATATTGAGGGAAGAGAACAATTCTAGGATGTTCCAAATTGTCAGATTCTAGTATTAGGATTCATAATTCTATCACAAAGATTTTTTGTTTGATTGTGTTAGATTCGTTTTCGTTGTTCATGCAAATCTAATGTAGATGTTATATAACTTTGATAAATGAGAAGTTTTGTCCTTTTATACTATATTTTAAAAAACTAAAACGAATAATATCCAATACGGTATGGGCAAGTCACAAATATTTCTAATAAGCCCATAACTAAGATAATTGGAAGTAGCACTATCTAGACTTCACAAAGTGAGTTTATAATACATTCTTGATAGAAAGATCTCATAAAATTTTTCTTGTTCTTATTTTACAAAAAATTGAGTTTGACGAAGGGAATCAAGAGATATAATATTTTGATACAATATTTTTGTAAATTAAGATTCAATTATCATATTCCATTAAAGAGATATAAACCCTGACTCCGAAAGGGAATGAATTTAAGAACCTTTCTCTTGAGGAGACATGGAAAAGCTGACTCAACTGGACAACATGATCCGAGACCCGAAATTAACCCAAAATCCGAAAGGACTCGGCCCGACCAACCCGAATAATACAGACCTGAAGCATACCCCATTCCAGACTAACGCGATCCGAAATACACCCAAATTATGTTTGCCTTTGCCTTGGCCCTTGCCGCCCTTCCAACCTCCTTTCCCTTTGCCTTTGCCGCCCCTACCGCCACCAGGATTGGTGTTATCTGGTGGTGTAGAGGAGGCGGATGCTGGCGGTTGATGGGTGGCCATCAACGCTTGTTGTGAATGGTCTTCTTGGCGCGAATGTCTTGTTCCTCCAAAGTCAATTGAGAATGTGCCTTTGAAAACCGGAAATGGGTTCGATTGTTGAATCACAGTAACAATGGTGTCGACGTGTCGTACTCACCCTTAGTGAGCCTAGAGATGAGTTGTAACACCATTTTTTGGTCGGAAACTGGATTACTAATAGTAGAAGGTGGGTCGACGGTGACCTTGAGTTATTTGCAATAGTCAGACATGTTTGCAAAATTTTCAAGACGATGATTAGAGAATTGTTCTTCAAGATACACGACACGGGTGTGTTTATTGTCATGGAATATGTGCTCCAAACTTTTCTATAACTTAAGAGCGGTAGCTCCAGGTTTCATGATGGTGTAAGTTCTCATGAATGGTGTCGTAGATCCATTGCTTGACAGAAGCATCAAGACGATTCCACGTGAGGTCATCAAGGTCAGTGGGACGTGGGACTGAAGGGTCCACGTGATTGAGTACATTGTATGCACACGCATGAATGTGGAAAATTCAACCCAAACAACATATTGGGCAAATTTTTGATCGAGAATAATAGGGATGAAATTCCGAATATTATTAATGTGAAAAGCAGATTCAGAAGGGAAGAAGAAGAAGAAGAAGAAGAAGAAGGAGGAGGCGTGGTGGCCTTCTCGATGGTTGGCATGGCGGAAGACGTGTGGGTGGGAGGAGGAACCTAACCCTAGCCGACCCTTGGAGAGAAAAGGAGGAGAGGAAAATCTTTTTCTTAGGAAAAAACTGATACCATGTAAGATAATGATAATCTCCTTAATTTGTGTGATTCCATTAATTGAATATACTACCTCCGTTCCATATGTATTGCAACATAGGGAGTTTTACGTCTCTCAATGCACTACTTTGGATGTTAATATCTCTAAATTATTTGAGTAAAAATTATAAAAAGTTGATTTTAATTAAGCATATATCGAGACGAATCTAAAAAGATCCTCATGACTATATTTATCCTTATGTATAAATCGCAAAAGAAGGTCAAAGGGGAGTGTATGAATAGTGTAAAATATCAAAGGTTGCAATACATATGGAACGGAGGTAGTATATAGGAGTACGACCTAATTGATAAAAGATATACATAAGACAATTACTCAACAATAATATATACTCAATATAACAATAAAATGTACAAGATATACATAAGAGAATATTGACATATTCTCTTTATCAGGAGGCCATACCATTGGACCCAAGGTCCTTGATTCATAATGGTTCATACTTTTTTTTGGTAAGAACAAGTGGCTCGGACCCTGCTCGGGTCCTAATGGGTCAGACACTTGAGAGTATGGGGGGAAAGGGAAAAGGAAATCTCTATCTTCAAAGTGCCCCTAGTGGGGATTGAACCCCCACCCTTGAGGTTGGAAGAGTGCTCTCCTTACTACTAAACTAAATTCATACTTTTTTTGGAAGGTAATGTGGTGGACCCTTGGCCAGATCTCAACTAGCACGTTTCTTGATTTGGTGTTTGCAGGGCCCGACATTTGGGAGTAGGGGGGAATGGTAAGGGAATCCTCATCCCCAAATGCCCCTAGTGGGACTTGATCCCATGGTGGGACTTGATCCCATGGTGGGACTTGATCCCATGACCTTGAAGTCATGAGATCAAACTCTTAACCACTAGGCCAAGCCAAGCTTGGTAACTAAATTCATACTTATATAACGTAAAATTTAGATACACAAGAATAATGTACACATACCAAGGACCCTTGGGTCCAATGGTATAGCTTCCTTTCACACATGGAAGACCAAAGTTCAAATCTTGGTGGAAGCTTATTTCATTATTGTTGGGGGGTTGGGGGGTTGGGGGGTTGGGGGTGTATGACTTGTAATGGGCCTCTGAATGGGGTCCTGTGTTAGGACAACCCAGAAAATTATTCTTGTTACCATAATATAATCTCATACTTATAAATGAGATTATATTTAAAAAAATAAAATAATGTACGCATATACATACGTAACATATTTTTTGTCATTTGGTGAGTTGAAACAATAATATCCATAAAAGTACCATTACATCTTCCACTTTTATTACTTGGTCCTTGCATGTACTCTCTATTTCGACTTCATGAGGTTGTCACTCGTCACCACCTAAGATATCTCCATACAAAATACAATATACTATTGCAAATTGCAAACCCATGCACATCCATTTCCTATGCCTATCTCTTATAACATTTGTAAACTCATGTTATAAATTTCTCTTTCTTACCATATTATCATCCCTTTTGTGCTCCACAAAGATGCCAAGTGGAACTCCAATTATACCAACTTCTAACCCAAGCAGTAGCAGCAACAGCAGCTCCACTTACTCCTTTGAGGAGTTCATCCGCGGTTGGTGCCACCGTCTTGAGCAGCTCTCCGCCGAGATCACCGCCGTCGTCGAAACGAAGCTCGGCGATGAAAACTCTATCGACGAGGCCGAAGCTCGGCAACTCGTGGCGCGTGCTCTCGTTCATTTTGAGGAATACTATGAGCACAAGTCTCGTGCTGTTAACCTTGATGGTTTTGCTCTCTTCTCATCTACTTGGTGCTCTTCTCTCGAATTTGCTTTTCTTTGGATCGCCGGCTTTCGCCCTCGTGTTCTTCTTCATCTCGTCGGCGACTCCGTAGGAGATTTGGACCCTGACCAGACCCAAGCTCTTGACAGGTACCTTCTAACTTTAACTACTTCCTCCGTAACAAAATGATCGCAACAAGTCACTTTGCACGCATTTTAATAAAATGATTCAATGGTGTAAATAAGCAAATTAGCCAAACCCATTTTAAGACTAGTAATCTATAATCTCATTCTTACTTGTGTTAAAATTATTTTGTCTAATTTGCTAGTTTATACCATTAAATTTCTTCCTTAAAAAGCGTGCAAAATGACTTGTTGCAAACATTATATTACGGAGGGAGTATATGATTATATTCATCATTTTAATTTACTTCCGTTTACTTGCTTTTGCACTACTTTAATCAATATCTTTAAATATGTATTGAAATAAAGCGTAAATAATTAATATTTTCAAAATATACATTGAGACGAATTCAGTACTATAGTATTTTTGATTCTATCTATAATTGAATATTGCATGGTTAAATCTACTAAATAGTGGAATCTTTCAGAGTGATCCAAGTAATAAAAAAAAGTAAAAAGTATATTTTTGTAGATTGGTGTTAGACTATTATTGTTTATCATCTGAGTCCAAATCTTCCATCCGAGAATTATTATACTTCCTCCGTTTTTTTAGATGCAACAATTGGGAATATTTCAAAAAAAAGGAGGAAGTATTACTTATGTACTACTTTGAACAATCATGGTGCATACACGTGTACTGTAGTCAATATGCACAAGAGATTTGGACTCATTGCTAGCAGAGGGATTGTTACGTTGTCCTTTGTAACTAATACTCCATGTATTTGTGGTTGTTAGTAGGCGTTTGCCTATGATAGAAGGAGCGTTTGTTGTGTTCCGATGCATGTTTGTTCAGGTGGCGTGTACGTAGACATGCTTATATGTGTGCAATGACATGCCGGTACACACGCGTCTCATCCACGCGCTTGCCTAAAATGATTATCCTTTTTGGTTCTTTTGTATGCTTTTTTGGTTTGGAATATACACGGTCTTCAATATACAACGTTAATTTCAATATTGATATATCTAAATTTGTATTACCTCCGTTCCATAGGTATTGCAACCTTTGACATTTTGCACTATTTATACACTACCCTTTGACCCTATTTTGTGATTTATACACAAGGATAAATATAGCCATGTGGGATCTTGTTAGATTCGTCTCGATATATGCTTAATTAAAATTTACTTTTTATAATTTTTACTTAAATAAAATTAGAGATATTAGCGTCTAAAGTAGTGCGTTGGGAGGCGTAAAACTCTCTATGTTGCAATACACATGGAACGGAGGTAGTATTAGATAACGTCAGGGAAAACTGATTTTTTGAAACATATCGATCAAAATCTTACATGGTTGTTTTTTGTACGTAGTACAAATTAATCGAACATGATTAAAATATTTCAATTCAACTTTGGAAAAGGCAAACGGGTTAGAGAACATGTAATTTATTTTACAAATTTTCACCATCTATAGATATCACCTTAACGGCTTGTTTGGATAGCCAAAATAGGAGGGAAGGGGAGGTGAGGGGAAGGAAAATGGCAAAAATCCCTTGTTTGGATACCAAGTAAGGGGGTGAGGGATTTGGAGGGGAGGGGAATGGAAGGATCAATTTGTAAGAAATTGCTCTCTCCAACAATGGAGAGATTTGGAAGGAAAACTCATTTTCCTTTCCTCCCCTCCCTTTCTCTTCCCTCCCCTTCCCTTCCCTTCCCTCCCCTTCTTTTCCTTCTCCTTTTTTATCCAAACAAGCTGTAAAAGTGGTAGTGAAAATTACGATGAAAATAGATACTCCTTCCTACTATCTTAGAATAATATAAACACATGATTGAATACTTATTTACAGAAAATAAGTTGTCTTGTGGCCATCAAATATCTATGCACATTTTATTTTTTTGATCAAAGAGTTTTGGAAAACTATTAATAAAAGTGGGTCTATGTGGTCCAATAAAGTCAAATAAGATGAAATAAGGTCGATTAAGGCTGAATTAGGTCGGATAAGGTTTTATAGAAAAAAAAGGTCAAATAAGGGCTAATAAGGTCTACGATTAGGCCAAACAACGTCTAATGAAAAAGAATTTAATTCAAATATGTAAAAATAAGTTGAAAAAAACAGAATCTGAAACTTGTAGGATCATTGTCAACCGTCTAACACTATTGGGACGTGAGTACGTGACCTCCCGCTGGCAAACGAAGTAACTTCTAGAACCAAGTAGGCAAGTAGGTACATATTGAAGTGGAGTTCATGTATATAGAAATTTCACAAACCAAGAGAAGTTTAAGGTAAGAATGCTATGCTGCAACAATAATGTGGGGGTCCTACTTTCTGATGACTGCTGCACCAGGCTGTATGTATCTAGGCAAATATCTAGTACAGCATACCTCGTTTCTCTTTCTATCTTCTAATCTTGGCCCCAATTTTAGGTTTCGCCTGTTCATTTTCAGTAAGTTGTATGTTTTGTTTTGGTGAATCAAAGTATTTTATGCAGAGTTAGCATTAAAGTAAAGCTTAACTTCAACACATTTGAACTAATTTTGGTTACTTCTTCATAGTGTGTTTGGTTGGGCAGAAAATAGTTATTCGAAAAGTAGTTCATATAGTATTCTTTTGATAAACGGAATGGGTTTATAATGGGGGCTCAAAACAACAAACGGAATAGTAAACTCTAGATATTGTAAGTTTGGTCATTCGAAATGCATTATAGGCATTCTAACAAAAACTAATCTGCATTTGAGTTTTTAGTTAGAAAATTATTTTTATTTTATTTTTCCTTGGAAAATATTTTACGTCCAACCAAATGGCATTGAGTTCTCATGCTCACAAACAAGAGCAACATTTGCCTTTTTATAGTCAAACTCTAGAAGCTTTTGTCATTTTTATTACTAATGTGGGACTCATAACCTTACCCTACAGGAACTTATTAGTTTCTTTTAAAAGTGTAATTCAATAGAATCAAAGTTTTATGATTTTACTAAAACAAAATCGAGATATTAATAGTTAAAGATGTGCATTGCAGACCGTGTAAAGGCAAGTGTTGCATTTATTTGTGAATGGAGGACGTATAATATAAATAAAAGGTCAGTTTAATCTTCCTCTTTTGACCCTGTATCAATATTTACTTTATTTAGTTGTTTGAAAATGAATTTGTCAATTTACTAGATGTTACATGAAACATGTTAAGTTGTTTAAGGGTGAGGAAGTTTGTTTGAAGCATGACAGAAAACTGGAACCAGACCATCTTCGACTAATATACTTTAGCAAGTGCACAACCGATGAGTTGTGGTAACTTGCATTATTTGTGCGATCACTGAGATGCGCCTGTTGTGTGCTATGCACCGATATGGGAAGTAAACGTCCATTTTTGGAAAGCTTGATTGAGGTCCTAGTCTAGTAACAATCTCTGGTGTAGTCCTATTGTGGCTATTGCTAGAGGTGGTATCAAGGATCCTACCGCTATTGGCATTGCACTACCCTTATGAGAAGGGCGTTGTGGGGGTAGGGGGAAGGTGGAGTTGCTCAATCTCTAGATTTTAAGGTTGAGGTTATTTTGCAAATACCAATTAGTCCCTCGAATCAAAATCTTATTGGTGGGATCAACCTCCCCTCCCTCAAATTCGGAGAAAATTTAGTTGACCCAGAGGTAGACAACCCGCTACTAATAGAGAAGGTAGATATTGGCTATCCGCATAAATTAATTTTTTAATTGTCTATTAGTAGTGGGTTATCTTACCAGTGGGTCAACCGATCAGTGTCTCATTTATTCATTATCCCTCGACTACCACGTCAATTACAAAACAAAATTTAAATCCCGATCACGGGTGTTTCCTTCTTGTTGTGATTTTTTCGAGAAGGCTTGGTGTTAGGCCGAAATATCGGGGGGATGGAGTCACAAGGACATAACCACCACCTGCCGTAGTTTTAGAGGGTGCCCCTTGTGGCTTGTTGACACGACATCCTCTAGGATCAACCTCAACTCTAATTTGTAGAAAGCAAAAAGAGGTAGGAAGTGTGTTAGAATAATGCTTGCTACACTTTCGTACTTAGTAATATGGGTAAACAAGTGTCTACTCAGTTTTCAATATATTAGTAGTATAAATGACCTTAAATGTATATTAAGATCATGGGAAATGCTGTAGCTCAATGGTAAAGACTTGTTGCAATCACTGTTATTGTTGTATGTTGTTCTTGTGTTCAATTCTTCAGTTTCTTCAAAGTCACCTTTAGTTTTTTATACCGCTATTTTTTCTTTAATTATTGTTATTCCAACCTCACAATAGTACTTATACTATTTTCCAATATGTTCATTCGAGTCATTGATATTGTAATGAGCAAAAAACGTTCATGTAATGGATTAAAATTATTATCATTTTATTGTGCATACCCAATCCGCTTCCTCATCAAATTCTTAACGAGTTGCAATTCTGTCCTGCTCCCATCGGACAATTGATCACACACATTCCCGAATCACAAATTGTTGGCGATAAGCGGAGACACCGGAAGTATCCGAATAAGTATGAGCAAGCAAAATGGTTTTTGAGATACACAACATGAGTAAACTTGTTGTCCTGAAACGTGTAAAAGGTGATCATGGGTCCTTGGAGGTAGAAACAAGTTTGAGCCTTTGAGGGTTGTTCGAAGGAGATCCTTATACATTGTATCGTAAAATAACGGTGACAATGGTATGGAGATGCTTCGAGATGTTCAACATGTTGGAGATTTTTAAGGACGTGTAGATTGATGTGGTTTAGCACAATGGTATGTGCAAGTTGTGACCTTGATTAACTCTACCCAAGAGGAGTGTCTAGGCCTAGAGTTAGAGGGACAAGCAAGTTACGAAAGTTGGTCACAACTCACAACTACTAGTCATAGGGAGGAGGACGGGGAGTGGTCATAGGGAGGAGGAGGGGGAGAGGGAGAGGGTGGAGCTTCTTTGGTGTCAACCATAGAGAAGATGAGACTAGGGTGGTGTAGAAATGGGTAAACAAGACCAAAGAATTAGGAAGCTAATTAGGGCTAGGGTTTTGTCATGGACGTATTAGAAATGTGTAGTCGTCCCCAATTGAGAAGTGTACTTCATGCGGTTGAAAAATACATTATTTATTTAGGCATTTGACTGTACCTCAAACTACTTGGTCTATTTTTTATTTACAAAAGTGCGATACGGAATTATTCACTATCATTTATCATGTCTACTTTTTTCTCTCTCCTCCATGAATAGTGTATCCACTAGCTTGAGTCATATCCAAAAAAAATTCAATATAATAATGTAAAGTGTATACTGAATATTGCAACAGATTATTCTTCAATATGACAATAACCTTTAACCATACCCCTTCAATATAATAATATAGTGTTACAAAATTCTTCAATAGATGTGTACATTATTCAATTTTGAGTCATATCCAATCTACTGAAGAATTTTGTAACAAAATTGCAAATTGTTACAGTGTGTAGATTAATGGATGGTAATTTTTCTAATTTTCTAAATATATGAGAGTACTTCTGGTTAAAGGTTTAGAGATGAATCCGAAAATTATACATCACAAATCAATAATTTTAGAACTTAATGTAAAATTTGGTATCTGTTATGAGCAATATGCATGTTGTGATAGATTGCCAACAATAGATGAAAACAAATAAGCATTTAAGGATTAGTTACATTTTCTTCTACCTATAACCTATAAGCATATGTTCGTAGATTATTGACTTGTGCGAATTTATACAGTTAACGTGCTTGAGGAGCCTGTTGATAATTTAGGTCCCGTAGATAATGAAGTTTCACTTTTCCCTTTCCACTTCCACTGGTTACAAAACCCTCATAATTGGACGCTGAACCCATTTCATATGATGGGAGTTGCCGGTGTATTGGGCGCCATGTTGCTACTATAAATATAGTAGAATCTTATAGTTGTATTTTGGATGAGAATTACGAAAAGAAGGGATTGTAAGTCCCTTCATCTTCCACATCAGGGGCCTAAGTTCGATCTCGTAGAAAGCGGGGAGGGGATGAATATTAGCTAGCCTTAGATAGGCCGCGACTGCTCAGTCCTAGGTGTACCTATTCATGAATTTTAGTTAATGTTGGAATTATGAAATCGAATCATTGACATATTTCTAAACAGGTTGAAAAGAGAGACAAGGAATAATGAGAAGGTAGTGGAAGACGAGTTAGCAAGGATACAAGAGACTATAGCAGCACCACCTCTAATTGATGTCATAAGAGAGGCTGCATGGCCAATCAACGGATGGTCCTTTGATACGACAAGCGAGCCAATACAACAGATAAGAATGGCGCTTAAAGCGGTGATATCCAATGCCGATGCCTTGAGGGTGACAACGGGGGCCAAAGTAGCCGAGTTACTGAGGCCAACTCAGTGTTTAAAGTTCTTGGTTGCTGCTTTCAGACTGCTGCAAGGAATGAGGAGTTCTGGAATGGAAAGAGATATGTTGCTAGGAGACAGATTACAACAACATACCACATAGGTTGATGCTTGACAGTTGACTCCTTTTGGCTTTAAAGTTGTCGTCATCAAATAAAACTATAATTAAAAAAAAGTGTTACGATAATTGTAGCTGACATGCAAAAGTTGGAAGATGATCGTGCAGTGTGACATGTCTGTTACAATTATAGTAACATAAAATTTATATATATATATATATATGTATGATAGAGCTTTGAGAAGGAATAAATCTTAACGCATAACAGTTATACACATAAGAAAATGATTGATATATCTTAAATGTTACAATTACCAAAAATGTCTTTACTGAATGTACGAGTAAGGTTTGTGTTGGTAATTTACTTCTTTATTTATTTGTTATGTGTATAACTGTTATGCGTTGCCATCAACTCCTTAGATAGAAGTTTGCGAGCCTTGGCGTGTCTTACATCTGGTACCATATGTTTTGTGGTTGTCTTATTGTTGTTTTTTGTGCTTTTGACTATCCAAGGGTTGTTTGGAATATGGAACTATGAAAGAAGCTTTTGGTTCATCCCTCGTGATATAACTCAAGTTGTTTTAATTTGTGCATTGTCTATGTGCCACGTTTATTACTGATAGTTTCTCCCTTTTTTCCTAATTTACACACTTTGTAATTTCATGTTATTCATATACTACACTTTGACCAATATTTATGATATATCCGTAAGAAATTATAGTTATGTGAGATATTGTTTGATACGTCTCAATATAGTATATTTTTCAAAATTATCTATTTTTTGTAAGTTTTACTTTTTAAGAATTAGATACTAACCAAAAATTTTATTAGCAACCATTAAAGTCAAAACTCTATAGATTATATAAAATCGGGGAAGTTATATTTTAGCACTTCTATTAAAAGGTGATGAGCCTTAAAAACATTAATAACCAAGAAAATAAAGTAAAAGAAAAAGTGGTATTTGCGTTATTGCGTATATGAAGTTGTGGAACATGATACTTTAGCTTCTACTTCACTTAAACGTCTTTATATTTTGCAATATCACGGACGTGGACGTGGACGTGGACGTGGACTAGGTCTAGGATCTTTTGGTGTTATAATCAACTGCTCCATGCTTTTAAATCTCATCCCAAAATAATGTATATGTAAAGAGAGATGACTTTTAAATCTCATCCCAAAATAATGTGTGTGTAAAGAGAGATGACTTTAAATCTCATCCAAAATAATGTGCACGTAAAGAGGAATGATCAAAAGAGTGCAAGGAGGAGATCGAATTAGAGCCTGACTGTAGTCCTTTGTTCACATCTTATTCGTCTCCAAAAAGAATGAGCTCACATATATCGATTGGAAGATTATTAAGGATTACCCTGTATGGACCAACTCGCAGGTTTGTGATTTGTGAATCAAACACGAAGTAACTCACTCTAATCCTCGTAACCTTTCATTTTCAACTGTATGAAAGGTCTGGAAAATTTTGGATGAAGTGATCCCATTCGTATCCATTAAGCTTGTACACAAAACCCGTCCTTCATAAGCGTTTGTCCTTCATGATCGGAAGTTACACAAGGACATTGAGAGGGAGAATTTAGGGTTCTACACAAGAAAATGCAGCATGTCTAACTAGAGAACAACAAAAAATGTCCAGCCCAGAAAAGACAGGCTTAGCGACCATTATTTGCTGCATGCCTCTCTCCTCCGACCGCTGCATGCTACTCAGTCCCCTCCCCATCTCCCGGACAATCGAATGATATTGTGTGGACGTGTGGTGTCATCTGGTGGTAATATACCGTTTAAATAGGTGATCTCCATGGACGTTTTCGACAGGACTGTAGATCCTGAATATTTGTCTGATATATAAGCAAACATTTTTGTGTGTAGTATACCTCCATGGTGGTGGTTCATATAATTAGAAAAAACAGCAGTAATCTTACACAGTATGAAGGTGCATATACAAATTAGGGAGGAGTGCCCAAATTGGTCTCTCAGCATATATATAAGAAAAGTTTATGTGGAAGATGTGCAAGAAGGTCACATTACTACACAAGTGCACTCTGTATCTTTTAAAGAGCGATACAGCACCAGTAATTTTAACATTCCAGGGCTTACATCTCCTCATCAGAATTACAAGGGCTTTCGAAGTATGAAGGTTTTTTGTGATTCAGCAGATAACGACCTCTTAGCAACCCATTCCACTTTATCATCTACTCGGACAATAGCTCCGCTTCCTGCATGAAAAAAAAGGGACTCAAATATGCAGATTTTGATACATAGTATACACTGTACTATAAAGTGAGCAACGAATAAGCAATATACAATAGTCTGTTCTAAATTGGCTTTTCCTCAGGGGGAGGGGTATTCTAGGAATAACAAAATAATTCGGTTGTGAGTTACCTTGTGAGTTGTGAAGGTAGTTATAGAGTTTTTAGAGAGAGGAATCTCAGGTTATAAATATGGGAAAATAGGAAATAGAAATGATGAAAAATATTGATCAAAGTTTCTGTTAGTTTCATTTAGCTCTTGGGACTTGGGAGTGTTCAGAACTAAATGAAACTGCCAAGAGCTAAATGAAACTAACAGATACTTTAATCAATATATTCATCATTTCTACTTCCTCTTTCCCCTATTTATAACCTCAGTTTCCTCTTTCCCTAACAATTTTTTATTTATTCCCAAAATTCCCCTCACCCTAAGACTAATAGAAACTTTAATCAATATTTTCCATCAGTTCTACTTCGCCTTATTTATAACCTGACATTCCTCTTTCCCTAACAACATTTTATTTATTCTATTCTGAAACTTCCTACTTCCCCTAATTTATAACCTGACATTCCTCTTTCCCTAACAACTTTTTATTTTTTCCTAAAATTCCCCTCTCCTAAACCAATTCATCACACTAGTCTAGCTAATATTGGTATCAAAGAGTTCCCAAAAACTCCCCCCTCATTCGTCAATGCTATAAAATTGTTTAACTGAATGTTTCTTGTCTAAATTTAAAAGATACTATGACACCACATACACGATAGATAAATTTTGGGAGTGGTTCTTGATGTTAGTTATATTGCTCCTTGAAATTATGCAATAATCTCCTCAGCTTAGGAGTTGTTCATTATCAACTGAACACCAGCTAAAAACCATGCAAAAACATCATGACACACAAAGTTGGCATTATTAAGTGATCTTTAGCGTTCCTCTAGAACTTTATGCAATTTGTGACAATTGGAAGTTAAGCTCACATTTACACTCCACTCTACTCCACCAAAAACTTGACAAAAAGAAAGAAGGCCTCCTCATAAAGAAAGAAGAGGAACAACTAAATAACAATAAAACACTTCCCAATCAGGCCCTGTTCTTTTAGAGTGGACTGGACTAGATTGGATTAGACTGAAACAAACTGAAATCTTTGACAACTGAACTAAAATTAAATTACGTTAATCCAGCCCAAAAGTATGGGGCCTCAATCCATCAATTTTGACAAGAAGCACGTATACCCCGTATACCCACATATAAGGATTTCCCCGAGGTTTAGTAGATACTCCCTCTGTTACATATACATGCTACATAGAGAGGGAACACACTCATTAAGAAAGGTAGAGAGAGACAGAAGATCATAATAAATGAGCTAATCCTCTCTTCAAACCCAAAAGGCATGGTTCCCACTTCCCACCTAGTGGTGGCCACGGGCCAGTTTGTGCCGGTTCACTGTTGGGTTGTGTATGGGTCAGTTCACACAAACTTGGCCCTTTCAGCATGAGACCACCGTGGGAGAGCAAGCTATTTGTGAACTGAACCGGGTTCGGGGACAGTACGGGAACGGTTTAGTGTCAGTTCAGTGCCTGCATCCGTTTGAGGCGAGGTTCAGTGCTTCAAGGCCCGGTCCGTGCCGGTGTAGGGTTAATTCATTCTTTTTGAAGAAATTGTTTGTCATATTGGAAATGCACCTTAAGTAAAATTCTTTTTTTAATTGTTATTAAAAAAGGATAATTGTTAGAAATAATAATTTCTAAATCAAATACTCCCTCCGTCCCATATTAATTGCAACATTTTTCATATATGGTTTTCCCATATTAATTGTAACACTCTTATTTTAAGCATGGATCCACCAATATTTTATAATATATCACTCAACTTTTATAAGCCACTGATTCATTGATATGTGTGAAAAACATTGAAATATTACTCTCGTACTCTATTAACTTCCTAAAAGTACCACATCACTTTCTATCCCATCAACGTTTACAACAAATTAATATGAATTACACACTACTCCAAAACTATGTGCACAAGCTAATGTTGCGATTAATATGGGATGGAGGGAGTAATAATTTCATATAGAAATTTCACAAATCGTAAATCCCAATAACAAAAGCTCATTAATCATAATCATAATCATAATCGTAGATTATTAGTTAATTTATAATTATAATCAAAATCATAGATTATACTCCCTTTGTTCCCTATAGATCTACCCACTTTCCACTTTCACCCGTTTTATTAAGTTCTACCCACTTCTACTTTATTCTTAAAATGGTAAAGGTTATTCTCTTTTCAAACTATTTTTACCTACTTATTGGGCCCACACAAGTCTATGCTCTCTCGACCTCATTATCTCTCTTACTTAAATAAACAAAAGGGACCCACTTTTACATTGATTCTCCTTTTTGCTTTGGTTTTTGTAGGTACAGTAAATGGGTAGATCAACGAGGAACGAACAACAAAGGGAATAATTTATTACTCATAATCATAATTTAAATTTTATAATAGATCAAAAATCATAAATCATAATTGTAATCATAATCATAATTATACTCTCTCTGTTTCTTATTGTTTGTCTCATTTAGTGTAGCTCCAAATGTCAAAGAAGATGATGTCATTGGTATGTGGATGGAGAAAACAATTAAGGAGTCCACTTATTTTATAATAAAAGTGGTGATTAAAGTATATGAGAGAAAATTGTAAAGATACATGTAGGACCAAAAAGTGATAAAATAGGAGTAGATGGGTAATATACTTTTCCCATATAAGGAAAGATGAAAAAATAGGACAAACAAAAAAAACGGACAAAAACGGAAAGTAGGACAAATAAAAAGAAACGGAGGTAATAATTCACTAGCCCACTAGTCATTCATAAGAATAATGATAGTTTTTGAGATTTTGGTTAGGGTATATGGTATAAGGTTACAGTTTAAGATTCTGGTTTATGGGACAGAATTCTAGGGACGGTTTAGAGGCGGTACAAAGGTTGTTCAAAAATGGGTCGGTTGAAGGGCATGCTAGTTTACGGGTCGGTATAGGCTCAGGGTTAAGTTCGGTTCTGAAATTTAAAACATGAACCTGAACCGAACAGTTCCTTGACCAAGTCGGGCTGGTTCAGCACATAACATTAAATAAGGATAGACTTGTAATTTGAAGTATGAAAGCTGTTCATTGAATATATATCAAGTACCATAAGTCCATTTCATTTGGATTTCAGGAGAGCGTAGCATGTATCTTGTAAATATTTTCGTCTATTAAAACGTCGGATTTCTATGGAGCGAGTATATTTTAATACATTAATTTCTATTCTATAATTCAGCGTATCCTCCCATTCACAGATATTTGCGGTTTAACCTAAACTAGGGCAGGTTCCACCTAGTACAAACATGGTATTCAATCCCTGAGTTCTGATTTGCCTATAATCTTCATCTTAAGTTCCACTCATCACTTCTAGCCTAAGATAAATAGATATTTGTTTCCATCTATAACCAAACTATATCGTTCTTATCTAATTTCCCTCTTCGTTCAAAGTTCCTTACCGAGCAGCTATAGCCTCTTACAGGTACAGTGGCAGGACAAAAACATAAAGCAGCAAAAACAAATCAGGCAAGCCAACAAAAAAAGAACTTACATTATAGGCGGCTCCTTGCAGCAGGTTTGAAGCTGGCAATACCAGTGACTTCCCTTGCTGTCACTAATGTGTTGATGTCATATGTTCCTTCATAAGTGTAGATGGGCTCGAGGTCACAGAATGCCTGGAAGTTGAAGATAATGACAAAACTAAGAAAAGGTCTCGCCAAATACAAATTATACTAGTAGAACAACTGTCACTAGGAACACCACCTATCATCACAAACTATCAAATACGCAATTTGGACTCAGGATAGAATAATAAACACTTACAAGCCAAAAAATAATAGGCAAAGCAGTCCAACATGGGGACTGAGTCACAAAATAGGGAGAGAAAGAAAGTTTAACAGTTCCGTACATGACAAAAAACCATAGAATGGATCTCTCTCGATCTATCTCTCATCATCACAAAAGTTAGCATTTCCTCTCTCCTTTCTCCCGTATCGCGTAAAAACATTCCTTCTAGAGTAGCTTTTAATACGAATAAGAGAAACTCTGTTAGAGAAGATGATTCTATGTTTGTAAAATGATAAGGATGTCGAACCCAGAGGCTCCCATCTTCTGGTTTATGTGGATGACATTGCTTCCCTGTTTCAGCAATGGAGCAGGGGGGAAGAGAGTGGGCCATTAGCTGCAGAGTTCCCATCGTAACAACAGACAAAACACACCAGAATAGCGTGATATTACTGGTATGTAATCGCTAAAGCAAAGATTTTGGAGGGAAGAACAAAATTCATGCTAGGCTGTGAGGAAATGCCTTCTTACTCTGATCCGGCCGGGGCTGAGGTGCAAAGACAAAGATATGGTAGGTATAGCCATATAGGAATTTCTACCGTGCTCGTTCACCAGATCTGAAACAACTCCCTTTCACCTGCCCTGCATCACAAGCGAGAGCAACTCCATCATAGCCTTTTTTTTGACATAACCATTGCGTTGGGTCTTCGTGCTACAAGTACCCATTAAGGTTCATGCAAACAGACATGGTTACGGAGACAATACGACATGGGAGATACGTTCACGAAATCAAAGAACATTGACACAGAAAAGCATGTATAAATATATATATATTAAATTATTAGAAAAATAAATTTTAAACACTCTTTTCTGATCATTTTTCAATTTCTATCATATCTAATTTCCGTGAAAGCTTGTATAAATAAAAAAATGAAGAAGTTAGACCAAGAAAAAACGTATAAGTGTGTTCAAGTCGCGATAATTATCATAATAAGTACCTTTATTTGCTTTAAATAATACTACGAAGTACCTCCATTCTTTATTAATCACTACATTTCTCTTTTGCACTATTCATCCATCTCCCTTTAACCAACTATAATGATTGATGCACAAGGATAAACATAGTCATGTGGGATCTTGTTAGATTTGTCTCGGTTTATACTTAATTAAAACTAACTTTCTATAAATTTTTACTTGAGCATAATTAGAGGTATCAACATTCAAAGTTGTGCGTTGGGAGGCGTGAAACTCTATATGTAGTGATTAATAAAGAACATAAGAAGTATTTTTTATGGTCTCGTGAGTCTCGTGACTTTCTTTCTCTTTTTTCTTCCATAACTTCACCATTTGCATATAAGTGCTTCATTTCTCAAAGTTTCTACTTTCTAGTGAAAAAAACATGTCGTCAAGTGTTTGAGAAGTGTATCAAAAAAGTCTAAAAGTGTCAGTAACCAAATAAACATTTTTTGGTGCAAAGTGTTTGTAAAAAAAATAAACATATATATAAGACAAGCCATTTGCATGTCTGAGACGTGTCGAGGTCAGTCGAACATGTGTCAGTGTTCAATGCTAGTGGTAGCAACGCACGCCACTCATATTAAGTGCCCGTGCTACCTAGGTATCCATCTTTCTAACCCCCAAAAACTATTTTGTAGTATGCTGTTTTATCACAGGTATGGCAACGCACGAGAGCTTGCCAGTAAAGAAGGCATAATTTGACAATATTTGCAACATCTTTCCGTATTAATGATAAAAACACAACCTTGATTACTCCGAACCTATGTTACTCCGACACCCTTGATTTCCATACCCATTTCAGACTTGTGTTTGTGTCGGACACGATATAGCACTTGGATACTCCATTTTACGCCAAATCTTGACATTTTTTTATGAAATGGCCTAGTCCGACACTTGAATACACGTATCGGAGGGGACACTTATAATGAAGTCCTAGTAACATAGCTCCAAACTCCGTCGCTTTTGATATTAGATTGAGGTACAGCATACTCAAAAGGATTAAAATGTTTCTCTTCTTATAAGATAACAAGTGGAGAGCATCAAATAAAATCATCAGATATGCAGCACAAGAACAAAGTTGCACAAGGAAAGAATAACTTGAGGTATAATCTGAAAGAACATAAGGCAAGTGAGACAGAACCACTGGGAAATGGTTTTGCATGCAAGTTTTTCAGATGTCTGAAGACATGGGACCCGATTTGACCAACAAATCCACAAAGGCCAATATCTTGTAATAAGCAATGTACCTTGTTATTTTATTACAAGATCATAACACAGCTAAGTTTCGGAAAACTCCTTGACAGAAAACAAGCTCATGTACAAAATGACTGGTCTAAAGCAGTACTTTCAAGAAAAACTTAAGATCACTACAGAAATTGGGCTACTGCTGTCAGAACCAAGGGACAAGGAGACATCAAATACATCACTTAAATTGGTCAAAGTAAGCCTTATATGTACATGCTAAGCACACTCAGATCCATTCGATCTAAGAATGAAAGCGGAAATAGCCAGTGCGCTTAGCTTCAGAGGGACAAGTGAATCAGATCAGACCACGTAATAGAAGATAGAACATACTGACATAACAATTAACAGATAGCATAAGCTAAATTCTTGAAGCATATGAAGTATATCATTGCATCTATCAAGAATTAATGATTAATTTGCTCCAATCCCTAGAATTAAACGACCAGACAATTATTTCATGATACGAAGGAAAAAACACCCATTGTAAAAGTTTCTCAATTTCTCTATAAGCTTCAACCTCCCATATGATAAGCAGATAAAGGCGGATAAAGCAAAGTAGGATGGCAATTAACACCTTTGCAACAAGGAAATCGGCAAGAATTCCATTGCCTCCAAGTAATTCTCGACCAAGAGCAACTGTTTCCCTTGCCTTGACGGTTATCCATGACTGATCAATACACAGAAGAACTTGTCATAAAAACTGCTGGCAGAAACACAAAGATATATCTAGCTTGTCAACTGAATTCACCTTTCCCAAGCTTGCATGACCCGGGGTCATTTTTCCACTTTCGTACAATTTACAAAGGCGCCAACCAACAAGAAACATTGCTTGAACATTTCCCAACATCTGAACAAGCTTTTGCTGGTTTATTTGGAATGCTGCCAATGGTGCACCAAATTGTTTCCTTTCTTTTAAGTACCTTCAGCAAAAGTATCAAGTCAAGTCATCCCTAAATTTTAGGGAGCTACAATGGTACACCAATGCAGAAAAAAATAAGTAATCACACCTGAGACACATGTCGTAGACTCCCATGGAAATACCAATAGGTTGCCAAGCAACCATTACTCGTGAGACAGCAAGTACCTGCTCTCAGAGAGTGTAATATTGCATGAATTCACAATGAACAAATCAAAAGTTTGAAGAACAAAATAACTATGCACCAAAGGTAACTTCCTACTGCTATTGAGCTTGTAGGGAAATATGATATAAACTTTAGTCTCTAGTTCAGGTCAAGTTGCCTTCTGTAGCCTTACTTTGTTCTCCTTTCAATTATTCATCGAAGTGATTACATTTGGCAACCAACAACCTTCAATCGGCCAGGAGTTCTACCACATAGACTCTAGATGCTAGTTGAATTATGTATGAGTCATGAATTCAATCCACGAAGTAAATAAAGGTTTTGTCTCACATATTGACCCTTATGCTTCTCTATACGTCTAGCTACTGCCGATCATTTAGCGGATATCTTGTGTTGGTTCAGGTTTTCTACATGTAAAACTTAAACATGGCCCAGGGCAATTTTATTGTGTTTCTGCAGTGGCACTGTCCACTAGAAAATTTTGTTTTATCTTGTACACAAGCCTCTGGGTACTGATAATTAATCCATTTAAGCTTCACATCTCGCTGTCCCTTTTTAATGACACTTGCTCTTAGTAAAACTTCTGTTGAGGATTCGACCATCTATCAAAAAAAAAATTTGGCATGAAGACATCTAAAGCTAACCATTTTATACCACAAACTCAAGAGCAGCAAGGAATCCAGTTTCATTGGTTTCATATTCTATCACAGATCAAAAACAGTAAGCGTCAGCAGCAAAGGCTACTCACAGCACTAAAAACATAATGCAACCATACAAAAGTATCTCAACATATTGATGCTCTCATCCCTTAAAAAGTATATGCTATAAAATTTGCAAGATCCTAATCAGAACTTGGGAAAATAAATAACCACAAAAAAAGTCCTTCATGCCCTGAAAATTGATAGAATTGAGATATGTACCTTTTCATTACCTTATTTGTATCTTGGAAAGAATTGACACCAGGTAGCCTATCCTCATCAGGGACAAAAACCCTCTTCATAATGATATCTCCATTCTGAACAATCCGTAAGCCTATCTTGTTCTCTATTTTTGTAGCAGTAAGACCGGGTGAATCCTTTTTCACAATATATCTGAAAAGAATGGAAATGTTGATTAGGAGAAGAGGGAAGAGAGGAAGAATATTAAGGAATACTAATGAGTACAAAATGGCGTGGTTTCATATTAAGCTTACCTACTGCACCGAAAATACAAAGGAGAAAGATTTGGACTAAGATTGATGCATGGCGTCTTTCAAGTTTTAATATTACAACAAGGTAGCTTTGGGACTTAATTTCGGCGTTGACATTAACAAAAACAATTGTACACCAGTACTCTTGTTGCATATACTCCCATAATATTGGGATGTTGCCACAATTTTTTATGCAAAAAACATTGAACTAAGAGTAACTTCTACCTAACTAGGGGACTAGGGGTATATTTGCTTAGATATGCACCAAGAACATCTAGTGCCTGGTGCACCATCCACTATATGTAGAAAAAAAAGGCTCCTATAGGTGGAATATTGAAGCATTTAATACATTGATTGCAATATAACACGTCAAAATGATGAGCATGCTCAATAATAATGTGAGAGAATTGTGGGGAACCACCTTTTATATACCGCCTTTTTACAAATTACTACCTCCTCATTTATTTTAACAAAGCTACCTTAAAAGACAATTCACAATACCTTTAATGTACCACCTTTTACAAATGACTACCTCCAACATGAATTTTTTCAATAACACTACATTGTGAGACAATTCGTACTACATTTTACTGTGTTCATGAGCTTTAACTTTTAGTATGGGCCACTAAACCAGTTTACTCTGTTTTCCCCCCTCCACACACGACTGGGCCATGATTTGTAGATCACACAAAGTTTGCAGCTCATAAAATCATAAAATGTTTGATTGATTGAACAAAATCCATGATGTCAATTGGCACATGCCAGCGTGTCATGGTGCATTACGAGTCAAACCTAGAAATATCTTACATAGATAATCAAAATCTTAGTATATTGGCCACGGGGATTTATCTCCATATTCTTCTCCCCTTGCCTTTCCTCCTTCCACCTCCAACAGATAACAGCAATGGCAGTTTCTGTGACACATTCCCTGACGTCCCTAGTCCTTAATAAAATTCCAAATGAACTTTTCAGTTAAATCATGGATCCATGTACTTCGCGAAATTAAAAGCAATTGTGGCAGAGAGAGAAAGAGAGCGTAGCTTTGATGAAAAATTTCAAATATACATTATGCTGCCAATATTACGCAAGCTACGAGTTAGTCATGACCTCAGTGATGGTCTAGTAGTCTACACATCCATGGCTTAGGTTGAGGACCCAACCTATTGCTTACATGATGCATCAACATCTCTCTAATACCTCTAAAAAGGCTCCAGGCCGGGCAAGGTCAGGAAGGTCGGCTGCATGCACCATTACCTCCTTCAATTACAGAAAGCAGTGGCAGATCCACTTAAGAATAAGTGGGTTCACTTGACTCACTTAAATTGGTAAAATTGCAAAATTTCCCTCTTAAATTTTCGATTTTTTGAAAATTATCCTGACCCGATAAAATTACGCTTTGACTCCACTAAATTTTTCTGGATCCGCCACTAACAGAAAGGTTGTCCCAATTGAGCCTTGGTTTACGCAACAACTGTGTGCTACTTCACAATAGATAAAATGTATACAAGGTCGGATAAGACATCTTAATTTAGTTCATTACCATATACTCTCTCTGGTTCAATCTGTTTGTCCTACTTTCCATTTTTGTCCCCTTTTTTTTTTCTTTGTCCTACTTAGAATCTTTCATTTTTTATTAAACAATTTTCTTCATTTTAAGACTTAATTTTCCACTCATTGGTCCTACATATTTCTCCAACATTTCTTTTTCTCTCCTTACCCTTTACCCCCCACATGACAATTACATAATCCTTTCATCACCCTCTTTGATAAATGGAGCTATAGTAACTGGCAAACAAAAAGAATCGGTGGGAGTAAAGACCAAAGGATAGTTTACAATTGGTGCAATTGGCAATGGACAGGCTGTTGTAGTCTGTGGCGCTGGTGGCAGCCTCACGGTGGTGCTGCCAAAGCGCCAACTATGATGTTGCAGGGAGAATCAGGGAAAGGAGCAAGGGCATTCTGCACAGACATCTTCACTAGTAGAATAGACATTGGATAGTAATTCTAATGTGGTATTCGATTAACAATTATCAGATTTGGCATATTCAAAGCAAACCGAACAGTTCGCAAATTGTTTGAATTTGTTAGGATGCGACATAGCATCCCGTGCTTCCCCAAGTGTCATGCACTTTATATACGAGCACTAATCCAAGAGATGGAAGCAAAGTCAGACAATTAATTTTTTTAATAGAATTCCTACAGTATTTTCATTATGATTCTACCACTCTACTTAAACACTTCCATCCAGAGTTCAACAATTCCTTTCAGCTCTTCTACATGAACTAACAAATTTTCTTTCCAAAAGTCCTACCCAAGGGCCAAATTTGCTCATTTCTAATAAAATTTCACATTCACACCCATGGCTTACCCATTTATCTGATTTGTTGCGGTGTTCCTAGCAAAAATGATGAGCAAATCCGCAAATGTGCTATTCCCTATCCAGCGTTTTTGACCTTCCAAAATCCAGCCTCCAGCAACCTAAGCATGGCCAAATCAAGTACTCCACTTGGAACAATAATGGGAAATGCACAGGAAAAGAACGGGAGATAGAACCTTTGTAGCAGTTGTTTGTAGACCACTTGCATCACTTCCATTGTCAGGCTCAGTCAATGCCTATGCCATAAGAAGCAAATGAGGAAAATCATACACATACTTTTCAGAAGCCAAACTTATGAATGGCAGAAGAGGGGAACCTTACCCAACATGCTATAGTATTAAATTGTGATAAAGAAGGCAAATACTTCTGCTTTTGATCTTCAGAGCCACACAACGCTATTGCAACAAACCACAATGTTACCCAGAATTATTAATCGATCAATGTTTCCCTCATAGATTAATTCAACAGACATGATATGAACTGAATTCAAAGTCTAATAAACAGAAGCAAGAAAACAGAATGGTAAAGTTGAGGTAGTCACCAATCGTGAGCATTGCCAGAGAAGAATGCACCAATATGAATGTAGAACAACTAGCATCAACTCTAGCAACTTCTGCAGTGGCAATAGCACTTCCAGTAATGGAAAGGCCAGGACAACCATAACCCTGTGCACTGATCTTATGAGTTTCAAATGTTTAGTTGCCACAAAATAAGAAAGCCAAAGCCATTGTGTATCAATCACCTTAATAGTCCCACCAGCAATACGCAAGGCCCCCAACTTTGGAATAATCTGGAATGGGAATTTAGCTTTTTCCCAGTACTGTGCTAACAACATGTGTTAAAATCTCTAACTACTAATCGAAGTTTTGCATTGGAGATAAAACAAAGATGACTAAGAATATATATTCATTACATAACGAATCAGAAAAGTGCATAATAGTATAGTTAAATAGGAAGCGACCTCTGCCATAATAGGAGCTATTTCTTTTTCCATGCACTCTCTAACTTTAGCACGAACAGCCCTCTCCTCAGCATTTAGCAGATCATCAAATTGATAATAGTCAGATTCTGCAACCCCAAAGAGGACAGGGGAAAGAAAATAAAGAAATATCTTGAAGGTCATAAGACTCAGAATTGATAGCAACTAAAGATGAGATTAATGTTAGCTCAACTTCAAAGCAAAAATGGCTGAAGTAGGACAATCCCAATATGAAAGAATTTAGCTAAATTGGTGAATTTGAGAAAAATCTCCATAATTGATGCAGAAGTTATATATGGAGTAAGAATTTTCATTAACTGATCCAACCTGAAAACCTTCTAATATCTATAATTTTATCCTTTCTGAACATTATGGTGCTTTAAAATCTAACGTGTAATACATGTGATCTATGAGACTGTAAGTAACAACTAGTGACCAGTTACAAAAAGAATTATACAGGAAAGTAGAACTGAACCTGGTTCAGACTTCAACGGAACAAGAAAGGGAACTTAGGGAAAAGAAATCAAGAAAAAGAATTTAACATTCCTGCTTGGTTTGAGCAGAGAATATAATATAATTCCTTAATTAAGTGTTTCGTGTATTAAAAAAGAAAAGAATCTAAATCATGTTGACTATTCACTCATCACTAGCCTTTTCATCCTCTCCTTCCCTTGCCTCCCAAATGTTTCCTCCCTAGTCCCTGCCTCGTCCACTATCCTCTCTGCTCCACCACATCTTCTATAGTACTACACTACTACTACCATCTTGTCAAGCCATCCCATGCATGCGTTTACACATCATCATCATAAAACCTCAGCACATCTGCAATGAATCGATTTAGAGGGAGGGGTACTTTAGGAAATGCTTTTAAGTAATGGCTTGAGGAATAAATTACCAAGTTAGTTTATTATAAATAGAGCTAAGTAGAAAGAGAGTAGTCATGGAAAAATATTGATCAAGTTTCTCTTAGTTTTATTTAGTGTCATTTAGCTTTTGGGAGTGTGACCAAGTCACTCGAATACTTGGCAATCTAGCTTGTAACGTTCGTGTTTTCCATTAAATCAATCACAAACACTATTTCCATTTTGTCATCATCTCTCCTATTATCTCAGTCTACAACAACTACTCTGTGTGTGTGCTCTTTCTTCATTAATTTCTGGCTATTGTTTGCTGCTAGTGTTTTATTGCTTGCTGCTACTGTTATTCCATTTTCCAGTGAACCCAGGCTATGACAACATCATTGTCGATGTCGCCCTTTTTCTCTCTCTCCTACCCCTTTCCGTTGTTTTCCAACGAGCAACCATTGGCATTATCTCTACCTTGATTTGCTGCAGCTCTTGGTATCATGGCATTGATAAAACCCTTCACTAGTCGCCGGAGGTTCTAGGATCAAAATGTTATAGACCGGATTTGATGGACAAGGTAGATGATAATGTAAAGGAAGAATTAGTGATTTTAATGGTGATTTGAGAACTTGAAATGGAACTTGGATTGATTGGATGGATATATTACATAAACCCTAAGAATAATACAAGCTAAGCACTACCTAAAAAGATTCATTCTCTCATTAATTTTCATGATGCCTACACTCTCTCTACTTAGCTCTATTTATAGATAAGTTAACCCTAAAACTTCTAAACCCTAAATTATTATAAACTACCTAAAATACCCTTAGTCTAGTAATATCCAGTCATTACACTACCGGCCCCTTAAAATTCCACCTTGTCCTCAAGGTGGGAAGTAATTGGCACTGTATTCTGAACCTTGCGAGCAATAAAAAATGTTGTTGTTGATGTTGCTAAAGCTGATGCCTGGCTTCCATTGTCGTTCCAGCTCCTCATTAGTGATGCCTCTGACCTCCTCTAGCTCTAGTAGTAAACTTATGCTGGATTGAGCTTGGGCGTGAAAAGAAGCTGCTATGGAGTGGGGGTGTGTTGATATGTTGCGGTGTGGGAGGATAGAGAAGTGGTGACTGCAATATGGTTTTGGGGGTTGGAGCAAGTTGTTGTGGGGTGTGAACTGAATAGGTTGTGTGGGTTGGAGAAATTTGGTTGGGTAATTGGGTATTGAATGGATGTAGTCAGACAAGAATTTGGAAGGATGGGTTGGAGTGTCGGGCTGGAAATTTTGTGGGCCATCATATTGGATTGGAGTATTAGGTGATGGGAATGAGGAGATGGAGATGGTGAGATGAAGGGTTAAAAATTGGAAATTAAAGAGCTTAGTGGAAGGTATTGGGTGGAACATAGAATTGGGCTGTAATTTACTTGGCCCAATTGCAGATTTTTTGTCATGCTTGGTCTGATTGGAATCTGATGCTATACTGCTGTCCTCATCAGTGACATCATCTTTTTGCTCTTGTACCAGATTGCCCTTACCAAGGGCTTTTAGTATTTTCTCTGAGCCAGCTAAGGTCACGTTTCTCTCACATTCCCATTCTCCTAACATACTCTTCCTCTCATCCTTGCTGCTATCACTGACATGACCTCTTGAGCACCAATTTCCAGCAACGTTACCGGGCCCACCACCAGAGCCGGAGCCGCCAGCACCACCTTGCTCAAAAATCCTTTGATGTTGTTCCTTCGTGTTTATTCCACCATGGTTGAGGTTGTCGTCAATAAGTCTTGGACCACCAGCGGCGCCTTCATCTCTGGCAGATTTTCCATAGAAATCACCTAGTTTTGGTTTTACCGGCATCACCCTCACCATTAAACTCCTTTTCTCCACCCCGATTTCTTTCTCACCGGAAAATCGAAAATAAGTGGTGGTTATTTTCACTGCCTCCTTCTCTTTCACCACCGATTTCCCTTTTCCATTGAACCCTTCACCACCAAGCTTGCCTCGTTCCTCATGTGTGCCATTCTCAACCCCAGCTTCGGCTCTAGCAGAATCGCGTACAGCACCAATATTCTTTTTTGTGGTTTCCCTTCCTCCACCATCTTTTACGGCAATACTTGAGGTTCCATTTATGACTGAGTTGGTTTCATTTTTGGTGTTGGTTACGTGAGAGGGTTGTGACTCTTTACCCAGAGATGACTCCATTGGGATACACCCTCTTGCCGCCGAATCTTGCCACGCTTGCCCAGAAAACGCCGATGAGGAACCAAAACGAAGCACTAGCAGCAGCTTCAACTCCTCCCATTGCCAAAAGGGTCGTCGCCGATGTTCCCGTTCGAACCACTGCAACGCTTCACCCTCGAGTGCAACACAGGCAGCCTTGAACTCTTCCTCTTCACTGAACCAGAAGATCTGGAGATGTTCTTCAATGTCCAGAATCCATTCCTTTGGGTTCTTTCCATCAAACAAGGGAAGTTGAAGCTCATAACGGATGTTTTGTAACCTTCTTCGGTCCGGAAACCACTGAGTTATCTCTGCAAATCCTTCGTGAACCAGACTTCGTAGCTCCTCCATCAATTTTTTTTTTTTGAATCAGCAGTAAACTCGGGCCACCACGGACCGTACCGCTCTGATACCAAGTTGTTATAGACCGGATTTGATGGACAAGGTAGATGATAATGTAAAGGAAGAATTAGTGATTTTAATGGTGATTTGAGAACTTGAAATGGAACTTGGATTGATTGGATGGATATATTACATAAACCCTAAGAATAATACAAGCTAAGCACTACCTAAAAAGATTCATTCTCTCATTAATTTTCATGATGCCTACACTCTCTCTACTTAGCTCTATTTATAGATAAGTTAACCCTAAAACTTCTAAACCCTAAATTATTATAAACTACCTAAAATACCCTTAGTCTAGTAATATCCAGTCATTACACAAAACCTTCATGGACAAATTTAACCAGCAAAGGGACGAATCTTGCCCATGAATAACCGCTACCATACAATAAGCATAGAAGACAAGTACCTCTCTCTCCCTCTATCCTCTCTCTCACTCCCCCTCTCTACCACAATCCCATCCCCTCCCCCTATATCTCTTTTGAATAAGCGAGGTGTAACATTAGGGGTGAGGGGAGGACGATGGTGGCATTGAGCCATGGATGGGTGGAGGGATGATGCCATGATGGTGGTGTTAGGTAATGGTAGGTTTGCTTGTGGTGGAATTTTGGCAATGTTACGCTTAAAAGGGATGGATTTGGTTGGTTGGGGAGGGTCATGGTGGTTTGGGGTGGTGTGTTGGGTGGTGATAGGGCTGAGAGTTCTGAAGTGTGTTGTGGCGTTCAGTGGTGCCTATGCATAAAGATTGTAGAGGGAAACAGGAAAAGTGGAAACCCTGGAAGGCGAATCAGAGTAGAGGGATTTAAGGGGGGAAGGGATTCTTACGGAAATACTCAAAAGAAATGGAATTGAAAAACGTGCAAACCAATCAAACACGAATTGAAAAACATGCAAACCAATCAAACACTAAGGGAATTAGGGTCGGGGTAGGGAATTAGGGTTGGGTAGACCTCACTCCCTCAAAAGTTTAAGTTTGGGATGAGGTCTGTTATCCAATTCGTAAAGAAGGTCTGGGGCTTCTGCCCCTTCAGGAATGGAATCTGGCCTTCATGAACAAACTTGGATGAAAAATCATCAAGTACCCGGAGAGAAGCTTTGGGTGAATATTATGATTTTTTGTAGAAAGTCTAGCATGCTTGAAAGCCTTCCCTTTCTTTGCCAATCCTCCTTTGGGGGGATACTATTGGATGATGTGACCTCCTTCTCAAAGGCCTTTCCGTTTGTATAAGAATGGTAGGGACACTTCTCTTTGGTGTAACTGGTGACTGAAAGACTCAACAATAGATGGGAGTATTAAACATAGAATCCCCAATGCATACGCCCATTGCAGAGTTGTGCATATCACAATGAATGGTGTTTGGTACTTTGGTTCTTTGACCTGGTAAAAGATATAATTCCTACCTCAACCCATCAGCAAAAATCCCCTTACCGTGATCTCTCAAACACTGACGATGATCTGTTCTCCATCCAGTCAGCTCAAAAGATGGTGTACTCTAGCCATACTAACTTCTTCTCTAGCATTTTTGCTCGGCAGGACTTGTTGAGGATTAAAATGCTGTATAAATACAGAATGCTTGTCTGGAATATGGCTCACTCCGTTCTCCCTACTGCAGAAAATTAGCCATGTGCATCTCCGAATTAAGTGCAGGTAGCAGTTACTGTCCTAGACTATCTAAATCACATATCATATCTTACGAGATTTTCCCTAGAGTGAGTGGTGAGGTGCGTGACCTTTACAAGGTACAGTTAGATTATGCAAAAAAATTCAAATCCTGTTGGCCTGACTCAATTCGTTGCAACCTTGCACAAAAAGAGTAATGGCATTCGATTTTGGTCATCTTTGCGAGGGGGCGCGCATATTTGGCAAATCCGTAATAAAATGTTGTTTGAGTAAGGAATCCCCCGCTTAACAGTGCTTTCCCAAAACACTTAAGGTTTATGTTAGCTACAATGTGGTGCCTTTCAGTTTTCAGTGAAAGACCAGGACACCTTGTGCCAGATCCAGTCATGGCATTATTACAGAACACAGATTCTATGTATTGGATAAATCTTCAACATCTATAGTAGACTCATAAGTGGTTTGCAATCTGATCTATCCTTGGCTCCTTGTTTCCTTGAGTTATTATAGTACATAAATTGTTATGATTTTTTTGTGATATTTGATTGTCTATTCTACGATAGCCCTTGATTAGCTCCCCGAATATACTCCTACCTGTACTAGTTTCTAGCTATTTGTATGTAGAGAGTTGTAATAGCCTCATCCTATTATTTATTCAATATACAAATCTTTCTCTTATCTCTTGTTTATTGTATCTTACTAACACCGCTAATCCAATGAGAGTATTTTTAGTTGGTTACAAGTTTCAAACTGTTAAGTTAAAGATTGAGCTTGAATGTTAGTGATCCAAGACCAACCAAACACGAGCTACAGCTCAACTTGGCTCAAGATCACCCTCCACATCAAGCACGGATTTCCTAATCCCACCCAATTCTTCAACTCGCTAAAAGTAACACTCAATTCAATCCTTCTCCCATAGGTTAGAAGCTACAATTCCTAAGCAAAAACCTCAGCAAACAAGTTCCAAGAGCTAAAAAGAGTTGTCCTTTTGTGAATAGTAGGAGCGAAGGCCAACAACCCAACACGGAAAGTACTTGAGAATGAATGATTTAAGCAAGTTCAAAAAGAAAAAGGATTCATGCTTCTAGAGAAGTTCATACAAGACATGATTTCATATCATCAGCTTCCAAGCTTAGTAGTACCAGGAGCTTTTGCCATCTTTGTGCATTTCTTTCCAACTAATTTTCTGTTGGCACTTGAAACTT
The DNA here is from genome assembly GCA_947645195.1 of Patellifolia procumbens. Classification (NCBI taxonomy): domain Eukaryota; kingdom Viridiplantae; phylum Streptophyta; class Magnoliopsida; order Caryophyllales; family Amaranthaceae; genus Patellifolia; species Patellifolia procumbens. The sequence continues at coordinate 11,497,226 of CANSGD010000972.1, forward strand.
GTGAATTGTTCCTCCAACAGAAGGATAATGTGGAAATTAAAGAAGGATTCTACTCATAATATAATTCTAAGTATATTACTAATGTTTGAAATTTAACTCTGCTAATAGCAACGGGAGCTTTTATACGTCAGCATAATAGATTAATGATTAATCATTTTCGAAATCATGTCACGAATATAAGGATCTATGTGCTACATGATGCATTCGGTTGAGGAATTTCAACAATAAATTAAAATTTGATCAGGAAATAACACACACACTCTCAAAACTACAATAAACTACTCCCTCCGTAACGCAATAGTTGCAACAAATGGACTAGGGGGAATTCCTAGGCAAAATTTGTTAATGATGGATAAAAGTGTAGTTTGGTAAAAGTAAGAGAGATAAATGACATGTGATTAGGAAAAAAAGGAGGGAAAGAGAGAAAAAACAAAAACAAGGACACATGGGGTGGGGCCCATAGGTAGTTTAATGTGAAAAATTTTACCATAAGAAGAAAGTAGAAAAATTGTTGCAAGTATTATGTTACACCTATTTCTAGAAAATGTTGCATTAATGTGTTACGGAGGGAGTATTAAATAACAATCTCACCACAAGGAGGAAACACGGATGCAGGTGTTGCCTGAGGAAATGCTACTGATACATCAAGTGGTGGCAGATTGAAATATGAACTCCTTGCGTCCTTGTGGGAATCATCTACTCGGCAAACAAAACATCCAATCAATAAGTAAAGCAACAATAATCACATTATTAGGCGGAAAACACTTCTCGTGTAAAACATTAGAAGAGATAAGATGAATAAAACTATCACGAAGTAGACTAAGGTCCTGTTCTCTTTGGCATACTGAGCTGGACTTGACTAAGAACTGAAAGGAATAGTGAAATGTGAGAGTAAAAACATTCTCCGAAGGTGAGCTAAATTGAACTGAAATGAAAACACCTTGGGGAGAACACAACCCTTAGTTGCCGAATTACGGCACAAATAATCATCATTTGTTTACAGTAAGATGAATAAATCTATCACAAACACCATAATTTATAACAAAATCACTTATTATGGCAATAGAACAGAATCGGCGCATTGCTACCTATTTCCTCCTCATTTCTCACTTCTATGCAAACAAATAAACAATCCACACCTCATCTTCATTCCTCACAAAAATCAACTTCTCAAATTTTGTACAAGTATAACAACAACATTATGTAGTTATTCACCTCCTTCATACCAAACTAATCATCAAAATCACAAACTAACCAAATCAAAAATCGAAACTACAAATACCACTACCTGTGAATTTAATCAGGAAAAAGAAGTCTAAACTCGTAAACTTAAAAATCATCTAGTTAAATAAGTTGCGATAAGATCATCTTAATAATGTAAATTTCATAATCATATAATCAAAATTCATATAATCTATACGAATCAGAAGATTTTGTACAAGTATAACAACAACATTATGTAGTTATTCACCTCCTTCATACAAAACTAATCATCAAAATCACAAACTAACCAAATTAAAAATTGAAACTACTAATACCACTACCTGTGAATTTAATCAGGAAAAAAGAAGTCTAAACTCGTAAACTTAGAAATCATTAGTTAGATAAGTTGCGATAAGATCGTCTTAATAATGTAAATTGCATAATCATATAATCAAAATTCATACAATCTATTCGAATCATAAGATTTTGTACAAGTATAACAACAACATTATGTAGTTATTCACCTCCTTCATACAAAACTAATCATCAAAATCACAAACTAACCAAATTAAAAATTGAAACTACTAATACCACTACCTGTGAATTTAATCAGGAAAAAAGAAGTCTAAACTCGTAAACTTAGAAATCATTAGTTAGATAAGTTGCGATAAGATCGTCTTAATAATGTAAATTGCATAATCATATAATCAAAATTCATACAATCTATTCGAATCATAAGATTTTGTACAAGTATAACAACAACATTATGTAGTTATTCACCTCCTTCATACAAAACTAATCATCAAAATCACAAACTAACCAAATTAAAAATTGAAACTACTAATACCACTACCTGTGAATTTAATCAGGAAAAAAGAAGTCTAAACTCGTAAATTTAGAAATCATTAGTTAGATAAGTTGCGATAAGATCGTCTTAATAATGTAAATTGCATAATCATATAATCAAAATTCATACAATCTATTCGAATCATAAGATTTTGTACAAGTATAACAACAACATTATGTAGTTATTCACCTCCTTCATACAAATCATCAAAATCACAAACTAACCAAATCAAAAATCGAAACTACTAATACCACTACCTGTGAATGTAATCAGGAAAAACAAGTCTAAACTCGTAAACTTAAAAATCATTAGTGAAATAAGTTGCGATAAGATCATCTTAATAATGCAAATTTCATAATCATATAATCAAAATTCATACAATTTATACGAATCAGAAGATTTTGCGTGCGATTACAACAACGATATGTAATAGAAACTTTCGCAAAAACGACGGAAAACACACCTTTTGTTGCAGATGAAGATTTTTGGATCGCCATTTCTGCAAATTGAGGAGATTTTAGAGAGAGAAAATCGGATTGGCACGAAGTTCAAAGACGGAAATGAGCTGATTGAAGAAGATGATATTTATAGTTGAAGAAAGTTTGCAATTCCATAATTATGATAAACTGAACATTGATGACGCGGCAAAATATATAGATGATGAGGACGGAAAATTAAAAAGAGAATGAATGAGAAATGGAGATGCGGGGTATCGATCCCCGTACCTCTCGCATGCTAAGCGAGCGCTCTACCATCTGAGCTACATCCCCTTTTAAGGTTTAAATACTTTTTAGTTTAATTTCTTGTTTTTTCATTGCAATGGTATTTTTTTATTATTTTATTTACGAGGTTGGTAAGATTTTAAGGTTTTGTTTGGTAGAGCGTAAAACGTTTTCAGATAAAAATGGTTTTTTATGGAAAATCTTTTGCATCGGAAAATTCATATTTGTGAAGGTTTTATGTTGTTTTGTTGCGTGTAAAATGATTTTTTAAGCATTTTTCATTTTTTGTTGAATTGAAAGTCAATTACTCCAATTGTGAGGAAAATCATATTTGCAAACCATTTACTTGCTACATTTGTACTTTGCTTACTATTCACAAGCTAGACTTTGATTGACTTTAATGATTTATATTTTAGGAAAAACATAATCATGAGGGATCTTGTTAGATTTGTTTCAATGTGTATTTTTTAATATCAATTTTTTATAGTTTTACTTATTGATAAATAAAGATATTAATGTTTTAAAAAATACAAGCGTGAAAAGTACAAATATGACAAGTATTTTCAAACGGAGAAAGTATAAGTATTTTAAAATTACTCAGTGATGCATACATATCTAGGCAATAGCCATTTCATGTGAAAATTGTTAATTGAATTCTTCAACTTTTAGGGTTGGTCAATATTTCTACTAAGAAGATTATTAAGGATCCAGTTACCATAATGTCCTTCCTAAAATACTCATTCAGATATGTTAAGGTTTTATTATAATTCATTAATTATTATTATTATTAATTATTATTACCTATCATTTTATTATTATTATTTAATATTCATATTATTATTTAATAATTATTTATTATTTAATTATTATTTATATATTTATGACAATTTGATTCAATTAAGTTAAATTAAATTCAATTCAGTTCAGTTCAGTCCAGTTCAATTCAGATTCAATAAGTTCGGTTCAGTTCAACTCAACTAGACGAAGAAACAAACACTTGATCTTAAGATGCTTAACCTTCTTGCTTATAAAGCATGGCTAACACAAAATCGATTTCCTTATGTTTCTTTTAGGTTTATGCATTTAGATATCTTATATAATGACGTGAAGATGTTGTAGGTAAGGCCCAAGGGTATGTAAGCGTTTGTTAGTCTAGGATGTAAAATCGGATTGGATGGATGAATGAGGAGTTTTCATTTAAAATGTCTTAGACTCTATTCTTTTGGACTAAATTAAACTAAACTTAATTTAACTCAAGTGGACTGAATTGAATTGAAATTAATGGAGCTGAACTGAACTAAATTGTAATGTGTTTCAATTATTCCAATCCAAAAAAAGGCTTAACTCTTATTACAAGAGTTCATAACTCTTTTCTTATGAAGCAAGTGGTTTGTTTATCAAATCTTTACTTCTGATCCATATTAATTGGAATTGAGTAGTTAGAAGTTGAGTAAGTTAATTAGTGAGTTGCTTCACACATTAATAACTTTTGTTGGGTAAGTTATTGCGTTTTGAAAAGAAGTGGTAATTCGTTTGTTAAAAAACAATAGATTATTCTTTAGTCCGATTACCTCTCAAAGTCCTTATGAATTGCATAAATCATGCTTTATTGCAATTCATATTTATTGTGAAAAGCAGCCAATAGATGATGCCGAACTTGAAAAAAAAATGGCACGGAAAAAGTATAAATTTATTTAGCTAGGTAGTATAGCACGATAGAAAAACACTTAACTGACCTAGCAAAACTTTTGTGATTTCAAACTTATTATTGTCATTTGACTTTGCAAAATCAACATAACTCAACAAGTTTTCGGGTATATGATATCGAGTCCGACAACATGAACTTGGTTTTGGAACAGTTTCCACCGGACATCGGTTCGAAAATAAAAACTAAAATGAACCGGAACCAAGTTTTCGGGCCCGAAATTGTGGCCCCAATTTGATTCTGTTTCTAATCCTTAATCAACGGATAGTCGATTCTGAATCTGAAGCCAAGTACACGATACTTTTTCTCACCCCTACAAAACAAAAAATACTCTACAATTGAACAAATAAACGAGCTCGAGGAAGACTCCCATTTTTTTTGCTAAGGCTATCACTAATTCACTAATGAACACGACCAATCACACAATCCTTACCTTTCAACCAAACCCTTCGATTTTGCTTATGCAACAGTATATAATCTCGGTTTCCTTACCTTAATGTCTACGACTCCATTTGTTTTCAGTGACGCCTGACGACAAGAATCCAAACTTGTACTATATACCCGTGTGTACTATATTAGTACATTCAATGCTATTCTTTTGCTTATTACTTATTTTATTTTTCACTGAATAAGCAAAAAAAGACCTCTTGTATAGCCGTACTTACGGATGCATGATAAATACTTAGAATAGGGAAAAGTCCCAATTTCTATCTGATAGATGTGAATAGTAACATCTATCAGATAGGAATGTACTCACTTCTAAAAAAAATATACTACGAGTTTTTATTGTACTATCATTTTCAGAAACTATACTACTTTTACCCATATATAAATATATCATATTACGTGAAAAATATACTACATCTCTATTTAAACGTACTATATATTTTAGAAAAGAGTTTGATATATGCCCAATTCCTATATATCTGATAGGAACTGGGCAGCCCTCGAATAGAATAGTGTCACTAGTGAACCAATACTTGTTCTTGTGTGTTTGACTTGACATAGTGAACAAAGAATTGAAATACCCAATCACTCAAATCTTCCCTTGATCTTAATTAACACTTCCCTATTTTAATTTCCCATTTCAATCTTCCACTTCCGATCCTTCGTTACAATGTTCGCTAAACGCTTGTTACAGAAAGCCACCCATCATCATCAACATCAGGTGCGTATCTTTTCTTTTTTTTAATCTCTATCATTCTTGTTTTGCTCTAATTTATTAATTTTTATTTTGAAATTATTATCTGGGTATTTTGCTATGTAGATTGTTGACCTGTTAGCAGCTAGGAGAAACTCCCATTTTTTTTCAAATTTATGCAAGATGTATGTTTAAATAGTTTATTCCGAAATTGAATGGAGCTGGAATCCGTCAATCATCGATTTAGGGAGGCAAACCAAGCGGCTGACTATATTGCGCGAAAGGGGCTCATGGATAACTTAGGGTCCGTTTGGTTGGACGGAAAATCATTTTGCATGAAAAACGATTTTCCATGAAAATCATTGTCTGATGGACAATTTAAGGCTCCGTTTGGTAGGGTGTAAAACGTTTCGAGATGAACATGGTTTTCTATGGAAAACCTTTTACATTGGAAAATTCATTTTTATGAAGATTTTCCGTTGTTTGGTTGCTTGTATAATGATTTTCCATTTTAAGCATTTTCCATTGTTTGGTTGAACTGAAAATCTATTACTTTAATTGTGAGGGAAAATGTTTTCAATAAGGTGGAAAATGGTTTTCCACTCCAAGTTTTACATTTTAATGTTTTACTCCAAACCAAACAATGTAAAATGGGAAAACAGTTTTTAAGGAAAACGTTTTACGCCCTACCAAACGGACCCTAAATGTAGATTAGTTTTCTGTTGTTTCATTGTTTGGAGGATAGATGGGAGAGAGGAAAAAAAAAGGTAAGGAATGAGGAGGAAATGAATTTTCCTTCCGTTATCTCACTCGTGGGAAAACTATTTACCACCCCCTTAGAAACCAAACAAAGGAAAATGAGGAAACTAAAAACGTTTTTCTCCCAGCCAAACGGTAATTTTTTGGAGATATTACTCAATGTAAGCTTGTGAAGTTAGGGGGAAGGGTTGTTGTGTATGCCCTGTATTGTACATTATTGTTGACAATTTTAGTTTTATAATGCAGCACGACACACAACATGGAAATCTTAAGCCAACAGACTTGGATCCGCATATTCAAATCCACTTTGGCATTCCTAATACTGCGTCTATTCTTGCAATCGATCCAATACAACAGTTGCTGGCCATTGGAACACTGTGAGTTTTAGAAATTTTACATTTTATATTCGACGATTAATATGATCCATGTAGGCATTTGTTATGTGGAGGTGCTCATTTGGATATTGTGTGTAGGTTAGAGTATGGATATTATTCAACTTTGAAAATGATAATATAACGCATATTAAGAAATTTATATTAATTAAATCAACTAATTCATGGCGTGTAGATGTCAATGCTACAATATGAATTTATTTCCAAAAGTGGACGCTAACTCTACACAATGAAGAAATTTACATGGAGGGAGTATCACGCTTGGTCAAGGAAGTTAAGCATTTTGATGCTCTAGCCAACTTATATGGGAGTAGTTTTTAATGTTGTATTTTTGGATACAATAAGACGGATTAAGTAATTAATTACAAGAAAAGCGCCTAGATGATTGCAAGCTGTAAGAAGACATTCCTTGAGACTCCTCTCCTCATAAGTGTGAAAAAACAAAACATGATGCCAAATAATGTTTAGAATTATCTCATACTGTTGCTATTTATACTCATTCTATCCTTTTAGAAACAAATATCCCATTTGCCTCATTTAGCTACCTGAATGGACAGGGTTCTAAGTGGGTACTGGGGGCTCCTATCTTATATGTGAGTACTGACATAGTTACATGGCTGGTCTATTCTTCATTTTGATGCAGTGATGGTAGGATAAAAGTGACCGGAGGATATAATATAGAAGCCCTTCTTATATCGCCGAAACAAATGCCTTACAAAAATTTGGAGGTACTTTAACTGAGACATCAATTACTTTACTTTTTGTTTTCTTTTGAAAATTTCATCTCTCCTTCATCCATTAGCTTGTAGCTCAAATAAAAAGAGACTAAAACTAAACTGCCTAAAGGTTTTAGTGTAAAATGTGATATAAAGGGTGAATCCAATATAAAGATTGCTAAGTCATACAAATAAGACAGACAAATAGATTTCTAAATAATGTCTTCAAAAAAAATTAGATGTTAGCATGCTGCCTCACATAAATGCTCATTTCCCGATGCAGAAAAGCTGCCTTTCTTACAATGTATCATGTGTATTCAATATTAATTAATTGTGAAGCATAAGTTGAAAGACAACCTCTACCACACGGGAACTACTGTACTCTGAAAACTGTGCTACTTTAAAGTCACAAGAGTAAAAAGATTACTAAACAAAGCTCACCACTGGAGGTGCTTGCATCCTGATGTCTCCTGAGATCAATATACTATCATTTTGAGGTGGTCCAGGGAATACTAGAACAAGTTCTTTGTATGCCTCTAACTCTATGTCACAGTAAACTAGTTAGTAGAGGCTACTTGAACATGTCTTAACAAAGTGAAGAGTGAACGCACTAGTAAGGTCTAAGGATTCTTTTTGCTGTAATTGCTCTATGTTAATCTTAGGGACATTCTATCACTAGTTTGAATTTTTGAAATTGTCAACCAAGCAAACTTCCATTTGATTTGGAACCGTAGACTTCCGAATAGACTCTGATAGAGGACCATGGTTTCTGTAGAGTGTCACTTGTAGGTGTTATCCATTGATTGTGAGAAAATGGCCCGAAAAATATGCTATCTAGTCATATGAAATTGACAGCTACTATTCTGTCAATAGCTATATCAATGAAGCTCAACTATTATGATTTCATTGACTATCCTAACTTCTATATTGGATAGCTTCTAAGCCTTCATCTCTCCTAACTAGATTCACTTGTTTCAAATGATAGAACTCATAGAACTATTGACATGGGCAATATATGACTCTTATGATACAATCTTCTGTTATGCCTTCTCAGATCTTCCTTCCCACTTGTGCAACTTCAGATTTTTTGCCACTCTTGTTTTCATGTGAGCATCTGGTAGTAGTCATGCAGCAGCCAGCACTCCTCATCTTTTCTAATAGCCTACTATTTCCAAATGTCAGCCATAAGTCATAAGTGACTCAAAACTTTGACAGTTTACTACGCAAGGGCAATGGCTGGTAGTGGCTTCACAATATTCAAAAGACCTTTCTTTTCGAACAAGTCTTTGTATCGTTTAGATGAAATATCATGGTCTCTTTACGACAATATATTGTTGTGGATGTTGTTTGCGGATGATATCGTATTGGTGGACGAGACTAGAGATGGGGATCATACTAGATTATAGTGATGGAGGCAAACATGAGAATCACAAGGGTGCAACAAAGTCGCAGCACACTTGAGTACATGAAGTGCAACTTAATAACGAGAGAGGCAATTGAGGATGCTTTAACATTGGAGGGTATAGAGTTACTAAAGTGAGTAAGCACATTGGGTCGATGTTTACAAGAAATAGAGATATTGACGGTGACATGACTTATAGGGCGTGACTTATAGGATACAGTCAAGGTCAAGTATGACTTTGTGTTACCTTAGTGTACCTTTAAGGTTAAAAGGAAAATTCTATAAGATGGCTAGTGGATTAATGTTACTGGGTGCTATAATGTGGATTTGGGTGTTGGACATTAAGGAAGGGTTATATTCGTTAGATGGGGACAGGAGAGATTTGTATATTGTGGGGACACCTTAAGAGATAAGCTTCAGAACAAATATATCCGCAAGAAGGTTGATAAGAGAGAACCAGTCACGTGTGGTTTGGGCATATGAGACGGATATTGAGGTTAGGAAAAGAGTGAACCAATCATGGTGGTTTGGGCATATGAGATGCTGACTAGATGATGCACTTACTTGAGAGTTGGATTATGAGAATTTTAGAAGAAGTGGGGGGAGACCAAAGACAACTTGCTTAGAGGGCATTACGAATTATAACGAAATTAGGTCTATGGGAGCATATACCACTTCACATAAAAGAGTGGAGGCGGGATCAATGTGACAACCACTATATATAATATACATAAAACCGATCCCATATTATGGGGATTAAGCTTTGGCGTTGTTGTCTGCATACTCCTCATAATTAACATGCCAGGACTATGATCTGTCATTATCTTCAATGTTTATGCTCGTTTGAATAATGGATTTTATATCAAGATTTACGAGCTATCAGCTTAACCAAATCTGCTTCTTTGCTCTTGGCATCGCGCAACTTGGAACGAAAGTATATATGATGCTTTAGAAGTAGCTCATAGTAAGACGTAACAGATTCACTTGCATCCTTTTTCTTGATATTGGCGTTGGAAGAAGTAGGAAGATCAATCAGAAAAGCTTTGCCTCCTTTAAAGCGCATAAGAATGTCATGATCATAATCATACTCTTTCCAGCAGTTGGGCTTTGATTGGTAGTCCTCATGTCTAAAAATGATACTGTACTCCCCAATGTGATATGGTGGCTACTAGGAGATTGAGAGAGTAAATATTGAAGCTGTGCACCATTGAGGTTCCTTCTCTGGAGATTGGATAATATCTTAAATCCCTTATGGGGCAATAGTTGCTTATTTCTGCCTCTTTCATGATGCATATGGGCATACATGATGTAACCTAAGTGACCTTCCTTATATGGATATGAGCATGGTGGTATTCCTGGAGAACGCGGGTAGGTTATCAAGTGACGACAAGCATCATGAACACTTTTGAGGTACTGGGAGGACACACTTGGCAGTAATGCATTAGATGCAGAATTCTTCCCTTGATGGCCTCTTGGAATGTGATAATTCAAACTTAAGGTGACAGGATCTTTCCGACGGATGCACAGTCAAGTTGAGTTAGTAATATGGTGTTGGGATGTCTAAAGGCCGTCTCAATGCTGAGTACAAGACAAAAGAAACAATGTGCATTAAGAGATAGGCTTGGGAGCTATATAGTATCCATGATATAATATGAGGTCACAAAGATTTTTCTACTTGTGCTATTGGGCTCCATATTCCCCGAGACAAAATATGCCTGTTGAGGGGCTGATATCAAGATTGGCACATTTTTTAGACATTAAAGTTGAAAATAGGGATGTATGACTGAACGTAACGTATCAAAGAGCTAGCATGAAGCCAATTGATTTAATTGGGATATTTATTTTTGGGGCCCTCAATAGCATTTAGGCCCCATTTGGTTCAAAAGGTGGTATGAGTTTGGAATCAGGAATCAGACCAGGGTGGTATGGGGTTGGAACTTGATTCCTAATACCATGTGTTTGGTTCAGTTTTAGAATGAAGATGATACCCTTCCTAGTTATTTGGTTTAAAACATTTTAAAATCAAGAATCAAATAAAATACATTTTACATATATCACAAATATTTCCCCCCCTCTACTTTTTATAATTATCTTATAATATTTACATATGTAAGGGTGAATTTTGCTATATTTTTCCAAGACCAACATATTACGAACCATGCTACCAAAAAATATTACAAATTCGCAGAAGCTTAGAAAATAAAAGAAAATTAAAAAAATGTTGTAAGATATATCATATGTATTTAATGGTTGGTGATCAGCAAAATGAGAAAAAAAAATCATATAAATACGGTTCTTGGTGATTAGATTATTGGGAAAAAATAAATCATATAAACATGGTTCTTGGTGATTAGAAAATTAAGAAAAATAATATTTATATATGAATATACATGTGTGTGTGGCTAATTGAAAAGAAAAAAAGATCATCATATGAATGTGGTTCGTGAAGAAAAAAACGGAATAAAAAAAATCTAGATAGGATATGGAAAACAATCATAGCCTACTCACCTTTGTTAGTCATTGTGTTTCTTAAAAAATGAAGACTAACACGTAAAAGAAAAAAAAAAGATCATACAAACACAAATTTAATGAAAAGAAAAAAAATTGCAAAATTATATGATTACAAGAAAAAAAAAAAATGATCTCTACCATCAAAGCTATTTTTAATTAACTCATAATTAGAGAAAAGAAAAAAATTTACATGTTGATTCTTTATGGTACATCACCAAAGAATGTTGATGGAGCTTATTGACCGCAATATTTGTTAGTCTTTTTTGTTAATTGATACCTAGGGGGTCGGAATGAGCCATACCCACCTCCCCCAAGGGTTTCTAAACCCCATACCTCATGGCTTTGAGGTATGGGTTTCAAAATCATAAAATCTCCAACCAAACATATGGTATGGGTTTAGCTCATTCCAAACCCATACCTAATACCTGAATTATGTAACCAAACGCCCCCTTAATGAGGAAACCTTAAGGCAGAATGTTATTTAGGGGTTGAGTATAGTTGGTACAAGCAATGAGCCATCAGATGGTAACAGGTGAAAGTTGCAGTTACTTTGATCATGGGTCATCCATTAGCAGTTTGAGTGAGGATGGTACAACTTCCGGGTCCGGTAAATTATACAGGAAGGTTTAAGCTAGTTTCGGTGTCATAATGCAATGTGACAGGCTAAACAAGGTGCAGCAACCCCTTGGGTTTCTCGTAGACATTAAAAGGTTGTGTTCCTATCTAATCTATGACAAAAATTGTACTTGGAATTGGGATGTGTACTTTATGTGTGTTGTCCTCTGAAACGTGAAGACGTTTTGAGTAACTTTTGTTTCCTTTTTGTGTATTCATGTTGTCTGGAAGTTTGCCTTTACAAGTATCCTTACTGCTGGAAAATGTTTCGACTTAAGACTGTGATACAAATTTGAGACATTAAGTTATGATCATTGTCCGCATAATCGTAATATTATGAACCTGGAACCATGATAAATGAACATACAATTTTAAAAATTATGAACATTATAAACTTCTTTTACATTTCTGTCCTCCTTTAATTGTACCTCCTTGTTAGGTACTTCTATATTATTAAGGACACAAAGGTAAAAGTTTTGAGCATAGTAGTTTTTTTTTTTACATCCGTATGTTACTTTTATAATACTTCCATGTTCTTTTGGACATACTGATACACAAAGGTAAAATTTTCGACATAATATTTTTTTAATCTGCATGTCCTGATTATGATACCACCGTACTCTTTTGAACATACAGCTAAATTATTTGGAACGTACAACTAAACTTGTTACATAGTAAAAGTTTTACGAAATGTTGAACATTTAAGTAAAATCTTGAAAACACGAATTCTTTTTATGTTCAAGACTTCAAAAGTTTTGCCCTATGTTTGAAATCTATTCCTTATTAATGTATATGCAAATATGTATACCTAGATGCTCAGAATAGTGTCCTAACTTCCTTTTTTCGAAAGAAGTGTTCAGATTCTCAGTTATATGTTCAAAGGTCCTCCGACCTTGATATAAATTGCATTTTTCATGGGAGTTCTGTAAGTTGGTTGAAATATCTCATTCTTTCTTTTTTCTCTTTTTGACAGTTTATGGAAAACCAAGGTTTTTTGGTTGGAGTCTTGAATGATAATGATATTCAGGTGAGCGTTCATCATCTCTTCATGTTGCTTGTCATTTTGACACTGTTTTCAAGACCTTTCTAGATCTTCACGGGAAATAACGAGTATGGACGCCTCTTATAGTCTGCACTAGTTAAGTGAGGGTGACTGATTGATTGTGTTATTTTTTCAGCCTTGATTTCTGTGACAGAGCTTGTTTTGAATTTATACAAGAAAGGATGATATTTGAATATTAGGTGGGCTGTCGGCATATCCCTATCAGTGACATGTTGAATCGTAGTAACTTAAACAACATCAAGGGTGTGGAATTTTTCGAGTTTCAATAAGAACGCTAGTTCGTACTACTGTTCATATGTTATGATATGAATATACCACGTGGTTAAGCCATTTAGCATGAGATAAGTTTATAGGTCAGGGGGGTCCTTTGGTGGTGAGCACTGCACAGTATGTTTTGCCTTGAATGCGTGTCATTTGCTAACAATTTCTCAAATAAACAAACTTACTAAAACTTGTTTATCGCTATGTTGGGCATTAACATCTATTATGGTCTGTGCTGTTACTGTGTTACATAACTGGTACAGTTTCGATCGAAGATGCAGACGATATTTTATGAGTCTATCAGCCTACTAGACCGTAGACCCTACTCTAATGAATTTGTCAAATATGGAATAAAGTTGTTGCAAACTTCTAATTCTACACAATCCAAAATGTGTCATAACAAAAATCTCTCCCCGATCACTAATCTGTGGAATTTACCCAATTGTTTTGTGCCAGTGGCTCATTGTACACTTGTCTGCGTGCCTACTAGCATCAAGTGACCTGCAGATTGATTTCTTCTTTCTCTACTCTGAAGATAGCACAAAATATAAATTTTTTTGGTGAGATAGAAGTAGAACAGATTTTTGCCTATAAATCATAAGTTTGTGATACACAGAGGAGATGGGAGTTTCATTTGTTATGACAAACAAGGTTTGTGCTGTACATGGAAGGAGAGGAGTTGGTGGGTTCTTGAGGATCTTGTACAGTCAAAAGTTTGGACATGATCACCAGCTGTCTTAATTTTGTAAACAAGATCATGCATGTTTCTTTAGAAAGCGGATTTCTGTGTATTGTCTATAGATTTTTTTATTGGAATGAGAGACTTGTGCTTTTCATATGGCCATAGTGATGTTGGTTAGGCTTCTAGTGGTTTAGATTTACACCCCTTTGGTGCCCCTTTTAATATAATTCTTCATTACCTATCTAAAAGAAGGGGCAGGGGGAGGGGGGGACTGCTGTTTGTTAAAGCATGTGGATGGTGGATATATATGCATCACATAGGCTGGTCTTAGATCTGTTTCTTTTGGGCAATTTTACCACTTTTCCACACCTTTAATAACCTTTTGTTAGGTGCTCCAGATTTCACCTGCGAACTGCAAAGTCTCTCTTTTTTACAGTCAGCATATTATCTTTTCAGATTCTGTTGGCTATAAACAGTTCTATTGATCATTTATCATACTGAGTGGTTTTATTTTGAGTACTGTGCACTGTCTGACTTGGGTTTGGAAATTAAACTTGTCACAGGCCACTTGTAGATATTGTTCAGGACGAAGAAGCATGCATATTTTCTATGCTTGTAAACTAAATAAAGCCGTTTTGACTTTCAAGGATTCTAGAGGCATGCTTAGTGATTAGATGTACATGCTTGAAGTTTGTGAAGAACTTGGTGTTTCTTTTCCGCTCAATGGATGTTGCTCATATAGAGTAGGATCTGGTTCTCTGGTCATGGTTGTTGTGGTGATGGTACACCAGAAAGTCATACAATATCTTGTAAGTTGAGGAACTCAACTTCAACTAGGAGGCGATTGTTTTTTCTTATTAAAGCAACTGTGCCTCTTGACATCATTGTACTTCATTCTGGCCTAATTGTGGAGTTTGTTTCTGCATTCTTCGTGCTGTATTAGGGATATATGCACCTATTTATATGCATATGATGTTAAAGCAATGATGTAATACACGCTGCCTTCATTTTCAGGTTTGGAATCTGGAGAGCAGGTGCATTGTATGTAGCCTGCAATGGGAGTCTAATATAACAGCCTTTTGTATAATTTCAGGTTCCCCGTTCATGTATAACGCTAGCACCTTTTAGAATATAATCATTATTTTGGCTTTTGTTTGCTGATCTTAGAGGCATAAATTTCAAATAGTTCGTGTAACTTTGTCATGATTCACTTTGCAGGTTTGTCGGAGATGAGCATGGTGTGGTGTCTGCATTGAAGTATGGTGTCGAAGATAAAATTCTTGTACTAATGCCTTATCATATTTCTCCTGATTATATCCTTGGTGATTTTCCGTCTCCTCCTCCACTATTTGTGATTTGTATTTTGCTTCTTGAGTAATGAGGATTATCCTGTTTGGACATTTATAGAGATTAGGCCATGACACTGATTGCACTTATAATGCTTTTTAAGGTTATGTTATTTCATACTAACCTCTATGAGAGTACAACATACAGTTGATTTCCGTTTAATCAATTCAATAATAGATCTAGAGTTTACGATCCTATTCAGTCAACTGAGCTTGAATATCTAGCAGCTAGTCTTGAGATGCTATACATTTCCTTTTTACTTTTTTCAATGGATTTGGAATTAACATTGTAGTCATGTTGCCCTCTTTACAGAAAACACTGGCATCCCATTTCCTAATGATCAATCTGTTGTTGGTATTCTCCCTCAACCTTCTTTTTTTGGAAACAGGCAAGTGGTTCTCTAAGCAGTCATTAACTTACCATGAAAAATACTAGGAAAAACCATATGGTGGAACTTTGTTTTGTACTTTATGATGTGGTGGACACAATTTCGATTAGATACTTTGACTACATCGTACTTCTAAGAATATTTTATTGAGATCAGTTTGGTTTTGCAAACTAAACATGCCTAACACTCTCCATCCTCTTCCTCGTACCCCCATTAGCTCTTAAAAACCTTTACAAGGCCACTTTAAAATTGATAATGAAAAAATCTGCTAGCAAATTATTAAACTATTAAAATATAAAAAAAAAAGTAAAGTTCGCGTGTGAGCCATCCGATAGTGTCATTATGGTTGGGGGAAAATTGAAGGTATCTTTGTGGTTTAGCCATTGAAGATAACCTCATTATCTTATTTCTTTGTCATGACTCATGATTAAATGGGAACCTTTTGAAATTTGAAAATTCGTCCAATATGGTTGGGGGAAAATTGAAGGTATCTTTGTGGTTTAGCCATTGAAGATAACCTCATTATCTTATTTCTTTGTCATGACTCATGATTAAATGGGAACCTTTTGAAATTTGAAAATTCGTCCATATTGAAAAGTGCAAAATACAAGGGCACCATATGGAATTTCCTTGAAAAGCTATCATTAAAGTGGTTTCAGAGAAAAAAAAGCTGTACTTTTCTTGAGCTAGCATTTATATCCCTTTACATAGTGCCACAAGAAAACTGAGTTTTAGTGCAATTTTTTTTCAAAAGGACATGATTTTTGAATGAATTTGATGATTCCTTTAATGGGATTTTCTTGCAGATTATTGATTGCCTACCAGTATGGGTTATTTATCCTATGGGATATTCTTGAATCTAAGATTATAGTTGTTAAAGGTGACAAGGATTTGGTTATAAAGGATCACTTATCTGAATCTCCAAATAAATTAGCTGCTAACCCACTTGAAGATGCACATGAACAAATGAATGAGAAAGAAATAAGTGCTCTCTGTTGGGCATCTGCAGTTGGGTCAATGCTTGCTGTAGGATATATTGATGGAGACATATTGTTATGGAACGTACCAAGAGGTGCTTTTGCTAATTGTAAAAAAGCTGCTGTATCATGTAATGATGTTGTGAAGCTTCAATTATCTTCCGCTGAAAAGAGACTCCCTGTCATTTATTTATGCTGGGGTGAGAGCATTACATCTCAAAGCAGCTGTGGTGGTCAACTTTTCATCTACGGTGGCTGTGAAATAGGATCTGAGGAAGTTATAACGGTTGGTCATTCAAACTACTAATTTTTCCACGTTTGGTGATCTTGCTTTAATGGTGATATTTCTGACCTTTTGCTGGTCCATTTGTTGTAGAATCTGTTGCTTTTAGCAGAGGGTGTAGTGATCTATGAGCATATGACTAGTTACAATACATTCTCTGTTTTCTTGTTTGGATACCTTCAGAGGTTAAAGGCTATTGTATACTCCTTACTCTTTTCACTTATGTGTCATCAAGGATTCGCTTATCCATTTGTACTAAGTTTTTGTGATGCTGAGCAAGATAGCTTTTAACATGTATTGGACATTCTACTCGTTTGATTTTTTAATTCAGGCCTCTCTCTATATAGTAGTATATTTTTTGGGTGTATGTATCTCTAGGAGTCATGGTATGATGTTATTTATAAAAATAATTATTGCTCTCTCTTCTTAGCATATGCATCGCCTCATTTTTGTACAGCTGTGGGTTGTGACAGGTAGTTAGTCTTCAATGGTCTCCTGGCATGGAGACGCTAAAAAGTGTGCGTCGCGTGGACTTCTCGCTCCTTGGCGCCTTTGCAGATATGGTTTCACTATCATCCCTAGAGACAGCAGAAAAGGGGCACTTTGATGGCCTTTTTGTATTGACTAGACCTGGCAAGTTACACTTTTATTGTACAGAGAGTTTATCTGCTTTAGTTTCTCAGCCGGAGAGGAAGTCATATGTATCTGGTATAGAATTTCCTGTGGTAATACCCACGTCTGATCCTCAAATGACAACTGCAAAATTGAGCTTGCAATCTTCTGATGGGAATTTGTCAGTGTGGCTTTCAGAGGTATTACACTGTGTATCATGCGATCATCAGGAGTCTCTTGGATTCTGTACTCAAGCATTCTGTTTTGTGCTTTCAATTGTAGATGGCTTCAGTTTGCACAAGAGTGAACCCAGTTGAAGGGAGAAAGTGGCCATTGACTGGGGGTGTACAAAGGGAAATAGCCTCTGCTGAAGAAAAGTCACAGAAACTAATATACATAGCAGGCTACCATGATGGATCAGTCAGGATTTGGGATGCTTCTCATCCAATCTTTCTACTCGTTTCCACTATAGAAGGTCAGGTTAGTGCTCCACCAGTTTAAAGTGTTGTTTACCAACTCGAGTATAATGAATGATGCACGTTATATTACATTGATGTTATTCTAAAAAGTTTTTAATGATTATTGGCAGGTGCGTGGTATAGCTAATGCTGGTTCAAATGCATCTGTAACAAAGTTAGACTTTTGCGCATCAACGATGAATTTGGCTGTTGGCACTCAATCTGGTGAGGTGAGACTGTCTTCTCACATCCTTGAAAGGACTTGCTAGCAACAATTTAGCTATTTTTGATTTCGACCTTACAATCTTGTTTCAGGTACGTGTGTACGCTCTCAGTAATGATGCTGGGGAAACAAAGCTTCACTGGGTTAAACATTCTGAACGTATTGGTATATATCATGAAAGCAATGCATTTGAACAATATAGTTTTCCTTTTTCCAATTTTATCTACCAAATGCCAAAATTGGTGTCAAACATAGCCTGATAGGTTATTTGTTATTTGCAGTCTATGATGTACCATTACAGGAGGGGCCCAAGTGCAGAGCTATTTTCTCCTTGGTGAATTATCCGGTGCTGTCACTCCGATTTTCTGCCTCTGGAGCCAGTCTTGCTGTGGGGTTTGAAAGCAGTCATGTTAGTATCTTCAATTTTATATAATTTTTAATCAAGACAAATACTGCTTAAGTAACAGATGCCATTTCTTCTTCCTCCATTTTTCAATAAAACCAGTTTCAAGTTTGTCCCTTGATCAAATTGACTCTTTTGCTATGCCTGTCTTTCAGGTAGCAGTTCTTGATATGATGTCGCTGTCAGTCTTGTTTTCAATAGCTTCAGTGGCCAGCTCCAATTTTCGAGTCATTTCAGTAATTTTGAAAACATATTCAGATGCTCATGGCTTTAGCGGAGGCCCAAAGAATAAGGAACAGTCTAAAGGAGAGTTGTTATTTACCCTAACACAGGATGCTAAAGTCAACGTTGTTGATTGTGAGACTGGCAGCGCTATCAGCTCCCGGCCATTACATCTGAAAGAGCATACAGCGATTAGCATGTATGTTTTAGGCAAGTCATTAACATCTATAAGAGTATTGGTTGACTAATGCCTTTTCGTGTTTGGGTTTTGTCATTTAAACTTTGCTTTTTCATTCTAGAAGGCAGTGCTTTCATGTCTACTTCATCATTGGAACACAATGGGCAGTCAAGTGAGGAAACCAAAAACCTAGATGAGCCTAAGCAAGATGTTTCTCCTAAAGTAGGTGACCTGAAAGATACAGAACATCTTTCCATGAATGGAGAAAGGTTGAGGGATTCATTAGTGTTGCTCTGTTGTGAGAGCACGTTACGTTTATACCATACCAAATCTGTAATTCAGGTATTACTATTGTACCCTCTTTTTACTTTTAACTTGTGTTTAGGCCTACGCCCCGTGTGTGTAACAATTGAGTATTTTAAGACAACTAATATTAAAGTAGAAAGTAAATCATTTTATTCATATTATGCATTTACAATATTATAACATTAGTCTTGATTTTCATTGCAAAACCCATATTACCATCATTAATATTGATAACAGAAGCATTAATAGTGTAGCGGAGTAAAAATATGATCTCCATCTTCTATACTTGAGGTTTTGGCCTTAAATCTTCTTATCAAATATATTTGTATTTTTTAAATATATGAGAATAAAGTGAATAACATGTTGAAGGTGGGTAGCATGTGGCAAAGTGCAATCATGCCCATGCCTTTTAATATATACTTCCTCCATTTGTTTTTTAGTTGTGACACTTTCTATATTGGGAAGTTCCAAATTAGTTTGACGCTTTCTTGTTTGGGCATTTATTTCTCTCTATCATTCTCCTATCACATGGGCTCTCTTTTTTCTTTCTTTCTATCTCTCTCCTCTACAAAAATTGCCTAGAAATCCGTGAAGGAAAAAAGCGTCACAACTAAAAAAACGAAGGAAGTATGTTTATGTGTGTACTTCGCTACCAGACTTACCTGTTATCATTGTATCTAGGGTGAAGATAAACCAATTTGCAAGGTGAAACTTGCAAAGCCTTGTTCTTGGACTTCCATCTTAAAGAAAGACGAGAAGCTTGTTGGACTTATCTTGGTTTACCAGTCTGGAGACCTTGAAATCAGGTATAAGTCGCAGAATGCTACTTTATACGTGAGAGAATTTGACTTCTGATGTTGCCCCAACACAGCTCATTGCTAAACGCTTTCCTCCCTTGGGCCTTCTGCGGTGTCTCTTTTAGTACCCTTGAAATGCATGCTTAAAGGACTCTGTCATGTATCATTTTGTTTCTGCAGATCGTTTCCTGATTTGGAGCTTCTGGAAGAAAGCTCCTTGATTACAGTCTTAAGGTGGAATGCGAGACCAAACATGAAGCTAGCTAGTTCTACAGCCCATGGGCAGATCTGTCTGGTACATGTTTCTGTGTCACAACAGACTTGGAAAAGGGCAATGACTTCTAGCTTCTTTTTTTTCTGAAAAATCTTGTGCTTTCACCTAAATCTTTTAGTTCGCCTCTTTCTGAACAATGATTCGATGGCTCAGATATCTGATCTTCTAATTTTTGCAGACAAATGGGAGTGAGTTAGCATTCATATCTTTGTCTGCTTGTGAAATTGAGACAAGGTTCTGACCCTCATACTTGTCAATTGTATCTGGCTGTACTTTCTGAACTTAAAATCTTTCATTAGAAAAATATCTTAGAGGTACTTACTTTGTTGATTGCTCTAGGTTTCTAGAATGTTTGCCGTCGCTCCATGATAAAGTTGTGGCCGCCGCTGCTGATGCTGCTATTTCCGTCTCTAGAAAACAAAAGAAAATGGTGAGACTCACCAGTTCCTGTTTGCTATTCATTGTCCCATATTGATAGATATAGTTTCCCTTTCTCTGTGGTGACTTTGTTTGCATCAGGTTCCTCCAGCAGGTATTATTAATGATCTTGTGAAAGGCTTCAAAAAGGAAAAATCAAACAACGCGAACCTCAGCCCTCCTGCTTTTAACGCTATCCAATTAGGAGAAATACTTTCCAGGCCTGTTGTTCCTGATTTATATATAACCACTGTAGAAGGGAAGGAAGAAGAAGAGCTTGACATAGGTGCTAGGCCTCCTCCACTAGAATGTTGCATGCTTAATCTTCTTTTTTTGAGTTTCTATTGTTTAATCTCCTTTTCTTGTTTTGGATCAGATGACATTGAAATTGATGAGCCGATTATGGTGCCTTCAGCTTCATCCCATCCGGGTAATCTTGGTTAGCTTGCTGTATATAACAGCCAATCTGACCTCTATGAAGCTGATAGGCATGCCGTTAGTCCTGTAATACTTCTTAATTGTATCTTTGCATTGGCATTGCAGGCAAGGAGAAATCTTCAAAAGCAGAGAGAGAGAGGTTATTTGAGGGTGTGACTGTTGATCCAAAACCCAAAACCAGAACCCCTGAAGAAATAATGGCAGCGTATAGGGGAACTGAGGTAACTCGCCAGATGGACATTTCACTTGTTCAAGCTGTTGGATCTCTTCCCCAGTTTGCAGCCAATATGGGGGCCTTACTCCTCTTTTCCTTAGTTGCTTTATATCTATCCTCTGAAGTTCTAAATTCGTTGTGATTACAAATATCCTGCTATGTGATATATTAATGTGCTATATTTTCTTTCAGTATGCAACTGCAGCAGCTGAACGTGCAAGAAACAAGCTTTTAGAACGGCAGGAAAAACTCGAGGTACAAAAAATTAGAACCTAGCTTCGGTCCCCTAGGACGTAAGAGTGGGACATAGAGACGAGCACATGCCTGATGTCCCCCCCCCCCCCCCAACACACACACACACACAAAAAAAAAAAGAAGAGAAAAACCAATAGAGATTCTCTGATCCGGACTCCTTCAGTAAGCCTAGGCTAGGAGAAATGAATTCCATAAAAGCTCATGCATATTTGTAAATTATACATGTTGCTTTAAATAGATGAGCCTGCTAACTGCAAGATATGTTTACATCCATTGTTCTGGTGTCTGCACTACTTGGTATCAGTCTCATACCACATCTTACGTAGCAATGTGTGTATGCATACATGAATAATTTCTGCCTATCTATTCCTTTCAATCAGAGTATCAACCAAAAAACAGAAGATCTACGCTATGAAGCTGAAAATTTTGCATCAATGGCTGAAGAGCTCGTGAAGCAAATGGAACGTAAGAAAAAATGGTGGAAGATATGAATTTGACGTACCAGAATTATCCTCGTTATTTAGCCTCTTCGATGTGATGTTCGTAGTCTCGTGATTACAAGGAGGATACTTGAAAGGATGAAACCACCTGCTCTGCTCTAACCACGCGTCAAAATGTAAAAACGAGTGAGGAACATGGCTGTACAGGTTTCTGTTGAGTTTGGATTGGTTCCAAACCAGTGTACGATGACTGTATTTGTATACCATGTCCATTCTGCAGACATGTATATTCTCATTTCTTACCTCATTTTGATGTATATTGTCAACTTTTCTGTGAATAGTGTCTGAGCAGGGAGCCTCAACACGTGATTTCAGTACTTCTGACTAAACCGTACAAGTTTTATGAGTTTCTACGAGGTTCGAACCCTACTGGAAGATTGAAACTACACAATCTAGTTGTGACATGTTAGCATAACCGAAACAATAAAAATATTAAATTGAAAGAAGTTCTTCGGTAAAAATTTGGCACAATCAGAATGACATGTTTACCACCACTTTGATATGAGTAATGTTTCAGATCCACCAATTTGGTATGGAACCTGAAATGACCAATTATACCATCTCTGACTTGTGCCAACAACACCAGGCTTTAAAGATGACAAGACAAGACTACCTCCATCAAGGCAGCAGCGCCACCAAACCATAGATAGTTCCTATCGGTGTTCCTCTTGGGGTGCGTTGTCCTCACCTTTAAATTAATTAGGTCTGGACTGATTAGATTCAATTACGTGTAACTATAAGGTGAAATCAAAGAAAATCAAATAAAATTTTATTTGAAGAGGACATAAACTTAGTTTGATGATCTTGTTTTGTAATCGATTCTAAGGAGGAAAGTAAAAGAAAAGACAAGAAGCCAACTCCATTTGATCATAAAGAGACCGCGGAAGGGCAAACACAAGTTAGTAAATGATGCATATAAGTTTCAAAGCCTAATCTTACACTACTTAAAGATCTCATAATTTTTTGTTGAATAATGTTAAAAGAGTCTAAAAAAATTCCCTGAAGCATTGCTTCTATTGGAGTTATTTACCGCGATATTGTCCACATAGGCTCAAATGTGGATCTGTTTTTTTGTTGATTCATAGCTAATCTACTACTTGAAGTAGCAATATACTAACAAAACTTGCTACTCCAAGTAACGACATAGTACGCCTAAAAAAAAGGTAACAACATAGTAAATGAATGCGAACCGGAAGTAGGGAGGTTCATGCTAAATTTGCTAATTGAAGTATGGCATGTCTCTTACAAAATATACAAATGTCAAAAAGAAAAACCGCAACACAAACTCACTAATGAAGTAGTGTTTTTATTGTTAGATTAGCTACTCCAAGTAGCGATTTTAAGCTGAAAAGTAGAGCGTTTGTGCTGAAACAAAACAAAAAATCACATTTATTCGTGCCCAAATCTACATGGACGGTACTTGGGAATAAGTTTCAATCTTAAGTAAAGTGGAAATTTAAGATTCTTTTAGCATTATTCATGGAAAAAGCTCAAGGTCTCATCAGCTTTAACTAAGTTTGACATTTGTTTCAGTCAAAAGCTCATGCGAGAGTAAAAAATATGTGATCACCATGCTAAAAATTAGCTATTGCAGTACAAACCAAGGCCAAAATCCATCTTCATGTCAAGTGTGGCTATCAAAATTTACATGCAAGAAAAAACAGAGGGTTATAGTTTCCATGTCAACTCATTGAACTCGCGAGGGTGGAAGGAGGTACTTCTAATTGTCTGCAAAGCCTTTAAGACCAGAGATTAGCATCAGCAATTTTAGAACCAGCAAGCCTTTTGCTAATAAGGTCCTTCAGTTCAATTTCGCCGGGAAATCGTTGCTGCCCCAACTTTGAAAACACCTAAATTGAATAATACAAACAGATGAGCAGTAATCAGAAAAATTCAAATGCAGAGGCACATGAGAAGTATTAATGACTAGTTTGGACTAATCATTTATCTATTTACAGCATGCTGCAGGAGTCTAAACAGATCCTGAAATTTCCCAAAAATGAGAACGAAATCAAAGCACGCTGTTGCCACATTTAAGGAAAGTTATGGAAACACTAACATCAAAAGAAAAATACAGACAAAAAGACTAAGGTAAGAATCCAAACAACTAACCTGTTCTCCATCGAAGTACACTTCAAAAGCGCCAGAGCTTTGTAGGTAAGACTGAATGAAGTTCCCGAACAACCAGGTTGCAGAAATAGTTCCAAATCTGTTAGCACGTAATGAGTAATACCATGGAGGTGGAGACATTCCCAACCTAGGAAAGATTTGATCCCCTGCCATTATAATAGCAAATACTCCAACTTGAGCAACAGGTACCAATTTGCTCAGAATGCGCTTTGGAGGTGAAGGTGGATAATTTGCAAGAACAACATTAATTCCAGGAAACTGAGACTCCAGCATATTCTTCATAGCCACAGCAGTACCCCTAACACAGTTAAACACTATTACATCAGAAACTCCCGTAAATCCAAAGGAAGAGATGCAAAACAGTTTTACTGTACTTCAAAGTTCAAATTCAGAAAGGAGAGCATATCATGATATCACTAATAGAAGCTTTAAAAATTCAAGTGATCTAGAAACTAGAAGAAAAGAAGCAGTATATTCTTTGCTTCATTTTTACTATCTTGTCTCATAAATCCCCGGTAAGCAATAAGCATAAAGTTTCAACCAAAACATACAGACATGTAAGCCATCAAGAACATTCTGCTTCTCAAAATAGCAGATTCCACAATTGGTTGCAGTTATCCTCTCCTTTTTTAATACAAATATTTCCTTCTATTCAACAAATCAATTTCTGTGATAGTATTGGAGCCTAATATGCGTCCAAGGTGTTCTTCTCCTTAAAGCCCTATATTTCGTTCTTTTGCTCATGAACTGCTGAATCCATTTTCAGATTTGAAAACCTCACACCACACGATGTGGCAGAAAATACTAAACTGTTCTAATGTCTTGAGTAGTAGCACACAAAAATCAGATTTAGTCATCGCAAATTCACAAGTAACAGAGCTTTTGCTTTAAGCCAACAAAACTAACCAATAATCTGCTAAGAGCTAGTTCTCTTCAACTTTTAAAAAAAAAAAAAAACATTTTTCAGTTAATTAAATATTTTTTAACTACAGCTACTCTTCCAACAATTATCCCAAATATGGATTATTCTAGTAGAATCCAAGCTATAAGGGGCGACTTCCCATACATACTATCTCAGATTTGCTAAACCGTTTTTTTCACATAGTGACTGAGCCCATCTTCCCTTGATCCCTTCTACCTCACTACCAACCGTCCAGCCCCACCCAGTCACCTTCTTACCCACTATAATAAGCCCTTTTCCTTATCCTAGCGATCACTTGTAGCCACCAACAACGCCATTCCTTCCACAGTCTTCAGCTGACCTTTCTACCCAGCCAATCCATATCCATCCACCTTTTCCTCAATTTTCAGCCATTTTGCCTCACCCCCATCCTTCGGCCACCAACACCGGCCTTCCAATCAACAAACTGTCACCATTGCCTGTTACACCTCGAGCCACCCAACACCTTGTCCATTAATCCACCAGTCAACCCATCCACTTCTTCTCTTAGCCTGAACTCCTTTACCAATGAGGCATAACTTTTTCTTCTTCTATTCTCCACAGCTCTTCCCTCCTTCCCCCTCCATTAGTTGCATCTTTCTCTTTTCCTCATTCCCAATCTTTTAGGTTCCTTTAGCCTTACTATCAATTAGAGAAATAAAGGAGAAACTACCTTGCAATACTACTAGGTGTCACAAATTGCCACATTCGCACAGCCAATGCTGGAATTAAGTACGATGATGGGGAACGGGATTCAGTTCGTAAGGGCAAAGGGAAGGGGTAGACAGGAGGTGGTTTCGTACGGCAAGGGGACAGTGCTTTAAACTGGGAAAGGTGGGACAAAGCCTGAATGGCAGTAAGGTGGAGGAAGAATGGTGGCACTGCTGGAATTCAAGGAGATGATGGATATTCGGTAGGGGCGATGGCAAGAGAGAAATAAAAAGGTATATTTGTAAAAGAACTATAAAATACGGAAATGACTGTCTGACGTGTGGCATGGTGACTTGATAAATCGGTTCCCGTTGATCATGACATCATTTTGGAAAAATAACCATTGTAGTTTAAATTATACTAGAATAAACTATAATTGTCTTAATTGAGATTATTGTTGGAAGATCAGTCATAGTTCAAGTTATTCTTCTGCATTTCTCCAATAATAGAAGACATCCCAGAATTTGCTTCTCTAATATTGTTTTATAGAAGCAAATAAAGTTTTAGCCAAACATTTGCAAATAAATTCAGTTCAGGCGCGAGGACAAGGTGAGTTGCTAAATCGGTTCCTTTAGATCATCATATCATTTTAGAAAATACCCATTGTAGTTTAGATTATACTTGAAAAAAATACAATTGAAATTATTATTGGAAGAACGGTCATACTTCCAAGATATTCTATAAAATTTCTCCAATAATAAAAGACATCACAGATTGTTTCTCAAATATTGTTCTATAGAAGCAAATAAAGTTTTAGTTAAATAATTGCAAAGAAATTTTAGTTCGGGCGTGAGGACAAGGAGTGTGCATCAGACACATGAGGCGTACTTCTATTACAAAAAAAAAAAGTTGGAAAGATTAGTGATTTTATGTTTTAGAAGAGTCGATTGTTTTTTAAGAGGATGATGAGAGATAAAAAGTAGAGAAAGGCACCAAATAAATAAGAAGAATGAAGATGGTGCGCCGCCTCCAAAGCGTCTCAAGTGCACCTCCTAATCCTCAAGGGCTCAAGGTTGTCTGAGGCGATGAGTCTAGAGCCTTACAACACTTTAATTCTAGGCATTCAAGGAGGGCGTCTTTTAAACTAAGATGAGTACCAGAAATTTTGTCCTCAATCACAAAACATTAGTCACAGTGTCATACAATTATAGTGAATTTGGTGACATGAATCTTGTGATGTTTCCAAATAGTCGATTTAGCACTTCACTACTTCGGCAACCAAATGTACACAGTTAGAGGTTGTGACCTGTGGGTGATTTCTTTTCACCTTAAAAAGAAAGTTTCAAGGCAATCCTGTGATCATAAGGTGAAGAAAAGTTTTTAGGGCTACCCAGCCTAATCAGAAGCGATGAGGTCCAATCACGGTCTAATAAGTTCAATTCTAGGTCAGGTGAAGAGAGTACACACAACTTTAGCATTACAAGCTGCAACAATCCTACAGATTTTAATCAGTCACCAAGTTTTGAAATAGAGCAAAATAGTAATATCCAAATTACTCCGTAACTAGCTAAAAGCTTAAAAAGTTGTTCATGATGGTCATTTCGATCTCATTGTGTAAACTCCATCATCCTCCTCCAACCCCTGCAAACTTTCCTAATTAAAAGAGTACATCCTCCAGATGTAAACAGCTAACTAAATCCTTTAATCTACTCCCATTAACATCGAATCAACATTGCAAACAAAGGGCAAATACATCTTCAATAATTCAACAGGGCAACCACGATCAAAAATCCAATAACCTATCATAACAATCACAATTAAGCTTGATTAAAAACCCAAAGTATTACTACTTTCCCACAAAATTAAAAACCTAATTCTTCAATAATTCAAGAGCGCAACCGCGATCGAAAAGCCAATAAACCTATCGTAACAATCACAATTAAGCTTGATTAAAACCCAAAGTATTACTATACTACTTTCCCACAAAATTAAAAGCCAAATTCAACAATAATTCAAGAGGGCAACCGCGATCAAAAAGCCAATAAACCTATCGTAACAGTCACAATTAAGCTTGATTGAAACCCAAAGTATTACTACTTTCCCACAAAAGTAAAACACTAATTCTCCAATAATTCGAGAGCGCAACCGCGATCAAAAAGCCAATAACCTATCATAACAATCACAATTAAGCTTGATTAAAGCCCAAATTATTACTACTTTCCCACAAAATTAAAACCCTTATTCTCCAATAATTCGAGAGCGCAACCGCGATCAAAAAGCCAATAACCTATCATAATAATCACAATTAAGCTTGATTAAAATCCAAAGTATTACTACTTTCCCACAAAATTAAAACCCTTATTCTCCAATAATTCGAGATCGCAACCGCGATCGAAAAGCCAATAACCTATCATAACAATCACAATTAAGCTTGATTAAAATCCAAAGTATTACTACTTTCCCACAAAATTAAAACCCTAATTCTTCAATAATTCAAGAGCGCAACGGCGATCGAAAATCCAATAACCTATCATAACAATCACAATTAAGCTTAATCGAAACCCAAAATTACTACTTTCCCACAAAAATTAAAATCCTAATTATCCAATAATTCGAGAGCGCAACGGCGATCGAAAATCCAATAACCTATCATAACAATCACAATTAAGCTTAATCGAAACCCAAAATTACTACTTTCCCACAAAAATTAAAATCCTAATTATCCAATAATTCGAGAGCGCAACGGCGATCGAAAATCCAATAACCTATCATAACAATCACAATTAAGCTTAATCGAAACCCAAAATTACTACTTCCCCACAAAAATTAAAACCCTAATTCTTCACTAAAACAAAACCCTAATCCCAGAAATAACAAAAAAAATTGGAAAAGAGAATTACTTGTACGAACAAGAAGAGCAGAAATCGATAGTGACAGTGTGCCCATAACCAATCGAACCCGATTGCTGCAATTTTCAACAATAAACAAACAAACAAACAACATCAGTAATTAAACAAATTGAATTGAATTAAACCAAAATTACTAAAAAAGATAGAAAATTTAACCTGGGTTGGGAAATCTGGAATTGAAGAAGGTTTAGGAAGATGATGATGATGATGATTGTGGTGTTGATGATGAGAAGAGGGTTTTGAAGGAGGAGAAGATATAAAGAGATTGAAAATGTCAGTTGAGAAGAGGAAAAGTGGAAGTCCCACTAACAGAAGTTGAATTCGATCCATTGAATTGCGATTTGGGTTTGCAAGAAGAGAAGAAAGCTCAGATGGAGAAGTGAATTTGAGACTCTCATACAAAATTCATGTGAATTTATGGTTTATGGGGTTTTTTTTCTGTTTCCATGGTATCTCCAGGAATTTTTTTTTGACTTTTATTATTTTAAAATTTTAATTTTATAAAATTATTACTTTTAAACTACTAGCGTTAACTTAGAAAACGATATTACTTAACAATAAAATCTCATTCGAGTTGGATAGGTAAAGAAACCATTTAATTCAATTTAGATACAATGAAAAACTATTACTATATTGAAGTCGCTCGAATTAATAAAATACCAAAAATCATCCAAACTAATTTAAATTCAATCAAGTTTAGGTAAA
The DNA here is from genome assembly GCA_947645195.1 of Patellifolia procumbens. Taxonomy (NCBI): domain Eukaryota; kingdom Viridiplantae; phylum Streptophyta; class Magnoliopsida; order Caryophyllales; family Amaranthaceae; genus Patellifolia; species Patellifolia procumbens. The sequence goes on from CANSGD010000972.1 coordinate 11,526,872, forward strand.
ATAAATGTACTAGCATGCTCGAGTTTAATTTACAATACATATTAAGTTCGCTTGATTTTGATCCCTTTTAAGTAATTCGGTTTAGTTAAAAATATTGTATAAAAATAATGTAACATCACCCTGACATTGCCCGGGTCAGAAGCTAGTTATAAATAAATTTACAACTTTAATATACAAATTGAGAAATCTTAATAAGGGAATGGGGGGTGGACGCCAAAAAATTAAAAAAAGTCATAACTGTTTTACTAATTCGACAATTACTTGTTTTAAGAATTAAATCTTTAAGTGCTTTCGTATGAATCGTGTGCATCTGACATTATTTTATATTAAAACAAGAGCATCAATTTTAAAACCTAAAGATCTCCTCAATCATTTAATATATTTAGCCAACTTCATAAACCTCCTTATTATCCTCAAATTGGTCAAACTCAAAGCAAAATGATAAATAGGAGTATATATCACGTTTAGGTTTTTGCAAGATTTCTCGAATTTGTGGATCTTAAAGAACCTCTCACTAGGGTCAAGTGATTCCTATAATTCTTGCTTGCTTACCCGCTTGAGTAAGGACGACGTTGTAAGAATTATTCTATGCTTGTTTTGTTGTTACGTGGTGATGACATTGTATGTGCTTGCGATAGGACAAATACAACTACTCTCAGATTGCATACATAACACGTTCCAGCAGTCCCGCCTAATCAAATTTTAGTTAAAAATTAAAAGATTTCAAAAAGAATCAATTACAAAGAAATGAAATATATGTAACCATTCTTATCCATTGAAACAATCTCATCCACACATCTTTCTACAACAAATCAAACTTATCACATAATTGGCACTTATTATGGGGACAAGCCCATAATTTGTTTGGAGGGATACTAAAACCTAATAGCTAATTTGTTATTTATGTAGAAAAGGAGATGTATGGATCCTCTCAATAGAACACAATAAGCGGAGTCAAAGTGGTAGAGCTAGCAAGAATAGCATGTTAGGTAGAGACCTCCAAATACACCCCCTGAAGGAACATAAAGCAATCGGAGCCCAATTTAAGATTAGGCCAAGAGTTTAATGAAACAAGTCCACATCAACCAAAGAGGCTCAAAAGCCTAAGAAAAGTCTAGGTCTTAATTTATTCAAGTCTACATCATAACTACGTATGCCCAGACATGAGATCGGTACCTTTACTTATATATATTGAGAATTCATACATTACACTCAAGATTTTACACTAAGGACTTTAACTTGTAATCTTAGATTTGATTTAGGCATCAAAGAGACATTCCTCGGCAAACCTCTGAGGCCATGGTTTGCTTTTCAGATCACTATCACGAAGAAAACTTTGAAACAAGAGAAATAGGAAAAGAAAAGAATCGGAAAACAGGGAAAATATAGGGATTGAAATTTCTTTTACTTCCTCCGTTTTTTTTTAAATGTGACACTTTCTATTTTAGGAAGTTTTAAATTAAATGTGACACTTTCTTTTTTGGTCAATAAGCTCTCTCTATCTCTCTCCTCTCACATGGGTCCTCTTATTTTTTTCTCTCTATATCTTTCCTTCCCAAAAATTGCCTAGGATTCCGTGAATCTAAAAGTGTCACATTTAAATAAAAATGGAGGAAGTATTTGATTCGAAATGAAGGGAAAAAAATATTCCAATGTTGGGTCCAATGGAAGGAAGGGAAAAAACCCTCCAAAGTTTGGTCTAATATAATGGAAGGAAGAAGTCGAAGGTTTAGTTAGAAAAGATTAGTAAAGAAAAGAAAGATTAGTCGATGTGATTGACTTTGCTACTTTCTTTTGGTCTTTGTTGAGTTGGTTTCGATATTTTCTTTAGATCTTACTTCTATTTTCTTAGCTTCACTTACATTTCATCTGGTTTTTTGGATTGTTTAGTAGAAGTAAAATCCGACTCATCTACCTACTCAAAGATTACATACGAAATTATTGACGCTTATCTTTTCTTACCGTCAGTAAAGAGTTATATCTACTTCACTTTGTAGCAATTTTCATTTAGTTGCCTAGTCTCATGATAGAATAGATGGAAAATTATGGTTCTTCTGAAAAAAATGTTAGAATAGATGGAGATATAGTGGTCCATCATCTTGCAGTAGTGCCTTAGAAATTTAGAAGAAATATAGGAGAATGATATTCCTTCTAAGGTCTTCCAATATCCTTTATGTAGGTAAGGTTTATGAAAAACCAAAAATCTTGAAGGAAAGATGGTATATCTAATGGCTTCTTTGAGATTTGAGGTTCGAAAATTGTAACAATGAAGGATAATATTAAGATCACTAAAACTCATAAACACGCTCTTAGGGTTTTGATTCTCTTAGACTACTCCTATTCTAAACAATCAAACATCAGCCCTAATACACTCCTGAATAAATATCAACAGTTTGTAAGTAATGAAACTCACGAATTTCTCAAAGAATTGAAATCAAAATCTAATAGAAAGTATTATTGACGATCACGCAACATAAATAAGCAATAGACTCCAAGAAGGACTAGGATAAATCCCTAGTAATGATAAGATAAAATTTTATGTTAAAAAATAAACTACCCCTTATCCTTTCACAATACCCGAAAATTCTAAAGTAGTGTCCTTTAGACTCTTAATTAAACTCTAATTAAGATTCTAATCAAACGCCTAAACAATCAACAAGTCAATGGTCAAATAGAAAACTTTGACTATCTTATGATGAATTGATAGATAAGTTATCTGAAATTAAGAATGATTTTTTCTCTAAATTACAAAAATGTTGCTAGAATACTTGGAAATTTTAGTACTATATTATTGTATCATTTGTTGTTATAAGAAAAAAACTACTTTTAGCCAAAAATATTAATCAAAATGAACAAACGCACTCCCCTAAGTAGGAGTGGTTATTGAACAAACCGAGACTGAACACCCCTGAGCTCAGCTCGGCTCATTTTTTTTTGGCCGGGCTCAGTTCAGCTCGTGAGCTTGGAAATCGAAAGCTCGACATTCGAACCCGAACTATTCGCGAACAAGATAATTTATTCTCACGCTACTCCATTAAACTAAACGTAAGTCCACAAAGTCAACTTATTCGGCTCTGCACACGCTACACAACTACACATACATGCCGTGACACCGACGCTGTTTCAATCACACAATTTTTTTTTACTGTCCATTCACCGCTGCACAAAAACAAATCTCACCATCTTTTTCTAATGATTTTCCCACCAACATGTTATATTCCTCTTCCGTACGACCATGGTCAAACCATTTCAGCCATTAAACGTGTTTCTACTCCCTCTAATGTGAACATTACCAATATTTCCACACATCACTTTCACATTCATAATTATCTTAATTATCATCACTTCAATTCATCATCCTTTCACTCCCCCTTCAAATCATTCCTTGAGTTCTCGTCACATCTTTGAATCGTTTTCGTTCACAAAACACTATTCGTTTCTAAGCTAACAAAGCTCGAAAATCACTAAAACATAAAATTTCTCCATTTTCTAAACATTTCGTTTCGTATCCTACATCTTTTTTCCGTGTTATATATCTTGTCACTTATCCCAACTGAGCATTTCTCTTAGCATTATCAAACTATGTCATCTAAGTACACAAAACAGAAGAATTCAAGTTGCTTTTCTGGTTTCTTGCAAAGATTTATTTGCACGGGCAATCTCCCTACTCACCCATCTCCACCCGATCAAACCCCTACTAAACCTCCTTCATTTCCCTGCCCACTAATAACATGCGACGACGGTACTAATATTAGTACCGTCGTCGCAGTTAATACTAATAGTCCCGGTATAATTGCGAAACTAATGGGGTTAGACTCATTACCTTCTTATCCAAACATCACTACTCTCGACTCGCTTTTCCGAAGCAAGTCACTTAATTCACTTCATTTCTTGCCCGATTTCGACCCAACAAGAGCTGCATTTCATCGTCGAGCTCGAACCTCGGCTTCTTTCCATGATCAAGGCCGGCAATATCATCATTTTTTGGATAAAATTGATGAGAATTTGGAGACGCGAAATGAGGTTGTTGTAAAGGAGAAGAATGAGTGTAAGAGAAATAATAGTACTATTAGTTGTAGTAGGAGAAATAAGGGGATAAAGAATAATAGTGTAGGTGCAAATTCTGGTGTAAGTAATAGTAATAATGATAATTTAAGGGAGAAATGTAGAATGCAAAATAGGAAATTAATTAATAATAAGGAAAATAATAGTGGGAAAGTTGGTTCAACAATTTCAAGAAAAAGAAGGTTGATCATAAGGAAGTTATGTGTATTGAAGTTCAAAGTGATGATCTTCAACGAAGCCCAGTTTCTGTTCTTGATCATCATGCCAAGGAAATTAGTCCTTTTTCCAAAGGTTTGTTTTCTTTAATCACCTCATTTTTCTATCTTTTCTGTTTCTTTATTAATCGCTACATATTTAATTTAGAAAAGTTTACTCCCTCCGTCCCACAATGTTGGTTTACTTCTTGAATATATGTGAGGTACAAAATAATGAAGTAGTGTAAATAACATTATGGGACAGAGGGAGTATTACTTTTATCAGTGGTATCTATTTTTAGTAACTTTTCCCCTCTGCTTTTTCCGTTGCTTATTTGGCTTAAGAAGTATGTGTGCAAGTCATATATAATGATGAAGAAGAACAAAGTGAAAAAATGTTTTTGTTTTGCTGTTTGTTTGAATATTTAAAAACTACTGAGCAAAACATTTTTGAAGATTCCTTTTATGTCATTTGTTAATAGGTATTTTGTTCAATTTCTCTTCTTAGTGTTTTTTTTTTTGTCAAAAGCTTCATTTCTTGGCACCCTTCATAAGTAAATTTCTATACCACTGACCTATAGATCTAATTTTTTAATATCCAAAAAAATTCATCAATATCATATAGAACTAACGAATTTTAATAAAAAAACTGAATAGGAAAATATTGTAAACACGCTAACACTTGTTAGCATTAGGTGTATGACTCATATGAGATAAGAAATACATGCAGTGTATGTACGACAAAATTCAAATAAAAGGCTTGATTAGAAGTAATAAATGCACGTTTATTCCTTATGAATAATACTTCTATAAAGTTAATGAATTTTGGAAATTTAGACTCTTTGAAAGTATGCAGATTTTTTAGAATAGTGAAATGTAAATACTGGCTTTACATATAATATAGATTTACGGGCGTTGCTGCTATTGTAATGTTATTGGAGTTCTATAATGTGGGAAACCTCCTTGATGTATCAAAATTTTAATCTACTTGACTTGCCATTTACTTGTAGGAAAAGGAAGAAAAACTCCTTCAAAAACAAGGAAAAAATCATCACCAAAACTCAAATTTTACGACAATTCGCTGAAAGACATGGAGCTCAATACAAAGGAAACTTATGACGGGCGGTGTAACGAGTTTGCTAGCAAATGCGAGATGGTGAAAGCGGAGGTTGAGGTTGAGGTTGAGGTTGAGGCAACGGATTATTTAGTTGAAGTTTTAAGCTATGTTTGTAAGTTGGCTGAAGAGCAGATAAGCGATTCAAAGTGGGCTGCAAAGTATGGACTAATGGAGGAACATTTTGTGAAAGACTTGTCTATACATTTGGGTCAAGAAATACTGGACTTAATGTTAGATGAGCTACTAGATGAAGTTATCATGTCATTGTAGTTATGGGCCTAAGGCCCAAGTGAGCATTTGAGAAAATAGTTACTACCAGCCCATTTAATTGTTGACTCTAGTTAGAAAACAGCTTAGGAACTACTTCCTATAAAGGAAAAATAAATCAGAGGAAGGCAAACACTTCCTCCTACCATAAACAGAAAGGGTTGGTGAATTTTGTAAAAAAAGAAAATTGCGGAATACTCTAATATATTTCGTCAATTTCTCTCAAGTAAAAATAATTTAAGTTCAGTTCGATCAGCTTAGTAAAAATTAAGGTCGGTACTAACCAAAAGAACATGGCACGATATAAAAATAATCTCCTTGGAATAATAATATGGTATAAATTGTAACTCGTATAGAACATGGTCAAATACCAGTCAATGGACTAGGATCATAACGTATGACAAGCATCAAGCGTCTGTACACACAAATTAAAAGTACTAAAAGTGTCGAGATAAAAACCATGGTTCTTTCAAACAACAAATTAAACCATAAATTTGAGGCATCAACCTCTCAAAAGGTAGTGTTTGGTATACTCATTAGGAAAACTAGCTTTTAGCTTTTTTGAATAGTTCTTTATAAAAAGCTAATAACATTAGCTTCTCGAATAGTGTTTTATAAAAGCTACCATTATTTGCTACTAAAAACTCTTACCAGCTCAGGATAATTTGATACAACATATGTCAAGTCTGGGTGTCTTCTTATTTAATGCCAATTCTCAAGTTCATTTTATACATAAATAAGCTCAAGTTTTGGGGACACCCCTAACTAGAGATGGCCACGGGCCGAGTTGTGCCGGTTCAGTACTGGGTTATATACGGGCCGGTTCACAAAAACTTGGCCCTAACTCAGCCCTAAGACCACCCCGGGCCGGTTCAGGGCTGGGTCAGGGTTATTTTTTTCTAAACCTGAACCAATTCGAGGGCGGTTTAGGAACGGTTCAGTACCGGTTCAGGGCCAGTTCAGTGTCAGGGTCCGAGTCGATTCAGGGCTAGATTTAGTGTCGGTTTAGGACTGGTTCAGTGCCAGTTCAGGGTTATTTCATTTTTTCTAAATACAATAATACAATTTTTTTTTCATATTGGAAATGCACCTTAAGTAAAAATCTTTTTTTTATTATTTAAAAAGGATAATTCTTATAAATAATAACTCATAGAGTAAATCAAATACTAATTTCATATAGAAATTTCACCAATCGCAACTCCCAATAACAAATACTCATTAATCATAATCATAATCGTATATTATAGTTTATTAATCATAATCACAAATATAGTTTATAGTTTATTAATCATAATTATAATTTAAAGTTTATTTATCACAGTCATAGTTCAATTTCATAGATCACAAATCATAATCGTATTATAATTCATTTATCAAAATCAAAATCATAATTTATACTTCACCAGTCCACTAGTCATTCATAAGAATAATCATAAATTTTATGATTTTAATTAGGGTATAGGGGTTAGGGGTTAGGGTACATGGTATAGGGTTACGGTTTAAGATTTAAATTTATGGTATAGGATTTTAGTGACGGTTTAGAGGTGGTTCAAGGAAAAATTTAAGAATGGGTCGGTTCAAGGATCGGTTCAAGAGCGGGCTGGTTTACGGGCCGGGTCAGGGTCAGGGTCGGTTCAGGGCTAGGATCGATTTAGGACCGATTCTGAAATTTGAAAACATGAACCTGAACCGAACCGGTTCTTTAACCGGGCTGGATCGGTTCAGAGTTGATTTTTCCCGGTTTAGAGCCGTACAGATTTTTCACCGGATCGGTTCAGAACTGGGTCAGGGCCAACCCGCCCAATGGCCACCTCTACCCCTAACCCTTCTCTATCGATTTAAATGCAAAGTGGGTCAATCACACAACATTTCCTTCCTTTTCTAATAGATGATCTAGTTCGACCTTTACATTAGTCATATACCCTACTTTGACATGTTTATAGTAATACTTCATTCGTCTTTTTTACTTGCTACATTTGTTTTTTCAGTTTTTAAGACACAACTTTAAACATTTGATTAATATCTTCAGTTATACATGAGAAAAAAATATATATTTGGAAGGAATACGTTGAGATAAATCAAACAAGATCCAACATGTTTATGTTTATCTTACACATATAAAACTAAAGAGAGTCAAAGTTTTCATGTGAACAGAGATCATGGTCCACATGTAGCAAGGAAACAAAGACGAAGGGAGTATATAGAAACAAATGTTAGAATACAAAAATGTAGTTGAATTGGTTTCGATGTATATTTTAAACTTAGAGATATCAATGACCAAAATTGAATATTGACAAGCGGAAAAATCAAGATAGAGCATCGATCTTTTCAATGACGAAGAGATTTAAGAAATATAATGTGTCGTGCTATAATTGGTCATATTAGAATAGACATGGTGAATAGATAGATAGAGAAGCGAAAAGACGAAAGGGGATTTGGATCTAAAAAAAGGTAAGATTAGAATAATGTCGATTTCTCCTTTGATAAGAATAATCCGACCTTTGGCCGGTCTTCCATCAGTGGTACCACCTTCATTTAATCCAGGTATAATCCCACCTTTGACATCAATATTCTCTGAATGGTCCCTCACCTGTTGGTGACCTACAATTACAGGTAATCTTCCTAATTACGTGATTAATAGCTAATTAAGTATAGTTTAAACTTAAAATTTTAATTAAAATTTTAAATCATATTTAATAAATAAAAAAACTTAAAAAAAACCCACCCCTCCCCTCCCCTTCCCCTGCCACCCTCCCCCTTCCCTACCACCCTCCCCCTCCCCGCTGCCACCCCTTCCCCTACCACCCTCCCCCTTCCCCTGCCAGCCTCCCTCCCTCGCTGTCTCCCCTTCCACTGCCACCCTCCCACTCTCTTGTTGCCTCCCCTTCAATTAACCACCACAAAACGTCAAAACCCTAACCACCGCCAAAAACGACACTGTGACCACCGTATTTGAAGGGGGTAGCATTGGGTTGGGTTTTCGAAGCAAGAGAAGACGGCCGTGGTCGCTGGCAAGGCTGGCGGCAAGAGAAAGACAGAGAGAGTGGGGCGAGGTTGTGGTCGCTGCCGGTGAGCTCGAGGGGGTGAAGAGGAGAAGAAATAAATGATCCCCGGCTGCTGGCTGTCGGTCGCCGGTTATCTCAAGGGGGTGAAGGGGAGGGGGTGGGGTGGCACGTGGTGGCAGTGGGGGCAGGGGGAGGAAATGGGGGTGGGGGGTGGGGTGGCAGTAGTGTGGACAGGGGAGGGAATGGGGGTGGGGGTGGGCTGGGGGTTTTCTTTTTTTTTTGTTAAGTTTTTATTTTTTTTAAAAAGTCAACGGTCATTTTGGCCGGTCAAACAGGTTGTCATCATTCCATACCAATGAGAGAATATGGGTGTCAAAGGTGAGATTATACTTGGATTAAATGAAGGTGGTACCACTGATGGAAGACCGGCCAAAGGTCGGATTATTCTTATCAATTTTTCCTATTATCTATTACTCCCTTTCTCCCATACTAAATATTAATTATCTAACATTTTCATGGGAATTAAGAAATGTGGGACATGGGTGGATGTTAATATTGTTGTGCTTAAAAGAGGTTGAAGTACCAATATGATTTTAACAATAAATAATTCTTTTTAAATGAATGTTTAGTAACCAATAAGATTTTTACAATAAATGTTGGTATTCACAAAAAAAAAACAATAAATAAGTCTTTGATAATCAATAGGATAACAACAATAAAATGATTTTAAGAAGGAAGGACTAGAAATAGGAAAAAACACATTAGGTCACATAAAAAAATACAAAATTATATTTTGGGATGGAGGGAATACATCTATATATATATTAAAAACGTAAGCACAGGTTGCAATCCGCCACGTGTCACTCTCCATTCTTTACAACCATATTTTATCAACGTTTCTCTCATAAAAAATACAAATTGTCCATGAGAAGTTTCAAACCTGCAACCTCAAGTGTGGAAGATAAATGCTCTAACCATTGTGCTACTACATTTTTATTGCTTCTTTTATCAATACTAATAATGATATTAATGATGTTTTCAATGAAAAACAATAATTAAGGTACAATATTTTAATTATATTTATGAATAAAACTACTAATCTATGACTTTTTACTAAATCTTTCTATACCAAATTTTAGTTGTCTTAAAATACTAAAGTTTAATAATACATATAAATCTCAGAGCATCGCCTGACCTAAATACTAGTTTCTTTAATAACTAGTCGTGTCAAACATCTTCATCGAACAAATACTTGGTTAAACTTTGATAGCCAATAATTTACCATTAACATAAAAAAGTAATAAATTAGCCGATGGGCCGATACTAGAACACACTATAAAATTCTTGCCCTACTTAAAGTCATCAGGTGGTAGTCTAATCATAGTAATCTTTATGCATAATCAAGAGGCTAATAAGGATTTTAGTGAATTACTTTACGTTAAGATGAATATCACTGATTAATAAATTTAGGGTCTCAAAGCAGTCAAAGTTGTATGTAGATTTTTAATGATAAAACAGTCAAACTATCTGGCAAAGTTTGAAGAAGTTATGACTAATCAAGTCGGCGGTATGTCAGGTAAGGAATAATTGATTTATAAAGGTTTTTCCAATTTTATAATCCATAAAATTAGACTTTCATATTTATTAATTCACAATTATTTTTAAATTTTTAGGAAAAATTGGCTAGAATAATTCAAACTATTATTATTCAGCCGATAATAATCTTAACTATGGGTTATTCCTGTATAATCTCAACTATACAGACAATCACGACCGCCGTTTTCTCTCCGACACCAATCTCTCACTGCTTATCACCAATGCCAAAAGTCACATCATTCTCTCATGTTACAATGTCAAAATCACACCATTCTCTTTTCGAATTTGCAATTCACCATCCTTCTTTGGCAATAGCAGCCTTAGCAGATTCAAGATCTTGATCCAATTCAATATCCCACTTGAGGAAAAAAACTCTAAATCATCTAAATACTTCACCCTATGAACATTCTCCGTTGGAGTAAACAAATAATCTCCAACACTTAAATCCACATCACTGCATTACTCAAGTTCCAAACAATTTCTTTCCCCTTCATCACCATCAAACCATGCCCAAAACTAAGGTAATGAGCAGGCAGGCTCAATACTCCTACTATGGAGCGATTGTTTTTTGCGTCGTCGGCAGTGAGGCAAGTGGCGGGGAGGGGGTGGCGGTGGCAAAGAGGAGTGGTGTTTGGGTGGTGTAGGTGGGCGTGGGAATCGGGATAGAAGTGGTTGGACGGAGCAGTGCCGTTCCTGACATTTTGGGGGCCCTAGGCGAAAAATCAATAGTGGGCCCCAAAAATATAGATTTTTTTTTCTTCATATATCTGAAATTAGATATTAATTTTTGAAGTTGTGTCTCAAAACTATGCAAAAACAAATAGGGCATTTGTCTTTTAGAAATATAGTACTATTAATACGCTTTAGTTCATTTCTTCAATAACTTCTTTTTCTCAAAAGAATTGGCATAAGTATTGAACTCCACCATCGTTGACGATAATCTAAAAGTCCTTCCCATGTTAAGGTCATCATTTATCACCAAAAAGAGAAAACTATGTATATCCATGAAAAATACCCAAACACCCATATGAAAAATAAGAATTTGGAAAGGAAAAAAATTGTTCAAAAAAATAAAAATATTGGGAAACAAATTATAGAATGTGTAAAGATATTACGAAACAACGACATCTAAAAATAAAATCAAGAAGAAATCAAATATCAAAATTAATACAGAGACTTATGTTTGATGGTGAGTACATGGATAGACAGTATGATGTTTAAGTTAAAATGGTGAGGTTGAGTTCAAAGTTTTAAAATTTTAACACTTATGCTTTTAAGTAAAAACCTCAATGATTATATGAGCTAAAACCTTGTTACTTTAAATTAAAACCTTATGATCTTAATGGTCTATCCCAAGACTTACTCAGTATAGATAATAATTTTTCAATTGATTTTCAAAGCTCCTTGATCAGAATATTTCTTTTAGTAAAATTGTTTTAGATGATTGAAACTAATATGAATTGGAGTGTGGTATTGTACAAATTATAGATGATAAAATTCTTTATCGCTATTCAATGGAAATATTGGACAAAAATTTGTTATTAATTGTTGAACCTTTTGGGGAAAATAATGTTTTCCATTTGAATTAAAGGTGGGATTATTGGGAATATACGAAGAAGTTCATGAGATTGACAAAATATTAGAATTAGGAAGTGAAAGTTTAGGAAAAAGAAAGTAATAAAGGTCCCTAAATATTCTCTTTCTTCTTTTCTTCTTCGGTATTCTCGGAGTATCCCCTCATTGAAGCAATTTTTTTACTATATATATGACATTTTGTAATTTGGGCCCCTTGAAGAGTTGGGCCCTAGGCGGTCGCACTCGAGGCCTACCCTCAGAACCGGCCCTGGGACGGAGGGGTGGATGGAAGTTTGCGGCAGAAAATGAAAAAAAAATGTCATTAAAGGTCACGTGTATTTCATGTGATCAAGTGATCGGTTTTTACATATTGAAACAAGTCGTTGGAGCATTTGTGGCGGACATCCCTCATAGTTAGAATTATACAGGAATAATTCATAGTTGGGATTATTCTCAGCGGAATGGCCATAGTCTGGATTATTCCAATTAATTTTTTCAAATTTTTATTACCAAATACTACGAAAAATCGATGTTACGAAAAAAACATTAAAATAAGCCAATTATATCTAGATTACGAGCTAATTTTTTATTATATGGTTTAATAATTAAAATTACCGGTAAAGAGTAGTATGTAAATAATAGAAAAGCCAAATTGACAGATTGCATCGATTAAAAGAATGAGGAAGGTACATGCAACTATATCAAAAGTCTAGTTTCTAACATAGGGCCTGTTTTCCCCAACTTATTTTCAATTCAGTTCAGTTCAGTTCAGCTTTGGACAATACTTTTACTCTCACATATCATTATTCAGTTTAGTTTAATTCAGTTTAGATCAGTTCAGTTCAGCTGTTTTATGCCGAGGAATCGGCTCATAGTCAAGAAGGTACAAGTATTTACAATCAGAGGAGGTATGTTTATGTGAATTATGGAGCATATATAATTACAATGGTGACTTGGTGAGCATCAAAAAACAGGTTTTAACTCAAATGTATTACAACTAGTGGTTTAACTAATATTTAGACCCAAGCGATGCTCTGGGGTTTACATGCATTATACTTTAGTATATTAAGACGACTAAATTTTGTTGTGTAGAAAGATGTTATTAAAAAGTTATAAAGTAGTTGTTTTATTCAAAAATGCAATTAAAATGTTGTAGCTTAATTATTGTTTTTCATTGAAAACATATAATATCATTATTAGTATTGATAAAAGGGGCAACAATAATGTAATGACACAATGGTTAGAACATTTATCTTTCATACTCGAGGTTGCGAGTTCGAAGTTTCTCATGGACAATTTGCACTTTTTTTATGAGAAGGGAGAGTGACACGTGGCGGATTGCAATATGTGCTTACTCTTTTTAATATATATATATAGATTAGTATCTTCTATTATGATACTTACTTCCTATACAATAAAATTTTATGAGAATTTTGACTTTCCACTATATTCAACAGACCCTTTAAAGTTGGGATTGCTCTTTTGCGAGAAGAGTTAGAAGATCCACAAACTGATCATATTTAGAATTGGTTGTGATATATTGGTTTTATAATGATTCATTTTTTAAATTTCAGAGGAGAATCTGATCACACGTAAGCCTGATACAATTTCATGCTAAAGTCAATTGATAATAGGTGAAGTAGTCCATCAGACTTATATGTGTCATCCTTTCTCTCATTCATCGATGTGGGTTTGCATGCGGATTTTCTCCTTAACAATCTTTAAAAGAAGGGTGTCCTAAACTTTTTTATTTTAAATAATTATTTTAGAATGATAAGCAGACAATGTTTTTAAAATCGCGATCAGGATCGCAACATCGTACGATCCTAAAATAGCCAAAGGATATGAATCGCTCATAGAATTGACCTCGCATATGATTGCTCAGGATCGGTTGGAATCGGTATACAATCACTCAGGGTCGTATAGAATCGTAGGATCATTTCATAGGATAGGTAGGATTGGCCGATCCTACACATAACTAACCTTATGCTTTTTTTCCTTTCTTGTTTACTTTTTACTTGTATTTTATCATCCAAATATATGAATAATGCATCTAAAATCAAAAAATAAGCAAATAAATTAACTACTATCACTTTCTTCATACTTATTCAATTTTTTTAATTAATTTTAAAACCAAAAAAGTTTAATATGTATATGAATGGTGGTACCGCATACGTACAAACACATTATTATCTTATATCAACACCTATGTTAGCTTCAACAATCTAATTTACACTTTTAGGATTACCATTATCAAATTATTATGAATCATTTGAAACATATTTAGCTTATATTTTATCAAGTTTTAGTTATTTTGTAGGATCGTACAATTATACGATTTGATCCAACGATCCGATTTTATATGCCTTCACCGATTCAAAATAGAATCGCGATCCTAATAACCTTATAAGCAGGATTAAGTGGTTGTCCCTAACAACCTACACTATCATCAATTTGTGGAATTCGATTATATAGCACCAAAGGGGGAAGGGGGCAGGGGGGCATGGGGAAGGAAACGAAAAAGATGCAATTAAGTACTACGCACCGAAAAACTATACGTACTCTCATATGATGGTGTACGTTAGTACTACTAGATGCACAAACTCAATTAGGAGCAGCTAATTAAAGTAGAGAGTTCTAGAAGACAATTTGGTCAAGCCGTGTGAATTGACACACGCTTTTGCAAGATTTGAAGGAATCGTGGCATTTGCAAAGTCGAGTAACACGGTTGGTTTGTTGGAGGGTTGGGGGAAAGGATTGCCCATCTTAAGCACCAATAGGGGAGAAAAACATCTAATACCATCCATAAAATAATATTTAGGATTTTTTGATAAGTGGTACTAATAGGTGGTAGTGGTAATAAATTTGCGGACTGGTAGACGACTTCAGGTTTGGTAGCAAGAGCAAGAATAGCTCAAGATGCTGGATGAAGTGTCTGATTTGATAGAACTAGGGGCCTTTGAATCATCAACATAAATCAGTACATGCGCAAGAAGAGAGACCATAACTCTCTGTCTTTCACTCATAGAGGGAACGTAAATTATATATTAGAATGCATCTTATATGTTTAAATATCTTATATATGTAATTTTTCTTATGTTTATAAATTGATGACCACATATATGTCTTAAACTGGTAACAAAATGCGACTGATAACAATAGGTCAAAAGCTAATAATTATTGGTAAAAAACTGATAACAATATGTCAAAAATAAAACTTGTCTCATCCAAGATACGTCTTTTTAGAAGCGAAGAGAATAAAGAACCCTTTTCTTCATCTCAACAAGAAATTGACGTCCAATAATTTTAAACAAGTCCAATAAATTATACTAATAAGTTCTGGGATAAGTTCCGATAAGTTTTCATAATTCAGATGAGCTCACTTGCAAGGTAAAGAAAAATAAGGTAAAAATACACCCTAAATATAGGTTAATATATGATTTCATGCACACCTTTCTCTATACATCTTGTCTTAGGCCCCATTGGATAGGATTAATTGCATTATTTTCAGTTAAGTTTAGCTCCATTCAACGAATTTCAGTTCAATTCTATTCAATTCAGTTCAAAAGAATATAGCCATATAACTTAAATCAACGATACCCTTTGTGATAGAAAATATATATAGTTGCAATCCGCCACGTGTCATCATCCCTCTTTCAGTAGCATTGCCATTCTCATATATAAAAAAGAAATTGTCAATATGAAAATTCGAACCTACAACCTCAAGTATGGAAGAGAGAGCTCCAAACCATTTCTCCATCACACTAATAGTGATTCTTTCATAAAAAATTTATTGATATATATGAATGAAAATCAAGGGTAAACACATAGGTTTAAAATTTATATTATAAATAAATTTTTATAATGACATTTTTCTACATTTAATAACGTTAATTATCTTTAAGTACTACTAACAACTATTGCATACTAAAACTTTAATCATTGCCTGAGCCTATACAAATTTGTAAATTTGTAAGTGGCAATTGGTTTACGTATTCTCATATGTTTAATAAATTGACTCTTCTTCAATTATTGGGACTGTCCTAAACTAACTAGCTTTCACCTCAAAGAAACCTAGCTGGTTTACAAGTTACAACCTTGTCCGAAATTCATCATCATTTGTGACAAGTAATAACTATATGAGGCTGCGATTGAAAAAGACAAGAAGCGTGCCCACTATTCATCAAAGGTAGTCATAAACTCATAACTATACTTGATTCTTTAGGTTATCAGGCCTTTTACGACACATACACGATGCACCTATTTACATCTACATTTCGGATAAGTGTTGAATTAGACGGTCTATTAACATGCTTGATAGATAGAGTACAATAAGACCATTAGATTTTAAATTAAAATCTAAGAAAGATATTTACTTACAAGGGCAAGTCTTAAACTTTGAAATCTTAAACTTTTAATTTATAGTCTTACAATTTTAAGTTAGAATTTTATACGATCTATCCATATATTGTAGATAGATCTCCTAACACAAGTGATTTATTGTATTAGGTCTTTGTAGACGAACATATTTTTTAAGTTTTTAGGAATAAAATACCTATTTATAACCATAAATTGTGTGATGTTAACCACATTACATAGGGCTCACCATATCACCACCACCACCATATCATTACATTAACCAAAACATAGGGAGAGAATGATATGAACCCCGCTCGGGTCCTAATAAATTAGGCACTTGAGAGTAGGGGGAAATATAAGGGGAATCCTTACTATAAGTTATAATAATATAGTTAGTTACAAGGTTGTTAGAGAAGTTACTATAAATAGTTCTCTTTATCCTTGTAACTAACTATATTATTATAATTTATACTTACCATCAAAGTGCCCCTAGTTGGAAGGTTGATCTCCTTACCACTAGACCAAGTACTACTTGGTTATTATAGTGTATATAGTACACTCAATGTAAACTGATACAAAAAGTTTAGTTTCTTTTTTCAAGTGAGATGGCATGTATTACACGATGTATGAAAATCTTCACAAATAACAAAATAATATAATGGCCACCCTAGTCACTTCACATCACATAGAAGGAAGCTTTTATAAACTTCTTTGATTACCCTAAAATCTACTGGGAGAACTTAGCAAAGGTGAATTACAAACTTAATATACTTAATCTTTAAAATACTTGCAACACTTTAATTTCATAAAAATCGACTATAAGCAGGAGATTATGCATTATACACAATACACCCTTGAGTATATCCAAGACTCTTTTGAGCAAAAAATAGCCTTAGATGTATCATGCTCATGGTACACCCGGGTGTATAATAAAAATGGTATATAAACAGCTTTTTAAGATACATGGGAATCTACCATGCTTGGCTTGGTCTAGTGGTAAAGGTTTGATCTCATGACTTGAAGGTCATGGGATCAAATCCCACTAGAGGCATTTGAGGGTGGGGATCCCCTTACCATTCCCCCCTGCTCTCAAATGTCGGGCCCTGCAAACACCAGATGAATAATACTGTGCTAGTTGAGATCTGGCCAGGGGTCCACCACATTACCTTCAAAAAAAAAAAAAAAAAGGTACATGGAAATCTTATTAATGTCATCAAATATGACAAATCATACTCTAGGGTTACTTTTTTCCATGGTTGTTGCTTTGCATATATCACCTCAATACTCGCGATGACCTGTCTCATTACTAGCTGCATGCTAATCGCCTTCTTAACGTGGATGGATAGTAAACTTGTACCCATTGCCTAAGTAGGATTAACCTGATCAAGAAGAATATCCCAAAGGCCAAAGTAACTCAAATATTTGGTACAATTGTCGGATTTGAGACAAAACTACAATAAAATCATTCAATTAGCCCTTGATGTAATATAAGATGAGAAGTACGGTACTTTAATGAAATACTAGATAATGGAAATCGATCAAATTTGTAAAAGTTCAATTCGAAACCATGGAGCTTTTGTTCAAGATGTTCCCGCATTTCCCGTTCGGACTTTCATTCAAATCTAAACCTTTATTACTCAGGCAAGATTTCAATAGATGTTTTTAAAAAAAATTCATTAGTTTAGATTTAAAAAATGTCGATATGTATAGTGTCAAATATACATTATGTACATAAGAACAATGATTATATACATATACATAACATGTATTATTAGTACAAAAAATAGGGTCATAACTACTCCTAGTATATGTACTTCAAAATTAAGTTAAAATTCAGATGGAGGAAACATATGAAAAAGATTATTATAAAGAGTTGAAGTAATAAAAAGCTACTACAAATTAAGGAATATGATTATCAAATACTAGCTCATTAGTTTACTAATTTTCTCCCTTTAAATTAAACTAACTAATTAATTAAAAGGCAAGAAATATATAAGAAGATAAAGGGAAAGATTAAAAAAAGAAAAACATAAAATGTTGTAAAATAGGAAAGTGCCAAGACAAACTAACCTGCATGATCAAGCTAAGCTAAGCTACAACATTTGTGAAGAAGATGAAGAAGAATAAAACCATGCAAAAATGATCAGTAAATCACATGGTTGAACCTAATCTTCTCTTCTAAGTTTATTCAAAAGAGTTGTAATAAGAGCATCTCTTTTTTCAGCCCTAGCTTCTTCTCTCATTTTCCTCTGCTCATCTCTTTCTCTCCACCTTCTTTCCATCACCAACCTCTCATTCTCCAATGCCTCCATTCTCTGCCGCCACTCGGCCTCCGCCCTCCTCCTCTCCTCCTCCCTCGCCTCGTACGCCTCCCTCCATTGCACCTCCATCTGCATTTGTTGCTTCATAAACTCCTCCAACATCTCCTTCATTGAATTTATACTAGTATTTATAAGATTATTACTATTATTACCAATTGTATTGGCTGCGGTCATGTTACTAGTCCTTGCTTTTTTATTAGTCTTCTTTTTTTGTACACCTTTTTCTCCTTCTGATTCTTCTTCTTCTTCCTCTTCTGATGATAACGCCGCCTTGTTCTTCTTCGATGTGCCTGGACCGCCTTCTTCTTCGGCCCATAGCATCCTCTGCATCCTCGCCGTGAATATAGCTTGCATCTCATTGTAGAATGGAAATTGTTGTCTCATTACCTCTGGCTCCATTGTCTCACACCCCTAAGCTTCCCTCAACATGTAACATATATCAAAAATCAATAAACATATTATCCAATATCAATTTCTTTTACCTATTAGTCCATAGCTAACATATGCAGCACGAAAACAAAACTGTATGATAGTTCAATTGGTTAGAGCATCCCTTCCGATTTTAAGAAGAGAGTTTCCATTACACACCCGAATGTACCATAAACATAGACAACCAAGGTGAGCAAAAATATAGCGGTACACCCTAATGTATAACAAAAGTTGTACTACAAAAGACAATAGGATTGATTCTCATCTCGTCTTCCTGCCTCCTTGTTATGTACCAATAAATATACATGGAAATGGATAGGATTTTGAAACCATTTGATTGGCAGTGAAATAACTAGGGTTTTAGTTATGGAAACGTTTCAAAAAAGGAGTGATGGTAAGTTTTCAGATGTTTGATCCGTACTTGATTTAGCTGTACAATTGATTGTATAATAACTTACTATAACAGAATAGAATATTAAATTTCTTAAATCATGCAACATCTTGTTCACAACAAGATCCAAAGCGCGTTTTTCTTTTTGTTGCACAAATAATTTTCTTAAACAAAAAGCAATAAATATAAACGAGACTTTTCATTTCCTTCTATGCGATTTTCAATGCACATCTTTAACTGTTAATATAGTCGAATGTATTTACCTTATAACGAGTGACGAGATTTTTCCATTTACACTTGCACTGCTCAGCACTACGATGAAAGCCTTGATCTCTCATCTTAGTAGAGATAACTTCCCAAAGAAGCTTATTTCTTTTAGTCTCCATAAAATTCCGGTCTAAATCGGCCCGAATAATTAAAAACTCTTTAGTTTCTTGCATACTCCATTGAGGAAATCTATCCCCTGTGTCTCCCCCTACCGTAGAACTCATCTGTTGTTGTTGTTGTTGTTGTTGTTGTTGTTGATGATGATATGGAAGATGTTGATGATGTATATGATGTCCTTCCATATGTGGAAAAGATCATATAGATACGCAACGCAAAATAATAATAATAATGATAATGATAATATCAAGATGTATAATATAAAGTTTTGATGATTAGAGAAAAGGATGGGGGAAAGCTTAATATATAATTATGTAAAGATATACATGAAGAAATAATAGATGGTATGAAAAGAAAGGATATGGTGGCCTAGTGGGAAAAGAACGTAACGAGTTTCGGGTTTGATTCGGTTCTAATTAAGTTCATCTATTTAGAGATGATAATTGGAAGTTTGTAACTTAGGGAGTGATTGGTTTGTAATAGAGGATGAAAGGATGTGATGTTCATGAAAAGAGAATCAAAGAGAATAGAGTAGAGAAGAAAGAAAGAAAGGGGAAAAAAAAAGGTTTACCGTGTTCACCCCTTTATATTACAAAGTATTTTTATTGAATAAATGCAAAAATGTAAGTTGTCTCTATCACATAAGTCTTATTACCTCATCTGTCTACGCGGAATTCGTTTCTTCTTTTTTTCTCTCTCTTCCGGCTGGTGTCTCCTGCTATCTCATCAGAATCTGAGTACATATTTAAAAATACTACTCCGGTTAGAGAGTGGGTCCCTGTGCAAGAGCAGCAGAAGATTCTTTTTTCTTATCGTAATATAAGCTCATATTCATACATGAGATTATATTTAAAATTAAAATATATGATACATAGACTTGTATATATACTACCTCTATTTTACATTACATATAACATCCGAAAAAAGATTGGAATTGGCTCAAATAGTACGTGTTTTCATCTACCCTAGCTTGGTATAGGGATCTTTGCTTGGGATTTGGGGGGTTGGGGGTATATGGCTTGTGATGGGCCTCTGGATGGGGCATATGTGAGGGCAGTCTAGAGGATTATTCTTCTTACCTTAATATAATCTCATATTTAAATGAGATTATATTTTTTTCAAAAATATATATTACATCGAAAAATTTGCACTATTCATAGACCAACTTTGACCATATTTCTTTACCGGTATAAAAATGCTATCATATGATATCTTGTTTGATTAGTCTCGATATGTATATTTAAAATATCAAATTTTTACCAATTAGTAATTAGAGTTGTAAATGGTCGGTAATGATTGGCATGTGTACAAGTCAACATGTTGCATGTATTGTGAAACAGATGCGATCAACTACTTAATTTACATTTTAATTACCGATTAATAAAAATTATAAAAATTTGATAATTTGAAAATACTGCATTAAGATCACTCCAATAGCATATTACATGATAGAATTTGTTTTTATATGTTAGCATAAAAATATTGTCAAGGTTAGTTTATATTTTATAAGTGTGTAAATTTCTAATGTTGCATGCTATGTGAAATGGAGGTTGTATATATATGTACTAGTCATATATGCACTCGATGCGTGCGAAATCATGTAAAAGTCTATAACAGTAAGTTTGTTTAAGGTGTTTTGTATTTCTTTTTTCTAAATTTAAAAATGTGAAAACAGTTAGTTATTGAGAAAGTTGTTTCATTTAATTAGGATTAAAAAAAAAGATAAATGTTGATTTTTGGTGTCCCCTACTCTTCACTTATATAGAGATAGTATTTTTTTTCATAATTGAACCTCAACCCTCACTTTTACTAGTCCAGAATTTGCATGCGAAACATTTGGGACGGAAATGAAAAAATATAAGTGAAGTACAATCACCAAAGTGTCGCTAGTGGGTTTACTATACGTCATAATTTTATTACTACACCAAATACTACCTGAAAATAGGTATAAGTTCGTTTGTTTGCGCTATTCTCTCCTTTTCATTTGCTACACTCACATATAATTATAATAAAACGTTTATTTTTATTGGCTACATTTTCTTAGTTGATAATCATAGCCGCATAAAGGTACCTATATATGCTTTTCTTTATTTCTATCATTTTCGTGTCCGATATTCCTCATTTTTATTTTTATTTTTATGTTATGAGTTACGACACCACAACTTTTTTCTCCTCTCCTATATTCTTGTGCGATTGTGCCTATTAGAGGGAGTACTACATAATATGCTTCTTCACTTAGGTAGTTATTTTTCATTGTATTCTACTGATATGTAAAGATATAATATACTATTATTACTTAAAATTTGTCCTATATAATATATTATGTAAAATTTTATTTGATATATCTTAATGTATGTTTTTTAATTACTAATTTTGGAGTTTTATACAATATATATGGCCTTCGTCTTCCTTTATTTGTCCAACTTTATCACGGTAGGTCTCTATAAAAGTGCCCGAAGAGCCACCAATGTCGGAGCGAAGGTTGGATGACCTGGAGAATGTAAGCAAAGATGTGAATAGTCCGAAATGAGCCCGGGAGAGAACTTCACATCTACGTGATAAAAATGACTAAAAATTGTTATTTTTATTGGTACACTCAGATATATAATACTAACTGAAATCTAAGATATTAAGAGGCCACTAATTAGGCAAAAAGAAATGGTGAAAATAGTGGCAAGTAAAAATTTCCTTTTTGTTTAAAAAAAGTACTATAGTATCTGATTTGTTTCTTATGATTTGCGTGGGTCCACAGGTTATTACTTTTAAAATGGATTTTCCCATTTGTTCCCATTGCGTTGTGGTGGCATCATGCTTACGCAGTAAAAGATGGAAATGAGCTAAGGGCGTGTTTGGGGATGTAGGAGGAATTAAATGTTTTAGTTGTATGAGAATAGTAACTGTAGAAGGTGTAATATGTAAGTAGGTCAAACTTCAAACGGGAAACTTGCACCGTAAGGAAGAAAAGCATCCGTGTGTAGAAATGGGTTAAGAAGTGTATGCGTCACAAAAGTCCATTTCTCTTCTAGGGTGTACCTTGATGGTCTCATCACTTCCATCATTCGTTTCTAATCTTTTTTTCTTGTTTTACTTTTTTTGGATTTTCCTTCTCTTTATAGCTATAGGCATAATAGTTTTTATAGTATTACTATCTAACAAGTTAAGTTAATCATAAAGGCTAAAAGAACACAATTTAAAGAAATTTTAAAATATTCTTTTGTGGATAAATTCCGTAACTTAGGGCTGAACTAAATTGAAGTTAACTGAACTCAAATGAACTGAAAATAACTGATTGATGAAGTGATTTCAACTGAACTGGACTGAAAATAAGATAGAGGGAACCGGCCCCTAGTAGGAGTAAGAAATTGAGCTTCTCATCTGCTGAATATGATCTATAGTCGAGAAATACATATTAAAAGTTACGATCCAAAACATGAAAAAACAAGTGTTTTCAGAACTCTACCATCTAGCCAATTCTTTTCCACTTACTCCCCTTCATGTTGGCTAAGGAATGGGAAATATCTTATCATGTATGAATTTAATTTATGTTTCATGAGATTCGCCATCAATTAAAAAATTACCAGTATTTCGTACACAATAATAGGAGAAAAAATAATAAACTCATGTGATCGGCGGGTGCTATCATTGACTCAAATACCCTCGCAAACTCAGACATAATCAATTTGCATGCGCTCGCATATGATTCAATAAGAGTAACAATTAGTGAGAACGGGTTGGTTGTAAATTCAATTGTGCCTATAGTTTGAGGGGGAATTTGATTGTGAACGTGGTTTGAGGGTTTTTTACTAAGTGACAATCTTATATATTCAAGATAATTTACATTTCTTTAAAGATATGTATATATGTGAAAGAACTTGGGAGTATTAGTGGGAACGAGTTTCATATGTATCGCCAATAAGTCCTAAGATGAAATTTAGTCCCTTTCTTGAACTGCGAGAAACTGGTTTTACACCATGAACAACTTCAAAAAGTCAGAAACCAATTATTAGATTCTGCATGAGTCATATAAATGATTTTTATTTTTAATATTAGCTTAGATTTATATATTGACAAACACCTAAAAATGGGAAATAAAAAAGATGGATGAAGAACTCAGTACTATTTCAACAATTAGACCTATCTACATCAAAAAAAATGATGGTTTTTCTGGTATTATCAATGAGCACAAACGAACAAAGGAAGCCCTAATGTATATGTATGGACTATGGAGTGCCATCTAATCTTTTAAAAAATAAAAATGGATCGGAGTGCTAGCCTTTGACAATATAGAATGAATGTAAACGTGTAATCTATTGTCAACTCTTCTCAGGTGAATCAATTAATTGTTGATTTGTTTATTGGTTATGGAGATGTATAGTGCTACTTCCTATTTCCTATATTAGTTGCAATTTTAATTTTAATAGTATAAGTATGTCTTATAAATAAAAAATTGTGTTAATATACAAAATTGTTTTAAGATTTATCTCCATATTAATTAATTTCAACTTAATTTTTCATAACTTTTAAAACCAAACAATTAGATTTAATAATAGTAAAAATTTGAGTATCGATAAGTGCACCTTGTTGCAGTTAATATGAAACGATTTTTTTATAAAAAAAATGATAAATTTAACTTTAATGTATATTATAATTGTTCTATACGCGCCCTTTTGAACATGAAAAATAGCAAATGTCATTGCTTCTCAAATCCAATAATGGGAATAATATAATTGCGTTAAAAAAATAAAACTTTGAATTAGTTGTTCCTCACCTAAATTACATTTACATCATTATATATTTGTAATGGAAATTCTGTGCAAATAGTAAAAGTATGTAGTTGGTAAGAGATGTACGTTGTGATCTTTACGTATTGTAAACCTACCAAATATGGTTCTTGGAAATAAAGATTGATTATTGCTTATTTTTTCTAAAGCGCTTTCAAGGGTTTAATCTGCAAACCAAGATATTTGTAAACTGGGAGTGTTTTTGGCTTTTAAGTGTCCTCCTCGTTACCGTGTATCAATTAATTATTATTAGGGATATTTTAATAACAAAAAAGGATATTTAGTTTACATTTTGCGAATGTTTGACATTTGGGTTGTTGACTGCCAACTGCTAGTTGTTTTAGTTGATTGGATTTACTGGTATTCACTCGTTATGTAGATTGTTTGACTATTGATTGTTTATAAAAAATGATTTGTAAAATCAACTTTTGGGGTCGACTCTTTAATGTAAAATGAAGCAAAAGGCAAAGCACCTCCAAAAGGCTAGTTCTTACTTTTGCTCGAAAAATGACCTTTTGGCTACTTAAAAAGTCAATTACCGGATACATTTTAATTTAACTACATCAAAACATTAAAGACAAAAATCAATGAAAATTCCAACTAAAAAATGATTACCAATATCCTTTATGACGAGATTAAACCCGCAACATGCGAAGCGGGATTAAGCCCGCAACATACGACTATGCGAGCATAAGTTGAGCATTGTTACTTGACTATTTTTTGTTATCAGAAATTACAATATAACTAGTATTTAGATCTAGGCGATGCACTTGAATTTGTTGCGCATTACAATCAAGTAATAATTTTAAAGAATTAATTAATATCATTTAGCGTGAAAAGATATTCATTAGAAAAGATGAGCCATCTCATTTATGATATGCATTTTGAAATATTATAATTTAATTCTTGGTTTCATTCATATATCATCATTGATTTTGATAAGCAATGGAGTGGTGGTTTGAACTATTTCTTTCACACTTGAGGTTGTAGGTTCAAATCTTCATGTTGACAAATTTTTTAATATATGAGAATAAAGTGGATCAAATGTCATTTAAAGAGAGATGACACGTTGTGGATTGCAACTCGATCTTGTTTATACTTTTAAATACATGTATATATACTTCCTCCGTTTTTTTATACTTGCATCATTTCCCATTTTTGAAAGTTGCAAATTACTTGCATCATTTTCTTTTATGGAAATATTTTATCTCTACCTCTCTCCAATCACATGGGTCCCATTTTTTTCCTTCTTTCTATCTCTCTCATCTCCTTAATTCATGTGCACATGCTCAATGATGCGAGTATAAAAAAACGGAGGAAGTATAAAGATTAGAATCAAAGTTATTAAAACTTTTGTTAAATGCAAGTTAAAGGTTAATCCTCCAACTTTTTATTAATTGAGGTTTTAATATCCTAAATCAAGCCAAAAGTTGATGGTTTAATTTTGGGGCGACAGCCGACAGCTTCTAAAGTAGTGGATATATTGTCCGACTATATTACCTTTGACTATCATTTTAAGAATGAGCGCCTCATATTAAATTCTAAGATGTCAAAAAAAAATATTCTAAATTGTATAAAAGTATTATACTACATCCGTTTCACAATTAGATGCATCATTTCTATACTTTACAATTTAATCAAGCAAGGTTTGGTCTAGTGGTAAATGTTTGATCTCATGACTTGAAGGTCATGGGATCAAATCTCACTAGGGGCATTTGGGGATGGGGATCCCCTTACCATTCCCCCCTGCTCTCAAATGTCGGGCCCCGCAAACACCAGATCAAAATACTGTGCTAGTTGAGATCTGGCCAGACGTCCACCACATTACCTTCCAAAAAAAAAAATACTATTCACAATTTAGATTTTTATTGACTTTGGTGATTTACATTTTAGGAAAAACATAATCATGAGGATCTTGTTAGATTCGTCTCAATTTGTATTTTTAATATCCAATTTTTATAATATTAACTTATTAATAATTAAAGATTTTAAAATAATACATTGGCAAGCGTAAAAAGTACAAATGATGCATCTATTGTGAAACGGAGGAAATTCTTACATATATTAACTTTTTCGTTTCTTTTTGTTTGTGTATTTTATTTTGATTACCAAATTCTTACATAAAGATCAAAGCAAGACAAACAAAAAGAAACAGAGATAGTATATAGTAAGAATGAGGACCATGTCAAATCAGAATCTTTGTAGATCAATTCAGTCTAGTTTTGCAAGATTGAACTTTGCGACCGAGGGAAGGATCTGCGAGAGTGAGGGAAAGATACGAGAAATTACATTTTAAACTACTGCAACTGATATAAATCGGATCAATAACTGTGAAGTTATAAGAAGAAGCGTCCAATCCAACCGTAACCTCATGCAGGCTAATTCGGTTCAACTTAATTAGGGAGACAAGGATCCTTAAGATAGCAGAAATAGGAGTTCTTACTCCAAAGTGTCCATAGGGATTTGAATGTTTGATGCTAAAACTGCAAAGTAGCAGGATATAAACTTTACTAGTAGACCAGATAGTAGTACTTGGTTGGTCAAAGTATGATCTTTAAGTACGTGATTATATCAAGTAAGATTTGTCCTAGTGGTTAAGGGTTTGGCTTCGTAACTTCAAGATCATGGGATCATATCCCACTAGGGGCATTTGGGTTCAGGATTTCCCCCCTACCTTTAAAATGTGTAGCCTGCAAATACTAGACCAAGAAACTGAGCTAGTTGCAGTTTGGTCAGCGATCTTCTTCTTACCAATTAAAAAAAGCAGAGAAAAATTATATGCATCTGTTAAAATTTGTGCAGTTTAACAAAAATAAGTTCACTTCAATATAATTGAGTAATCTAATAGTACTTCCATATTAGATGATACACTTTCTATATTCGTACGTCCCACATTATATGATACACTTCTATAAATGGCATGAACCTAAAATAGAAATATAATTTTTTGTATAAATGGGTCTCACTCACCTACCCCAACCCCTCTGGCTTCTACATTACCCCTACCATGTACTTTATATACTTAAACAAATACCAATAACCAACTACTCACAATAAAATAAGAAGTCAAATAACACTCTTAAAACTCTGTGCGAGTCAAATTGTATCATCTAATATGTGACGGAGGAGTAGTACTATTTACTTCCTCCTATGCCATTCTTACAACACCCTAAGTGTTCGTTGTTTTCCAATTTTTCAATCCTTATCTGAAAAAAATAATTTCAGATTAGATCTAATGGGGTCGAATAATGTTTAATGGGGTTGAATAAGGTTTAATAGGGTCGAATAAGGTCAAATAAGATAAAATAAGGTTGAATAAGGTCTAATAAGAAAAAATAAGTTCAGATCAGTTCAACTGAAAAGAACTGAGCTTAAAAGTTACAATTTGTTCATACTACTTTGATTATTAGTATCTATAGTTTTGAACTTTTGATATGAAAAAATTGTAATAGGAACACAAGATTTCGCATAATTATCTAGAAAGGTATACAATGTAGGAATTACATTTTTTATTGGTAATTAAGGAGAAAGGATCTTGTCCATACCTCAACCAGCTCGGTGGCTTGGTCTAGCATTGGCGGGACATACATACACTTGAAGTAGGGGCTAGGGGGAATGCAAAGGGGTCTTAGGCCTTGTTCTTTGGACTGATTAATTGAAAAACATTTTGGTTCAAATCAGTTCAGCTCAACTCCATTAATTTCGTTGCAATTTAGTTTAGTTTAGTATAGCTCCATTGATTTCAATTCAGTTCAAGTCAAGTCAACTCCATTGCACAATTTCAGTTCAGATGAGTCTAGTTTAATTCAGTTCAGTTTAGTCAAAAGAACATTGAGTGACTAATTCCTTTTGCTAATACAAAATCATATGACTAGCTAATTTCTTCGTAACTTTTACTTTTCCTTAATTTTTCTCTTTCTTAAAACATCTTTTGTTATTCATTGGTCCACAATATCTTCGCTCAAGGTGTCGAAAAAGTTCCAAAACAACAATAGACGGTAAGAGAATTCCCATCATTAAGTATTACAGCCGGAAGAATTTGACTATGCGACATTAAAATTACAAGGTAAATATCTAACCAACTACATCAATCAAATTTGGTTGTATAATCACTCAAACGAAGCAAAGCACGTAGAATTCAACTAGGTAGTAAACGTGGCCTGAAGAATTAAGAATCTATGGGGTATTTCCTAATGGTATGTCCCACACCACGGGTGATCGCCTACCGTATTAATCCACGTGGTCATCATGCAGGCCGCAAAGCTAGATTTCCTGCTGCGCAAGGAAATGGGCTCCACCAATTCAAGTGGTTCACAACTTCACACCCGACTTTTTCCTAATTTTCTGGTATTAAAAAAAAAAAAAAATACATGTTCCACTATTTCAGTAATTTGTATGTACTTTTTTTTTAGGAAAAAATTAGTATTGGGCCCTGGTGATGTGTGGGTTATTATTATTATTTTTTTGAAAAAATGTGTGGGTTATTAGTTAGCAATAATTAATGTAATTTAGCGTATAAAATGTCATTAAAAAATATATCATCTCATTTAGACAACTTAACTCTTGATAATCATATATATCATTATTATTATTGATAGAACCATCCATAATAATATGGTGGCGTAGTGGTTCGAGCTATTCATTCCATACATGAGGTTGGGGGATCGAATCTTTACATTAACACTTTTTTAATATATGAAAACGTTATTGGATAGAATGTTATTCAAATAGAGATGGTGACACGTGGCGGCTTGCAACTCTTGTTTACGCTTTTTAATATATATATATATATACTAGTATTTAGGCTCGGGCGATGATTCAGAATTTTATATGATAGTTAAAAATAATTGGTGGCAGGTAGTAGTGTGTAAAAATTATTAAATAATTTATTTTTAAAATATGAAATTTAAAAAATTACAACATAACTCTTTTTTCATTCATACATCATCATTGATTTTGGTGGAAGAAACATTAATAGTATGTTGGCATGGTGGTTGAAACTCGTTATTTCATACTCAAGGTCATAGGTTTGAATAGATTTTCGTTGACAATTTTTTTTAATATATGAGAATGAAGTAGATAGAGTGCCATACAAAGGGATGATGACACGTGTCAGTCTGTCAGATTGCAATACTTGCTTACGCTTTTTAATATATATAGATTAATTCATTAATAAAAGATTTATACGACATCTACAATAGAAATTAGAACTAACAAATACAAAATAATTTGGATCAAATAAAATTCTGATTTGACAAAACCAGGATCGTTGTAGATGAGATTTGATACTGATGAATACCCTATTTTACATCGTTGTTTCATACAACCTTCCACAAGGGGGTCTTTCGATTTGTTGTAGTCTTGAAATTGAACCGAATATGATACTGTTGTTTGTAGATGTAGAACTGACCTCTGCCACGACACCGCGCAAATCTTCATCAATAAATCAATTTCCGCAAAAATAAAGAACGTCACCAAAACTCTCACAAGGAGAGAGATAAAACCCAATATATGGGTAGATAAAACCCAATAATTGGGTAGAAGAATTCTCAAATTGAGAGGTAATGGATTTTTATTCACCATAAAATTAGAAAACTAGTAGAAAGTAAGGAAAATATGGGCTTACCATTAACCAAAAGGTTGACGGTAGCCCCTAGATTAACAAAAAAAATCAGGGTTTTGAAGGAAGAAAAGAGAGAAGAGAGAAAAAGAGGCGGCTCTCAGCAATTTGTATGTACATAGCACAAAACATGTTGTTAACTGAAATTAGATGTTTTAAAATTATTAGATTTTTTTTGAACCGGTACTCTACAATATAAACGGCTTAAGAAATAAATCAACGATTACCTGTGCACCAATCAATTCGACCTCAATCGATCTCTCTAACACTCAGGGGAAAAATTAAGTTGGGATTATAAGATTTGAACTCGTGACATTCTTTATTCAGAAAAGCTATGCTAACAAGTTATACTTTTTTAATTATCTCTCCTCTTCACACGACGATCCAAGGTTATACTTACTCCGTCCCATAATATAGTGATCGATTCTATTATTTTATGGAAATTAGGGAAAGTGGAATCTAAATAAATGTTATGGAAAAGTTGGTTTTAAGAGAGAGAATGAATAGCAATTGGTGGAGTAAGTCTTAGGGTAGAACGTTAACAAGTGTGTATAAGTTCGAATTTTTAACTTAAAGTTTGCATACACTCTATACATATACTTATGGATGGACATTACTAGATCTACCACTGGGTAGATAACCCACTACTAGTAGATGTATTAAAAAACTATTGACCATGTCGAGTTGAATTCCACCATAACTACACTCTATTAGTGGTGACTGGTGAGTATTCTATCAAGTGAGTAGACAACGTTTTTACCTCATGGATGGATCGTTAACACAGGTTTTTGTATATAATGATGGCACAATCTTACTAAGTAACAGTGGCAGACCCACAGTGGAACATGGGGGGACAGTCTGTCCCCCCACTTTTTTTATTAAAAAAAACTGATAAATGGCGCGTGTGAAGCATGAGAGGAGACAGAAAACAGTGAGGGGGACCACGTTAATAAAGAAAACAAAGAAAATAAAAGTAGGGAGAGAAATGTATGGTGATTCGTGGGGCCCACCGTGAGAGAACACGACAGACTCTGGTAATTAGTGGGGGCCATAGATTAAAACAACGAAAAAAAAGAAATCAAGCTGACAGTCGTTTCACATCTTTGCGCCGTCACTCTTGTAATTTTATCTGACGACTGACTGCTTGACTC
The DNA here is from genome assembly GCA_947645195.1 of Patellifolia procumbens. Classification (NCBI taxonomy): domain Eukaryota; kingdom Viridiplantae; phylum Streptophyta; class Magnoliopsida; order Caryophyllales; family Amaranthaceae; genus Patellifolia; species Patellifolia procumbens. The sequence goes on from CANSGD010000972.1 coordinate 11,558,127, forward strand.
CGACTGGACGACTGACGGGCTAGAGGCCGACAGCTGGCCGGCGACGAGGACACGAGGTAAGTTCTCTTTTTTTCTTATTATTATAGCTTTTCATATTTTCAAAATTGTACTTTGTAAATTTTGAGTTATTAATTTATAAATTTATCAATTGTGAATTGTCAATGTTTAGTGTTGTGAATTAGATTGCGATTTGTTAATTAGTTTGTGAATTGAATTGAGTTAAGATTTGGTTTTTGAATTGAATTGTTAGGTTGAATTAGTTTATGAATTGAGTTGTTAGTGAATCAGTTTACAAAGGATATTTTAGTAGTATGTGCTCGAATTGTAAATTTTGGATTGAGTATGCATTTGACTTTTTTTAATTGTGTACCGAATTTTTATTATTAAATCGATTTGTGTTAATTGTCCCCCCACCGCGAAATTCCTGGGTCCGCCACTGCTAGGTAAAGTATGTGAAAATGTACAAACATAAATAGAAACAAACATTATATTTTGGGACACCCAAATTGAAAAGAAGCATTATATTATGGGTCAGAGGGAGTATTGTTTTACAACTTTACAGTTCTATGTGTTATGGCTATAAGCCAACCAAATATACAACTCAATTAGTGATCGAAGTGTATTTTCCTATCTTAATAATTGATTTGCAGTAAACATAGTACTATAAAATAAAATAAAAAAGAAAACAAAAAAGAGATCCACAAACATAGTACTCTCACAATGGTGTTCAATTTACAGTAATTCAATTTTATGGTGTTTAACTAATTAGCAATGTCTCCAGGCTATTTTTGTTTAACAATGTACTTTTTTTTTCTTACGGGAACATGTAAAATAAACCTTTTATGCTCATTTATCAATTTTTTCATCCAAATTGGACATGTATTCCCAAAAACTTGGAAGATGATACTTTAACATAGCAACTCCAAGCACTAAAAACTTGGAAGATGGTGTTTAGGATGGTGTTTGGGCCTTTGGGGTTGGGCTGGTGAAGGAGGTGGGGGATGGCTAGCAGCCGGCAGGTAGTGGGTTTCTTTTTTTTAAAATTTAATTCATAATTGTTTTAATTAGAATTAGGATTTTAGGTTTAAAATGACTTAATTAGCTGTTAATTACGTAATTAGGAGCTTTTACCTACATCACTAACACATGTTATACCAATATGAGAAGATAAGGTGCAAATATCGGATTATAGCTGGATTATTAATAGGTGATACCAGTGATAGAAGACCGACCAAAAGTAAAATTTTTCCTGTCAATTTTTACTACTACTTTGTATGATATCGACCATGACATTTTTATAAACAAGTTATTAATAATCTTTCCCAAAAACAACTAAAATAAGGTTGATGAAAAATTGAAAACCCCTAACAAAATCATGAATGTATGATATCGACCTAGGGTTTTTGACAGTAGAAGGGAGAGAGACACAAGAACGAGGGAGACTCACACTCAGACTTATAATCACAATTTATCACAAACATTTTCCCGAATTTCGATCATCAAATCACCTCTTCGATTCGCTCAACAAATAAATCGAGTGACAGAAAAAGATTATGCGCAAATTGTCATCGGAAACTAAAATTTGAAGGTTTGTAACTTTGTTTTGTTTAAAAGTAATTTCAATTTAAGCTTTAAAATTGATTAGATTTGTTTTGTGCCGATTGTGTTCCCAAATTGAGTAAAATATCATCTCATAATGTTAAAAATGGATCGTTAGATGAAATAATTTGTTTATGGAAAGTGATTGTAGCTGGTTCGAAACTTCGGACTTATTGTTGAGAATGATAGTTGAATTTACAGTATTTTTTGATCCATGAACTTTAAAACGAGAGAACTGGAAGTGAGAAAACAATGGCGGATCTTGAATTTTTTTGTTTAGGGGCCAAATTTTTTAGAATATATGATTTAGATAATTTAAATAATTGTATACGTGATAAATGTAATCCGATTAAAAAACTAACTCGATCTAAAATCAATCTAATATCCAAATAACTCAAACCGATTCTTACCCGAAATCTAAATTATGTCAAATCGAAATCAAACCCACATTTAAGACATAAACTCGATTTGAATAAGATTTTTTCATTACTCAATATGACCCGATTAAAAAAAGAATTTAATACTCCCTCTGTCTCAATTTGATGTTCCCATTTTCCTTTTTTGAAATGTTTCAAACCGATTCTTACCCGAAATCTAAATTATGTCTATTCGAAATCAAACCTAGTTTAATCGACATAACTCCATTTGAATAAGATTTTATCATTACAATATAAAATCAAAAATATTCTTATCCACCTCAATTTACATTGGTTTTCCCCATATTCCGAATGGAAACATCAAATTGAGACGGAAAGAGTACGACATAACCGAATTGACTACTTTTAGAAAAAAATCATTTATATTATTATTTAGAAAAAAGATCGACTATTTTTATTATTGTCCTTGGATAAAGTGATCTATTGATTTTATGGTTGAAATGATTAGCTATAGTCGACACTCACTACAACTTATGTGCTTAATTATTAGTTATTATTTAGTTTTCTATTTGTAAAGATTCCTTTTTTTAGATTATGGGTCTTGCTAAATTACGCTCCCGGAGTGTTAATCACCATTCAAAATATTTTCCAAAATGTTACTAATTTTGGGATATATATACCAAAGTCAATAATCAATCAATTAAATTTCAATTTCAATTTTAGCTACCTTATATAACTTACCGGTTAAACTCAGAAACCTCATTGGTAAGTATTAAAACTTGCAAAGCTACTTATTGACAAGTATAAAATAAACTAATAAATTTACCGGCTTAAAGGTCCAAACTTCAATTATAGAAATAATAAAAATTAAATGTGAAAAAATACAGTCGAAAAGGTGCAATCAGGTAGAGATGAGATAGAAAAACTATTGAAAAATCTAAAGCTTTGTGGATGAAGAGGTTAGGACTTTTGGAGAAAAAATATAAATTGTGTTAACCTTGAATACTGGTGAACACAAAGACCATTTTATAATTGATGAATACTATTGAGATTCTACAAAATAATATATTTACCCTAGATATACAAGTGTAATTGTCTAACTATTTCAAAAGTTGTTGAAAGTAGATAAATTATAAAGGGGAGCATTACTTTTTTAAATAACTAAGTTTTTTTTTGCTAAGAATCACTACCTTTTGATGATAGAATTCGCAGTTCATAATGACCCTGCCCTAATTCTTTCAATAATTAATTCTAAATGTATAGTTGTATTATAAAAAGTAGTTAACAAAATAGAAATTTAAGGTTGTTGTTTAGAAAACGGGAAAACATTATAATTGTAAAACACTTGGTCGAATAAAGATATAAGAAATTTTATTCTATAGAGTTACTATATATTTTTACCAAAAAATATGGTTGTCGTATTTACTCTAGCGTTCAAAATTTTATTACAAAAAGGTTCATGATATGATACTTATTTTAATTATATCCAATGTAATTTTTTAACAATTTATCTCAGTCAATTTGTGTCATAAAATTTATGGGCCTGTTCTGTTCAGCTTATTTTCAGTTCAATTCAGTTCAGTTCAGCTCTAATAAGTTCAGTTCAGCTCCAATAAGTTCAGTTCAGTTCAGTTTAGTTCAGCTCTAATAAGTTCAGTTCAATTCAGTTCAGCTCCAATAAGTTCAGTTCAGTTCAGTTCAGCTCCAATAAGTTCAGTTCAGTTCAGCTCCATTTATTATTTAACCATTTTGTTTAATATATTATTATTGGTCTAATTTATTTTACTTATTATTATTGTTATTATTATTTGTATATGTTATTTTTGTTATTATATCTTTACTCATTATTATTACTATTATTATTATGACTGAGCAAGATTTGGGTTGGTGCGCGGTTTAACCAAATTTCATATCAATACGAGTATTCTAATTTTCAATTGCTGTTTCATTTTACCGACTAAATATTCACTATTATATTATACAAGTAAATACAAAAAATTAGAAGATATTACAAAGTTGCTAATAATACTGCAGTACTATTTATGGTACAACATTGTCGTTACGTTGCATATTAAAGATACTTTGGCGGTTTGTGGTGGGGTTTGGCGTATCTCTATCATAGACCAACCCACCACAAATCGTGGTTTGGTTAGAAGCACACATCAACCCATGTTTTAAGCTAATTATTATTATAATGGTAATATTAATTTACTTCTTACACATTATTGTTATTATATCATTATCATCAAGTATTAATATACTAATACTAATAATAGTAATTACTCATTATTAATTATTATTATTATCAGTAATTATTATGTATAAAATTAATTTATCATTATTATTATTATTTATTTATTTATAATATCATTAAATAACATCAAAAATAATACTATCATTATTCATTTGATATTATTCTAAATTATTAGTTTAACTATTAGTACTTAGAATTATTATTACTTATTATTTAATATTCATAATAATTATTATTTACTTATTATTTATATATTTGTTACAATTTAATTCAACAATTCAGTTCAGTTCAGTTCAGTTCAGCTCCAATAAGTTCAGTTCAGTTCAGTTCAGCTCTAATAAGTTCAGTTCAGTTCAGCTCTAATAAATTCAGTTCAATTCAATTCAGTTCAATTCAGCTCTAATAAGTTCGGTTCAGTTCAGTTCAGCTCCAATAAGTTCAGTTCAGTTCAGTTCCAATAAGTTCAGTTCAGTTCAGTTCAGTTCAGCTAGAATTAGCCGAAGAGAACAGGCCCTATGTATCCCTTTAAAAGGACACATAACAGTTTATTATTCACTTCTAAAATTTAGTTTTTGAACAAGTAATATCTCTGTTTCTTTTCATCTACACTGTTTGACTTTCACGTTACCAATCTTATAAATATAACTAATTATAAATATTAAGAGATTGCAATCAACTATTTAAATTTCATATGAACGAAATTATCAATGAAATCAAATCATATAAATAGGATAAAATGTTAAAATCAAAATATTTGGAGAAATATTTGATTAATAGGATAAAAGCCTTTCTAAAATGCGGATAATTTAATACTTTTTATTTTTACTTTTTTTCCAAAAAAATATGCGACACTTACTAATCATAATTTTTTATATAAAAGGTATTAATAGGGATACAACATATAGGAAATAATATCTATTTATATAAAAGGGGTTAAGATAATGTTATGTCTCCTTTTTCCATTTCAAGAAAATTTAAATTTAGAAAAATTCAAGAATGATTTCAAAATAATAGAACATATGATGAGAAGTTGATGTTAATGTCAAACAAATAGATTTATTAATCGAACTTGAAGTTTAAAAAACATATATGGGCTATAATCATGTAATACATATGAAAGTTATCCACAGAGAAAATATAATAACAATTATTCTGAAATTTGAATATCAACAATGAGCTTGAAACTCACGGGTTAGCGCAATAGAAAGGTTGGAGGTATTGATCTAATATATTGTTAAATTAAATTTGGCCATTTTACCTTTTCAGATTTCTGGGTTTCTTTTAATAGAGATGTTTTGACTTTTTATACTATTCATATTATGTTGTTTCACCATCTTATGTTTTTTTTTATGTAAGAAAAAACATATTTATGTGGATCTTGCTTAATTCATCTTAATATGCACTTTCATAATATCAACTATTTATAATTTCTATTCATTTGCAATTGGAGATATTCGTGATCGACGATGTACATAAGCAAACGTACACAATATCAATGTCCCTATTCGGAAAGGAGTATATTTTTCAATTTTGACTATTTTTCCTAACAACTCATTGTATAAGATAATCCGACCAATTGATTATAACATTAGCTAATTTTTAAAAGAACCTTTTCTAACGGGTTATAATGATCAAAACACAATTGACAAGTTGGAAAAGGTTTAGGTGACCGGTAGTAGTAAAATATTATGGAAGAATTGCTTCTAATAATGCAACTTTTTGACGGTTCACAAATAATAATGCAACCTTTTGATTATTCTGGAATAATGCAACCTTTTGATTATTCTGGAATAATGCAGCTTTTATATCCCATTTATTTTAAACGAGATAAAACCGGTTACAACATAAAGTATGGGTTAAATGGGATACGTGTCACTTAATGATTGGCTCTCATAACTATATTTATAAAAAAATTAAAAAACATAAAAACAAAATAAACCCCCTCCCCCCGTAAAAACGCTCTTCTCCACTCCTGCCACATCTCTCATCTCTCTCTCCATTCTCGTTATCTTCCCGAAAAATCTGAAAAACGTCGGCAAATCCTCCATCTCCGATGATTTTGGAAGAGAGTTCGAACGTTGAAGATGGTGATGGTGGTGGTGCAGATTTCAGACTTTGAAAATGCATATTCGGGTGGTGGGTTTTCAGTGGTTATCGATGGTGGAGGTGGTTAATTGGTGGGTTTTTGGTGGTAATCGAGGGTGGGGGTAGGTTATTGGTGATTTTCGATGAGGAAGAGGTGGTTTAAGTGGGGATGGTGTGGTTGTTGGGTTGATTGTTTCGGCCAGGATGGTGGTAGTATTTTGGGCGGATTTGGGTGGTGGTTTTTCGTGAGGAAGAGGTGGTTTCAGGGTGTTGGTGGTGTTTTGGGAATGGTTGGCAGTGGTTGGTGGTGATTTGGGGTTTGATGGAAGTTTCAAGGTGGGTGACGCTGGTTGTGGTGGCTGGTGATGGTGGTTTTGGTTCGTGGCTGGGAAAGGAAAGAAGGAGGAAGGTGGTTTTGTGGCCGGGGAAGGGAACAGAGGTGGTGGTTGTGGGTGGGGGGGTGGTTGTATGCCTGTATGTGGCGAAGGGAGGGGGGGGGTGGCAGTGGATGGGGGAGGGAAAAGTTAATTGTTTTTTTTAATTTTTTTATTATATAATTAATTAGAATTAAGAGTTTTAATTAAAAATTACCTTTTGTTCAGGTTACCGGCAACAAAATAAATGGGGTATAAAGGGTGCACTATTCCAAAATAATCGAAAGGTTGCTTTATTAGAAGCAAATTGTCCAAATATTATTGGGCGAACTTTTGAACTAAGTTTTTCATGTAAATACAAGGATTATAAAAATAGAATAATGAGTTTGAAATTCTCGAGTTAAACAATAAAAACGTTGGGGGTATCAGTCTATACTTAGTAATCACATAACTAGGGAATAATGTATTGAAACTTCTTTGTCATGGATTTACTTAAAAACGTGACCCAAAATAATCAAATCACAATTGTTTACTCTTAACTGAGTTTTACGGGATAAGATTATTCTAGAAAAAACAATAAATTTTTGTATCACGTGTACTTTTAATTTGCCTGAACAATTAGAATTTCACGTGCATTTTGCACGGGTCTAAATACTAGTATGAATACTACAATATTCCTTAGTTAACTAATATTACAAAAAAAAATGTTAAATAACTTATTTTTATAGTAGTATTTACTGGAAAAGAAAAGTAATAATGAATAAAGGAAACAATTAAATTACTTAAAAACTACACTTAGTTAGTTGATTCGCCAATTATTATATAAGGATTGGGGTTGACTCAAGTGGTGAGTCTTCCCATATTCTCTAACTTGGTCTAGTGATCAATTCTAATGGGCCTCTGGGTGGGGGCCTTAAGCGAGGGCAGCCCAGATGATTATTCTTCTTACCTTAATATAATCTCATACTTATAAATGAGATTATATTTTATAAAAAAAAAGGGAAAAACTTTTAAACGATAATTTTAACCAAAAAATTAGTTTTTAACACCTTATTCTTCAATACATTATTATAAATTGAATTAGATATCCTTAATTCTCTCATCTCTTAAACTTATTTGTTCCAGAAAAAAGTGACCCTTTCCAAATTTGTAGTGCGAAAACAAACAAACCTTCCCCTTCCCCTTTCAAAACCCTCGTCCCTTGCTTGGTCGCTCCTCAGTCCTCACCTTTGGTCTCCTGCTGCCGCTAGCACTGAGTTTCGCCTGAAGTGGTAATTGGTAAGGTTAGTTAGTTTGGTTTATGAATCTGTAACGCAATTTCTGCACTTAGAGATTTCATCTGCTTCTAAAATTGAGCAAATATTCCTATTCCTATTCCTAACTGCAAGTATATTTATTAATTTGCTGTAATTTGATTATTTTGGGCTTTTAGGGGCGAGGCCCCAACTCGCCCCCACTGAAAATCCGCCCTTGGAGAAAACAATCATCAAGAAGTATTGTTTCAAGGTCATCAACACACTTAATTTTTCAATTGATGTAGTTTGCTGTCTAGCAATGTCATTCTGAAGTTGCTGTTTAGCTTTTGATGTGTTTTAGTCGAGAAATGCCTAATCAATATCGGATATATGTATATATCCATCGCCTCATTTTTTGGTAGTACGTTCCCTATACATGGTAGTATATTTATTGAGAAAAGTAGTACATAACAATCGATATTTTCACAGCTATATAATTATATACTCCCTCCATCCCCCAAAGGATTTCCATTTGCTTTTTACACGGTCTCCAATGCACATCTTTGACCGCTTATATCTCCTATTATTTATTAATAAAAATGATAAAATGTTGATATTTTGAATGTACCTATTAATACAAATCTAACAAGATCACCTATGACAATTATTTATATTATATATTAGTTATAATTTATGGTCAAAGTTTACAAAGTTTGACTTCAAGAAAAGCAAATGGGAAATCCTTTGGGGGACGGAGGGAGTAGTTTGTATTTGGCATATAATTTTTCATTAAGAAATGTACTACCATACATATTAGAATATACTACCATACATATGAAATGTACTACCATTTTCATTAAATATACCACAAAAAATGTGAGGCGATGGATATATGCATATATCCTATATTGACTAGACATTGCTCGTTTAAAGTCTGTTGTTTCATTTCTCATTTAGACTCTTGACTTTGTAATGAGTAACTCGTTTTTATCTTTACAAGTAATGAGTTACATTCATAAAACGAGTACCCTATTGTGATCTGAAAGTTGTAGCTAGTTTAATTCATTGGAATATCGTTGATTTCCATAATTTTCTAGAGTTTCTTTTTTCCAAATCTGTTAATGAACTACACCCTTCAGTCGGGGTGGTATACTGATATTACTGTTCAAAGCTTTCGCAGCATCACCAGGCATATGATTGTGGATGGTATTAAGTGTTTGTTTTTCTCTTAGAATCTGGAATATATATTTGTTCCTTTTTTGTTTCTAGCCAACTTGTTGTTTTCCACGAGAATGATCATCTTATACTTTTATCTGCTGGGATTGCAGATTGAAAGAGATGAGTGCATTTAAAGCTTTCAAGGCACAAGTCCCAGTTGCATGGAGCGCCAACCTATATATTACACAGGTGAGGGGTATGCCTGGTACCAGAAAACTTCATAGACGGACCTTGGAGGCATTGCGTCTTGGCAAGTGCAACCGGACTGTGATGAGATGGAATACTCCAACTGTTAGGGGAATGATACAACAGGTGTGGCATTGATGTGGCTACTAATATTTGGCTGTTGTTCATTGAGATATGTTTTCCGCTAACATCTAATAGTTTTATTCTTGTTCAGGTTAAAAGACTGGTTGTTGTTGAGACTGAAGAGATGTACAAGGCCCGTAAAGAAAATGAAGAGAAGCATCGAGCTCTACGTCCTCCGCTGGTTGTTAGCCATATACCTGCACCTGCCAGTGAATCTTCTCAGGGCTAATTTTTGATAGAAGAGGTTAGTTGCCAGTTCTTGCTTAAGTGTCCCCTTTCTCTTTCCTATCTACGGCTACTAGCTATTTCTTTGTTAGTTGGTTCTGTGAAGCCAGCAACTGACTAGCTGGTCTGTAAATGTTTGAATAGATGAGTGTGTCACTGTGTCACTACACCAGTATGATCAAATTGAAGTTGATGTCGCTCTAACAACATACTATTGTAATTTAGATCACAGGCTTATAAGACACCAAATGCCAAGTGAGTTTTCAATTATTCAACAGTTGTACCATTCACTTGTCATACACCAGCCCAAACCCACTGCCCGTTTAACACACTCACGTAGAGACAAAGAAAGGCTCAGGGGCCGTCAAGGAAATCAAGAAAAATCACAGAATGAGAATGATGTGCTGGCTTGATATGTGGACCAATCATGAGGAGGATAATAAGATGACCTAGGCCTATATAAGTAGAGTTACTGTTATGGCATTCATCATCCAAAAAGAGAGAATATTTTCCTTAGTATTGTTAGTTAGTTGGAGTAAGCAGCCACTCGAAAGCTGTCATTGTAACTTCTTGCAATCAATACAACATTCTCCAACCTTTTCCCCTCTATTTCTGTGTTTCTATTCTGTTTTTCTCTTTGCAAAAACCTAGGCTATTACATCACTATGGTCCAAAATCAAACCTCAGAGTGTTTAAGCTGAAATGAATTATAGTTTAACCAAAAAAAATACCCCGTGATTTAAATCGAAAGCATTTGTTAGAAGTGAAGAGGTGATCTAGCTTATTAGGTAAAGCTTATGTACTCCCCTCCCACCAATTCCTCCCTTTCTCTTCTATTAATTTTTTTAGATTGATTAGAAATTGGGCCTGGGTAACCCAACAAGGAGGAGTAGAGTTCGGTCCACTTACAAGTAGACTTGTGCAATGGGGCGGGGGGCCATTTTGGGCCCTGATCCGGCCCGTTTACTAGGAGGGTCTTAGAGGGGCGGGCTCAAATAGGGGCGGGCTGAAACGGGTTGTGTGGAAAATTAATAGGGGTGGGCCTAAAACGGGCTTAGAGAGGGCCTAAAGAGGGTCTTTTAGATGGATCATTTTATTAGGCTTTTGTTAGGTAAAATCATATATTTTTCAGATTTCGTTTTGTAATATACTTGATTTTTCAGATTCGTCCTCTCTGATTGCGTTTCAAAACTCTCAAGAATATATTGTATATGAAAGATGAACTGGCATTCGTCCATGGCGTCACCGCCTGCGATGAGATACTCAAAAAATTATTAATCTCTGACTGCGTCTATGTAAGTATGTAACAGTGTGTATATTATTATTTCTGAGGCTGAGCTTCCACAAAATGCAGGGGGGTTAAGTTTCAACTGCCAGTTGATAGTTTTGCAATAATGAAGAGGAATACGATGTTGCATATGGACCATTTCCTCATTTTGTTTATACAAAATTCCAAACATATGCCATCAATACTAAGTGAAAGTGATCGAATATATGAAAATTGCACTGAGTATATGAAAAATGAAAGTGATTAATGCATTGCACATTTCATTTCATTTATATTATGAATATATGAAAATGTTTTCATTGATTTGAGACATGAAAAGAAACAGTTGGCGTTCAAATGAAAGTGATTAATGTATTTTGCATTAATTTCTCTTTGATTTTCTGCAAAAGGGCCCGGGGCGGGTCAATCGACCCTGACCCGGCCCACTATAGCTTTTCACTGACCCGGTCCGGTCCGGCCCGTTTAGAAATTGACCCGCCCCGGCCCAGACCCGCCCCATTGAACACCTCTACTTACAAGTCTAAGGAGGTTCATCATAAAACCATATGCTAATAGAAGGAGTAACTCTTAAGCTTATTAAGTGGATTTATCTTTCCTCTTTCTCTAATGTGGGACACTCACATGTGCACATCAATAGGGTTTTAACACTCCCCTTCACATGTGAGTGTCTTTAGAATTTAGAGCTAACTGGAAAGGTAATCAGAAACAATCCTCTTAGAGGCTGGCAAACCCTTTATACCCAGTTTAGATGAGACCAACAACCTAGGCTCTGTTGCCATGTTAATTATTTAGATTGGTTAGAAATTGGGCCTGGGTAACCCAATAAGGAGGAGAGTTTGATCCACTTACTAGCCTAAGGAGGTTCCATCCTAGAACCATATGGTGATAGGATGAGTAACTCTCGAGACTAATATAGTGGTTTGGTCTCTCCTCTTTCTCCCATGTGGGACACTCACATATGTTCAACACTCTTCCTCACACGTGAGTGTCCTTAGAATTAGAGCTGACTGGAAAGGCCATCAGAAACAATCCTCTTAGGGGCTGGACATCCTGTCGAGGCAAACCCTTTCCAGTCGCTTAATACCCAATTTAGAAGAGACCCACAACCTGGGCTATGATACCATGTTAATTTTTAGATTGATTAGAATTGGGCCTGGGTAACCCAACGAGGAGGAGTAGAGTCTGGTCCACTTACAAGCCCAAGGAGGTTCCATCCTAAAACCATATGGTGATAGGAAGAGTAACTCCTAAGCTTATTAAGTGGATTTATCTTTCCTCTTTCTCCAATGTGGGACACTCACATGTACACAACAATGGGGTTTTAACATCTTCTATCCTTGTTTATTTGACGTTAAAGGTATTGTTATAAGATTTTATCACAAATACAATTCGTAGCATATTCTACGATTAAGAAGCATCAGTCTCTTGTGCAGATTGTGTATAAATGTAGCTTTTGGGAGGTTATTGCATCTTCATGAAAATGGATTGGTGGATTGCTGTTTTGATATTTGGTTGTTTGTCATCATTTACAGAAATGTTAGGGTCTTTATTTCCATGTTCTTGCTATCCTTATATTGATTAGTTTGGAGTAAGGAGCTGCTGAATCAGGTTTCTTATGGATCAAGCTCTCTAAATTTGATAAATCTCCTGCTATAAGAATGATCTTTTGGAGAAATTTCCATGAAAGCAGTTCTTTGCTGAATTTAAAAATATGGGAGGTTAAGTTTGCGACTATTGATGGGGTAGATTGGGCCTGTAAACCTGTATTTTGAAATTCTAGAATCTAGGTGGTAGATTGATGAATTTGGTTGACATGCGGTTTATCGGCTTCTTATATATCGAGCCCTTTTGCATTCTTTTCCCAAAAGATTCCGTTATCTATAGTAGTGATATTCCCTAGTTTGAGAGATAAATTAATTGGTTATGCTATTGGAAACCGATTTTTTGATCTAGTGTTGATGTCAATGCAGATTTAGGAATCAAGAGTCGAAGGCCGCTCAAGTGGATGCACTTCATGAGTTCACAAGGATTTTTTGATGCTTTTATATTTGATCCTGTGGTTGTGTTGATGTGGTTGAGATAGAATAAGTCATATAAGAGATAAAAATACTCTGTCTACGGTAATTAGAACCAGCAGAGGGGAAGTCTGCAATGTTGATAAAATCTGAAGTTGTTGTTTTACCCATGAATTTTTGAGTTTGAGTACCAAACTTCTTTATTCCTCTTGCGTTGCCCTAAATTTATCTTTATTAAGGGTCCATGGGTTTATGGACTGCTGGAAAGCTTAGCCATTACAGTTGTAGTTTTTGTGTTCAAGCTCTGTCCCAAATCAGCACATATCCGACTCGGTTAGACGACCCTCACTACCATAGAAAGTTGATTGGTTTCTTTTTTTCTGTAGTCCCTAAATGAATCTCGAAACATATGGATAAATCTATCAAACTATTGGTTGATCATACTGATTTCGAGTTGGATAACTTTGCAAGTCATGTCAGTTTCGAATCAGCTCTATTTTGCACATTTTTGCTGGAAAAAGTCGTTTCAAGACCCGTAAGTTTTCATGCTTAAGTTTTGCACATTTTATTACACTTCCGTTGAATCTCAAATTCAATTGGAAATTTTGCATTTAGTAGGTAAACAACAGTGATGATAAGGGTTATATTACTCTTTCATGTGAAAGAAAATGAAAATGAGGAGTTACCTAAAAAATTTCTTAAATGTATTAGTGTACATTAGCCGATTACAGTTCGAGTGCTCATACTCATTCTCATGGAAGAGTGACTCTGCACTATCTGGTGTAATTAGAAGTAGCCCAGGTAGGTTTTAGGTAGAGCTTGGCCCTATTAGAAAGGACAACAGCTTCGTAGTACTATATAGTGACATTCAGAGCAAAGCTGCCGTGCATCTACCGAATGGGAGCGGTCCAAACTGTGAAAACGAAAATTTTAACTACGAAGTTTACGTAGACATTTACCATTCATGGCCTTTTCCACCTACTGTTCAACTGTTTGGAGTAAATTTGCACGAGTTTTTGGCATAGAGGTTTCTATATTTGTATGTATATGAATGATATATAAATTCTTGCCGATATCTGAGCAGCTTTCTTGCTCATAACACCCTATTTTTTTTTTAACCACTAAATACAAATGCTCAATTACAATTGCAAAACATGTAGTACAAGAGATGGTTATACTGGTTTCCTGGTTAACTGTTATGTACAAGAAAGAATCCATTTTGTAATCCAACATATTTTGACAAAACTATCTAAAAATGGTGTACTATCCTAGTATCCTATTCCTATCCACATCATAACTACCCTTTGCTAAATTTTACCTGTCAGTATTGTCATGCTCTTCAGCAAGCGCGGTTTTTATGAAGGTCCTGCAACCTAACGGGGATAGCTGCATCAAAACGAGCACTTTGGGGGTTCTCGGCAAAGGCTACATGGTAAGCTGAAACACATGCTTGTGGCCAAGCCATTGCAACACGACTAACAAAATAACCAACCAAAAATCCAAAAATCGAAACCTGAGTTGCATATTCTTTATGAACCACAATTGTCCAAATACCTCCTGCAAGTGAACTCAGAGCACCTCCTGCAACCCCACAGAAGAAACAGAATGAACTAGTTAAATCACAGTCAATAAGCTCCTCCATCCCTGCTCTTCGGAACATCTCCCACGTGTCAGCTGATGATTGGATGATCCCCTTACCATACACTCCGACATGGACGAACCCCCATCGATTTCCACATGTCACTAGTCTGGAGGCAATCCCTGAGTAACAGTCAGCACAAGAGAACAGGAATTCGTCAGAGTCGCCTGCTATAAGGCTGACTGCTCTGGCAGATCCTCGCACGAATGTGACAGTCGGGACTAGCATCGAACCAAAACAGACAGGACCAACGGTGGGGCCTACGACCTCTTTAAGGGATGTGTACGCATTCATTGTCTCGTCTCCACAAGCGAAGTTCATATAGCTCACACGCGAGACTGCCACCTGCAGGAAATTCTTGATCACTTGCAGGGTCCAAGCCATGCTCAGGAGTATGCCAATGATAAAAACTGTATCGAAGCGGGTCCCACTAGCCGTAGCCCCACCAATTCCCACCATCAAAACAGAAGAGTAAACCACCGTTATAATGACAGACAGTAAAGTCACTATGATCATCTTCAGAGGGGGAGTTGCAGTGCATACAGACAACACAGAAACAGCATGATCAAATCGATGGTTCGCCCAACAAACATACAACGACTGAATAACCGATACTAAGATCGATAAAACTCCGAATGCTAAGCCTGTCGCTGAGCCAATGGAGATCAAAAGAACACCCACGCCACAAGTTAGCAAGGGTCCGAACCAAAAGGCTAACCTGATTGCTCTTGATGGACAGTATTGAGTTAATATCTGCCATATTAAACCAGTAATTCCAGCCAATCCAACAGATGTGAGTACCGGTGGATACCATTCCAACGGATAAAAATGGCGGCGAGCATGGGAAGAAAGGAAACCTCTAATGGTGAGGATCACTGCAAGTACTAAAATCACTAACAGCTGCAAACAGAAAACAATCCCCAGGAACTTCCCAGTGAGTTTCGGCTTGGTAATCGGGATTCTTTGCTCTTCCACCTGCATTGAAGATGTTTTTTGTAAGAAAAAACTCGAATGAAGATTAAAGTTGTTGAACTATTCAACAAGAACAAGAACACCCACAACAACAACAACAACAACGACAACGAAAAAAACCCACTTGAACAAGAAATGGAGTAACGTGTTAAACTTAAATACATTGATGATATTATTGATAACATAACAAGTAGTAGTAAATTTAAAGGCATAGTATGAGAAAGAAAGAAAGTGTACTTTAGTGGGATTCTTGTGATCAAAGTGATGATCAGTAGGAGGTTGAGTAACTGAAGAACTCATGATTCTTGCCATGTGAGAAAGATGAATCACTTTGTTTTGTTTGCTAAAGAAGATGAATTTGATTTCTTGGGAGTTTTGTGTTACTTTCTTGCGCCTTAAAATCAGCAAAAGTTTAAGGATAACCTATGGTTTTTTAATTTTGAAAATTAGTTGGTGAATTATAGGAGAGAATTAAGATAATAACAACCCAGTTTTTCTGATTTGACCAGATTAGTTTTAGTTTACCTGATGTTAGACTTATTAAGTTTTGGAATGATTTTTTTTTTGAGTGTGCACCCAGTTCACCTTTCGGGCTACATCCGGATCGAGGCCAAGTTCGAGGGGTTAGGTTCCATTGCTCTTCCAAGGGTGTTGTGGGGATTCGAACACGGGTCCGTCCTATCAAAGCCAGTCCCCATCACCACTGGACTAACACTTACTTGATTAGTTATTGAAATGATGTGATAAGAAGTTTTGTGTTGCTCATGTGGATTGTTATGGCAGGTCAACGGTTCTGCCGCGCATTTGCCTCTCCAAAATCTTATAAGAAGGCCAAAAACCCATGACTACCTTGAATGAAAGGCTTTTTTCTATTCGTATAGTTCAAATATTTTTCATTTTAAGGGTATATTTTTCTTCATCATTAATGAATTAAATTGAACCGATTTGGATTTAAAACAGTTGAAATGAAAACTAAAAGAAAATGATATTTGAGAGTGAAAGTATTTTTTCCCGAGCTAAATTGAATCAAATAAAGCTGAATTGAACTCTATTGAACCGAACTTAAAATAAGCCGGTAGAACATATTCTAATAATACTTTTCACGAGATGGCCTACTTTAAATAGATATGGCAAAGTTAATCGTTATTTGTCGAGATTTAAACCTGAATCAAAATTATATAAGAAATTATTTTAGATACCTTGAGGTTTTGCACAAATTTTAGAAAGGTGATACTTAGGAAGAGGTGGCATGTGATGAGAAGTTTAGTGTATACGAAAAAAACGTTTATTGGAAAAATTGAGTGATTAAGGAATCCTGCAAAATATAAGGTACAACCATAATCAATATAATTAGAACTTAAAGTTTAGCATTTTTCACCTTTTAGGACCCATAATTTTTTCCCACCATTTGGTACCTCATCGCTCAATTTTGGTCAACGAATCCATAGATAACCCACCTTTAATCCCACAAAAATTAGAAAAAAGAAATTACAATTTGTTACACTGACCTTAGTTAAGTATTTTTCGAAAATAAAATCAACCTATGTCATCAAAAAAAATATAAACTCAGAGTTCAATAACTCTTTGATATTCTGCACACCCTCTTAATCCAAACAACCCAAAAAATTCAAACAACTGTGCAACCATTGATTAATATGGACGTGGATGCAAACAACCGCGAAACCTCGACAAACCTTAAGAAGCTACTTAACGTAGCTTCAATTTTAGTTATGAGTTTGATCCCCACTGATGCAGCGATGCCAACAAACAAGCTTCGCTCGTCCCTTTTGTAACAAAAATCCCAGCCCACTTATTCTCGTTTTCTTTCTACTACTAATTTCCTTTTTTACTCGTCTAAATCAATTCAACAATTTGGATTTTTCTATTTCTCTCACTCTCAAATTTACCAAATTTTGTCAAAGTAAACTTCAAACAAATTATTATGCTAAGGTAGTTGTCGACTTGAGTGGATAAAATTTCAACATGGATAGAATGATTTCGGTAAAAAAAAACTTTTATGTCCTTCCCATTTACTTAAGGGTATTTCCAAATGGTACCTTTGAAGAATTGGAAATTCCATTTGGTACCCAAAAAATAAGTTTGTTCCAAATTGTACCACTAAACTTTTATATAAGTCTAAACCATAACATTTTGTTAACTTTTTCCTTAATAAAGTTTCTTAACCTTCATATATTTGTTGTTAATTATATAATTAGTTTGCTAATTATGATTAATTATAAAAAATACCCAAAAAATTCAAAAAAAATACCAAAAAAATTCAAAAAAAAATTTAAAAAATACCCAGCCCCCTGCCTAGCCACCCAAACCACCCCCAACCCTGCCCAGCCACCCACCCCGAACCTGCCCAGCCACCCAAACCACCTCCCAACCAACCCTCCACCTACACCCTACCCCACCTACCCCCGAAACCCCTTTCCCCGACCCCACCCACCCCGGAAACCGCCCCCCTACCACCCCACGAATTCCACCACCCACGATTTCCCCCCACCCCGAATTCCCCCACCCACGACGCCCCAACCCCATCCCCACCACAGCCGCCCCCCCAACCATTCCAGATTTTTTTTAAAATTTTTTGTATTTTTTGTGGGTGGTTTTTTGGGTAGTTTTTTGGTATTTTTTTTCGTATTTTAATTAAGGTTTAATGGTTTAATTTAGGTTTATTAAGGGAAAAGTTAACAAAATGTTATGGTTTAGACTTATATAAAAGTTTAATGGTACCATTTGGAACAAACTTATTTTTTGTGTACCAAATGGAATTTCCAATTCTTCAATGGTACCATTTGGAATTTCCCTTTACTTAATTCTAAAAGCTAACATGGGCAAGAGAAAGACTTCACGTTTATCTATATGAAAATTGCTATGAAAGTGGTGTGTATAGTCTGATAAGAAAAAAAAAAAACCTGCAGAGTATGTTGCATATGGTGTCAAATGAAGTAAGATTCAAAGAAAAGTTTGTCAAATTATGAATAAAGCAAAAAAGAATATAATATTGTCATCAAATAATTATTGATATCATTCAAGAGATTAAATAGGTTATATTCGCACCTAGAATTTTGTCAGTAGCTAATTTTTTCTTCTTATTTGACTTGTGATAATAACTAAGTTGTGCGTGTAATAACCCATAAGAGGTCTCCCATACTATAAGAGTTCCCTCCTCTTTGGCCAAATCATATATGGCAATATATAATTATATGAGTAGTAATATATGTAGATCCAATATACTCCGTATTATATGCCTCATCTTTTTTTTTTGGGTGTATAAACAGTCATAAAGGCGGGATCAAATCAATCACAAAACCTATTAAACTAACATTCCACACACTCTATGCTTATCATCTTTTAAGTCGAGGTGGTATTAGAACAAAAGAAAGGGATTTTATTGGTTAGTAGTAGTTACAAACCAAGATGGCACCAAGTAAGTATTGGTCCAGTTGTGTTAGGGACTGGCTTTGGTAGGACGGACTCGTCTTCGAATCCTCGCAACACCCTTAGGAGAGGAATGGAACCTAACCACCCCGAACTTGGTCTCGATCCGGATGTAGTCTGAAGGGTGAACCAGGTGCAAACATTAAAAAAACAAACCAAGATGGCAAGAAAATCTTGCAAGGAAAGAGTGATTAGAAAGCTGAAATATCAAAATTTAAAGTATTATCATGCATTTGCCAACAACGCAATCAATGGAAGTCAGCATATGATGACAGTGGTCAAAGATATATGAGCATCAACTCATCAAGCAAGGACATCATACACAAAGCTAGCTAGGGTTTTACTCCATACAAAATTTTCCTTTTCTTCCAAAGTGATCATAGTGCTTTTTGTTCACTAACCATGCAAGTGGGGACTGTGTATTCCAATTTTGTAGACAAACTTCTCATCATCAATTTTCCTCTTTTAACTTCTTTCATTTTGTCACTTGCTTATATTTATCCTCTTTTATTTCTTCTTTTAGTTGTGTGAAAGTATAAACTTCCCCATCTCATCTTCTTGAAATAAAGTGTTCAACTTTAGAACAAGAGTTGGGCTATTTGGCCAACATAGCACCATGATGTTGATATATCTAGTCTACTATAATTTTGCTAATAATTTCATTTTATAAATAAAAAACAACTCTAAGGATAGATATGTCGATATCTATGACATATAGTTGGTCAAATTTTCGACATATTCTAACTCTTGGTATCGAAAAATCACATGAGAAATGGTCAAGTGAGATGGAGTAATATTAGTAACATTTCATTGTAGATCGGAAACATTTTTTTTGAATTTGGTATACTTATGTAAGAATAACAGCTACATATACATGTAACTCTAAATTGTGTACAACAAACTCAACAATGACAACATCATCACGAAATTGTTACGTCTGACATTGATGTTATGGACAATCACATAACCACAACTAATTAATTAACAAGGTTTATCATATTGTGTTTCTTGCTTGTTAATCGTTTTCGTCTTTTGTTTCAAGTGTCACTGTGTTATACATCAATAACCCATGTATAATTGTTGGAGAGATGGAGGCGAGTTTTCATGGGAAAGTTTGAGATTATGAACTTGTTTGATGACGAGTAACTTCCTTCTATAGCAAAGCATGGTTACAAAAATTAGTTCACAACAAAGATTGTATGAAACCTCCATTAACAAAAAGCCCAAAGATATCAAACCTAACAATATTCTCTTGCATGTAACTATGTAAAAAGGATCCAATGACCCACATGTCTAGCTAACATAACAATCAAATTAAACCAAGTAAGAAGTATGATTCCTCCTATATAGTAGTCTATTAGATATCATCAATTTGTTCCAAATGCAAGCAAAACACAAACATGGTTTGCCATCATATGAATACCACTTTGGCTTGTAGACATGAACAAGATTTAAAAGATTGATAGACTCCTCTTTTAACTTGGTCTCTAATTAAGAGACATCACATGGTATTCTCTCTTTTTTACTTTGGCCATGGTTGTTTGTATAATAGTTAACTTTTGAGCATTTCATTCTCATTCTGTTGTATTCTTCTTGTCTCTTCTTGTTAGTTTTATGCTTTGCTTATTAGTTTATTGATTATTAACATCATCAAATTATTATGTACACTAACTAGCTAATAGTGGCTCGAGGTGCCGATGGCAATAAAATAGTAGCTTAGAGGAAAAGAGGAATTGTATCTTGAGGAAAAACAATTATTTTAATTATTCTTGGATTTTTTTGACCTTTGCCATTTTATAAAGTCGACTTGTTAAAAAAACACTTATAAAAATATATCTTAAAACAATAATACTTGTTCCCAAGTTTGTTTTTGGTCAATATTAGAGCTTTTTAAAGAGAAGTCCTTCTCTTGTAGGACAAAGTCCTAGTGAGTAAGGACATAATTGACACATGGTCTCCACATTCAACTCTTGTCCCCAAGTGAATTTTTGGGTATTTAGGGGGAAAAATTTCATTTTAAATGCAATGGTCACCTATGATAAGTCATTTCGTGGTGAAGATTTTCATTAATACAAAATTATCAAAGGAAGTTGCTTTGTCCGCACTTAAGGCATAAATGTTACTCCATAACACAATCCAACCTCCAAAGACTAAACAAATAAAAAAGTAAATAATAATATTTTCTTTTTAAATAAAATTTAAAAAAATAGCGGAAAATGATTTCACCTATGATCGATCTGCTGAACAATAATTCAAAATATTCAACAATAACACCAAATATGGGACGCATTTGCTCAAAATGGACCATTTTGACCAATAACCTCTTAGATATGTTAAAGAAATCTATTAACCTTTTCTTTCCCCTCCTACAACAACTATATCGATTTTTTTAAAAAAACTTATCATTCCTCCTCACCTCCTCCCCTCCCCCCTTCCTCCCCTACCTCTGCTCCCAGGCCCCCCACCGTAATATTTTGGTAATTTCGCTAAGCCAATTATTGAATTTGCTAGGTTAATTTTGTTTTCCCCAAAAGTTTTTCTAACTATTCAAGGAAGAAAGGTGACTAGATGTAAAATAAACAAAATCTCTAGTGAAATTAGCAATTTAGGAAGTCATTAATCAAATTAACAATATTAGTTAAGAAACTGCTAGCTTAACAAGCGGCTTTATCTTATATACATCACAGAGACAGTAGAGTGAAAGGCTTAGGTTCTATTCTATTCGGTTGAAAACATTCGAACTAAACGAATATGAATTGAAATGCTGAATTGAACAGAATTGAAAATCAGTTGGAGAGGAAACCCATATAACTTATATCCTATAGAGTTGGATTTTTCTTTCCTATCCTGCATTATCACTTACCGGAATTTCAAAAAAAGGGAAAACAAAAACCAAAAGGACAAATTGACAGGAATAATCCCAACTATTACCGTTCCACTCAAAACAATCCCAACTGTGGGTTATTCTAGAATAATCCAAACTATTTGAGTGCCTTCTCAAAATAATCGAAACTCTTGATTTTGCTATATGTATTAGTCCCAAAATAGATCATTAGAAGCAAGAGAAGTGAAGTCTGAGTTATCTTGAAAAAATATCCCAATAACTTAGATTAATCTAGAAAAACTCATAATTAAAATTATTTTACTTCCTCCGTTTTTTTTAAATGTGACACTTTCTATTTTAGGAAGTTTTAAATTAAATGTGACACTTTCTTTTTTGGTCAATAAACTCTCTCTATCTCTCTCCTCTCACATGGGTCCCCTTATTTTTTTCTCTCTATCTCTTTCCTTCCCGAAAATTGTCTAGGAGTCCGTAAATCTAAAAGTGTCACATTTAAATAAAAACGGAGGAAGTAAACAAAACGATCACAATTGAAATTATTCATATCGTTTTTTCCAAACCAAAATAAGTAAAAAAAAAAGAGGGAAAAACAAAAACAAAATAGAGTAAAAAAGATTCAAAAAGAGGAAAAGCAAAGCTAAAGCATCTCAGTTGTCTGAACCGTTACCACCTCACTCACTCACTCTCACTTCTCTCTCCTCCATTTTCACACTCTCTACTCTCCCCTCTCCCCTCTGCAACTATCTAGGGTTTTCACATTTCCCCCAATTTCCCCTATAATGTGATTTAGGGTTAGGGTTAGGGTTTATCTCCCTCACATTTCTCCACAAACACTTCAAAATCAATGGGAAATTGCTGCAGATCTCCAGCCGCAGTAGCAAGAGAAGATGTAAAATCAAAGCAATCAGACACAAAAAAGAAAGATAAAAACCAAACTCAAATTTCCGCAAAGAAATCATCATCTTCAACCTCGATCACTGTATTACCAGACCTATCAAAAGAATCAATCGAAGAAAAGTACTTAATCGATAGAGAATTAGGTCGAGGTGAATTCGGCGTAACTTATTTATGCATCGATAAAACATCGAGAGAATTGCTCGCTTGTAAGTCGATTTCGAAGCGCAAACTTCGTACTGCTGTTGATATTGACGATGTGAGAAGAGAAGTTGCGATTATGAAACATTTACCTAAGAGTTCAAGTATTGTTAGCTTGAAAGAAGCTTGTGAGGATGATAATGCAGTGCATTTGGTTATGGAGCTTTGTGAAGGAGGCGAGCTTTTCGATCGGATCGTTGCGAGGGGACATTACACGGAACGAGCAGCGGCTGGTGTTACTAGAACTATTGTTGAAGTTGTTCAGCTTTGTCATAAGCATGGTGTTATTCATCGAGACTTGAAACCGGAGAATTTTTTGTTTGCTAATAAGAAGGAGAATTCGCCTTTGAAAGCTATCGATTTTGGATTATCGATTTTCTTTCAGCAAGGTAGTGGTTTTTAGTTGTTTTATTGTTTAAGTGGATGATAATGTGGTTGTGTATTGCTGTTTTTTGTTTTAGTTAGTGATTTGGAGTGGTATGTTATGGTTGGTTAGAATGTGGATACGAGGTTTCGATTGAAATTAGTACATTGTTAGGGTCTGTTCTTTGGTTGTGTATTGCTGTTTTTTGTTTGAGTTAGTGATTTGGAGTGGTATGTTATGGTTGGTTAGAATGTGGATACGAGGTTTCGATTGAAATTAGTGCATCGTTAGGGTCTGTTCTTTTCAACTTATTTTTGCTTATCTGAACTTAATAGAACTTATTGGAAGTTATTCAGACTATGTTACTCAGACACGGATTGAGTGTCTACTCGGATATGAGTGTCCAAGTGTCCGACTCGGCTATTTTTTAGAAAAAAGTCAAGTTTTTAGTTTAAAATGAAGTATCCAAGTGAAGTGTCGTGTCGATACGACACCTGATTTTTGAGTAAATGAAGGTGTCGGAGTAATTGTGAGAGGATCAAACCTTATTTTTGCTGAACTGAATCTTAACATATATGAACTTATTTTTTCTAATAAGGACTGAAAATAAGTTGAAAAGCTGAAAAAACAGGGCTTTAGTCAAGGCTTATAGGGGTGTCGTGGTACGACTCTGGATTTAGTGGGCTTTGTTACAATATTAGGTCTAACTAGCTTTTGGCATGGGCAATACCCCGGGTATGTTTTGTTGTGTTTAAGTTCTGGTGTGGGACTTGTAAGACGAGGGATTAACGGAGTCATTTTATAATTTTTGTTATTTTTCGAGGTGGAAGGATTTAGGATCTAAAATGGAAATGCGATAATAATAAAGGATGTGGCATAGTGGTAGAGTTGTTAATACGTTTGGGGATGAGAGACTCTAACAGGTTTCTGAATAGCTATGTGTAGTTCCCATCTTCTTTAATGAGTGGATATGGTTGATTTTACACGCAGACAATTCTATCTATTGATTTTTTTATAAGTCTGTTGATCAACAAGAAAAGAGACTAAATTTTTGTATTGTGAACTTGAACAGTCAAAGATTCTACTGAATGAGAAAACTTTAGTTACTGCTTGATTGTAGACTTGTCTTAGTTGATTATCCGATTCCAATCAAATGAGATGGTGGACTACTACCAGCTTGTGTTTTGGATGCTGACTTGCATACCTGTTATAGAAGTTCTATTGTTTTTAAAAAATCAACCACTGGAGTTAGGTTGAAAGAGTGCTAAACTTTAAAGGATTTCAACAAATATGTGCTTACTTTGAGCAGGTGAACAATTGAACATAGAAGTGACTGGTTCTGTGAGTAGGAAATAATATAGTAATCATTGTATTTGGTTTGTTTATCTCTTGCCTTTCAGAACCCATCGACTCAAACAATTATATTATCATGTTTTTGTAATATATTTTTTTCGCTATTGTCATGGATGGATGACAGAACATTACATTTGGTAATACTCTTCCCATCCAAGGCTGTAGTTGCGGTTAGCTACACCTGTATTTTTGTTCCTCCATATCTATTTGTTAGTTATATATTTCATTATTTCTAGTGTTAGTATGCAAGATATTGGATTAATATTAAGTGTATTTTCTAGATTATTAATTTATAATTTTATTAACTTATAATTTATCAATAGATAATTAAAGATTTTAATGGTCAAAGTTTTGTGTTGGAGAGCCTGAAAGTCAAGGTTTTGCGTTCTAAAAGAAACGATGGAAGTAAATGAATACTTAAAAGAGCATTTTTAGGAAACATTATTTTTCGATATATGTCTTTGAATCAGATTTGGTGTTATTGAAAAGTAGTATGCTCTGATACATATGATAGGTACAAGAATGAACTTTATAATTAATCCATGTTTACCTGGTCTCCATGTGTACACGTGTACTTTGTATGGTTTTACCACCTACTGATTTGCACGCTTCTGATTGTGGTTGCGTTGGGGATGGGTGGAATAGGTAACCCTGACTACACGTTGTACCCAGTAAAGTTGTCGGGATGAGTAAGTCGAGAGCCATCCTATATACGTTCTCAGCCTTAGTGTAACCTCAGAAATTTGCGGATGTTCCCAACGAAGCAAGGTGTCTGTAAGGGACGGGAAGGTGCTTATAAGAAATAAATTCTTGATTGAGAAAAGCAAGTGGAAAAGCAGCAGTGTAACTTGGAAATAGAATTCCCGAGCCAAACGATTGGGCTGCTTTTCTGGGCCTAGACTTACTCTAGAGAGGTATTTCTTACTATCATCTGCAGCTATGCATGAACCGACAAATCATTGTATTCCCTTCATTTGGAGATGTGTCATGTTGAATATGACACTTGTCTGTAAAGTCCTGATAGTGGCTAATCTCATAAATGCCTGAGAGACTGAAGGCCTTGTTGAGAAAGTGGATTCTTAAGGTTTCCGAAGTTTATAGGTTGTGCAACCCATGTCACTATAAGCCTTTGTGAACATAATGTGCAGGATACTTCTGCAGGATTTTTATGAGATTGATACCTACTCTACCCTCACAGTTTATCTTTTCTCAAGTTTGATAAAAACTCATAAGACTCTGAAAGATATCTCTGATATAAGTATGCCAAAAAAACAGACTTTGTGCAATCTAGAAAATTAGAAAGGTTTGTTTTTCGCAAGCCGCTGATTTATGAATTCTATGCAAGTCTAGAATTCTGTGTGTTTGCTAATGATTCTCTTTAGCATGTTGCTAGACCACTCGGATTGAAAGCTACATTGCACTCATTCTTTATGCATACCTAGAAAGTTCATCCTCCACATTTATATTGCCTTTCTTGTGTTTGTTTGATTATAATTTTCTTTTTTAAGTGCTGTAGCTATTTTGTTATGATATTTTTGTGACTTTTGTTTGATGTTGTTTAGTTGCGAGTCTTAACCTTATAACAGTAAAGTAACCAAGCTTCCCTTTCTCAATGGCCTTTTCTTTTAGGTGAACGGTTCTCAGAAATTGTTGGAAGTCCGTATTATATGGCTCCAGAGGTGCTAAAGCGAAACTATGGTCCAGAAATTGATATATGGAGTGCAGGGGTTATTCTGTATATATTATTATGTGGAGTTCCTCCGTTTTGGGCAGGTAATTATCTTTTGCTATTATTGCTGCACTTTGTTATCCGCCTTTGCTTATGAACAAATTTTTAGCTTGTTGCTCTTGAGGGCTCTCATGTTGTCTCAAAGTACCATGAGCATCTGTCATGTTGAAAGCTTCAATTTTGCTATTACTTCGAGCACTTTGTTGTGTTGTCATTTACTTGCTTGATTTTTTTTTTCAGAGTCTGAGCAAGGTGTTGCGCAGGCCATTCTACGCGGCGCAATAGATTTTAAACGGGATCCATGGCCTAACATTTCAGAGTGTGCTAAGAGTTTGGTCAGACAAATGCTGGAACCTGACCCAAAGAAAAGACTAACAGCAAAACAAGTACTTGGTAATTGCATACCTGGGGCTTCTCTCACGTGTTTTCTCATTCTTGATTATCTTATAAAACTTAGACCATACTTCCGATTTATCTCTTAATGGAGCTTCCTTGTTATTCATTTCATGCACATGAATTCGTGTATCTGGACCAGTTTCATGAGTTAGTCCTGACACATTATGTATTAGAAACGTATGCACACTATAATATGTCAAAGACATTTTAACTTGGCAAAAGAAGGAAAAATGCAACAAAATATATTACTGGGAGTTCTAATTGCAGCGTCGTGGATATTGGCAATATTGAGGTTATTGGTTCAATCGATACTTCCATCCTTTGGTGATTATAAGGATCAAAGCTCAATGGAGCAAATAAATGGGGACAGAGGAGTATAACGTATGATTCATGTAGATCTCGGTTGTGTTTCCCAATGACCAATAATTGGACCTATCTTAGTAGCTTGAAGTGATAGAAACCTCTGTAATCGATCACAGGAACCTGGAAGCTGCCTGAGGCAGGAGCTAACTCATATTAGGCCCTGCTCGAACAGAAACTAGTACAGGGAGGAGACGTTATAGCAAGATCAATCCATCTCAATTTCAAAATTTAATGGCCTTGACCTCCTACAATTCCATTAATCTCTGTGTGAACCTTCAGCATTCAACCTAAGAAGTTAAATCAATATTAAGAATTTCTTTAGAACCTGGTACAAACTAAGACCTCATATTTGGCAACAAACGTCTGTAGGATGGTTCTACTTGGCTTGTGGACCAACTTTGCTGACAAGAAGGATTAATGTTAGATGCTTGTTACTTGCCTTCACTCAGAAACCCTATACACTTTATTGTAGGAGGAAGACATGTCTTAAGATCTAGATTCGTCATCTCATATTATTTCTTCTCGTAGTTTGCCTACCTTTGTCCTTGCATTCAGGCTCTTTTCTAATCACCTATAGCCTATACACTATAGGTGAAGTCTATGTTTTTATATAGTTATTATAAGAGAATTTCATTCCTAGCTTGTCCATAAGAGGTTGGAGATGAAAATTTGGCACCACTTTAAGATTGAACTAGAACCAGCTGCCTTGCATTGTATCACCAATTTACCAGTGAATATTAGGAAATGATTTTATACTTGTGACACGGTAGCTTAATAATATTGAATTTTAAAATCAAACCAGTAAGATCTCTATGGCTGATGAAGAATTTGCTATGAAGTTTCTATTTAAAGGGCTTGTTGAAAAGTTTTAATTTTTATTAACTTTGCATACATCTTGAAGTGACAAGGCAATTTTGTTTGCTTGTGTGTTGGCTCTCAGCCTAATAAATAATGGAGGTTTTTAGTGAGTGATACTCCCTTTGTTGTTTTTTATGGTTACACTTTCTAATTTCTTTTTTAAGTGATAAAGAATTCAAATACAAACACACCATGGGGGTGTTTGCCCATTTACATCAGGAGGGTCAATGACAAAACGCTCATCCTTAAGATATCGTGGAACAATTTTCCCTACAAAATCAAGGAAAGTCAAGTGACTCTCAATTACTAAAACTTGACTCCAACCATAGAAAGCCTCAAAAATTAAACTTGAAAGCTTGAAGAGATAAACCCTCAAAATAGTGGTTTCTTTCCTTTCAAGTACACCCCCCAAATTGCCAACGGAGCCATCTTCCGAACCTTGACGAGCCAACCCCTTTTCATCCTCACTTTACTGGCAAAAAGAGCTCAACCAAACAAGGCTAAAGATAAGTGCCAGAAAGATCCTAAGGAGGCAAAGACAAAAGACGTGGAGATGATTAATGGATCATTCTTAAAGAGAAAGAACCCAAGGACGAAAGAGGAGGAGATGATTAACAGAGTTCTTCCTCCTTAAGTTACACTTTCTATCAATCAAAGCAGAATCAGAATCTTGGACGTGCCTTAAAAAATTGACATTGCTTGTACTTTAACTTTTTTGTATTTTGGCAATGTTTTATATATTTTTTTTCCTCCAAATTACTCAATTTATCTCACCTTTTCCCTTTTCTTTTCAACATAAAAATATGTGACTATCTACTTTTCTTCGATTCTCCAACACTACATTTTTTATCCTTGCCTTATTATGTTCTCTAGGGGGAGGAATTACTATATTTCATTCATTTATTTTATAACTTGTTACAAGGTAGTGCATTTCGATTTTGGTGTCATCAATGAATGACTCCTTGCATATCTCTGATGGTTGCTTGTTATTCTCTATTTCTCTGTAAATTTACATGGTTTTCATGCTTTGCAGAGCATTCCTGGCTACTAAATGCCAAAAAGGCTTCAAATGTTCCCCTCGGAGATGTTGTAAAATCAAGGCTTAAGCAGTTTGCCATTATGAACAGATTCAAGAGGAAAGCCTTGCGGGTACATTCGCTGCGTCCATGACTGTTTAGTTATTTCACAGCTTTGGTTTTACTATCAAGTATTGACAGTTTCAACGACACTCTATTCCAGGTTATTGCTGAGTTCTTGTCTGCTGAAGAAGTTGAAGATATCAAGGAAATGTTTAAAAAGATAGATACAGATGATGATGGAATAGTTCCAGTTGAAGAACTAAAAACTGGGCTTCTTAAGCATGGCTCCCAACTTGGAGAGTCTGAAGTACAAATGCTTATTGAAGCTGTAAGCACCCCTTTGATCAAACTTTCTCCCTACCCCAATCTTCCCCCTCTTCCTCCCCCTCCCCTTTCCCTGTGCTCTCTCCCTCCTGAAGAGAGGGTGAGATGCGGGTGTCTACTTTTCTCGAGGGTGAGATGAATGGCGTTCAGCCTTTTTTTCTTCTCTGTGGAGGCAAGATGCATTGGACAAGCTGTATTATGTTGACGTAGTTTTTCTTTTTGGGTTTCTAGGAATATTTTCTCTTGAAGCTTTGTCCATGTGTTAGTCTCAAACAGCAATAGGATTCATGTTCCTCATACTTAGGTCACAGAGTTGGGAAACATTTTTGAACCTTTTTATTAACTTGAACCTATTTATTAACTTGAACCTATTGCTTCTATCTAGTAAAGATTAGCTATTGGAGTCTAACAACCTGTGCCGTCAGACTTCTTTAGAGTTAAGAAGCAAACTAGGGATTATATAAGGATTTTGCTAAGGGCTGTTGTTTAAAATCAAATATACATATCATTGATAAATTTTAGAATTTTAAAACTTTACTGATAGTACATTAACATCATAAAACTTGACTTAAAATTTCAATGCACGAAATTTTCTCAAAATTAAAATTTGGCATTGATTGATGGCCGACGGTAGCAGAACTCTTATTTTAATCTGTAATATCGTTGAGCTCTCAAACCCTTGTTTATGAAACAAGTCCCAAATCTCAAGGTGGAGTTAGTTACTGAAATGTAGGATAGATCACAATCAAAACTAGTGAAACCAGCTGCTGACATGACTGCTTGGCTCATTGTCACCATCATCACCATCATCATCATTACATTTCTCTTTTGTCCCATCTGAGTTCTTTTGAACATTAGTTTTTGGGTTAGAATAAATTCACCAGTTACTCAATGGCTATCTAAGCCATATATTTTTGGCTGCAGGTTGACACTTATGGAAAAGGAACACTAGACTATGGAGAATTTCTTGCTGTTTCCCTTCATTTACAGAGAATGGCCAATGATGAGCACCTTCATAAAGCATTCTCCTACTTTGACAAGGACGGAAATGGTTTTATTGAACCAGAAGAGCTCCAAAATGCATTGATGGAAGATGGACTCGAAGATTGCACTAATGTTGCCAATGACATCTTCCAGGAGGTGGACACAGATAAGGTAAAGACCTCTCTGACTACACCTCTATCTTCTAATAGATCCAACTAATGTATATGGTATACCTAAAATGAGATTTATGCTTGCAGGATGGAAAAATAAGCTTTGATGAGTTTGTTGCCATGATGAAAACTGGAACTGATTGGAGAAAGGCCTCTCGACATTATTCACGAGGAAGGTTTAACAACCTAAGCATGAAGCTTTTGAAGGACGGTTCTTTGAAATTGGGGGCCGAGTAATAACAAGTTTAGGTTTGTGTTTGACCCCATCTAAACGGCCTAATACTTGGTCATTTTGCATATATTTGGACCTGTTTTCTTTAATCATGTCATTGATTTTTGGGGGGCTGCTGATTGGATTTGGTAGTGTTTTCTGGCTTTGCGAGGCCAAATTAGAGGTATGTTTGTAAAATCTCTTGTCAAATATTAATGAAAAGACTGTTTGCCATTTTGGCCGTAGGTACGAATGTATGATTCTGTTCCTCTTTCTGCTTACAGCAATGTGCAATATTTTTTGGCGAAAACTATCGAGGCATTATTTGCTTATACTTTCCTTTACTATGGTCTCCCTCGTACTTGAAACCTCGTAGTATTTTAACTATGTGGTTGGACATTTACATACATACATTATGCAATAGTGATGAATTTAACCAAAGGAAAATGTAAAGTTATCAAGTGTCTGTTCTCTTATGCATAAATGAATTGAAAATAATAGTGAAATGTGAAAGTAGAAGTATTGTCCTAAACTGAACTAAAATGAACTAAAAATAACCTTGCAAACACAAGCCCTAAGACTGCGTTTGATTGGACGGGAACTTTTTATTTGAATATGATATCTATAGAGCTGTTTTCCTTTGTTTCATTATTTGTATATGAAAAGTTGGAGAGAATGGAAATGGATTGGAGAGGAAGGATGGGTAAGTGAGATCCCTTTTCCATCACTAGAGGTCTAGCATTGAGGTCTTCTTTCATGCATGATTTACTGTTGCTGAAGCTCAAATGGTGTGTTATAATTCAATTTCCATGCTATTGATATCCAATATTATGACCATCCTCAAGCTCATTCGGTATGGGCTGAAACCTAATTTGGGTTCATACTACTCTGTTTGTTCTACTTCCTTCTTTCCGAATTAATCGCAAACGACACAAAGTTTCAGGAGATAAATAAAGTGGGACATGAGTTGCATTCTTTTACTGTATAAGTTGATTTGATGTAAGTTAGTGAGATACTTTTGTATTATAGTAGGTGAAAACAAATCTGAATTACTATATTCTGATACACTTATAAATATTTCATTTTCTTCCTAAATCTATGAAAACAACTAATTAATCATAGAAGGTGCAGATATGAAGAGCATATAGTATTGTAGTGTAATTACAGGTATTCCAATTGTTGCCGTAATGATGCACACAACTCAAAAACAAAAACAACAGACACCGTATAGTCTATCGAGGATATCTCTAGATCAAGATATATCTTCAACTCGTAAAGTCAGATGTGTTGCAAATGGCAAACCAAGTTATTTGGTGTGTTCAAATGGAAGCCACTTGAACTGTCATTCTGTTTAAGGCGAACTCAATTAACATGGTTCACAAAAGGGAAATCTAACCACAATATACAAGTTCAGAATCATTCAAAATGAAATGCTAAAAACAATTTACAAGTTCAGAGTTATTCAAAATGAAATTCTAAGGACAATATACAAGTTCAGAATTATTCAAAATCACCTAAAAATACAATATTCTTTATATATTTTCCTTCATCCGTTAACATAATTTTTTTTCATAAATTTATATTACTATTTGATAATCAATATTGATTCAAACTTGTGACAAAAAATATCAAGGAATGATAAGAATTGACATTGACTCGAGTCTACTCTCAAAAATTCACTTAATCTTTTTTCTAATACATGGTCATTTTCTACAGTATCCTGACAGGCAAATAAAAGCCGAGCTAACAGTAACAGCCATGAAACTAACCATTTACATAAGTGAAGCCTGCAGTAATATCCAAGCAAGAATCAAATATAGTGGGTTTTAGTGAGCTAGTAAGCAATCACAACAAGGACGATATACATCTAATTTGGAATCCTTGTACGAAAGCAATGGCGCAACCAAAACAAACAAGGAGCTCCAACAAGAACAAGAACCTGTCAGTAGCAGTACTAGCACTAACGAACATGTCAAAAACATAAAAAAGATGAGCTTTTGGTGCAAAGCTTAATGAATTCAGCTTTAGATTGTTAATCTATGTGTTGCTGACAAACATCAAGTGGCGATTGGCTATACGCTACTTATACGAATACATTTATCATAAACCAGATTGTCTGATACAAGAAAATACAAGACTCCCAGACAGGAAAATTAAGATCACATTAAAAACAGGTGTGTATAAACAAACATAAGCTAGCAACAGATTTAACTACAGATTTAACGTACTTCCAAGATAGTATTTGCTATACTATGTCAGCCACCCAGGTAAAAAAAATTCTGACCACCTTCTACCAGCATCAGTGACTACGTCCTGCCTTCTTCAAGCTGCAAGATGGGCATTTGTACTGCTTAATGTTCTCGGCCTTGGCTGGAGTTATCTTCACGCACTTTCCATGGAACCACCTCTCGCATATATCACAGCAAATCCAAAATTCATCAGCACTGTAATTACCACCACAGCTCCCACACAGTGTTTCTCCCTGCTCATCTTCATCATCCTCGAAGCCCTCGTCTGCCAGCTTTGGGGTGCTTTTTATCTGCCCATCACTAGACCTCTGCAAATATGCAAACGGATGCGGTTGACACAAAGAAATGCCCCAACAAGTTCGTGGCATAAAGAACAATCAAAGAAAACGACAACTCACCGGACTTTCAACTTCCTAAAAACAGGAGATATCTCCCCTTCTGTCATATTAACTCATAGAAGTATATCTTACACAATCTATGCCTAGTTACCTTAGGTCCTCTAGCAAATAAAACCAGGGGATCAACTACTTATAACAACTCAAGGCGAATAAATAGTTGTATGAGTAGTACAAGAGATATTATTTCAATGAAGGATGGCAGTAATACAAAATAAGTCAGAGATGAGTCTTCCATACAGAGAATTCAAGCCAGAGTCCTGGGACTAGTCTACTATAGCATAGTAGGTATCCAGGCGCAGCCTGATGCTCTGTTTTGAAAAATAGAGCTCTAAATTCTGAAGATACCTAGGTAGCGAGTAGTAAGCAGCACATGAAGCTGGTATGTGAGACATACAACTGGGTAGCTCAATCAAAACAAGATTGGAAAGGCTGCACATTACTCAGACTCTGGATAGTCAGTGTCGAGTACGGATACATGTCCGACTGTTCGACTAGGCTAGTTGTAAACAAATTTCATGATTATGGCCCAAAATGAAGTGTTGGTCCATACAAGTGTCAGGTTGTCGAGGTCTCGAGGATCTACACGGGTACTTTGGTAAAATGAAGAGTCTGAGTAACACGAGAAGGTTGTGTCAGTGGCAACCATTTATGATCCAGAGATAATGATATTTAACGAAACTCTAAAGCAAGAGAAAAAAAAAGGAATGAGCTAGGAATTGGAAAATGCAATACCAAGTTGCACCTAAAGCCATGCAAGAAACAGAGGAAACTTCCGTTTTCCTTATGCTGTTTATCCCTTCTGTGTATTCAGCAAACTGCTTAACTGTTGATGACGCTTGTTAATGTAATTTCATGATCCCTCAACCCTTGTACAGCAGGGGCCTATTTTGAGCTTCTATGCGTAATGCTACGCTACTACGCTAGGGTATGCCTTAACTTCACTCATTTCTCTTTTGCACTTCATGAGGATGATGCTCTCCCATCCTCTCATCCTTAAAGATATAGTTCTTTATTGTAATTTCACGATCCTTCAACCATGGATTGCTGCTATTCAGTAAAAGCTTCAAGGATTGTAGAGCTCCTGGATATTGCTATAACTTTGAAGGAGTGAAGCACAGGGGAAATATAATATATCAGAATGAAATGTCTAATGGAGTTGATTTTTTGCCATTAACCACCACCTCCCCCACCGCCTTTTCCTCTTTCCTTCCTTACAAGCCCCCACCTCATGTCTCAAAAATTACTTGTCAATCTGTCATTTCCCTAATATAACCCGGCCTCACCTCTCTAGTTTCACCAATAAAATATCAGATAAAATATAGTATATGCAAGAGAGTACCTTATTATAGTTATGATATACAAATTTAAAGCTCAATTGCATAGTAAAACTAAATCGAATCAACATTCAATATAACACCATGGCAAATGATTTAATATCTTCAGACCCGTGTTTACGTGGTCTTTGTCTTTCCTATGCTCAAACTACAACATAAATATGCAACCTCGTGTTTATTTGGTCTTTGGACATTTTGTATCAAAGCCCTTCAAATCTGTCAATATTACAGCCACTTTATATTGTGAAGGTTCAACTACTGATTTCTAGAATTTCAAAATTTTGACTAAAAAGCCGTATAAAAGCTAGTATAAGATTTCCAGAAATGTTGGACCATCTATCACCGACATTATATGACATAAACCATGGACATATTCAGTATGAGGTATTATCAAAATTCTGATAGAATACTTGGTCATAATGTATGAAGACAAACAAATCAAGATTAACTGAAGCTATTTATCTCACCTTGGTACTTCCTCGGGATTTGCTACCACTATCCACACTAGGCTTGTCCTTTACAGGCTTCTTTTCTGTTACAACTTCAAAGACAGTTGGCAGTTCATTTATCATACTGAATAGACGCTTCCTGACAAAGAAACAATAGAACCTTTCAGTTAAAGTTGACTTTGACTTACATGATTGACAAGAAAGAATATTGTGCATGCATGCGTATCTTACTGTTCCATTTCAGAACCTACACATCATGCATTGGCTGAACGCTGAACAAACAATTTAAGCTGATGCCATCAGGAAAAAATGCAGAAGAGTTCAAAAACTACACCGGATGATTCTAGAAAGTAAGGCATGTACAATGTACAGCAGTACAGATTAAAAGACTATCTCATAGAAAGGAAAGAAACATGTCTCTTTTATATATATATATATATATATATATATATATATATTCCATTAATGTTTGGGAGTCCACACGAACTGCAGAGTCCTAAGTTGGTCCTCAAAATCGAGGAGCGAGGTCGAGCCATGTGCATCACAGACTCGATGTGCAAATTTTTGCAACTATGCTTATATTCCATCAAAATAATAATTGATACATTTACCAACCAGGATTTGTTTTACTTCGATTATTAGTTCTCTTCCAGCATAAACAAATCCACATATATGGAGGTCAATGCCTCCATGTGCAGTGAGCCTTGGCCTGCCCGAGGCATGCTTTCTAAAACTAAACAGCAGACTAGCCCAGCTCAATGTCTAATACCATGCCTAAGATGAGTAAAGAGCTAATGCAGAGAGCAAACAATTCTCACAAAAGAATCCAAGTTCAAAAATAAACAGTGTGACTAAGTGAGACAGCTATCAGTGCACATGGTTCAGGATGTTTGGTCAGATTGCACTCAGCAGATGGGAAAACATCATTTAAGTGTGATCCCTGACTTAGTCAAACTTAAAAACCATAGAGTTATATATGATTCATAATTTGGCAGCTTCCATTAGAATAACTACTGTAGTGGAAAACCTCAATACACTCATTGATATTTGACAGAAAAGAATGAGGGGTCGCCTTACATGAAAGATTTGGAGAGAAATACAGGATAGGAATTGGAAATAAAATGCTTGTCAATCCTAATAAAGTGCGCATATGTATACAGATCTATAAATTCCTAAGTTTCCCAATAATCATGGCCTCTTGAAATACTTTATATAAAATCCTTTCATCTTAAAGACCTTGCTTTTGCGATCAATGTTCGAAAATTTCTGATAGGCATCTCCTTGTTATACTCGTCAACTACAAAACTATGACCCTCTTGTCACTGCACGAAGATACTGTAGGTCTTGAATACTGCCACTTCAAAAGGGTATAAATGGACATATTAACTACTTCCTCCGTTTTTTAATACTTGCATCATTTCTCACTTTTGAAAGTTGCAAATTACTTGTATCTTTTCCTTCTTGGGAAATAGATTATCTCTAACTCCCTCCTACCATGTGGGTCCCCTTTATTCCTTCTCTCTATCTCTCTCTTCTCCTTAAACACCGTGCCCACTTCTAATGATGCAAGTATTAAAAAACAGAGGAATTATGTGCTTCTTGCATGGAGCCATTGAGACTACAGACGTCATGCCACTTCACAACGATCACTGCTCTAAACATGCCAACATCAGGGCCACTATCAGGGCCACCGTCAAATCGAAAAACTGCCACTGCTCTATTCTCTTGCTCCTACTCTCTCCCTGTTTAAAATGTTGTCCTCTCTCAGTCAACATCCTAACAAAAAAATGCCACGTCTTCCTCACTGACAATCTAGTGGCCAGTGCTATTAACCCAGCCCCACAGCGTCATACCAAAGGCTACACTAGTTTCCATATTAGCAAAAGACACGCATAGGCTTGAAGAAGCAAAAGAGGTAATCTCACTATCCATCAACGTCGACATCAGAATCTTCAATGCTCATATCCCGTATTTTGATACCGTCAACAAGATGGAAGACAGGAAGAAGATGTGGGGCAAATCGATGTTCTAGTGTGTATCAAAGGATTTTCGTGGTGGACGAGATTGAATATCAGCAAAAAGAAGAGATTAAGTTCAGTACTGATGTTAATTTGATGGTTGTCGTGGTGGTTTAAGATGTGATTTGTGATGTCAATGGGATGGTGACTTTGGCGTGGAGGTCTATGGTTGGGGGGGGTATGGAGGTGTGTAGTTGATGTGAAGGCTCCAATAGTAGAAATTCAATTCCCTAGGTACAGATAGGAAATCATGATTCATCGGATTTGAGTCTCCGCAATCTGGAAAGTGGAGAAACGAATTTACAAGTGCACAAACAAACAAACAACAACAGGAAGAAGGGTGCAAGAGCAAACAGCCGTATATTATGTTACAATATTCTGAGAGACTGCCTCAAGAAAGAGTACAATTAAGCATTGCTCAACAAATCGAAGGCATTTTGACATAAGTTGATTGGGACTAAGCGTGGCTGGCTACAAGAAAGACAAGGAGATGACCATTTCAGGAATTGAAGAAAAGGGCTTGAAAAGGCCCAAAAAGCATCAAAACCCTTTTACTTCCATCCTGTAATCATACCCATCAAGGCCTTCTACAAGGAGGGAATTGTAGAGCCCACTACTAATTTTTGCCCTTACCAAACTGGTCTAACTGCAAGTATCAGATTTGACAATGATTATCACGTGTACCAATTAAAATCCTCATCGTAAGGAAGGGTTTGTAAATGTCAAAGTCTGTGAAGATCACCTTCTTCTAACAACGAATCAATGCACAGAAAGTGATAGGCCAAAAGGAGATAAAAGCCAAATGGTGTAATAGAATAATACTAAACATTCCTCTGAAAGCCTCAAACTTATGAGCTAGAAATGACAAGCTCTCTCAGATAGCCATCAG
This sequence comes from Patellifolia procumbens, assembly GCA_947645195.1. Taxonomy (NCBI): domain Eukaryota; kingdom Viridiplantae; phylum Streptophyta; class Magnoliopsida; order Caryophyllales; family Amaranthaceae; genus Patellifolia; species Patellifolia procumbens. Next base: position 11,596,269 of record CANSGD010000972.1, read on the forward strand.
AACAGAAAGGTGTACTTCAAAAGATAACTTACACATAATGATAACTAGATTACTACAAGCAACTGACAGATATTAGGTTGTCAAAAAATCAAATTGTTATGAGAATCTATTATCTATGAGCTGGATTCAACTGAAATAATACCAATACTGGAGAAAAAAAAAGTAAATCCAAAGCAATTAAAAAAATATAAAGATAAAAACTGTCTAGTATATGCAGAGGCTTTTTCTTTCCACGCACGTTTCCATTTATTAGATTATAAAACATCACAAAAACGGGAACAAGATGAGTGATCCACAAAGAATATATATCCCTGTTACCATCCAACATCAAAATCTTGCACACATCATATATAAAAGCTACTTCTAGAGCAACGACTTCTGCCTTCAAATCCAGGGTGAAATGGAGTTAATTTTGATTAAAAGAAAGTGGGGGGGGGGGGAGTGGGGGACAGGAGAAATAAAGAAGAAAAAGAAAGGGAAGAAATAAAATCCAAACAGCAGTTCACAACCTAACCCTTTTGAAGAATTCTTGAGCGAAGTTGGTCGATTATCTAAGAAACAGGTGATAAAAAGCACCGCATGGACCTTTAAAAAAGCAAAGCAACCTCAACAAAAGAATTGGTTCATAAGATCACGAAGGGGCATAGGTCTTTGATATATTGTGGAGAATACGGATAATTACTCATGGAAAGTTGAGAAAAGGGCTACAAAACTATGGAAGATGCGACAAGAAATCAAGAAAGCATAGGAATGAGGGTGGTCAGTTCGCAAAGTAACTCCACAAATTTTGAAACTGGAATGGGCAAGAGAGGAAGCTCTGCAGAATGCATGACCAAGTTTACCTGGACTCAAGTACACGGGCTTACATGTAAGACACATATTCTGCATATTAGGCTGTGCGCACTCATTATAACTCAAATCTAAGACATGGTGACTCCATGCTAAGTTTGGGCATGGGAACATAGACATGGCAGATATAAATTTTGAAAACACCTTTAAGTTCAAATTTTACATCTTTCTTAACTGCAAACAACAACAACAGCAATAGATGAAATGATAATAGAAAAAAGTTCTATATGTTGACAGATAACATGAAAAAGGAGTAAAATAAAAATATGATCAATGGATCTTAAGGGCCATTTCCCTAATTTTACCAAGATAATTCATGTTCTCTCACACCCCTTCTAACCTTCATCCCCCCTTCCCTTCATCTTGTCTCTTCTCCATCACCACAACCTCTAGATATGCTTCAACTTCCTCCCTCTCTCTCACCATTAACGCAAATTACAGTTGGCGATCTTATTCTCCACATCCTGTTATTTCCATTCTTGTGCCACTTGTGTTTCTACACCATCACCAGTCATCTCCCACTTACATTGTTGAATGTCTGGCTACTATCTCCACTAGTGAAGTCATGTAGACCTCATATCTTACGATACCATTGACATAAAAATCCTCTAGTCTTCCGCACAATCTAACAAGTTTTGAAGATCTACGCCCAAGCAAAAAACTTCTTCCCTCTGTCACCGACTTCCAACTCTTGGTTTATATGTACAGCTGTGTCCAAGCGCAAAATGGAGGATCGGTGTCTACCCATATTTGTGTTGAATAGAGTGATAAAGAGTATATGACAAAATTAGATGTGTCTGTTTGATACAGAATGATGCATTCACAACATATACTCTTATGGCATTCACACCCGTTTACGTGTTTTATTGTGTCAAAACTTAGAACAGCTTGTGTTCAATTTAATCAACAAGAGAGACATGAAAGAAACCATACCTCTCATTGCGGTTGAGACGAGCACCAAAATAAAAAGCCACAGATAACAACCAACAATCACTATGCACGGCAACAAGAGAAAGCCAATCTCTCCTGTTCATTCCATCCCTTGCAAAGTTGATCCCAAGAGCGGGCTCGGGAAGCTCTGGTGGAACTTCCTCTGCAGGGAGATTCACTTCCCAAGATTCATTCGGATGCCCATACAAGCACAAATTCTCCTTCTCTAATTTCCAAAGAGAGATACAAAACAAGTGAGACAAAACAAGATACACTAGCCAATTAGCATAACATGAATCACTTAGCATCATCTAGTGTAACATATCATAACACCAGCAAAATCCAATAACAAGGCTCTACTCTTTAGTCTATCATAGGACCTCCCATCCTCCTCCATGCGAAATTTAAGAGCACTACTCATTTAATTTCCATTATTTATAAGACAATATCAATAAGGATAATATTTCATTACTCAATTATGGAGATATTACTATCACAAACTTGCTTGTTTACACACATTTTGCTTATTTTGCAAAAATATACACATTCTAGTACAAAAGTACAGACAAGATATCCCCCATGCATTATAAACTCATCTCAGCTCAATCATCGTAACAATCAAGAGATTTTGAAATCTGTCTATTCACTCCTATAGTTTACTAATCTGTCACTAACTACTCAATTCTGACCTTGAGATCTTAACTTCGGACTTACCAACACAAACTGATTTCTTATAACTGAATTTCAGTTCATTAAACACTTTCCATTGCTAAATTTTTCTCAAAGAGCCTCTCAAATACATTGAATATTGGTCCAAATGTGAGAAAGCAACCAGCTTGGACAGTTACGTAAAGAACTGGATAACAAGTTTAACACTCCCTCCATCCCACAATGTTCTTCCTACTTCATTATTTTATACCTCACATATATTCAAGAAGTGGGAAGAACATTGTAGGACGGAGGGAGTATAATTCAACAACCCACAAATGCATGAAAACAAAGTCAAGATTACAATTACTCTCTATCATTAAAGAAATACAAGTAGCTAAATCAAGAACTCCAATAAGTGGATTTTTTTTTCTTTTTGGTAAAACCAAGGTATCCACCGCCGATAGCAATGACTATAACTATTCCTTTCGCCGATGGCGCTCCACTAAAGGGTAAAGCGCAGACCAAAAGTGGAAATTAAAACCAAAAATGAACATAAAAGAAAGATAAAAATGAACAAAATCCAAAATTGACCCAATTAATCAAATTAACCAGCGAATCTGAAACCCCACTTTACCAATTAAGCAATTAAAATCAAAACCCATGAAACAAAACACAAAAATTTAAAGAAAAAAAAAAACAAATCTTACCAGGATCACAGAGTCCATAAAATTCATCAACATCTAAAGAAAAACAAACACAACCCAGATCACAAAATCAGTAACAGATTAAAACCCATTTCTTGAATAAACAAAAATCAAAAAAAAAATTAAAGATTTATACCAGAAGTGAGAGCTCGAACAATAGCAGCACGACGAGCACTGAAATCCTTGAAGATCTCTTCAACTGTTCTAGGATTAGAGGATGACATATCTTTTCCTAATAAAAACTTAATCTTTTCTAACTGAAAATCGTTATAAATCTTATGATAAAGATTAAAAATGTAATCTTTTTTTTACATAGAAATTGAAGTCAAAATTAGAAGGAGAGAAAAGAATGTTTGAGGAGTGAGTGAAGAAGTGGTAAAAATGGGAGTTTTGTTTGTTGTCATTCACAGAAAAGTGAACAAAGTGCGGTGAGATCGCGCACAAGAGACAGGAAGAGAGAGAGAGAGAAGGAAGTTGATGTTGCTTGTGCTAAATAAAATGCAACCTTGATGTTCGAGACCTTCTTTTCTCATGTGAGTGTGAGTGTGACGTGATGGATGAGACTTTGCCAAACATAACCCATATGGAGTATATATGAGATATTGAGCCAACCTACATAGGAGAAGAGAAGGATACAACCAAATCTAACAAAACATGAAAAATGGTTTTGAGGGTAAGTTGATGAAGATTGCTATGAAGGAATGGAGTAGATCCAACCTAAAAGAGAAGGAAGAATTGATGTAAAAATAGGAAAGTTTGGTGGTTGATAAAAGAGGGTGAGGGTAATGAAGTAATTATGAAATTAATTAGGGTAACGGTGTCAGCCCACACGTTGGAATGTGCCAGATATTATATCGGATCGTGGCTAGAATGGACCAAGAAAAGTTTGTGTGGCACAGGGTTTGTTTCAAAATTTAAAAGAGTGACCAAGCATAGCCTGTCCCATGTGTCGAGTTGGGTCTGTGGGCCTCCATTTAGAACTCTACTGTATTTTTTGTAGATTTTGTTGGAGATGACTGGGGCCAAGTCGTGCTCATGTTGCGCTTGGGGCAAAAAACGAAAAAATTGATGTTAATGAACGGCCATGACCTCACCACTAGACCAATGAGCTTGTTTCGAAGCTGGTAGCGGACGCGTGACTGATCGGGCCAAACTCGTGTTAGGTCGTGCCTGCCCGACCAATGCCCCAATCATAATTTTGCTCTTTGTCCTCTCTTTTATTCACCATAAATTTGGTGATGAATAACCTTTTTTAATTTGGAATCCAGAGGAACATTGATTCGCACAAATGTGGATATATAAATTTAAAATAATAAAAACTCTAGTTAATGCTTGTTGCCAAAAAAAATATAATCTCTAAATCCATACCTATAAAGTACCTAAAAACCAAGTTGATTTCGGGATTACAAGGGGCGGGTGGGTGTTCAAACCTCCAGTATAGGAAAAACAAAGAGAAGTTAGGGAGGGAAAATAGTGCAAAGTTACCAATATATATGAGTTCAAGCGATGTCAAGAAGAAACATTTTATAATTAACTCTTACAATAAAGATACCTAAAAGCTTAATTAAGAAACTATTTTAGAAGTTAACACGTAAGTAGGTCATCATCCTAATAAATGAATAATTGGTAGTTTCTCAAAAAAATTGATTCGACTTAAATAATATCAAAACATCATGAAATAGTAAGTACTTAGATTTGACTCGATGTTTACGTTCAAAAGATGAACGTTTTAGATTGTATTAAGACGAAAAAAACATATACTATCCTGATTTTCATAAAATTCTTAATACATATTATCACATCTTTGGACGATTTAGATACTACTATATACTTAAGTCTTAGGAGATCTTTTCAACATTATCAAATTTCTAAATCTTTTGCCTCTACTAATCCTTGAGTCTACACGAAAATTTAAAGTTCAAATAGATCTAAGAAATTTTCTCATAATTTCATAGGGTTACAACATAATCAAAAGTTGGATATGGATGAAATTAGTGAGAGATCTCTATCAATTTTTCTCATTAAAGCGTTATTAAAACTGCTAACAGTCAATTCTGCACACAAACACGGGTCCAATTCCAAACTGAGAAAGAATTTAAAACACATTTAACATTTTAGCAAACAAACAAACCATCAAACACCCAACATTGCAAACATGGGTACAATTACGAATAAAATGCAATTCCCTCTACTTTAACAACCACCAAGAGTCTTACACAAAGAAACACCTTTATAATTAGCTCAATGCGTTTCCTCTCCAATAAAAAGACGCTTGACGCTTATTCGCATAATGCCTAAGAAATACTCCCTCCGTCCCAAAATAAGTGTTACATTTTGACCAATAATGTGAGTGCTTTTTGTCAAAATGTAGCACTTATTTTGGGACGGAGGGAGTAACATTTTATCTTCCTCCAAAAAAAAAATGTTATCCATATCTTTGTCTCAAAAGAAAAATGAAACTACGTTATGTCGTTATCCATATCTTTGAGTCTAGTATCATATTGAGTTAAAGAAGATAAACATATTATTTAGAATATTGGAAAGGTGACCACAACTACCTAGCTCAAGGAACACAAGTCACAAGGGCCAAAGGGCAGAGGCCTCATATTCGGTTCTAGCGCAACGAACATGAGTACAACGCCGAAGAGCCACAAGCCTGCAACTCGCAATACAAAAGGGGATCAATTTGTTTAATCGCAATGTTCCAATGAGTTGTTTGAAATGAGGTAGACCACACCAAACATGAAGTGAAACCCCGAGTTGGAGGAGAAAATGCACAGATCTAGATAAATACATTATCAACTTGAACCGCCAAATAGCAGCTTCTACAACTGAAAAACGTTGCAATTGGAAAAGAACTATGCTACAACTGAAAAACGTTGCAACGGGAAAAGAACTATCTACTTGACCCCTTACAAGTTACAACCCGCTAAAATTTAAGATCTATACTCAACGTGAGACCAACTTGAAATCCGCCACACTTGAACCTACAATCACTCCACAAACAGATGTGGTAAATCATATTAAAAGGAGGAAAGTTGCTCGAAACATCAAAAAGAATCGAGAAACACTAGCTTGATGAAATATAGAGATATACAAGCTCACGCATGTAAACAAACAGACATTGACAAAATCACCTGGGATATGCACTCCTGCTCCGTTTCAGCTAAAATTAGCACCATCCGAATGCAAACAAAAGCACAGGATAACAATAATACGTTATGCAAAACCAATGTAGGCACCACCACCAAGCACTTCAATAGCTAGTTGCTGTGCAACCATACAATTTCAGGATATCGACATAACTCTACAAAATGAACAAATTAAGGAATTCTCCTTTACTAACGCCCCTGGTGTTATTGCACAATTAACAAGTAAGCCAAAGACATTCAGGTTCCTCGTGTTAGAAATTTAAACACCCACGAGCAGAGACCAAACTGTCTGCCAAACACAAGCCACGCATGTAATAAGATGTATGACATGAACAATGGTCATGGGGCTGAACAAGGGTAAAAGAAACCCATCGATGATTAAAAATTCCAACGGTAGTCTAACTCGGGATTGTGCAACTTCTTTGCAAAATAAAAGGCAAGATGAAATGAGGCATACAAGACATGAGCACCATTCATGAAGATAACAACCGCTTGATACCGGTCTTCTGCTCTGAAGTAAGCCTTGTTGGGAACTTGATGTTGAATTTTACTCTCAAGTTACCCTTTTTTGAAGGTTCCTTGGGGATAGGCATTCCCTCTCCTTTTACTACCTCTTCATATGAAGGGTTGATGACAGAGTTGACGGGTACTGTTAGAGTACGTCCATCCAGTGTTGCTATTTGTGCAGTATACCCAGTAAGAGCCTCAATAAGAGAGATTTTCTGAGTGACAACAAGATCATTACCATCCCTCTTAAATACGCTGTGAGGCTTCTCATCAATGATGAAGATCAGATCTGCGGGTATAATACCCCGCTGCTCGTTTCCCTTTTCTGGAAAAGTGATTTTTGTACCCTTCTTCCAACCTGGTTTGATCTCGATGGTGAGAATCTCCTCCAACGTGCTTGGCCTCCTACAAGAGCAAGAATGCAATTATTAGATACAGCCACAGGTATCAACAAGCAGCCGTTTTATTTCCATTTTCTATCCGTTCTTTTTGCTTTCTCTGTTTCTTAACATACTACGTGGTTTCAACTATCACCAAATCGATTTTTTTATTATCAAAACATACTATATAAGCCAATACCGAATCAAATGTTTTAACTTCTAAACCAATTTAATATCTGAATTCTAATTATCATAGAAAAAAGAAATGAAAAAATTAGTTAGAAAGTATTTATAAAATTTCTAACAAAAAAGACAGCAGGGTATTCCAACCCCTTACATTAGGGAATCAGTTATATGGTGTCAACCATTGGTCTACGAGCCCTTTACCCATCCAAGTTCAGCTTGAAGCATTTAGTTTGGCTTTCTTATTTTCTTTTTCTTTTTTTTATTAAAAAATAGTGTAGACAAGCCCGCGACATCTACCCTTCTCTGCATTATCATCTCCATTCCACATAGGTTTCACGAGCTTCACCCACAATAAATCCTATACAAACACATCTCTTCTTCCCTAAAAAAGTCATGCCTGAGAGAGGGCCTTAATGTCTTGCCCAAAATATTGGTAAAACCAAAGAGGCAGTCCAAATTCAAATAAATGTAAAACAAGAGAAGGTCATTAATCTCATTATGAATGTTTTCCCGAGTCTGCAGCTCAGACAAACCAATCTTAAGTAAGCATTGTATACTTGTATACACGACATAAATTATTAGTGCTCTACACCAGAAAATCGGATTTTCTTCATATCACAGTGACAATACTTTGGTTTACAATTAACCTTCCTTGGAAAATACACATACTAGTTCATTATCATTCAAATCTGAACTCTCCAAGAGATGTCATCTATATCATATAAGATGACCACGCTTGATCGCTAATTACATACTAGTAGTGGGCCGCGGATCCAAGTTTTTATATATAGGGTATGCTCAATTAAAATTATAACGATAAGCACTCAAACTTGTTTTCCATGACTATACAAGACTATTTCTATTTCTTCAATCATTTAAGATGTTGTTTGTATATATTTAGTAAAATTCTAACTCTTAATTTATAAAATAATTTTTAATTTAATGGTATTACTAATAGAATTAATTAACTTGTAAAAAAATAATGGTTGTAAGAAGAAAGATGGGCAAAGTAAATTGGAGGAACGTGTGATATAACAAGGCACAAAGACAAAAAGAGAAAAAGGCTGGGTAGTTGCTCCGCGGAATCAATCCCTAGACTAGTAATAAAAGATTGTGCGTGCAATACTAGATTTGCCAGTGAGCCAACTTTTTGCTCTCAATTTGGATGAAGTTATGTAAAAGAGGGTAGATACTTGTCTACCCAGTGTTGTACATAGATCCGATACTGCGTACTAGTTGATAGCTGAAACCTACTTTACCCATTCTAGATGCATTGACACAAGACAATATAAATCTTAGCACAGTTTCAGCTTTTCCTTCTTCTAAAACTTGGAAAAAGCAACTTTATAACAACCACCTTGAGATTAGCTACCACAATCTACTTCTTGTTGGCGCCTTGGGAGGGAGGGGGCGGGGAACTGCCAAAGGGAAAAGGGAAGACCACTTACAATAAGTGTAGTCCTTAACAAAAATATTCCTCTGCCAAAATTTAGAATGTCCAACTAATTCAACTGGATATTGATAATGACAAATTGATCCGACACGTTAGTCGCAGTGCCCTTTATTTACCACTGCATTAAACATTCATATTATAATTACAAACAATATTTTTTGTCCAATCAATTTAGCAACAATGCCCTTCACTGGAATGCAGCAAACTATTCTAATGCCTAGCACACAACAGCAAATTGAAACCATGATCAGCCCATCATAAAAGGCTCAACATAGAAATCATCCCCATATGCAGAAAATCTATTAAACTAAAAGCCTTAATCTTTAGTAATAGAATAACGGTCCATTCTTTTCAGCTTATTTTCGGTCCTTATAAGTTAAGATAAGATCGAACAAGGTCTAATAAGGTTTCATCTATAAGGTCGAATAAGGTCTAATAAGATTTCATCGACAAAGTCGAATAAGGTTTCATCTAATAAGGTCGAATAAAGTCTAATAAGTTTAGAAAAGCAAAAATAAGTTGGAAAGAACGGATCCTAACAAGTGAAAACACAATCATCTCAATTTCTTCTTTTCTGTTCTATATAAACTCCCCTCTTCCAGTTTTCTTAACTCACCAAGAAGTCTAACGAATTGGATCTTCCCCTTTCCTATTCCTCAAACCTTGATTCTCATAAAGCTAACTGTTTCTTGTGCACTTGCCTAAAATTACATTTATACGAAACAAAAATATTTTTGTACCCTTTAGATAATCATCAAAATTGGAATACAAATAAATATTTAGAGGATTCAATAACATCTTCCAAACTAATCTCCTTCCAATCCATTGTTTTTATCCTATTTGACTTTCCACAAAGATTGAGAGGTGGAAAGGGATTAATATTTTTTCCACAGGTAAAAGTAGAACATTAATGACGTAGAGATTTAGTAAACCACTAAAATGGAAAATAGGACAAAAATAGGACAAAAATAGGAGTAGAAAACAAGACAATAAAATTTAGGAAAAAATTTAAAATATAAATCAAAACCTTGAAAAAAAGAGAAGAGCATAGTAAATATAGAAAAGAAGAACAGACAAAAGTGCAAGCGGATAAAAAACCAAAGCCTAAAGGAGTCCATCTGAATACGCGATGATGTGTGTTATAGGATGCATTACGCTTCTAAGTGTAGCAAAAAAAAGCATTAGACTATTCAAGCTCCACCGATGTAAGCCAAACTACTTTACAATAGCATAAGTAGGTAATTGCACTTCATACACCTATTTTGAGAAGCTAGTAAGCACTACTATCAACTATCTGCTAGTACCGCCACCGATAATGAAATTATGAACAGAACAGAATCACAGATCAAGAACTAATCTAAAGCACCAAATATATCTACATTCAATCATCAGTCTTCACTGTCCCGTAGTCCAGTGCCCATAATAGATTGAAGTATTTCTTAGGCAATAGGGCTAAAACATCATAACCTTGCATGTATTTAACCGACTAAACAGCCGCAGTAAATAACTGGCAATGTTGTAATTGCTCGAAAGCAAAACCTTTTGCACACAAACTTCACAATCACAATCAAACGAGATCAAAAATTCACAGATCCATAAATCAACCACAAATTAGAGCAAACTCTTAACAAACTAACATAAACAGAAAGATAGCAATCACAATCAAACGAGATCAAAAATTCACAGATCCATAAATCAACCACAAATTACAGCAAACTCTTAACAAACTAACATAAACAAAACCTTTTGCACACAAACTTCACAATCACAATCACAATCACAATCAAACGAGATCAAAAATTCACAGATCCATAAATCAACCACAAATTACAGCAAACTCTTAACAAACTAACATAAACAGAAAGATAGCAAGCATTTACCCAGAAGGATCGAGCACATCCCTAGAAATCTTCATCTTCCTAGTAGTCCCCTTATACAAATCCTCCAAGCTACACTGCAATGTACGCTCAATCGGAGCCGCCTTTCTCGGCACAGACGACGTCTCAGCACCGCCACCACCACCTCGATTAAACTGAGAGAAAATATCCTCCCCAAACAACCCTCCTCTTCCAAATCCAGATGAACCACCAACACCTCCACGAGATCCTCCCATATCTCCCATACCAAACGGACTCGAAAACCCGAAAAAATCAGCAAAAATATCATCTGGACTCCTAGTATTAAATCGAAACGACGTAAACCCACTTCCACCACCATCAGAACCACCCTGAAATCCACTAGCTCCTGGATGTGGCATTTGCCCTTTCAACCCCTCTTCCCCATATTGATCATACACTGCTCGTTTCTGCGAATCGCTCAAAACCTAAATATTTCACACAAAGATCAAAACTTTTAGATTTTATTCCTGTTTTCAAACAACCCAGAATAAGAAAATTATAAACCAAAGAAATTACATCCTAATTTCTTCCTAAAAACAAAACAAAGATCAAAACTTTCAGATAATTTTTACTGTTTCCAAACAACCCAGAATAAGAAAATTGAAAATCAAAGAAATTCCATCCTAATTTCTTCCTAAAAACAAAAAAATCAAAACTTTCTGGTTTTTATCACTGTTTACAAACAACCCAGAATAAGAAAATTGAAATCAAAGAAATTACATCTCCAAAAAAATCAAAATCTTAACATAAATATCCCATTTTTCAAATAACCCTAATAATAAATCAAACATACAAAAAACAACCCAGAAAAAGAAAATTATAAATCAAAGAAACTACTGTACATGCTAATTTCTTCCTAAAAACAAAACAAAACAAAAAGATCATAAATTTTCAGATAATTTAACCTGTTTCCAAACAACCCAGAATAAGAAATTTGAAATTCATAAAAATTACATCAATATTTTCCCAAAAAAAATCAAAATCTTAACAAATATTTCGCAATTTTCAAATAACCTTAATAATAAATCAATCAAGCATACAAAAAAGAATGAAAATTGAAGAAATTACATCATAAGCTTCAGAGATTTGTTTGAATTTGGCTTCAGCTTCCTTTTTGTTATTAGGGTTTTTATCAGGATGCCATTTCATAGCAAGTTTGCGATAAGCTTTTTTGAGATCATCATCTTTAGCGTTTCTATCAACTTGAAGAATCTTGTAATAATCCACACCCATGGCTTCACCGACACAACTTCTCTCTCACTTTCTCTCTCCTCTTGTTCTTTGTTCTTTGTTCTTTGTTGTTTGTTGTTTGTTGTTGTTATGGTATGTGATTCATTAATGGGTTGTTTAAAGATTATCTCTCTTGTTGTTGCAGAGGTTTTTGGGGGAAGAAGATGATATGGGCCGGTGGTTTGGATGATTTTTTTTTGTATATTTTATGATATGACATGATATGAATATAATGATATGATGAAGTTGTGTTATAGTAAGATGTAAACTTTTGAAGCCCAAATCTAGAATGATGTAGTTGATTAACTCACGTGAGTTTGGGATCTTGTGGGCAATAATGTGTGTGTTTATGTCTAGTACTAGTGGAGTAATTTTGTCTTGTTTTTATAATTGACAAGATGAATTATGGAGCTTTGCCGATTGTCTAACAGATATGTGGGAACAGTAAATATATCACCTTTAAAAAAAAGAGAGAAGGAAATAGTAGGGGGCCAATCCCAGTTGGCATGCTGATTGTGTATAGCAGTTAAGTAACCTTCTGTTTTCCCAATTGACGTCGTTAGATATGCATTTAATTATGGGGCCCACAACGGAGTTAACGCGTGGTTGGGGAGATTGGAAGAATTAAATTGGGGCAAAAACTGAAATTAGGGTTTGTGAGTAGAGGAAGAGAGAGAGTGAAGTTTGGGAAACTGAAGCGCCAGAACTCAGTTTGAAGCGGTAGAAACGACTGTAAGTGGAAGTTATACCAGAACTCAGTTTGTGATGCAGGAGCGAAGAGGCTGATTCAAGATATCACTATCTATGACCTTCGCAATTTTTGGGTATGGTTAATTCTTCAAAGCAAGGCCATGGGAGCTACGAGCTTAAGCACAACACAACCTTTTCGTCCATGTTTAAGGTGGGTTGAAGATGGAGTCCAAGATCGATGAAGCAAACGTCCATATTTGAGTCATTAGGAGTCTTAGTTAATTTTATTTAGTGTTTATTTCAGCATTTTAATTAATGTTTTATTCTAGATTCATATGGCCGAAAATATGGTTGGAAATTCGGTTATATGAAGAGTCCTAGTTGAGTTGTAATTCCTATTGTGATTAGGATTGATTTTGGAGAGAAAATGATAAGCTTAGGCGTGTGGAATGGAGATGATAAGGCCGAAAACCTATCATTTTCCTTAGATAGTTATCTTTGCTTATATCTATCTCTATCTTTCCCTTCATTTTAGGAATTAGGTTTTATCTTGCTTTTTAGATAGAGTTTAGGGTTCCTTATCATACTAGAGATGTACTAGTATAAATAGGACCTCTTGTAGTCGATTTTAAAAAATGAAATTTTGAGAGTTTAAGTCATATATTTCGAGCTTAATTGTTTGTCAATTAAATTCGTGCCATTTAATAATTTTCAGGAGTGATAATTATTGAGTGATTAATCTACTTAATTCCAGGAGTGGTTTAAGTGAGATTGAAAGTTAATTAAATCTTTCAGGAGTGATTGATTTAATTTCCATATCCCATAAACACATAAAAACACAAACTTTAGACACAAAACACATAAAAAATTCAGACTTTTAATTATCTAGGTTCCTTTGCATTGGAGTACACTTGAATATTGCTTTCATAGAGCCATATTCATATCAATTTGACACTTGCATGACCTTCATTGAAATAGATAGAAGAAAGAAGGTCCTCAAATGGTGTGAGGAAAGGTTGAAAGACGTTCAAACATAGGTCTGTCAGATAAGCTGTAGAATAGGAAGCCATCAAGGAGAAGGGGATGGCAACAAAGGGGAAGCAATGATAGTTGGGGAAGTAGAAGACATCGAAACGCAATAGATCACCAAATAATGTTTGTAAATGGAACATTAGTAGAAGAGCACCTGCAATCGGCGTCGGAAGACCGACGGAGTCTCCGGAGCTGACCATTGCGTCATCGGAGTTAGAATTACTCGAGCTGTCGTCCATTGAAGACAAATGTGCTTGGTTTTGCTCCATTTCTTTGCCTCTAAGGTTTAAAAAGGTGGGTAGAGTGTACTTGGTTTCGAGATTGGGGTTTGCAAGTTGAAGATGATGAAGATGAAGTGCAAGGAGGTTAAAGATGGTCTTGTTCGCTGATTGTGAAGTGGAAAAAGTGGTTTTCAGTTGAAGAAGTTGTAGATGCTAGAGGTGGAAGATGATGAATAGTGTTTAGGGTTTGGGAGAGTTGTAAACTACGTAGTACTTGGTGTTTGGAGTGAGGTATGTGGCAGTTTAGGGGCTTTGGGTATAAAAGACTATATTGGCCCTTATTTCCTTTTGGCGCCTTGGATGGATGAAGGAGGAAAACCAACTGAGATGGTTTGTCTTTTCCATCACATGGTAACTTGTACAAATTAGGTAGGTTGTACTACAAAATCATAAATAATACCACAATTTAAAAAATATATAGTACAAATAATTTCTTGGTTATTTTTAATACTTAATTGGGGTGTGTGCGTATTCCATCACATTGAATGTTATACGAATAAAGCATAACGTACTACAGACAACAAAAAAGAGTACTACAGAAACTACTTTTATACTACAAATAATTACTTATATTGTACGAACCAATATTGGGTTAAATTGTGCGAATAATTGAAATATATTCTGCATAGTATAAAAAAGATACTACATTGAACTAGAATTGTACTACATTAAAGGAATAAGTACTACAACTGCATTACTAAATTCTTCCTAAAACATTGGGGTGGGGGGGTTTCCACCAACATGTTCATCTGCAATAAATGGAAGTCATTGTACGAATAATGATGGCTGTACTACAAGATGGTTGTACAGTACAGTACTACAGCACAAGATTAAGTACTACAACTGACGTTACTGATAAGTTTCAATACTACATTAACATAAATTCAATCTACAAAAAGACAAAGTAAAACTATAACCACTACATCTTGTACTACAGTAGTAAGTGAATTTACAAGAATCCTTATAAGGTTCTTCCAAATTATCAAGGATGCCCTTTTGTTTTTTCCAATTACAAGATATTATGAATAGCAATTAGCAGGAAAGATAATTGTACTACTTATAGTTGCGAACAACCCATTCCGATAACTCTATCACAAAAAGACTACATCAGCTTCATAGTTAACCTATTGAAGTCTATCATAAAGGTCAAACACTTTGTTATTCGCATGTTTTCAATATATTATATTTGAATATAAAAGAATTGTCAACGTTTATAAACTATATAAGGGCTATAATCATATAACTACTAATATAACTACTAGTATGCATCAAAGGACTACATTCATTTTATTGTACAATTACAATAATGTGTACTACATTAGTTCATTACATACTGCAGTTTGACCACTACCTATTCTACGACCTCCACAATTTTGCATTTACAACCACACTAAGGTTGTGTTTGGGAACACATCTTTCATTTGAAATGATGGATTTCAATTGCATATTCTCAAATGTAGAATTTCAATTCCAAATCTTTTGTTTGGGAATCCAATAGAATTACAAATCCATGATTCAACTGCCAACTTCAGCGAACTTTTGTCTACTAAATAAGGTTACTAATTTATTGGTATAACTAATGGTTTGTAGCATTATAATTTTGGAAATTTCATGGAAAAGATTAACAAATCATGATTAAAAATTTATGAGCAGAATTATGAAATGTTGAGTTCCAACTCAAATAAGGTGCAAATTTATGAGTCTGGTTATAAAGAAAGGATATTAAGAGAGAAGTTCAAAGAATTTCAGCAATGGTGATTGAGTTCCACCGCGGAGAGGAGAAGGCTGTCACAAATAATGAAGATCTGCTGGTGTTTGTTCCTGACAATTGAGGAGCTAGAAGATGAACAGATTTGTTGTTGCTGCTGGTGCGCATCGGCAGCGAAGGGCAATGTCGTCTCGTTGCTGAAGAATTCAACATACAAGAGAGAGAAAAATAGAACTTGGAAGAGATTGGAATTCCAAATGGCAGCTCTTGGATTGGAATTTCATATTCTTTAATTTGGACTATAAATAAAAGGCTTGGAATTTGGTTGGAATTGGGCCAATTCCAATTCCAAATTTCATACCTTCCCAAACACTCTATTTGGACCAATTCAACATTTGGAAATGAAATTCATGTTCCCAAACACACCATAACATAATTTGATAATGTGCTCATTTGAATTCATATTTGTATCAATTGTGCAATTCATAATTGTCGTAGATCGCTACCAAGTGACAATTACAACCTTTATTTATTGGATACGTTTCAGTGCCCTAACGCGAAACCAATCGTGTCAATTGTTAAGTGTTAATTGCTAAGTATTCTAGTATAATAGGTGTAATGATGAATGTACAACATCATCTTGATGATCATCTTAGAACCTCATCTTCATCATGATGATCTTAGAACCTTATGCAATAAATGCAGTGCCCAATATTCAATATATTCATGATGGTATCATGCACTAAATCAATTATTGAATAATCTAGTGTACTACAATGTAACTAATGTATGCCACAAAAACTGCTCCTATACTACCTATTCAAATACTATTCTACACTTTTGTTTAAAGAATGAAGTTCGCATACTGGGAATACTACACATTTACATATTATATACTACGTATTCAGATACTATTCTACGAATAAGTTGCATAGCTTCTACATTTTCAAATATCCAGTATAAGAAGGAATCTTTATTCTAAAATATTGGTCAACATTGTAATGATTGTGGGGAATGAAAGTGAGGCTTGACCACATATAAGATTAGACAACCATGTCCCCAATAAACACTTCAAACCCTTCAAGTCATGGAGAAACTCAAATCATGGTGTCCTTCAATTGATGAAGTTCTTCATGGCGGTTTCTCTCCGGGTCAAGTGACATAAGTATGTGGTGAAAGTGCATCGGGTAAGACTCAACTTTTTCTACAAACTTCTTTAGCGACACAATTGACGTCCTCAACAGGCGGTTTAGGTGGGTCATCCATTTATATTCATTCACCAGGCCCATTCCAATACCAAGATTATCCCAAATACAACAACGTATGTTTCAATCTTTGCCTACATCGTTAGACCACATAATAGTTAAGCAAGTTGACTCTGTGTATGAAGTGCCCCAAGTTATGGATTGGGTAGACAAGTTTGTGCGTCAATCGACTAGAAGCTCGCGACCTATCCGCTTAATTGTTGTTGACACAATTACAGGCATTTTCCAAGGAGTCCCGGATGCAAGGGATGTCGTTCATGCAATGGGCCATGCCTTGAAGTCTATTGCAAATAATTACGGAATCATAGTGTTACTTGGTAACAATGTCGTTGATGTTTTTCCTACTGATGTCATCACGGCGACGTCCAGTGTGGTTTTTTCATCAGGACGTAGGATCCAACCCGCTCTTCGAACATACTTGGTAAACTACATTAATACGAGGGTGTTCCTCACAAAACATTGGAACTCACATACCAATGATTGGGTACGCACACTAATAATTGCATTCTCCAACAACTTAAAAGTCGATGCTTGCACTTTTGCGATAACTAGGGACGGTGTTGTATCATAATAATAATATGCACTTTCATTACAAATTTAATAATTAATTTTCATTTCAGTCAAATGAGGTTGTATATAGTATATGAATTGTAGTACAGGCTTACTGGAATATAGTATATGAAAGTGCAACTGTAGTGCAGCCTCATATCTTTCCAATATATATTAGTATTTGTGGAAGTATTAGATGGCCACCCTGTATAGGAAATTGCTACTGTAATCCTCAGATCTTTGCAAGCATTCCAGTAGCTAACAATATATATTATTCAGTACCAATATATATTAGTATTTCATTCGTTGTATAAAGTTAGAACTTTGTAGTACAACAATTACATGACATAGTATACCAAAGTCCTACTGTAGTACAATAATCCTACAAACAATAAAAATCTCAGTAACCAACAACATGCTGCTGCTAACATGCTACTGCCAACAAAATATATCTCAGCCTACGGCTAACAGTCAATATTACATGCTAAAATGTCAAACTATTCCGGGAAAGCAGCTCATCATTTGAATCCAAAGTCGGCTCCATCACGGGAACACAAATTTCTTTTTTCTTACGTACCTTCAACTTGCGTTGCGGCTTCCCGTCCTCTATCGAAATCACCTCCGACGCCTTTATCTTCAATGCCAACTTCCCTTCAACCTTCTGTTCCCCATGTGCCTTCGACTTAGGAAAGCCTTGCTCAGCAAAGCTCTTCTTACGCAATGTCGGTGGTCTACCCTTCTTTTTCTTTATGGCAGGATCAAGTATATTTCTTGATGTAGGCGTCGTCTGATTCTCTGCTGCCGCTTTCCTAGATGTTGGCGTTGTCTCATTGGCTCCCTTCTTCATCGATGTCGGGGTGACACAAACTCCACTTGCTGCAGTTGGGTTACTGGGGGTAACATCTTCCACACGTCCATTATCGTTATCGTACACACTACTGGGGTTGTTATCATTCACGTTGGCCAACCACGCCCGAACCTCTAACTCAATATTCTGAATCCCCCTAACCACAATGCCATAAGTCTCCTCTACAGCAGCTGCGTCGTTAGCCAAACTATCAAACATAACCGACAGTCTATCGTACCTTTTAACTTCAACCGTCTTTGTAGGATCATGGTAAGCAACCTTCACACGTGCATGTTTACGTGGCACATCTTTACGCCACCTACTTAGAATGTATTTTTCAGGTATCTCACCTAAGAGATGATAGTCAAGTACTCTGATTGAATTCCGACACAAAATACCATGGGTTTCAAACAACTTACAATCACACTCCACTTCCCTCGTGTCGGGAAAGTAACATACTCTATACAACCTACGCCTATTCGTTAAAACTTCTTCACTCTGCCCACTAATTACAAACCATATACGATCTTCTATCAAATGCACAACAGTACCATCCACAACTTCCTCACCACGTCCAAAACAATACGTTATTCTCTCGCACTCCTTTTGCACTTCTCTAAACTTCTTATCGGTATACAACTTTTGGAATAACGCCTCCGCTTTGTACCCCGTCACTAAATTCCGAACATACTTAGTGGATGTCAAGTCCTCCTCCTTCTCACCATTTACCCTCTTCGTCAATGCCGCACAATATTTCTCCCCAAACTCATATAAGCGAGTTTGTCGCTTCACAAATAAATCGAAAAAACTATTTATACTCTCCACTCTTTGTGTCGTCTTCATACCAGCCTAAAAAGTGTATCTCATATAAGCAGGTACCCACATGTGTCTCTCCTCAAACAAACTACTCAACCACTCATCCGTCTCAAGCTCAAATTCCTCAATGAATTTCAACCACCTCAACACAAACTCCTCATCCGTGAAACTCTCATAAACAATCTCCTTCTAATTTCAATTGTCTTAGGGTGCTTGCAAAATATATAAATTTTTCCCACATTATCAAAACATTTTTCAAACACGTATTCATACAATACCAATTTTACTAATGTATTACCAAAAATTATCCAATACTATTCTACATACATAAAAATAATTCTACATAAAAAAATCTTTTCATTCTTGTTTTTACCTTCAGCAATACAACCCAAGTTTATGAGGAACCTTCATCATGATATGCCAGATACACCACCGGTGCCTTGTTGACGGCATCTCCTCAACTATTGCCCTCCTAATAGAAGCCGCCTGGTCCGTCAATACAGCTGTTGGTGGTCTTCCTTCCATACAGTTCAACCATTGTCGAAATATCCAACCATACGTTTCAGATGTCTCGTGTGATACAAGCGCACAACCTAGCAATATGGATTGACTATGATGGTTCACCTCGACAAAATTGGCAAATGGAAGTTCGTACTTGTTCGTCAAGTACGTGGCATCAAAGCAAACCACGTCACTAAAATCTTCGTAGGCGGCCCGGCTCCTAGCATCTACCCAAAAAACATCTTGAATAAGCCCTTTACTATCTAACCGATGCGCATGGTAGAAGTTCTGATTGTCTCGTTGCATCTGATCAAAGTAATCCATCAAACCATTAGTGTCACCACCCTCCATTCTTAGCCTACGCTCACTCTCCACAACATGCCTCATGTCTTTCTGGGTAACAGGCATGTTCTTAACACCATGCCGTTCATTTGCTAAACTACCATGTATTTTGGGAACACTTACACCGGCATTCACGTCATTGAAAAGCCTCCTACGCATTGTGCTAGTGAATCCTTCTAAACGATACTCTTTCACCAGCCTTGCTTTTGTGGGGGTTGGAATATGGTTCACATGTTGTAATACAACTTTCTTCACTTCCCAAAATCCACACTTGTTCAGGCAAGCAGAGAGCATAGCAGGGCAACCACACTTCTTAGACTTGCGCTTCTTCGTCTGATTTCCTTCACTCACAACAGAGTCACCTACTTTCATTGTTTTAGCCCTCCTCTTGCCCTCCTTCAAACCCTTGATGTCAGCAGTTTCATAACACTCACACCTCCAATATTGTAATCTCTTTACTTTCTCCTTACCATTACCTTTCCATGCACCGGCATAACGTGATATACCAAACCCTTGCTGTTTTGCATAACTTTTGTAGTATTTCTCCACTAACTCCAAGCTACCAAAAATCATCCCAATCGTTGGTGGGGATACATTCACATCTTCTTCCAACGATCCTATTGCACTGGTTGTACGCAATGGTGTCCCGTAACCCACATCAACAACACATTCATCAGGCACACCTTCAAATGGAACTATAGCATTCAAATTGCTTTCTACAGAAGCTACGTCTTCAACATTGCAACCATCTTCACTAATCTGCACATATTACCATTTTCACCAATTTAGGATAAATCAACCAGGAGCAAAAATGGTAAATGTAACTTCATTTTTTTTTGCCATAAATTCAACCCAGCCAACAAAACAAAATTTCAAGGCCATAAAAGCATCACCTACCCACCCAACAAAATAAAATATCACGGAATAACATAGAAACCATATCAAAGTGCTGCATTATCAATATCTTACTCTACTTTCAAAATCTTCTCTATTTCAACAACACTATCATAAACCCCAATCATTTTTCTCATATAAAAGTGCTGCATTGCCTATTTCCCTATCAATATCTTACTCTTCTTTCAAAATCTTCTCTATTTCAACAACACTATCATAAACCCCAATCATTTTTCTCAGACCAAAAAAGATATATCACATAAATAGATATACAAATTTAAATAAGGCTTACCATTTTAGCATTCTTCGACGGAATAATTCGACGGTCGATCAGCTACTGTGACTCTCCATGACTAAAATGGAACTCTGAGTATTTGGGTAAGAGAGAGAGAGAGAGAAATAGAATGTTTTTCGTTAAAAAAAATGACAACAACAACATTCTGCTGCTATTCCACAGAACAAACTCTGTTACAAAACAGTTAGAGTGACGGCAAGCATTTCAACGGTGTCAACAGAATTGCCATGTCATTCTTTTTTTTAAAAATCAAACTTGCTTGAAATTACACGTTTTGTCCTTGATAGATGAAGTTTTGGCACATATCAGATAGGAGCTAGGCTTTTCTCTTAATTATGGGGATGAAGTGGAAATATTTAAATGATGTACAATTTTGTGATTTTAACATTCTCTTTTTTGTTAGGAGAAATAAGAAAAGTAATACAGTATCTAGTAAACTTTTTTAACGAGGGGATTTGTTAACGAGTAAGATATTTTGGGTTTGTGAAGACAGATTGCAAATAAAATTAGTTAAAAATCATACCTTAGAAACGGTGGTTAAAGGTCCAAGGTCTAATCTCATATTTATATGTAGGGATTCATGTAGAGCAGAAAAACTTTGAAGTTCAATGGACTCCAAGGAAGGATAGTGTTGTTGCAGTCTTGCAGAATGCACATCATTTGGAAAGGAAAACTAGGATGAAAAAGATAGGTGGATTTTTAAAGATCAAGGTGGTAAATGAATTAGATTTTGATGTTGAAAAACTAGTCTCTTTTGACACGTAAGGGCAGAATTGTATTATAAACCTTAATTCTAAAACTTTTATGCATGTGATTAATACTTGTACAAACTCTTCGTTAAAATCTTCTTTCATAAGTCACAGATCTAGTGGTTCTCCTTCCGAGAATTTAAATTCATTAGGCTATAACTTTTTAACTAGTTAATGACTAATAAGTGCTTTATACTTGCAGAAAAAAAAAGATGCAAGAGTCTAAGAAGATCAAACGTCTCTTTGCTAGGATTTCACAAACTAGAATACATTGGTATCAAATCTACCTTGAGAAAACTATAGCAATTGGAGATTCAGATATTAAGATTCCAAATAGAAACGGAATTTTACAATCGAGAGCACAAGACCATGAATTATCCAAATTGTGGATTCAACATAGTGTCATAGCACCAATTATGCATGCCAGGCTAGTAGGAAGGTCATGCAGCCATGTAGGTATGGTTCATAACTTCATACCCAACTCTATTGGCCGATAATAAAAATGCAAACGAATTCCAGAATTCTACAAGGTTACAACCCAAATGCACACCGATAACTCTAGCTGTGACCACAATTCGAGCTTGACTCGAACGTCAGTAGCTCAATTTGGCATCATACACTTATTATTGAGCTTGAATCAAGTCTCTAGCCTTTTCAAGGTCTAACCTTCGTATTGTACTTGGCATAAACTGTTAAACTCAGATGGAGTTTAGAATACAATTTTTTGAGGGGAGAATCATGAGGGCAAATTCCAAACTTTGAGTTCTGAGACTATAACCAAATAAATACCCTTACATGAAGATAAAATTTTATAATTAAGTTGTTGCTAATAAATAATAATCAAGATCCTCAAAAAAAATTGTGCAAAATTTATTAATCATACAACATATTTGAAGAAAGATACAATAGACAAAATATTTTAAAATATTTCAAGCTGGTTGACAAGATCCCGAGCTGGGCTTAGTGATGTTTGGTTCATGAAAATTTTGAGCCGCGCTTGGGTAACTTGTGAACCCCCTATGCTCATTTTCACCCATGTAAGTCACGGAACACGTTCAGCATTGCCTCTTTATGTAGATTATGCGAAGTCGTCAATAGAGACTGTATTCCACAAGCCTCTTTATGTTACAAGTCTCATATTCGCCAACTTGCTAAGCAACATACCAGAGGCATATATTACATTTTCAAGTTTGATGATCTAGCAATAATTACAGGGATATAATTCAGTTAGTTCACATCGAGTTGAAAAGATACAAGGTAGTCGCTTGAATTGTATGAGATAAGTTGGCTTATTACATGCACTTTCACCAATTTACTTAGGTTCCACCAGATGATTCTTTACTTTTCTCTGCGACGAGATCCTTGTCAGAACTGCCTGCACCGCCAGCCTCAGGAGGTTGGCTCGATTGTGATTGACTTGGAGCTTGAGAATCAGAAGCGATGCCAAGTACCATAAGTACAGACCTAAAACCATGAATCCAATCTCTTTTAGTCTTTTAATTTCGTGACATAGAAGCTGGCACAAGTACCTCAAATAAGTGATTTTTTCGGACAAACCTTGGCAGTGAGGATTTTACATTTTGTTGACTTGCATGAGCAGCCAGTGGTGCTTTCAACGCTGGAATTTTATTTAGGGCACCTTCAAGCTGCGTTTGTGGCAGCTGAAAAGAGACAGCACTGAGAACCAAAAATATCCAAACTCCAAAGCCACAGAAATATAAAATTATGGCCAAAACTATAGCATCATCCAGAAGTTATGCACTGTATACAATTTCTCATTCTTTTAACAGATATTATGTGAGAGCATATGAAAGTGTATCTCTAAAGCTAACTTCTGAAGTGATTTTACCATCCAACGCAGTTCAAAATAACTTCATTTTTTCTGTTCAAAAGCTTTACACACAAAAAATTCCAATTCGTCTGGTCCCCAGCAAAAGAGACTGCAACCAGTATTACCTAATTTACTATCTAATTCGCTTTATGAATTTGCAATTCGCCGAAATTAGCGAAAATAGCCCCAAACCAACAACAATTTGCTCGTCTCAAATCGCAAGTCGCGGGGAGATTAGCGTGTGACATTCACTGCACTTTAATGGAAATCATCCTCTGAATATGACCAGCTTGAGGACAGAACACCCACCAATAAACAATGCTTAATTATTGTTATAGATCACTTAAGAGGAATACCAATATGACTTAAGAAACTCCTAGTTAGAAAGAAGATAAGAGAGCTTGGAGTAGAGATATGCTCCATTAACTTTTCACAGTCTCAAAGATTCGTCTTCAAACCACAATATTTTTAATTATGCAGTACTAAAATTTATGAAAAGTAGATACTGTAAAAATACACGCATAGACAAACCTAAGAAGATCCTCTATGACTGTATTTTTCCTAATGTAATATGGGGAGAATAATGAAGTCAGAGTTTTTTTTACTTTGACCCAAATGGATGCAATGGTGCATACTTTTCTTTACAGAGGGAGTACAAGCTTATTCTCTCTTTTTATTGGGTAGCAGCAGGTGGAGGACTGAAATACTGTATAAATTTAAGCTCCCAGAAGCTGAAGAGGTATGTTACACTCTTTAGCTTTCTTTCATAAGATTTCAGACAACCACGAGAACAGCAGTGCTATTATAAATTTTTCATTGTTTTTCTCTCCTTTATTTTAACCATAAAGATGTTTAGTATGTCGCCCAAAAAAGCAGTCCACAACAATAATCGAGAATTCAAGACAGTAATTAGAACATTGGACGTACCTGGAGCAACACATTAAAAGAATGAGGCTGTGTCAATTGTGCACATTTGAGAAACCCAACCCATAACTTCGGGTTTTTCCATATCTGTTAGATATTACGCCAATCATTAGATATATGAAAAAATGGAACAAGACCAACAGCAGGGTAACCTCTAGCTGAAAACTGTCACCTGCTTATTTACAAGTCGAGAAAGAATCTCCATTATGAAGTCCACCTACAGTGTCATAAAAAAACCATTTAGTGTAATATTCTGCAGCGTAATATGCACGAGTATTAGTACACTGATATAAGTATGATTTTAGCTATTATCCTGATGGGTAATATAAAAACAGTAATAGCTCATACTAAATGGCCCATAAACTCACTCTACGCTGGTTGAAATGTAGAACAAGCAGGAACAAAGACAATTATTGAAAGAAACATATCGATTAATTAGAAAAGTACAATCATCCCTGACAAATGACAATAGAAATGTCTAGTGTAACAATGAAAGGAGATGAGATTTCCTAGAGAAGTTATAAAACCATCAGGAAGCATATACCTATCTATAGCTGACTCACTCCAATGATTTAGGCTGTTACAATTTCATTAGTGGGTACTTGATACAACCGTAAAAGTAACATGTACCATAGAAAGGAACAGGAAATAGACAAATGCTTTAACATCTTGAGATAAAGATAATGCAGGTTCGGCATCCACTTCAAACAAACTCTATCATCATGCCAAATTCAGACAAAGTCACAAAACACAACGATAACTTGTTTAGAAAATGTCTAGAAAACCATTCTAAGGTCAGATGAAAAGATACCATTCCAAAGAAATAACTATTTCTGCCATCTCAAAATATCCATTTTTTAAGAATTTTAAACAATACAGACTATTGGTTTGCATTGTATTTTTGTAATCTAAAGCAACTACATGAAGAGACCAACAGTGTTAAAAGTAAGTCCTAATTCCTAAAGCAACAAGTATTACGCCAAAGAACTTGATTAGAACATCAAATATTGTGGGACAAAGAAAGTAAATGATTTATATAACTAAGATGATAGAACTTCACAGAAAGAAAAGAAAATGTTTGACTGTGACATTAAGGGCCTGTTTGGTTCACTAAACTAGAATGGATTGGTATGGATGTCCATACCAGAGTGGTATGGATTCAAAACCCCATACCAGCTTCAAATTGTTTGGTTCAATTCTAGAATGGATTTTATGTCCATTCCTGGTGTTTGGTTCACTCTTGGAATGGATTATGTCACAATTTTTTATTTTAATATTATTGTATCAACTACATATATATATATAATAATAATAATAATAATGATAATAATAATAAAGTTTAAAAAAAAACAATATAAAATTAGAAAAACAAAATTTAAGACATCCGGCTTCTCAAAGAAGCCACCTTCCCCATTAAAAAAAAAAAGGAAAAAGGAATAAAAGAAAAAAGGTCATCCATTAATCTATTGCCCAGCATGCTTTGTTGCTTTCAAGCAAATTAAACGCATCTTTCTGTTGCAATTTCTAGCAGATGCATATTTAAACGCATGCTTCTGTTGCTTTCACGAATTTGAGATCAGAAGATATTGGGACTTGCAAAGCTGAATTTGATATCAGCATAAATGGCGAACAATGGCGAACAAACCACTGGGCGCAAACATAGGTTCTGCAAATTGAGAAGAGGAAAAGGCCGGAAGGTGGTCGGTGGCTGGAAATCGGTGGTTGGCGTCGTTCTGTGGTTGGAAATTGGTGGTTGGCGTTAGGGGTGTGCAAAACCGGATACCGGATTCGATCCGATCCGAAAATCCGGATAACAAAAAATGCTATCCGAATCCGGTCCGGATAATTCGGATATCCGAACTTTCGGATATCCGGATTTTCGGATCGGATAACCGGATAATCCGGATTTATAAATAACATGCGCTTTTCCTTTTCATGAACAATAAAACTGAATGTTGCTGCCTACTTTTTGGAACATATTCCTACCTATATAAAAGGGAACCTATCAAAAATTAAAAAATAGATTGAAAACCTATAATAAGAGAATTAACTATCATTACAAAGTCTACAGGAAGACATGACAATGCCACTTGACCTTTTCAGGATACAGAGGAGTATATAACACTGAGTCTACTGAGAATTGAGATAATAAATTGGTACATGGTGGAAGTGCCAAATTGACATTATAAATTAGCTAAATGTTAAAGAAGGCAACCAACCAAAAAAGTTCCAACAACGCTAAGAGTGCTATCAATATGGGTGCAAATGACTGGCTGCGAAGGAGAATGACGAGGAGCAGTCTGAGAAAATTGAGAACAAAGGAAAATGCGAGCACCAGCAGCGGAGTATAGTAATTCTTGGCTTTAGGTTAAGATTATAAATGGCCTTGGAGTGGGCAACGAATGGGTCAGCGTGATTTTTTTTTAAAATTCGGATTTTCGGATTATCCGAATTTCCAAAACACCTATCCGTATCCGATTTGAGAATCCGGTTTTAAAACCGGATATCCGATCCGAAATATCCGAATTTTAAAAACCGGATCGGATATCCGGAATATTCGATCGGATAGTCAAATTTTCGGATCGGATATTTCGGATCGGATTTTTGTGCACACCCCTAGTTGGCGTCGTTCTTTCTCTTAGCTGCTCTCTTTCTTCAACACCAGGGTTTGATACTTGAAGGAATGGAGTTAGAAACTTTAGGGGGGAGGGGAGATTGGGAATCTAGGGGGATGGGGTGGAGATAGATACCCTTGGGTATGAGATTCTACCCTAAATAAGCCCAACCAAACAATTGAATGGTTGTCATTCCATTCCATTCCATTAAAAATATCCCAACCAAACACCCCCTTAGTACAGTAGTACAAATAATGACCATTTTGAACTGCATATTATCTTAGGAACTCTGGCATGTTCTAGTTATAGTAGAACACCAGTGACCGGAGTTCAAAAACCAGAGAACACATAAGCCTTCATGCTTATACTTTCGTAATAATTACAGCAGTCATTAATAAAATAGAAAAGAAAAGGGCATGCAAACAAATACTCCCTAAGTCCCACAATAGATAAGATAGAGGGGTTGAGCATGATGTTTTAAGAGAAGTATAATAGTTGGCAGGGTCGTCGGAGACGTGGCCCTGTGCTGATGCAATACATTGGACCCACAAAAATGAAATATGACATAATTTTTAGGTTAGGTTCTATAATATAATTTATATCCATCGTTTGATCAAAAAGTTCCATTAACACTAAGCATAAAACGTAAGAAGATATGTTATATATTGATTTTTCTCCATTCCTTATAATATATAAAATTTTGAGGTCCCAAACTTTTGGAGGCCCTCTGCTGTGAAATGCCTTAGACACCCTAATAGACGGCCCTAATGGTGGGTTTTGTGCTGTAGGCGTGTGGTAAAAATAAGAAATAATGGGAGATATTGGGTAGTTTCATTATTGAACAGAGAGAAAATTGCGGATGTAATTGAAGATGGTGGGTAATTTATATTGAGGTCAAGGGAAAAAAAAACAGATGTGATTAAAGGAGGTGGACCCATGGTTCGAAAATACGGGAACGGTTGCGGATACGGGAACGGTTCGGGTTTCGGGGTAACGGAACGGGATACGGTTGTCGCGGAACGGGATACGGTTGTCGTGGAACAAATTAGGTTATGTTGTTTATTTTTAATAAAAAAGCTGCTTTTAAGGAATTAACTTTTCATTAAGGGAGTTAATAAAAAGCCTTTTAACAAGTGAGGAGGATAGCTTGAGTAAAATAAAACATAAAAGGTAAATAGATTTTTGACTTAAAAGGTAAATACATTGAAGTTTGGTCTTTTAAAAAAAGAAATCTAGTGGGTTAGGTCTGCCGTCTGCACTAGTGGGTCAAGAGAGAGAAAAGGTTAGAGAGAAGGAAGAGATAAAGAGGAATATCAACAGAAGCCAAAACGGAAGAAGCCAAGATCGAAGGAAGACAAAGAGATGAAAAATTACAGAGATGAAGACAAGATCGAAGCCCGATTATCAACAGAAGCCAATCGTCGTCATCTTCTGTCACCTCCGGCAAGTGTGGCGGTTGCCAACTCCTATACAATTACGAATTAGGGTTTCCACAAATTAGGGCTTTAAATATGACTTCAATTTGATGAAAAGAAATGCAATTAACAAGGGGCTTTTGCTCGAAATTGATAGATTACTCTAAAGGTATGTAAAAATCTAAAGAAAGTTTATTTTTTTAACTCTAAAATTCGAATCTGTTCTCTTCTTCTCCGATTTGTCACGGCCGATACGGCCAAAAAAACGGCCGAACCGTGTTGTCACGGCTGAATACGGCCGATACGGCAAAAAAAACGGGCTTTTAAAATCCAGCGTACTGAACCGGCAAAAAACGGTTCGGTAAACTTCAAAACCGTTCCAAAACGGCCGAACCGTTCCGGAACGGTTGTTTTTTGACACCCTGGGTGGACCCCTATCCAAATTGTCTATGCAATGTATATTGGGAGTTTGGGACAACGAAAAAAGGAAAGAATGCCAAGGAGAGTACAAATTACCATTGCATGTTACATTTATTGGATATAAGAAGGGTTAATGAGATATAATAATATCAAATTTCAACCCTTATAGCATTATCCTAATCATATTAAAAATGTGTATACAAAAAAAATCTAAAGGTAGTAATTAAGGTTTTGTTTAAGGAGGATATCACCACTACTAATCTTTCCTAATGCCAGTGCCTATCCAAAAGCTCTCATGTAAGAGGGCTAGAGGAGTCACAACCTTCCCATAAACATTGCCAATAGTACAGCTGAGAAGCCGAAAGAATTTAAACAGGCAAAATATGGCATTGCACAAAGGATAAAGAAACAAGAGAGAAGAATGACACCGAGAGGGCACATTTGGGCTACACCAATACTTACAGTCAGTCAACTAGAATAACCAAATTCAACGCATTCTGTAGACACAGACGAGTCAGCTTTTCTTTATTGATTGGCTCCTCACAACCAGATATGACTCTGACCCCTCCCCCTCACAAACACTGCATTTATCACAATACAAACTCATTTACTGATGTCTCCCTTTAAGAAAGCGTTCTCTTCACTGAATTTTGCTCAACTCAGCTGACTAGAACCCATTAAACTTAGTTAAATAGCTAATTGGAAAATATTGGAGCTAAACTGAAATTATTCGAACTTATTAACACCTTTTATGCCCTATGTTACTCAGACACGGATTAAGTATCTACTCAAATACGAGCGTCGAAGTACCCAACTCGGCATTTTGTAGAAAAAAGTCAAGTTTTTAGTTAAACAATGAAGTATCCAAGTATTGTGTCGTGTCCGACATGATACGACACTCAATTTTTGAGGTAAATAAGGGTGTCAAAGTGATAGTTTATGGCCGAAACTTCTTTTTTCAAGGTGAAGAGACGTATCGTAAATTGGAGTTTCCAGAAAGGATAGAAAGTATAGGATGAACGATTAGCTCACATATTAGCAACAACACGTGGCCTCAATAAGGTTTAAAGCACATGAAGAAAGCTCGTCCTAGCCCAAGCAACAGTGTCATAAGACTTTGTCTGAGACAACAGAACCAAACCCTATTTGCTTGTTCAATTACTAGTCAATATTGCTCGCTCAAGAACATAAATACTACTAGTTAATATTGAAACGGCATAACAGAATGATATTCGTTTCGTGAACACATGTAAAACAAAAATGCTGCCTCTTACCAAAGCTGGAAAAGCACCAATTGCTTGTAGTACTGTTCTCATGAACAATAATGGAAGAGGAATCTGTTCAACCTAGAACAAGGACACCAGAAGAAAACAAAACCAATGGACACGAGAGTTACTAAAAGGGATAAAAGAAAATGAGAAAGCAGAAGGTTGTCCAGAACGTACCAGCTGATTCAGAACTTTGGCAATTACTTGCTGCGTAAACATTTGTCTTTGCTCAAAACAAGCATTACATGCATCAGTCACCTGTTGGAAGACAAAGGCAAGGTAAAACTTATCAAGATAGGAATCTTAAGTTCAGCAGATTAAAGGAGGAAAGCATGTTAAAATACATCTCTTCAGAAAAGCGAAAAGATGTTGGAAAGTGAATTTGCCTTCTTCAAAGGAATTCCATCCTTATCAGGATCTATGCCGTGGATGGCAATTAACACTTCTGACGGAGTTAACGCAGGACCAGGAGGGGTTGACCCCTGCAGAACAATTTGTTCAAGTGGTTAGATAATGATCTGAGGAACCCTATGTTACTCAGACACGTATTGAGTGTCTACTCGGATACGGGTGTCCAAGTGTCCGACTCGGCTATTTTGTAGAAAAAAGTCAAGTTTTTAGTTTAAAATGAAGTATCCAAGTGAGGTGTCGTGTCGGACACGACACGACACGACACCCGATTTTTGAGGTAAATGAAGGTGTCGGAGTAACATAGGAGGAACCCATGGCAGGCAAGATATGATACAGGTAAAATGGCTTGACTTAAACAAATTATCAGGACAGGATGGTTTTCTTAATGCTCAATTTCAACAAATGCAAGAAATTTGTCAATAGCTGAGTATCTAAAATTTTCTACTTCCAATTATAGCAAAATAGCAGTTCAAATTTCTCCACTAGATGACAGGCAATAGCACATTACATTCTAAAGCAGGCTATTTAAGGACATAGATAGAAAGAAATTATCATCTCTAATTCAGATAATAGCAATTAGCAAGACAACATTTCTACTGCTTAAAATCTACATTCTGGAAGTATTAATTTCTTATTTCAACTCAAGATACCTGCAGCAAGCGTGAAAGTGCAGCCTGGAACTTGTCTTGGGGGAGATTAACAGCATGAGGGAAGATCCTCAACACCTAAAAAACAGAGTCAATAACGTTTTTGCAAAACATACCTACAATATTGGGGAGGGTGAGGGTAAGGGCAGAAAGTAGAGAGGAATATATCTGCACAAAAACAATAACAATCGGGACCCCTAATATGCAAAAGGAGTTGAATGATAGAAGCTAAGGCGGTCACAAAAGGAATGAAAGACAAGACAGCTGCTGTCGACGTTTAGAAGCCTCTCTTCGGTTTATTTATAACTAATGTTACAAAGTATAAAAATAATCAGATGCCGTCTTAGTCAGCACAAAAGTATACATGAGTAAATCGGTTGATGATGATGCTATATTCACCGTTGCTGGTGATGCTAAAAAGGTGTGAGAATGTATAGTATACAATACCAAAACAGTAACAACAGTCAGAGTGAAACTATCAAGATTGCAAACATAGCCTTTATGGATAGTTGATGATGATGCTATATGTACTGCTGCTGATGATGCTAAAAGGGTGAGAAATTGTAGTATGCATTACCCAACCAGTAACTACAGTCAGAGTGAAACTATCAAGATTACAAACATAGCCTTAATAGTAGAGTTTGCTCTTTAAGCTACAGATGAGGAACCATATGCCTATACAATATGACAGTATCATTGAGAAATAGGCAGTAAAAGAAACAACTTAGAAAGCAAAAAAATTGGAAATACCTCCTCTTTTGGTAGAAAAGACAATATGGGAAACAGAATCTCTATATCCTGTCCATGCAAAAGTAGAGATGCATTAGTGTGTTCTCCTCCATGGAAGTAATAAGCAGCAGAATAGTAGGGACAAAATATAATATACCTTTATTTTTGTCTCATAAAGTTTTTTAATCGTAAAAATCAATTCTGCAGATGGAACTCGACCATCTGTGAGAGTATGCAAAACCTACAGTAAGGGGAAACCAAGTGTCCGTTTTAGTGCATAATTAGTCCCCTCATATTCTCTCAGAAAAGGAGTAACTAGCAACAAAATCTCAGGTATAATATATTTCAACATACCTGGATCAGAAGATTCTCACTTCCATCAGGAGCATCCGAGATGATCTCAAGAAGTGGGGGTGATGCACCCATTGTCCGAATAAGAATGGGCATATGGCTATGAACTGCCTGTACAATACATAAAAGTGAAGCATGAGAACAATAAAAAAAGAAAAGCACAATTATGTCCAACTGACACTTCACATGAAATCCAACCACACCTGTTTCACCGACTCCGGTGAGCTTTTATAAATGATAAATATTTGACGAAGAAGGGCATGTTTCTGCAAAACCAAAATGGACCAGAAAAGGTAAAACTGTCAAGCAGGCCATAACTAACAAAGATAAGGATGCCATTTGATCATATATGAAAACGTGGCACCTTTGTACATAGGGCAAAATACAGTGACATGCATCGTTGTGCCTCAGATACAGGAGTACTTGCAACACTTCGAAGTGAGCAAGATTGGGAAGTATGAGGAGAGGAATCCATGACCGTTGTTTCCCCTGTTGCTTGATCCTTTGCAGCCAAAACAATTTCAGGATTCTCATCAAGTCAATACTAAGGGAGATGGGGGGCAACATCAAAAACATATTAAAATGTACAAGAAGAGTAATACAACCATAGAGAATGCAAGCACAAGCACATCAGGTTCGGATTTCAGATCAAATAAGAACATGAATAAATCATCAACAAAAATTATCACGTTACCACTGGACATTATCGTTCTAATGGATCTCTTAAAAGGCATCCTAAATGCGCAAAGTTCAATTCAATGTACATCGATATCAGAAGGAATACAGGAAAGGGATAAAAAAAAAGGAACCACCAACGACAGAGGCAAAAAAGTATACACTGATGAGCAATTTCCTTTTCAGCATATACCAACAATCACCAAATTGGGACTAGATGGCATTCGAAAACTCATTAAAAAAACATTTTCAGCATCTCTAAAGTCACGTCCTTGCCGTCGTTAAAAAAAGTGAACCAAAAATAGCAAGGTGCCTGCCTTTCCTGGGGAATGGGAGTTGAATAGTTGATATCAAAGTATGACCCCATCACTTCCA
Organism: Patellifolia procumbens; assembly: GCA_947645195.1. Taxonomy (NCBI): domain Eukaryota; kingdom Viridiplantae; phylum Streptophyta; class Magnoliopsida; order Caryophyllales; family Amaranthaceae; genus Patellifolia; species Patellifolia procumbens. The sequence goes on from CANSGD010000972.1 coordinate 11,629,839, forward strand.
GTTATTTCAATGCTTAAGCTTCATCTGACTGAATCAGAATCCCAAAAAACTCTGGCCTATTCAGCGTATCATCAAAGGTTCTAGGGGTTCAGGCGTCTGCACCTTCTCTATGAACATCAAGAATAGAAGAAACAATTATGCTTTAGCTCCTTCCCACCTCAATCATAATACGTATCATCTGTTAGAGCAAAGTTCTCTCATTAGCAGAATCCCAAAATAGTTATCTTCCAGGTAGATTTACAGGTCCACTATAAGTTGACAATCTAAGCCTTCTGACATTGTCACAGTCAGACCACATATCATTAGCAGAAGCAGAGACCTTATCTGACAGTAATTCTCCATCAACAATGGAGATACCAGATGGTAAAGATCATCGAACAACAAAAAAATCATATTCTCTATTACATAGCCAAATAAACAGATCAGAATGAGGAGTAATTCCAAAGCAGTAGCTCTAGGGCAAGATCCTTCCCCACAATGATAGCCTTGAACATCCTATGTCACAGAAAATTCCAAGTTATAGAATAAAAAAAAAACCCACATCTCATTTGGAAGATAAATTTTGCTAAAAGCCTCAAACCAAGGAAGACCTCCAGAAAAATAGGGAGGCCATTTGATTGGAAGAAAGCTAACATTCAATAAGACTTATTAATTTGAACAAATCACTTAGTCCTAAATTTTTATATTTAATATTATTTTGGAAAAATATAATTGCAAGTTGAAATAAAAAATATGCACATTCAATTTTAAAAAGATGCTCATTCAATTCAAAGAAGTAAGAAGTTGCACTTTAATATCCTTTTGAATTCATACAAGTTCTAGAACCCATCCCTATATACTTCCTATGTTCTTTAATAAGTGACACACTTGTACAGTGTTCACTATTCACAATTTAGACTTTAATTAGCTTTGGTTTAGGAAAATTATAGTCATGTGGGATCTTGTTAGATTCCTCTCGATGTGTAACTTTTTACTTTTAATAATTTCTACTTATTGATAATTATAGACATTAAATGTTTCAAATAATGCATTAGCAAGCATGCAAACATGAAGTGTGTCACTTATTAAGGAACGGAGGAAGTATGTGATATGTGCGTCTGTCATACAAATAACTAAAGTTCCCAAATCTTCCTCCAACATAAAAATATAACAAGTTTTCATAGCAATTCTCCTTCACATTTGATTTGCACATCAACATTTCAAAAGCAAACAACTTCTTTTAACTAGAAGCAGAAATGAGACTAAAAAGCAATAATATATATCACGTAAAGCACAAGTTATGATTAGAAATTCGCACCTTTTGCAATTGAGTAATAGGCTTCTCAGTGTCAGCGGCATCTGCAATATGGATATCCACCACAGAAAGCAGCTTTTCCTTTGCAAATTCTTCTATTTGCAGAGCAATTGATGATAAAGGATACAACTTATTTGCAACCTGAAAAATGATAAACAGATAAAAGGTGCCCTTCAGATAGTTCTTAATATATAGCATTAGCTTAAATAGCATAGTAGGCATACCAGACGTATTGCCTTCATACGAACTTCCTCCATATGATGAACTGCACTCTTTGGGAAAAAGGAAGTTCATCAGTATATGCAATATTTTCACATAAGTCATGCATGTTTAGAGATTTAGCATTTGAAAACATCATCATACATAGATTAGATAATTAAAAAATGTTATCTACAGCGCTCCAACAATACCCAGGTACCACCTCCCAATTCTAAGAGAAAACGTCATCTGTCTTTTCCTTTTGTTGGCGTTAATTTTCCCGGGGCGGGGGCGGTGGGGGCAGTGAATGAGCAATTGTAAAAGAGCACAGAGTTGCAAAGATCAACACTGATATCCTGAGGGTAATGAAATGACAAGGGATAATTACCCTCAGATATAGCAAAAATTTAAAACAAAATAAGCAAAAATTGTCCAGATAAATCCCAAGTTGACATGGTTTCCTATAATTATAATCCTATGTCTGTGGATAGTACACTCAAATCAATCCTAGGTCAAAGTAACCTGCTAAACCGGTAAATGGAGCCACATGTAACATTGTGATTGATTGTGTCAAACTTTTATTTCCTTAAACACTTCCTCTCCCTTTCCCCTGTCATCACCCAGCCCAACCCCTCTTTCCCACTCTTCATTAACACCAAACCCTTCATCACTCTCCCACTCTTCACCTTCATCATCATCATCACCAAAAAAAATTCACCAAGCTTCATCGTCCCTAACGAATATAGCGACAACAATCCCAAATCACAATAAACCTAGTTGGCAAATCCTTACACTCAACAAATTCCAAGCAACAAACTCAAAACCTCTTTCCTATAAACCCTTCCAAACAATATCAGCTACTGCCTCCAACTTCTTGCACTAGATTTAATCCTCTACTCCAGAAACCATCTCAACTCGCAGAAGATGTTGCTTTTTCTTAGCTTGACAATATCAGATGTTTTGGGGAATGGCCGAGTACAATACTGCTTCTCTCTTTGAAGACAGTACTTATGGCTAAGGGTGTTCGCTGCTAGACTTTGTGTGGTTTAAGACATAACCCGAACCAAATTGCAAAAATACAGTTTCTCATCTTCTACACCGAACCAAACCCCACCACATAACAACAATATGGTGCAGTCTGGTTTGCTGTTTGACCAGTTATTAATAATTTTGGTCTTGATTTTGATACAAAATAATACGGAAGTAGCCAGCAAAGAAGTATATAAAGGGAGTAGTATCGCCCATCGTCACCATCTAATCCTAATTTCCTCAACGTTCCCATACTAAGAAGTCATTATTTCAATGTCAACTATCAATAACTAGTATGAAGACTTTTCTTCTATATCTGATGAATTTCTAATATCACATATCATAGGGTCAGCCTTAATCTACAGGGCAGCAGATGTACCCAGTATCTCGTCCGCTTGTTAGCCAGTTCCGCTGACATTAGAGGCTTCCAGTCTTCTGAAACAGCATGTTTCTTCTTGGTGTAGACTACAGTCTGTTTACTGAAGTCAGAATACTCTAGAAGATCAGCAGTCTAACCCAATTGCTTTCCTTAGGAATGAAAACAAGCTAACATGTACAAAAATTAAGTGATCCTTTTGGCCAATGCAACTATTATTTACATTTAATAATTACAAGTTAATCACTTTGCTAAAAAGATTATCAATAATTATCTCTTTTAAATAATTTAACTCCGCCTGTGAGTGTCTGTGTGATATTCACTGCCGGTCTCAAGCCCGGATAAAGGAGGAGAGTTGCGGTAGGTTTGGGGCGGCCAGCGTAAAACATAGCCCCATATCATGACATGAATCGACAAATGAAAAACGTGGGGGCGTTCCCTACTCAGCGACGCGCTGCACTTCATAGACCCGGGTGTAGTGATAAGTATGCAAGGGTTGCTAGGTCGTCGCCCGAAAGCGGCGCGCCATCCCGGCACCCGGGGGGGTGTCAAATATGCAAGGGTTCCCCCAGCAGGGACGGGTGCGGGTAAAGAAGCTAGTCCAGGGTAGTGGTTGGGGTAGTAGGATGCGCTTTGGAACATGGAACATTGGCACTTTGACGGGAAGATCGGCGGAGGTTATGAGGAGGCGAAAGGTCCACATAATGTGCCTTCAAGAGACCAAGTGGGTTGGTGGAAAAGCAAGAGAACTAGCCCCATGGGGTTATAAGCTTTGGTACTCCGGAAAGGATAAGAGTAGGAATGGAGTAGGCATCATTGTTGATAAGGAATATATTGATGATGTGGTGGAAGTTTCGAGGAAGAGCGACCGCATTATGAGTATCAGGCTAGTATAAGGGAGGGAGGCGGTGACTATCATAAGCGCATATGCGCCGCAAGTGGGATTGAAAGCATCTATTAAACAACAATTTTGGGAGGATTTAGAGGAGGTTGTGCAACGAGTGCCTATTAGTGAAAAGTTGATCATTGGTGGGGATCTTAATGGACATGTGGGCACTAGTCGAGTTGGCTTTGAGAGCATTCATGGAGGTTTTGGGTATGGGGAGAGCAATGAAGCTGGAAGTGGTATCTTGGATTTTGCACTAGCATATGGTCTTAGTATTATGAACACTTAGTTTGAGAAAAGAGAATCTCACCTTGTGACGTGTAGGAGTGGAAGTAGTGCGAGTCAGATTGACCTCTTTTTAGTAAGGAATACTTGGCGGAAGAGTTACACAAACTGCAAGGTGATACCGTGTGAGAGCGCAACCACCCAACATAGACTAGTCGTACTTGATTTCCGCGGTAGGGAGTCTTTAAGAAAGCGAAGACCCAATGTGGAGCCGCGAATCAAGTGGTGGAAGCTCCAAGGGGAGCACAAAGAGAACTTCCTAGCTAAGATGGCTAGTAAAGATATTTGGTCTTGTAACACGGAAATGGACGTAGATTCGACATGGACAAAGATGGAACTTAGTATAAAGGAAGTGGCGAAAGAGATCCTTGGAGAATCTAAAGGAACTGTACCATAGAGTAAGGACACATCTTGGTGGAACGAGGAGGTGAGACAAGCGATAAAAAACAAACGAGAAGGTTATAAACTTTTGGGAAAAGATAGAAGCGATGTGAACTATGAGAAGTACAAAGAGGCTCGAAGAGAAGCCAAGAAGGCAGTACGGGAAGCTAAAGCAAAGGTAAACCAAGTACTTTATGCAAGATTGGATACGAAAGAAGGGGAAAAAGACATCTACAGAATTGCGCGTATGAGGGACAGGAAGACAAGAGACATAAGAAATGTGAAATGCGTGAAGGGTGTGGACCAAAGAGTGTTTGTGGAGGATGAGGAGATAAAGGATAGATGGAGGACGTACTTTGATACCTTGTTCAATGGTGATAACGTACAAGACATCGGGGATGTACACATCCCACCAAGTATGTTAAATCGAGAGTTTATGAGGAGGATTCAAAAGGGAGAAGTTGTTGCAGCATTAAAAAAGATGGGATTGAAGAAAGCTACGGGGCCAGATGGCATACCTATCGAAGTTTGGAGGTGTTTAGGGGGGAGAGGAATCGAATGGCTGACAACATTCTTCAACATGATTTGGAGACAACAAAATGTCATTAGAGTGGAGGAAGAGTACTTTGATTCCTTTGTATAAGAACAAAGGCGACGTACAAGATTGTACCAACTACAGAGGAATCAAACTAATGAGTCATACGATGAAACTTTGGGAACGAGTGATTGAGCAAAGACTTAGGAAACATGTGAAGATAACGGAGAACCAATTTGGATTTATACCTAGAAGCTCGACTATAGAGGCCATCTACCTCATGAGACAGACAATGGAACATTACCGTGATAGGAAGAAGGATCTACATATGGTTTTCATTGATTTGGAGAAGGCATATGATAGAGTACCAAGAGAAATACTTTGGTGGGCGTTGGCAAAGAAAGGTGTTCCACAAAAATATATAAATATCATCAAGGATATGTATGAGGGGGCAACTACGAGTGTGCGGACCACGGTGGGGAGGACAGCAGAGTTCCCTATTACGATCGGAGTGCACCAAGGTTTTGCACTTAAGGGCCGTTTGGTTAGGGGACTTCAAGAAAGGGAAAGGGAATGAAATCCTTGTTACCTTTACTTGATATTTGGTTGATGATTTTTTCCATTCCCTTTACCCATATTTCAGTTTCACTTACCCTTACTTGATTCCCCACCCTAACCCAAGGTTTTGGGATTACCCCATATCCCTCTACTCCACAACCACCATTGACCAACCTTGACCATCACCACAACCACCCATCTCACTCCACTTCCACCATCTGAACCACATCCCAACGCTGCCACCACCCTTACGAAGCCCTTACACCTCGTCAACCACCCCAGCCCCTCCCATCATCCATCCCACTTCCGGTGAACCGCCATAGTTGCCGTAAACTACCCAGAATCGCACCCAAAATCGCACCCCACTCTTCATAGACCGCCTCAATCTGCCGGAAACCACCCCCACTTTCCGGAAAATACGCGAGCCCACCCTCCAAAGCTCACCGAAACACCACCAAAGTCCACCACTTTCCGTCAAACCCTCTCGAAACCCAGCATCTCTGCCCGAAACTTCACCCATAAACCCATGCACTTCGATCTGAGTGAGAGAAAGAGGGCCGGTGATGTTTGCCGGTGAGAGAGAGAGAGTTTGTTAGTGAGAGCCTGCTGCCGTGGTGAGAGAAAGAGCGCTGCCGGAATAACAGCTAGAGTTACCAGAGAAAGAGGGGCTTATGTTTCCCTTTCTTTTCTCAAAACAAACATGTGGGATAATTGAGGGGTTTGGAATTCCTTTCCCTCACTAACCCTTACCTGATTCCTTTCCCTTTCCCCTCCTCTAACCAAACGCCCCCTTAGTCCCTTTCTCTTTGCTTTAGTGATGGACGAACTAACGAGGTCAATTCAAGATGATATACCGTGGTGTATGATGTTTGCGGATGATATTGCATTGATGGATGAGACAACGGAAGGTGTTGAGAGTAAGTTGGAATTGTGGAGGGATACATTAGAAGCCCGTGGTTTTAGATTGAGCAGAAGTAAGACTGAGTATATGGAGTGCAAGTTCAGTGGGGTTACAAGCAACGCTTGACAAGATCTCCCTCTTTAATAGCGGTATCACTACCAAAGACAACAATCCCTACATTCTCATTCTCAAGATTTAAGGCTATTCCTTTCACACCGCTGGCAACCCCAAGCAACGAGGCAGGGGCGGTGACTTTGGATAGCAAAGTGGTTCAAGGATCGAACGTCTTCCGTTACCTTGGATCCATTCTCCAAAAGGATGGAGAACTGGATGGAGACGTGGCTCATAGAATTAACGCGGGTTGGGTAAAGTGGAAAAGTGCCACCAATTTCCTTTGTGATTCTGGCATTCCCCAAAGATTGAAGGGAAAGTTCTACCGTACGGCAATTAGGCCTGCTTTGTTATATGGCACCGAATGTTGGGCGGTGAAACAATGCCACGCTCATAAGATGAACGTGGCGGAGATGCCTATGTTGCGCTGGATGTGTGGCCACACGAGGAAGGACCGATTAAGAAATGAAGTGATTCGGGAAAAAGTTGGAGTTGCATCAATTGAAGAAAAGATGAGGGAGAATCGGTTAAGATGGTTTAGGCATGTGAAAAGGAGATCAGGTGATGCACCGGTGAGAAGAATTGAAGAGTGGAGGAGTAATCAAATTGTAAGGGGTAGGGGAAGACCTAAGATGACTTGAATGAATGTAATTGAAAGTGACATGAGGCTACTTGAGATTGAAGAGAGCATGGCGTTGGATAGAAGTGGGTGGAGGGGCAGTATCCATGTGGAGGAAGAGGTGTGATTACGGCATTTATTTGCTTTTCTCAATTGTGATGGCATTTAAAACCTTTTGAAAACCTCCTTTAAAACTTTTTGGTGTAAACCTTGTTTTTCAAAAACTTTTTAAAAAATTCTTAAAACTTAAACCTTTTTAAAAACTTTTTATCACTCTTGTCGATGCCATCTCCTTTGGCGACGGTTTCAGTGACGATTCATGTTAGCCGACCCCAAATCACTTTGGGAATAAGGCTTAGTTGTTGTTGTTGTTGTATCTCTTTTAAATAATTTCCTCCTTACACGACCTTGATTTACTAACAACAAAAAAAGTCTCTCTCCGTTTGTTAGAAGTTGTTTAACTATGGCTTTTGCACTATTCACATATCCTACCTTGATCTTATTTATTTTACTAATACTCCCTTATGTCCCAAAATCTTTCCTCTTTCCTATTCTGGGTAAACGTCTCCTTTCGTTCTTCTCTATAGCTTAGACCCACACCTAGTCACACTCACTGACTTTTTTCTCTCTATTTTGGGTAAAGTTTTCCTCTCAACCTTCCTTAATATGTTTATAAACAGAAAATGATGCTTTTGGGATAAAGGGAGTACGTATAGACATATGTTTAATGTAAAATAATAGTTGCTTAGCTTCAATGTATATATTCAAAATATCAACTTTTTAGAACTTTAGCTAATAGATAATTTATATATTAATGGTCAAAGTTGTCCATCAAACGTGAGAGTCAAAGTAAATAACTATTAACAAACGAAGAAGTATCCTACTACTCTAAAGAAAGCACTTCCTAGCAAATCTATCAATTCGAAAGCTTCACTAACAATGCCAAAAGAATTCGAGCAAAGCTCAAATACGATCCAAAATGTGTACAACTTTGCACAGCACATGTCTGTCTTGAACATTTTGCATTCAACTTGTTTCCATCTAACACTTAACTTCGTTAAAGTCCTTGCCCAACAACAAGTTTAATTACCTTTTGGAAATATCTTCTCTCCAATAAATCAAGAACAATGGTGATTACCACTTTTCTTAATTTAAACGATAACTTCTCTACTGTATGGTGGTTTTTTACGGAGTACTTTACTGCTTATATCCATACAATAATGTGTGCATAATTCCTACTTAATTGGTCTTATCTTGCCTGTTATGGAAAAGCATGTCAATTTTTAAAAATCATTCAAGGAGCATGTGACCATACTTCTTCTAACCAAAACACTCCCCACAATATTCAACATAATTCTACCCCTCTAATCTACTGTATTTATAGAAATTTTCCCCTAACAAACCTCTTGGCTTCCTTCACAAGCTACGTGTAACTAAATTGTAATGCAACTACCTAAATTACCGTTTCCCAACCATCTTCACGGCAGAACCATGTATGATATATGAGGGCAGGGACACTGTGATTCTGTTTGTCTTTTCACATTGTCTTTTTTTGGTGTGTCTGTTTTTCCTTTGCTAGTTGCACATGTGCCTTTTATCTTCTAATCAATAAGGCCAAGCTTTTTAGTTATGGGTTTTAGTTGTACTTATTTACCCCTCCCCCCCCCCCCCCCCAACAAAAAAAAGAAACACCACCCAGCTGCCAACGAACCGTTAATGGCTGCCAAGTGCCAAGTCCTTCAGTTCATAAGTGAAGGAAGACGAAGATGAAAGAGTTTACAGGATCCTCTACAACGTTTTTGTTTTTCACAAAACAGTGGAAATAGGATTATTCATGAATTTTCAAACATTTTTAAGCATTTTGCTATTCTTTGGGGATTACTAAAGACAATTTCCCAAAAGAAAAATATCAGAATCAAGATTTATTTATGTACAAATAGAGGAGTACAGAAAATAGATACAAGGTCATCTGCCAGTGTCGGTTCAAATGACATCCCCAAATCAACGCTCTTTTCTATTTTGAACATGTGTATTAATACATGCAAGATCCACAAAGACATCTTTGTTGAGGTAGAAATTGGCATTTTACATAATCTTAATATAATTAAAGACAAACCTGTAGAGCAATTTTTAACAGCACGTCACGCAAAGTTGGCCTCAGCAATATCAAGCTCCACACAGCACTTAGACCTTGAGTTACCCGGTCTCCATTGTGCAATTCTTTTTCATCTTTATCTCCAATCTCAGGTGAACACAAGTTTTCTAATAATTTAAGACTCGATTCAGGCAGATATGGAACTTCACTGAACAACCGGCTTAGAGATTTGTCTGACGCCGGAAAAGAATCTCTTAGCGTTTCTGCCTGCACATATATTAATGATTTACCTCTGGGAATAGATGCTCAGTGGCATAAAAGAAAGAAAACTAAAATACTGCGCGCTCACCACTTTTAGAAGAAAAGTTTCATATACCGAACTAGCCGTTGTCGAAGAAAAAAAGTCACGCTCTTCTTCCGCCTCTCCATACAACCGGTAGAGAACACGTAAAGTCAACTCGTGTCCCTAAAAACATTAAGTGATTCATCTCAGGTTAGTGCATATTTCAGGACAAACATAAGAACTTCAACTAACTATCACTTCCGTTAAATTATTACACATTATGGCCAGCAGAATTGTCTGGGCCAAAGTTTTCACTGAAACATGCCTGTTTAATCTTTTTGCCGGAATAAAGGTTTCCTTGAAACATAACAAACGGATTATATCTTCTAAGCCTTGACAAGAACATTCTTGTTTCAATCTCAAACTAATACTCCCTCTGTTCTCCTAATTTCTATCTTTATTCTGTTGTCTGTTTCTTCCTCTAATTGGCAAATTATGTTTCCTAGTTTGTCTTCCCTTGCCCCACCAAAAAGGACCATCGTAAATCACCAATTCCACCCCTTGATTAATACCTCTCTCTCCTCTCTATCATTCACGTTCTACAGATCACCTCCCTCCCATTTTCTTTCTCTACCTCTCTCTCTCCACCTCTTCATCCTTCTCTCACCTATAAACCAGTGACACCCATAAACAACCACCACCAGAAGCCCACCATGACACCCCCCCCCTCTCAACTTATTCTCTCGCTCCTCTTTTTCATTCAGACTTTGCAGATTAACTCCCCTCCCTATTTTCTTTCACTCGCTCTCTTTCTACCTCTTAATCCTTCCCTCACCTCTACACCACCCCCACCCTCAAAACACCAACACTGGTAGCCACCGTGAATTCTCACCAGTCACCACCTTACTTGTATCCCAACATGGACCCTCACCATCGGTTCATGTTTTTCGTTATGATGGCAAGTGAAGAACGTCGTAGTAGCTAAATGAAGGTTGCAGTGGTGGGGCTGTCCAGGTGAGAATTGCAGTTGAGGTCGTGGCTCGGCAAGTTCAAGGGTGATGATGGAGGGGACTCTGCTAGTTTTTTGGAGGTGTTTGGGGTGGTGCTGACCAAGTAAATGTAGCGGTAGCGGTCAGGGTGACAGTGCAACGGTGATGGTGTCAGTGGCGAAGGGATGCGAGTTGTTGGACTAGGCAGGGGTGGGGGTGCCATTGGAGCTACAGTAACTACATAGAGCTTAGAAAAATGGAGGAAGTAAAATTTAGCATAGTATTCAACATGATAGATATTTAATAATCATCATACAGAGCCGCTATAGATGGTTCGATCAATAATCTCAAAATTCTAACACACTTCGACTAACATGGTAACCAATTAGAGATGACGACAAAAAAAATCTTTGTGAGTAGATTACATTTTTTCTCACTAGCAAGAGAAGACCACCGAAAGCATAAACAGATCAGCGTACACACTGTACAGTCCTTGAAGACGAATAGAAGTAACCTTATCCATTGTACATGGTTCTTGTCTACCATCCTACCGGGGGTGGGGGGGGTGAGGGGTGGGGGGAATATAAAACTTCTCTGCAAGCAGTTTCAAATCAGCAATAGACGGCCATCAAAACTCGAAAGCCACCACCATTTCCTTCACCAATTAAGTCATTTGATTATAATACCTTACTCATACCCCAAAGCCTCTCCACGGCTCTTGTCTAGGGCAATTTATACAGCGTAAGTCTCATGTACGTAACCCAATCTATATAATTAGAAAGCAACCCTTTCAGCTCTACGGCCAGTAGAATTGCGAAGGGGCGTCCCCAAAGATCCTTTATGTGAGAGGGAAACTGAACGACTGACTACTTCACAGTTATTAAGAACTGAAGGACATATAGTGATACATTACCTTGGGAAACAAAATGAAACATATGGGATTGTTGGCACGCACAACCATTAAACATGAGACCCAAGCCGGGCTTAACAGAATAGAAAGTATCAAGTCCGTTGCATAGTAAAGTGATTTGGTGAAACATAGCGTTTATTTCATTATAGACTATAGTCCAAAGTTGAACCTTTATCCATTAGACTCCTTCATTAATTCAACTTATCTTCAATTTTCATTTCAGATAATTCAATATTCTATACTAGAACAATATGACTTCTTATCTCATCTAAAAAGAAAAGGAAAAACAAAAACAGAATTCTAGAGGCTTAATAACAGCCTATAAGATGTTAATGCTAAGTGCAAAAGTCTAGTAGCTCTAACGATACTTGGTACCTTTACTGTCCCCAAAATGTAAACTTGGCAGCACAACAGTACATGACAGATCTCAAATAGCATGAAACTGAATAATAAAATCTACGGGCACCTCCAACTTACATCTAGAGAAACCCACGTCAGGAATGCTTCCTTTTTATTAATTAAGTATTTAAGAGTCAAGTTCTCTAGTGTCATAGGACATCAAATGAAAGGATCAGATCCTCAAGTAAACACCAGAGAAAAGGCAGGAGCGCAGGAACCACAAATAATATGTGTAAATAAACACAACTCAACTCGTGAGTCAACTCAACTCATGAAGACATCTAAGAAACAAACAGAACTCAAAGTCAACATCAGCAAACTAAATGATATCAATCACCTCGTGATTTGTGTAATCTGACAATATGTGCGTCTGTAGACATGTCCATAGGTCAAGGTCCAATGAGAGCTGCAGAAGGAAGAAATAAACTAGGTCAAAGCTTATCAAGAAAATACGACAGTTCAAATGGACGATCATTAGTGAAAAAAGGAAAATTATGAAACAGGGCATCTTTGTCTAATTCTTTTCGCATCAATTTTCTTCTTTCTATCATATTCTCATTTTCGATATAAACTGTTATCCAATAGTTAACACATCAGATTAAATAAATTTTCTCAAGTGTGGCAGAGGGGTACACCACAAAAAAGGCAGAAGCAATGTACTATATGCTGACTCTTATAATAACCAGATCAATAATTCAAAGAAGCTTAAAAATGTCATCCTCGATGTGGAATGATTATCAAGTAAACTACAACAAATGATTTAGTAAATCCATCCACACAAAGGTGGATAGGAAATCAGACGCCTTTAGTCCATGTACAGTTAATGCTGCTGCACTGCAGTGAAAAAAGCTTCTAACATAGAGAACAGGAAATAAAACTGAGCATTTTATCGACATGAAGGACTTTTTCCATTATATGGGTTTTTTGGTTGCAGAGGAATGGAGACTTTTTTATCTTTTCCCATAGTTTCTGGTGGATTTCTGGTCCCCCTTACTTACTTTAAATTATTTTTATCTAAATGAAGTTTCTTTCCTTTTAGAAAGAAGGCCCACTAACCTTGTGCAAAAGTAGGAAACTAAGTTGCCATCTTCCACACTCATGCTTCTTTTCTGGACAAAGAAACTCAGCAAAGATTTTTACTTAGTCTTAAAACTAATACTAGTACTTTATAATACTCCCATTATAAATCTGTCCGAGTAGAATGAGGAACCCCTACTAAAACCCTTTTGAATGATACTAGAATTTTCTTTTTAACTGACATAGAAAAATCTTTATTTCCCTGCCTAAAAGTAAAGGTCGAAGTACTTTCCTTGAAATTATTTACCAGATTATGAACTTGGAAATGCTGGGTATTTCATTTGTGAACTAGAAATCCCTTAAATTTCAAGATTCTCAGTCGAATCACGTTGTACAAGAAAAGATATTAATCATCCAAGACAACAATTTTGAGACCCTACAGCGTGATAAGTTATCTGCTGTCATTTTAATGTTAACAGACAACTGTGTTTGCAGTTTTGCAAACTTCCTGCCCAATCCAAGGATGCAAACTTTTGAGTAAAGGTCCACATTCTCTGAGAATAAGCAAATGCAATCTAAAACAGGGATAAGAATAACTTAACAATATAATCATTACCTCAACTCCCAAATAAGAAAGTAAAGAGAATCGAAGCTGTGAACCTCCGGAAACAGCAACCTGCTTGTAGGCCTCCACAATGCGCAAAAAAACCAGCTTTTGAAGTGTATCCTTGTCCTCGCCAGAAAGGTCTAATACAGATGCTGACATCTTAGGCAAGGCAAACAAGTGAACTGGCCCTAGGGATGTTGCTGTGGAGGCCGTCCCGAGGTTTGCATCTGCTGCAGCAGTTTTAGAGCTATGTTCCTCAGACCTCTCATTTGACACAGACGGAAGTGATTCTGCTTGAGATCTTTTCCCAAGACTGGTAATCTGATCTTGGCTGCAATCATCCAGCTCTGTGGAAGCCAATGATGAAGAGGTAACAGTCTCGAACAATCCATCACTACGAGCATTATCTAAGCCTGGAATGGAAGTATCTGCAGGTCCCACATCTTGAAACTCATAGGCGACAGCTGACCTCTTGGGTACTTCAAACAGATTACCAGAGGCAAAATTAGATGGAATATCTGAATCAACAAGCTCGGTCGATTTGCTTGACGTAGCACATGCCACCTTGTTATCAGCAACATCCATAGCTTGGGATTCCTCTAGAAGTGGGCACTGTCAATTAAGGATAGACAAAAATCTCAATTGACCAAGACAGCAGCAAGGAATCTCAAGTAACCAACACAACAGCAAAGAAGTGGTCCCGTGAAATTTTTCCTAATATATATAGGTTTATCGTCCTTAATTTGTAAAAAACCAAACCTGCTAACAACTACCAAAACGAAAAATAACAACATTCCTATATATGGCAATCTTCAAAGGAACAACAGGAGTGATGGAGAAATTTTAAGCTTCGTAGACACTACAATAATGGGTGTGGAATTGGGGATATTTCATGTCTTTGTATTAGCCCAATTATAGTTATTATTTTCACATTCATTTTATCATCCAATTCCCTCCATTTATAGAAATTAATCTTGATGTAACCATCTAGATTCTACACTTTTAAGTATTCTAGATGTGTTTCTTCATTAATCCATTGAGTTAAATGCTCTATGGTTTCTTAAGCTTTATATTTAACGAATATTCGTTTTGGTTCACTTGATATAACACCTCAATTTGGGATGTAAATTCTCTAGTAAACTCTCAATAATGCGCTCAGTGTAAACCAATCCCTGCGAATGCTTTCCATCACGGGCCGCCTTCACCCCCCGATGAAAGCCTTACCTCTATTCCTTACTTTAAGGCTAGAAATCTCCCTTTTCAGACCAAACACTTTTGGTCAAACTAGGCGTTAGCGACATATTTCCTCCGTTTCATAATAGATGCCACATTGTTATTAACAATGACTCTTAGGCAAAATTTCCTAAACATGATTAATTAATTGGAAGTGGGAGAGTGGGCATGTAATTAAAATTTTAATTAGCCACCATAACCCAACCCAATGCACCACTAGTCTCTCTCCTCCTTCCACCGCGACTGACCCATTCTCCATCCTCCACAGCCACCACCAACAGCTGCCAACACCTTAGAAACCACCGCCACAACCAGTTACCATCTTATCTTCAACCCCAAACGAAAACCCAGATCCCCAACCACCATCTACATAGAATCAAAACCCTAACTCGAAAAGAGAGAAAGAACCACCACCACTCCTACACATCAACACCACCTTCACATCACCACTCCTCCAAATCGAAACCACCATCTTCACATCAGCACCACCTTCGGTCAAACTCAGATTGAAGAGAGTGAAAGAAACTCAGATTGCGGGTTTTATTAGGGTTTGATTCAGATGAAAATTTGGGGGTGTTTCGTTGGTGTTGGGTGGTGAATGGTTGTTGGGGGTTTCGATTTAGGGTTGTCGGGGGTTTTAATTTCGGGTGTGGTGAATGGTGGTGCTTCGATGGTGAATGGTGGTGTTTCGGGGGGTAATGGTGGTGTTTCGGAATTTCGGCGGTGAATGGTGGTGGTTTGGTGGTAATGGTGGTGTATGGTGGTAAATGGTGGTGTTACGGTAGTGATTGGTGGTGTTTTGGTGAGAATGGTACGGTGGTGTTTCAGTGGTGAATGTGGTGTTTGCTTATGGTGGTTAGGTGGGCTATTGTAGGTTGTGGGTTGGCTGGAAATTGAGGAGAGAGAGGGGTCAGGGTAAAATTAGGAGAGAGAGAGCGGTAGGTGGTAAAAGTTTATTAGTACTAAGTAGGTTTAAGCACAAAAGAAGATTAATTAAACTACACTAAATAAGATTAATTATAACAAGTTAGTAAGGGTAAAATGGTAAAAATACAAGGCAAAAGTTACTAAATGAGGGGGAAAAAAAAGATTGTTGCATCTATTTTGAAACACCCAAAAATATACAATGTGGCATCTATTATGAAACGGAGGAAGTATATTATTCAATATGTCACTAGAAATTCCACAAAAGATTGCATGGATTCATTAAAGCTCACCAAAGATATATAAAGTGCTAGTCTTTAGCAATCTACAAGAAGTTACCCAAAATGTGTAGATTGTGTACAATAGTTCTTATCAGCTTTGCGAAGAACTAATATACAACCCAATTCTATTCATAATTATAAGATTGAAAAATGAAGATAGACGTACACCAATATAAGAGTGAATCAATGAACTAGGATTAAAAAAAAAAAGTATACAAAAATCTAATTCAGTATGATACGCATTTACTTCCATTAATGCGAATAATTGCAGGCCTACGAAGATATCATAATGCCATGAATATATGCAACTTATTTACAATATACAAACGAAAACCACCGACGCATTCCATGACTCTCCCATAACAAAATAGCCCACAACCACTAGTCAAAAATCTCGCACCACCATAAGCAGACCCAAAATTACGCCAACAAAGGCAGAAATGAAAGAAGAAAAGGCAACTATCAATCGAGTACTTGGGTATAGAATTATCTGGCAAGAACTAGCCAGGTAAAACCTGTGAAAATTGAATCATTCCTTATTAGCCAGATTTAACCCAAAAGGTTAAGCTTAAGGCCATGAAAATGGAGCAGAATGAGGCAGCGTCGGATGGTAATGATGGAGCAAAGTCGTAATTGTTGATTACTCGATTCAGCCATGGAACTAATGATCAATATTTAAAAAGTGGCGTTGGTAAGTGAGAAACTTGGATGCAGCCGGGAAGAGAGAGAAGGAAGGGAAAAGGGATCCTAATAAATTTCATGTGCCAGACATAAACAACAGAATCAAAAACCCTTTCTCCTCTCCTTTCAAAAAATAGGGGGAAATCGTGTGGTTTTTTATTTCATTCTTCCATTCACTTTCTTAATTCCATTGCTATCTCTACCCTTGAACCAAACAGTCCCTAAGAGAGGATAAGATGCCCTCATTCAGACGCTAGATACACATCAAATTCGAAAGCAAAATAGTGGGACAAGCACTCACTGCAAAAGACTACAAAGAGGCTACACGTACAACATGAACACAGGACACCCCAACATTGCCAGCCTCATTGTAAAAAGAACTCCATATTGTGTTCCAAGTAAAGCACCCCAATGACCTCTAAAAACCACAACTCCAGAGAACCCATTAAGAATTACTCCTCCAAGTCCTCCCACGGTCAACCCCCCTCACTGGCATTAACCCATGTAAGGCTGTAACCTGTAAGCCTGTACCTACTAAAGCCATTCGTCCCCTTTGGCGCTATGAGATGATATCTCCGCCGGTTATACAACATTTAGTTTATAGTGTGATCAGGAAGCTGTTCTCCATTACTTGTGATAGTGCAGTCCTAGTCCTCTGCTGAGCGATAATGATTTATGGAATCTTTTTTTACACAAAGATGAGGAAAGGGGCCTACAAAATGAAGACTATCTGAAAAGATGCAATAAGAGAATGAAAGATGCTTGCCTCAATGCCATGTGACACTGGTGGCTTGACATCCAGGGATGATGATATGTCCTCTGAACCGTTACAGTGAAAAGCATTTGTCAAAAATGATGAAAGTTGTCCAAAGGAAGTATCAGTGTCAACTTCATTTTGATTCAAACTCATATTTGATTGACGTTCTTCATTGCTCTTGGGTTTCGGGCAAGTAGACGGCAGGTTTCTCAAATTAGCTAAAACCACTTCTGCAAGTAAGTCAGCAGAGATACCTGATATGAGAACCTCCAAAGATGCAGCAGCCTTTTCACCTTGAGCAACCAAGGCACCAAAAAGCCCTACAAGTTGCTGCACAGGCCCCAGATCGTCTTGTTTAGATATACTCGCCTGCCCAGTTAAATCAGACTTAACATCCACAGCAGTCTGAAGAGCATCTGACTTATCACTCATTTCCTCTGATACACTGCGCATAGACCTGGCCCGTTTTCCAGGAGTATCATCATCTTCATTCCTATCACCAACTTCCAGATCACTGGGTCTTTTTCTACCCACCTTATTATGCACTGGATCATGGATTTCAAGTGACTGCTCCTCCTGTTAGATACATCAGAATAAGTTGACGTATAATCTCTTCAAACAAGTACCTAAGTTTTTCTTTCCAACTAAAACTCTTTCATTTCATAGAGCTAACCAAGAAAAACAGCGATTTATGTTACTTAAACAGTTACTCTAATAAGATTGATCCCAATCCAGTTCGTATAGTGCTTAAGCAAGGCATATAAGGCAAAAGTGAGTACCTTAACAACAACTGCCTCAACCTTTTTCTCCTTCAAATTTCCATTGATATTGCACACTCCTTCAAGGGCTTTTTCTGCCAATTCCCCAGCATTCATTTCCCTCAGCGCACTAACTAAGCGATCCCGCCACTGCAAAAACGTAAATATGATGAGAAGTTGAGAACAAAATATTAATGGTATATTAAAAAAAACACAGATAAATTGTTGGTCTAAAGGGAAACTTTGCAAAGAGTAACTAGTACAATCAGAACATTCAGAAACTAAAGTCAACAACTTGGCAAGACATCAACAAGCTTCAATATCCAATGAAAAAATCATGTTCACCTATCACATCACAAATGTATAGCAAGAAATTTTAACGATGAGCAACCTCTCCAATCTCGAGGAAGTGTTGCTCTATAATAGTGAGAGGGCAGAAAATCTAGGGCTAGAAAGGTAATTTTCGTTAGATAATGCATGAGAGCAAACATGTGGGTCACAGTGGTTAGAGAGATCTTCTGCTCAGCATAATGGTTAGAATGACTGAATAGGTTACCAAAGTAAAAACTATATATTATGAACAAAAAATGTCAAACAAAGTATCATAGTTGACACAGTTTAATTGACTGAAGTGACTGAAAAAATAGACACTTTTATGTTATGAACAAGTGTAGTCTTCTATAACGTGAGATATTTGTATTATAACAGTGGACACTACATTGAGTAAAAAGACTGAACTGACTACCTACTGGACTTCTTTTTATGCATAAGACGTTCCAACGACTCTTCTGTTTTCCACCTGGCTTCTTTTGTTCACTTCAACATTTTTGATTTTTAATTTTTTATAGATATTTTATAATTTTCAATTCATTTGCTAACCTATAGCTGTTGTAGATTTATCATTGCTCTCAATTCTGGATCCTAGTAAACAAGGAGCCAAACAAGGGGCCAAATGGAAAAAAAGGAGCAAAAAACTCATTAAGAGTGAACCGTGTGGCTCTTTAGTCCGACTCGGTGGTGATTCTATGGGAAGAACTACTCTTGCACGGACAGACTTTCTATGAAGAATTGATGTACAGCAACAAAGTGAGGTGCAATATGGAAAACTGCTGCTAAGGCATAAAAAATTACAATAAATCTCGGGGAAAGCATGAAGAAGAAAAAACCCTCCAATGGTACAATCCTTGTTCTTCCATCCATAAAGCCAGCTTCATTAATTCGAAAGGCCAACCGAACAGAGCTCTTTCTTTTGGTTTCGTGGACTGGAGAAATGCGTAGAGATTGGAAAGAACACAACAGCCACCGTACTGTGCTGCACTGACACCAATGCTAAGGGACGAAAAGCTAGAGCAGCGAATGGAATTAGACATCCCAAAAACCCTAGCCGTAAACAAAGCATACCAGGCTCGGCGTGTTGGCCTGTGTCCTATAGAGCGAAAGAGCTACCTGGTGATCCCTAGGTTGCAGCACGTCCGTTCGTAAACTCCTCGCACACACCTTAAACTAAACTGTATTTTCATCCCAAATACTTTCACCCTCACCGGAATTTGAAGTTTTAGAAAACATTGTTCATAACAGCATCAACCAGCTCGTAATGGCTTTTTTCTATGGGGTGTCTCACAAATTTTTTAATGTCCTAGTCATAACTTTTCGTAATTTTTTTGAACCGTAAACACAGATTCCTTGCCCAAGTGATGTGCTGCTCAAACCATTTAACTTCTAATTATTTAATTGCTTTACATGACATTCTTAAATTAGGTTTCATACTGTTCTGATTTCACCTTAGGACTCAAGTACATGAGTACAAACAATAAAATAAATCACCCTTCCTCCAGGTCAAAGTTATGCAACAGAATGATCATCTACGTTATGGAACAAACGAGAAAATTTGGCAGGCCTGCCTAATAATGAGAGTCATTTTACAAAGCTAACAATACACTATGGAGCATATGCAAAGAGAGGGGCCGGACTGTAGACGTGACAGAAAACTGGTGCTTCCATGCAGCACTATTGGTTTATATGGATTAGGCGTTATTGAGTAACTATGCATCAGGCTTTCGCATCAATATCCAAGTCCGTGAGGAAAGTATTCATCCAGTGGCATTAGACAGCTTCATTGCATGTTTTCTCCGAAGATATTTAGAGCAACGGCCAGGTTTTCTGGCAAACTGCAAGACACCATCTAGAACATGCATCTACGAAATTGAATCTATTTTGGTCCAAAAGCTCAAAAGGGGAGAGGAAGCAGGAGGTGTTGTGGGTTTTCTCACCCAAGATGCTCTTCAACAAGCATAAAAATACGGTCAAAATTCATGAAAACATGTTGGACAAATGGTAAGAAAGCGACACACACATCCGCCCACAATAGCAGCGGATAGCAGAAGGCCCAATGATGTTATCAACTTAGTTAAGGGAGACCTTTCCAATTGAATGTAATCAGTAGAAATTACCTCTTCTTGCCTCTTCTTAAAAAAAGCAGCAGGCTTAATGAGATAACTGCATCAAGTATATACAATTTTTTTCCTCATATGACGGCAGCCAAGAACTTATACATCCCAATCGTTATGTAAGGCATTTGCTAGTATGCCAAATTGCTAACTTCAAGAATTTAAGCCTATGAAGAATTTGTTATCGAATCCCCGTCCAAGTTAAGGAGGTCACTTTTAACATGCAAACGTTTCACAGGTCAAGCACAACTAAGAAGTGTCATTTCTAGATAAGAAAAATAGCTGGATAACAGAGTATCAAAGGTGAAAATTGTCTTTCGGTCTTTCCAAAACATCTTATGCATGGAATTTCTTTCAATGCAAAACCAATCAACCCTGATTTTCAAATTAAATAGGCAAGCATCCCAGCTACAGCAACAACCAAGATAATCATAATTTTGTCAATCTACATAAGGAACAAGTCAATCTACATAAGGAACGAAACATAAAAGGGAGGAGGAGGGGAAGGGGGGAGATCATACCGGAGTAGCACTTGGGTGTGTACACTTCAAGCAAGAAAGATATGCATTCTTCAAAGCATTTTGGACTCCATATGCATGCAACCCCTTGATAACAGAATTTGAGGGATCCAGACCCAGAAGGACAGGAAGAATTCGTCCATAAAAGGATGGCCTCTTCACGGCAATGCCTGACAAACTGGTAACAGAACACACAATAAGATCAAGCAATTAAAAACACATTAAACATGAAAGGCCATAGATTATGCTTGGAAGAAAACTTGGACTGAAGAACAAAAAAAACTAAAACCTGACACTAATTAGAGGGTCGTGGTCCAAGGCTTTCTTAATAGCATCTGACTATGTTTTTCTCTTTGTCCTGAAAAGATGTATCCTCTAGTCAGTTTACCTTTGCTTCTCTTTCTAATAAATTGTTTCTTTATCCACAAAAAACTGAAGACAGTGAGCTTAATTGATTTTCTAAGCTGGATCACTCGCACTCAGACATGAAAAAATACATCCATCACAGAAACATCTGGTTTGATCCCCTCCATAACAACAATGGAAAAGCTTCGGAGCAAATGCGGGAAAAAAAAATCAAAACCAGATCAAATTGACAATAGTATGCATGAACGACCTTCTAATAATTACTCATCCAGGCCCAAACCGCCCAATACACAAAAAAAAGTTGTATGTATACACTCCAAAGTCCAAGTCAATCCCACATGACAGGAAAGTACAGATCTTTGTTGTACCAACAGGCTGTTTCAGCATCATAAATCTCCCTGCAGTTCTTATTCAATAACCTTTTAATTTCTTTTTTTTCATGGAGTTGTAAAACATGTTTAATTTATAATTAAGTAAGTTAGTTAGGATAATTAAACATGTTTAATGTGTTTAGTAAGGGTAAAGTTGTCCATTCACCCACTAAAACTTACTAAATAAGGAAAAAAAAACATTGTGGCATCTATTTTGAAACACCCATATTTGTACAATGTGGCATCTATTTTGAAACGGAGGAAGTATGTTATATTGCAATTCCAATGCAAAACTCTGGCAAGTTTCTTATTCGTCCATGCCATCATCATTCAAAGTCTGTGACAAAACACGTATTTTCAAATACAAATTCTCAAACCATTTGGCTTGCCAACAATAATTATATAGGGGTAATTTAGTAAAGAAAGAATGTAAATATTAATATCATCAAATAATTACAGCTCAGACTAAGACAAACTCACTAACAGGCTCACCCAACAACACAGGACGAAAGAGTACCTTCTACCAAGGGCTCCTCAGCTAGGCCTCCTAACCCTATAATTACACAGCGCGAAACCAATCTCAATCACTCCAATAAGCTTTCTTAAGATTTAGTGTCACAATCATCATTAGCACATCAAAAATTAACAACTTCCACTGAGACCTCATACATTGGCATTTGTATCTCCCATAAATCACAATTCTTTACCTCAGTTATTCACATACATAATCTCAAAATAATAACAATCTAAAGGCGAACAAAATCAGCTAGATGCACCATCAAATCTCTGTTTAAAGACTACAACATAATAGAAAAAAGCTATTAAGACAAAATAGACTGTATACTAACCTCTAGACACACTGCATGAAATTCAGATCTTATGCAGATACTAAAACAATTCACAACAATAAGAAAGTATACACCGCAAACACACAAACATACACGGAGGAGAAGAGGTAAGTAGGAAACAAAAAGAAACATCTCATAAAACATAAACCCAACACAAAGATGAACACCGTCAATGTAATTTCCCGTTTTTACATTCACCTCCAAAACGCAGCAATAAAATAGCTAACAGCCATCAGCTGCCAGCACTAAAGCTCAGCATAGCAATAAATATATCCACAATAAATGCTGTTAACAGACAACTCCTTATGCTTATTTCAATACCCTTTAATTTTAGTTTATTTCAATGTGTTAATACTTATGCTTCACACGTCCGCAGGAATTGAGGATATAGCTGTACATCAGACAACTCCATTAACCAATTTGTTTCCTTATTGAATGTGCAGGAGATGCTGAACTTCAAGACTAGAACAACAACCAAATGCCAATCACCAAGAAAACTAGGAACTCGTGAAGAAAGGTATGCTATACCAATTAATAAGCACAACGACCATGGAGGTGCTGAGAGATTTCACAATGGGAATGCGAAGCTGATCAAGCAATAATCCCAAGCTTTGACTAGCTTCAATAGACAGATCTCCAAGCTTCAGTATAGGATGACCTCTACGAACCCATGAAATATTAAACCCCACTTCCTTACCTGCAGCTAGAACAGAATCGTACGCAAATTACATCAACATAAATTATTCAAGAACTCCCTCTGTCCCTATATGTTTGCTCCATTTGCGTTTGTTTGCTTTTTAATATTTGGTTGGGTAAATTTGGTGGAAGACAAAAAAGGGTGGGACCAAATAGACTATTGCGAGAGTGAAGTTGGGGTCTTATGTAGCCACTTTTTGTATGGAGAAATATTTTGGGGACATTTAAAAAAGGAAAATGGGGCAAACAAAAGGGCACGGAGGCAGTACATAAGAAAAGCTAAATTGAGCTACTGTCAGTTACCATTACTGTCACCAGTTAGATTAGGTGGCAGCTCAGTACCGCCAGTGGGGTCCGGTGTATATATAAGAATGATGGCTGCAACAAATTTCAGAGCCAATAACCGCCTTCCATCACTTCCAGACTGCGACAAAATATAGGCTTTCATCAGACAAATCATAAACAAAAAACAACCGTCTTTTATATTAACACCAGAACCTATATTTCGAAGAATATACAAATGTTGAAGGCATTAACTTGCCTCGAAAGCTATTGAATATATCTTCTCCTTCAATTTCACCATCCACTCCCATGCTGACTCAAGCGAATCATCCAACTTGCTTGCATGTAGTCCCTAGACATTCCCAGGAGAAGATGAATGGATTACATATTCAGAGCAGATTATTTGAAAACAAGAAATATCTCAAAGGATTCCAAGGGGGGGAGGGGGGAGCATTGAATCAAAGTGAGTTTAAAATACAACTATATGTCAGAAGGAAAAATGATCGGGAGCACATTTCTGAAGATTACTAATTCCTTTCCAACCATAGCATCTATAAAATGGCAGAATAGCACACACCATAGAGATTTCCATCCCTTGTTTCCCTTAAATCCCAGGGAAAACCTGCAAACCTTCCAGAACAGTAGTAGAACGAGCATGCTTTATGCTGCTCTAGGAAGCTGATTCTAAAAGACGACGAACTATTTTCCAATGGTAATGATGGTGTTAAAACAAGGCCGTACAGTATCGCATCGGCTGCAATGTAAAGGTTTTGAAATCTAACCATTGCTCGTGTTTTAGGCCGATTCAAACGATATCTCGTGGTCTCGGCTGATATATGGCGGTACGCCACCCGCATCATCTCCATTACAACGACATTGTAACCATTGCTGTGACCGCGATGGAAACCGCATATTCGAACCATGATGGTAATACAGATAATTGTCATCTCACCATTAATAAATCATAGTACACATGTATCAAGTGACAGCAATCTAATACAAACATTCATTTGGCCCCTCATTTTTATCCAAAAGCACGGATATATTTCATTTAGTAGACAAGCTTAACACCTAGACACGTATTTTCGTGTGAAACTGATTGTCATCAAGTCTAAGTAATTAGCATGGATATATAACCATATAATAACACCCCACACAAGCAAAAAACACAAAAATATCCCAGATTCTACAAACTAAAAGATCTACTAATAAAAATTACATAGACTTAAAAGCCCTCCATATGGCAGAAAGCCACACAACTTTAAAATCCATACATATTCTTCTCCCTTAGTATCTTCCAAAAGTAGCATAATGGAGAACTGGACCAACATATTATCCACGAGAGTCTATAAACATACCCATTTCTTCTCAAAATTCTTTTTCCCAAATAGGAAGCCCAAGAAAATGCAAAAATAAAATGTTCCTAGATTCCACAACACAAAGGCACAGAATACGTTCCGGGATGAACACTAAGATTCTAGTTCCAACATTGTCTCTAGTGTTAAGCACATAGAAGAATGCGATTCACATAAAAGCCTTATTTTTCTTCAAGAAACTTAATTTTTTCAACGCCTTGGTGTTGAATAAAAGGATGTGTGAGCTTTAGCATTTCCGGTGCTTGCAGAAAAAAACTCGAGAGAAAACAACCATGCCCTAAGAGATCTTTACAATTCAAAGACTCTAGATAATAAAACACCTCAAACACTTCAAGATAACTTGCGAGCTCGCCCAATCGACAAAATCACAGTCATCAGATTCCTGAAAATGGAATGATGAACACACTCCTTATAACAAAAAATCATAAACAAGAGCAATTTGTACAATACAAAATGTGATAAATGCCTTATCAGGTATTCCTCTTATAAATTTGTTGCTATCGCCAGCCCCACTTAATGACTGACCACGGAATGGTCACCAGCAACAGCATCCAAGCCACATGGTATAGGAATAAACTGCTACAAAGGTAATTGTCTTACAAAAAATCATAACAAAGGAACAACCTTGGGCAGACGTAACTCTACACATTGTTGTAGATCCTAGCTAAAAAATCACAAATGATATTTAATTTGTCTTTTTCCTTACTGATCCACATGCGAATCAGCGCGACGAGCCCTCAAGTTCGGTTCGGTCCAAGCTCGCCCTGAGCTCAATTTCACATAGCATAAGTCGACGGGGCTCATTCCCAATACTAATAATTCTTTTAATGTCTCTCTATGATTACGTTAACCTAATGATATTTTTCATCGAAAAATAGCTTAAAGTTTCAGCAAAAACATATTTAGAACAGACAAAAAAAGCAAGCAGAATCCAGGCTTGAACTCTTAAAGATCGATGACCTCCAAGCCAAGCCCGAACAATGAGTCCAAGCTCGTTGCAGACCACCGTATCCCTATATGCAGCATAATAATAGCCATAGCAGGTCTCATGTCACTCACATTCTCTACAGTGACATGGGGAAACTCAGCTCAAGGCATCACTCTAGCAAAGTAAGCAATACTCGACTTTGAATGAGTCGAATTACCATACTCCCACACACTGCAACTCCAACAGCGTGTTGTTGGATCACTATACTTCACTATCTACAGCCAAAATATAAATTATCTTCTTTTCATCATCCAACAGTATAATTCATATCTCACAAGATATTACCTGAATTGCAATTTTCTCTAATGTACGGCAAAATATATTAGTGCCTGATGTGATAGCTTGCCGAGCCACTGCTGAAGTATCATCATCCACGACAATCAACAATGCAGGTGTAGTTTCAGGTAAAACCTCTAAATGCCTCAAACCAATTTCACCAATTACCCTGATATACAAAAGGCGACATCAAATAGATTAACCAAATTCTTGAAGGAAGCGAAGAAGAAAATCTTGACAGAAGTGTAAGGGCTAGACAAAATTCTAATTACAACAAAAAGAAAGGCAGTAAATAATCAGAATTGCTAGTAAAAGAATAAACTTAACAATCGAAAGAGAGTACGGCAACTAACTCATACATTAACAAGATCTTCTCATGGATGAAACTAGTGTATTGCCCCTATACATGAAGTAAATGCAAAATGACGAAAAAAACCAAAGGGTAAAGGACCCTATATTCTGACTACTTAAGCAGTGTAAAAACATGAACTAAAGTTCCATTATTGGGTTACTGTAAAGCAGTGTTCACTAGAATTATGTACTATCTCACACTTAAGCCTCTTTAGGGGGTAAAAAGGAATGAATGAAACTTGAGACCTCCTATTGTTTGCTTTATAATATTGTGTTGTTGTTGTTGGCCAACTCAGAGCTTGTGCCGCCACTTATCATAAAGCACCCACCCGAACTCAAAACAGGTACATCTCGTCATCAGCCTCGCTCGTGCCTGCCTTGTGCACATGAGCGCCCCGATCGACCCTCTTCTCGTGCTCTTGTCGCTAATAGGCAAGAGTGTCCTTTCAGATACCGAGTGCTAGTGTCTCACGAGCCTCAAGACTCACTTTTCCGCATTAAGGCTAGCGCACTTGCCCACACAAAACAAGGGCGTGCCGCATGATCCGAGGTCAAAACACTCGGACCGTGATACTAGGGATCTTTGATGCTACTATTTAAGAGTCTAAACATAAGGGTTGGGTCGATCTTCCTTCAAATGGGGATTCCGGTGTGGGGTGATCAAATCACGCAGAATAGGAAGCCTCTCTCCATGTTTTTTTTAGGAGAGGTTTACCTGTATCTATAGTCATTCTCGTCTTCAATATCAACATCCAAAATTTTGCATGGTTTAAATTCACTTTTATGGGTCTTGCATTCATACTGAACATCTTATTGTGATTAGGTACAGTGTGGAAAAAAAGGATGGTTTTCGAACTACCATTAGCATGAGGAGATTTCAGTTGACACTCGTCTTCCAGATAGTGAGTTGGTGGACTCACCCCTTTTGGAGCGAATTTCATGTGGTCGGTTGCTGGGAAGCTTAACACAGTAAGTATGAGAGTAGTGTCAGAATCATCTCCAGATAAGTTTGAAGTCTTCACTTATTTCATGGGCCTTAGTGCCTTACACAACTTTTGTAGCCCATACATATCAGCTTCAAGAATGATTTTCGAAGTGGTGGAATGAATGTCTGGTGCAGGGTTGGAGTAGTATGATTCTAATGCAAATGTTATAGTATAAGACGTGACTAAGATTGTGATTTTCGAAGAATTTGGTGATGTTAGGCGGCTTAGGCCATTACAGTTAAGATAGACTAACCAAGGCATTTCTAACATTAATAGGGCCAAGAGATCAGGGATTTGAAACTTGAGTTGAAAAAACATAGATCTGGAAAAGTTAGAGGTCTGTTAATCAAAGAAAGAAGAGGGAGTTGTAAACAGATAATATCTAAGTGGGCTCATAGGATAAGATATAACAGGTATAAGTGGGTCAAACTACTCAACTGTCCACCAAATATTGATAGGACAGAGAGTGATAGATGCTTGACTGATGAGTTGGAGCAACAAGACTCTAATGTGAAATGAGTTAGAAGTTTGATGTTCATAGAAAAAAAAGAGTAGGTGTCAACCAACAAGACCTATGCAGGCTAATAGGTATCAGAAGATAAAGTTTAAGTGTGATCCACATGGAGGTGGTATAGTAGGCCAGGTGTGTTTCATTAGACTGTTAACAGGATTAACAGAAGTTACAATAAAAAGCTTGAGAATGAGGACAAGTAGTTCATGCTATTAGGCAAAAGGCTAAAGACGGAACTTTGAACCGATGTCCTGTTTCTGAGGACAATTGGATTTGGCTGGAAAAGCCTTTTGACATTCATGAGATTAAGAGGGTCATCTTCAGCACGAAGGTTGATATATATCCTGACTGTCATGGCTTATGAAGATTTCCTTTTCCTGTTGTAAAGTCGTTTAAGATGATATGTTTCAAATGCTTTAAGAGTTGAGACTGGAGTTGTATTAGAGTATGAATTCTACCTTCACCACCTTACTTCATAAGAATATATCAGTGAAGGTTCAAGATTCTAGGCCGATTGATTAGTCTGCTCAATAATGTTTACAAGATTATGGCTAAGATTCTTACTATTCATTTCAATTGTTGAATGTGGTTATGCTAAGTATGGTTGCATTTGTGGAGGGTAGCCACATCTTGCGTGCTGCACGGTAGCTAATGAGGTGGATAATGATCTTTGTAGAGACCTCAAAAGACTTCTCTTTTCTGGTGAAGTGCTAGACACTTCAAACGATTGTTGATACTTGGACATCTCAATTTGGTCAAAAAGGGGAAATTAAATTTTCATGGGTGCAACCAGGAGAAGATTATGTGAGAGTTCTTGTGGTTCAGGATAGAGCATATTGTTGGATGGAAATGTGTTGCTAGATCCAAAGAATAGGGAGACTTGAGTTCTCGTAGTGGTATTTTAATATAACTCCAAGTAGGAGCATGGTCATAATGCTTCCACAAGAGCCTATTTAGCATTATTCTCTATAATGGTTCAAAGCATGTACAATCTTCAGAGAAAAATGTTGCAGTGTGCTTATAAGGACTCATGATCCCTACAGACTCTGGTAAGGACTCATGATCCTAGTGCAAAATGCTAACTCAAGTTCCCTCATGAAGTAGCTGTCCTTAAAAAGAACTATTTCCATATAAGGCATGAGCAAATCATGTAGAGGGTGTTTGGAAAGCCGGTGGCTTTATATGTTGGCTGGTTTGACCGGCTGTTTTTGGTGGCTTATTTGACCGGCTTTTTTGTTGGCTATGTAACTATTGGCGGTTAAAATGAGTGTTTGTAAAAGTGGTTGTACGGTTGTTTAGTACAAAATGGAACCAAAAGCCAAAAGCCAACAAAAAGGCTTGTAAAATCACCTTCTGGGTTTTGGCTGAAAAGTCGAGTGAAGATGCAAAAGCCAATTACCAAACGCTTTTTTTTGGTTGTTTGATTATAAATAAAAGCCAATGAAAAAGCCATCCAATAGTCATTTGCCAAACACCATAATAGTAAAGTCATCAAACAAAACCCTTTAAAAGGCTTCACAAAATGTGTGGACATGGAAACTCACTTTTGCCTGGGTTTAAATAAGTTGCGCGAGCACGTGAGTTAAATATATGTTAAAGAGAAAGTATATTGCATGGTGTAGCCCATGGAAAACAATAGTAAAAATAAATTAGAATGAAAAAATATGAGCATTTCACAAAGACCACGCTTCACTTAACTTGCAGTCTTGCACATCCTAACAACTATAAGAAAACGCATAGCTTCAACTTTTCTAAACGCTAGGGCTCAAATCCCTGGATTATGGACTAAGAATCCAAAAGAGGGTGAAAAGAAAAGGGAAAACCTTCGAAAAGGCAAGTGACGGAAGACAGAATTGCGGTTCGACTTTGGCTCGGAGGGGCCTCTCAGAATCGGATTGTAGTCTCATATCATAGAATCGGACGATTCTATGAACAAGCATAATCAAGATATGACACCCATATTATTATAAGTTTAAAAGGCCAAAAATAAAAAAAAAAATATGGTTGTCTAACCATTAAATAGTTAATGTGTATGTTAAATCTAATATAAATTTGTAATGTTTTCGGGGGTTGAAAGAAAGTTAAAAAATGGTAAGTCAAATTCTATGGCCATATTTGAATCGTAGTTTCAATTCTAACAACCATGTGTATAAAGATTCACCATGAGAAACTCCCATCAAAACAATCCCTAGCAATTTTTCGTAAATTCTCGCATCGCAAGGGGATATATTTCCAAATGAAGAAAAAAATACACTTATTATCATATAGAGTCAAAGTCTCCAAAGATAAGAACAAGGTTATAGAGGAAAGGCAAATGTCCCTCCACAATGAATTCCCATGAAGGCGCCTATAGTCTTTTATCATCTTAACAAAAAGAAGCATCGTACCTATTCGTTTGAGAGCTAAGAACTACTTAAACTAGCGAAGGAAAACAACATTCAATGGAAACTACTAAAAACCCTTACCCATTAAGGAAATGCTTCTAGACACCACAATACATCATTACATCCATATAGAAATAAATTTCCCTTATTCCCATCAGAAAGGAGTTAAAGGACTAACTCCCTTCTTGTCCCACATGAAGCTCACTCAACCACGTTCAACCTCCTTTCAGTCATCTCTGATTCAATTGCAATTCTTTAAAACATAAGCAACGATCAATAGCAAAGAGCTTTAATGGATTGAAATAAAAATAATTATAAAAAAAAAGCTGCCCAGGCATGCATTCTACTTAATTTCTAAGCTAACAAATGTCACATATACAAGAAGTTTCCAAGATGAACAACTTCTAAGATTGTTCAACAAAGGAACTTCGACACCGCCATAACTCAGATATTACACAGCCTGTCAAAAATCAGCCAACACCAAGAGTATGAAAGTTCCATATAGGCTGTGGTTGGGAGCACTGCACAAGCTGACATTGGAGCGGGGGAGGAAATTGGGTAGGTACATTTGAGGATCATAAACCAAAAACGCATAGGCACAATAATGGACATATCCACATCATTAGCCACAAAGAGGTCCGCAACATCAATTTGATACAAACTCCTACAGCCCATGAAAAACCCAGCACCAAGGGAAACAAAACAGCAGAATAGTAAAGTAAGATCTCCTCAGACCTCACCATCAATCATGTGTGAGAGGGAAAGCCTTGATTAAGAAACCTTTTATATATCTTCCCCATCTAGCTCCTCCATGATTTTATCCAAGATACTTAAACAAGCTTAAACATAATCCTTTCAAAAATCCAATCTTCAAAAGATCCCCCCCCTCTTGGTGATTCGTTCTTTTGAAGATTGGGTCATCACCAATAGCATCTATTACACTCACAATCCCAATGGTAAATGATACTATATGGGCAGTAATGGTAATAAAATCATGCATAATTTGGAGGGAAAACCTCCTTATTATAATGGTAATGAAAATACATCTCTAAACATGTGATTTTCTTCACAAATTTTCAACCCCACTTAACTCCAACTTTTAAGTGGTAATGGATGAAAATAAAACTTTACGAACCAAATTACATGTTCGGACATGTGTTTTCATTACCACGGTAATGAGGTGAGGAATTACACATGATTTTGTCAATTGACAACACCATATGTTCAAGTTCTCATACAAATTGTAATGACCATTCTTATACCAAATGACAAAGATCTTGCCTCTGTTCTTCGTCCACCAACAAAAATCTCTCTTTAAGCAAGGCGAATGTGACGACAAAGACTTGGAAATAATGACCAATCTGGGAAAGAAATTCCTAGATGGAGAGAAGTTAACCGCTTCTTGGATATTAAATAAGTTACGGAACTTGCCCACCTAGGAGCCAACGTATAGACTATTGATGAAATAAGTAGCTAACAAGCGAGCCAACCGACCTTCTCGAATAATTTATTGATTTGAAACAAATAGGTTGATCTTGAGAATTAAGACCTCACAAACTCTTCAAATAAACCTTTTAGCGGCATAGGAATAGTTCAAAAATGACATATCTTCTCTTCAAGCCTAATTGGACTCACCAAGTAGCCATTGCCTCCTCCCCTAGAAGTCATTGCATTGTTCCAGATACAATAATTCAAAGGGTAACATCCCTTTATCTCACACACATCTCGTCATAGAATGTAATATAAAATGAAAAACTTTTGTACCTGGGAATTAATTAAAATAATTGTCACAAGCATCCCAACCCTCCGATATTAAGGATCTACCATAATTTAACCATAAGTCCATAACACCCTACAGAATAGTTGTGTCCTTCTGTTCTTCTCTCCAACGCTTACTTTAAGGAGGTAATCTTAATATACCCCTAGTTTAGAACATATGAAAACTTCATCTAGACATTCAAAAGTAGAGTAGATCTTGCCATTAGCTTTACGGGGATCAAAAGAGTAACTTTCCTCTTTTTCCAAGAGTTATATTTGATCAAACATTTTTAATTTGACTTATCATTCGTAAGCTATCCCATAGGTTTTGTATGATATTATCCTACAATAGATTAGTATTAAAAAAAACGCAAACGCCTCCTCTCAAACTATCCTAAGCTCTCACTGCTACCAATCTCATTGAGCTCACATTTAGGATTGGCCTTCCCAAAACATCCTTATTATGATCCATAAAAGAGGTTCCAACAACTCTGGTAATCCCAATGTTCCAGCAATTCCACTAATTCTTTGATTCCAATTTTTAAGAGGGGTCTTAAACTAAGAAATAGACTCTAGAAGCTAAAAAGGTATCTTTAGCAATTGTAATAATGACGTAATGGCCAATAAAAGTATTGAACTATACAATCAACAATCATCCTATCAAACTTAGGCTTTGTTGTTCTTTTGGACTGAATGGAGCTTAAGTGAAATTAGTGGAGTTGAACTCAACTGAAATTGTGAGACAAATGGAGGTGAACTAAACTAAAATTAACGGTTAGCTACTTAAATTCATATTAGGACTTCAATACACTAAGAATTGAACCAAAAGTTACTAACAAGGAAATTTAAAGAAGAGAATGTTGGATATGGTTCTCTCCTAAGAATACACTAAAAAATTGAACCAAAAGTTACTACAGATTAAATTCATATTATGACTTCAATACACTAAGAATATGTATTCAAGTTCTCTCCTAATAAAACTACTCGCCATCTGGCCTGGTGGAGGCAGCTAGCACACTTGCTAGTGAACCACGTTAAACTCTCTATGTGTTTATTGCTTTCACGTTCTTATTAATCTTTATCGCCTTATAGTGTAACAACAGAGAATACTAGCAAGTTAATAGTAAGAGTACTAACCAAAATCAATTATGATACATTAAGATTATTTGTTTTCTTCTTTTAGTGACATCTTTTGACGCAAAAATGATTTTACTTATCTTTGATACAAAATTGAAACATACAAAAACCTCTACCATCACACTGGACTAAATACTAGTTATGGCTTTAATACAGCAAGAATTGCACAAATAAGTTACAATCAAATCAAACCGAAGAAGTAAAAAAGAGTAAGAACATCAACAAAAGAGTAAAATTAAAAAAAACTTACTCAGTAACGCATTTGCGAACAGGACTGAAACAATCAGAGAAGAGATTTAACAAGGATGGAATGAAATCAGAGAAATTGATACTAGTATCTTCATCTACTACACGCAGCAATTCCTGCTTAAGCTGATGGAGATTTTCGAGCTTTGAAGGAGTATCAACAGCGAATGTTATTGAGTATATGAGACTCTTGATTCGCTCTTCGCAACGAACCGCCATTGTTAACTGCTGATGATTCTTTGCGCTTCAAATTTGTGAGTTCTGCAATGGTGACATAGAGTAGATGATTGGAAATTTTGTGAAGGAGAGCGAGAGAGATTTGAATTTGCGTAAATTGGTTGTTTGAAGAAAAAATTGGGGGAAAATTAATGGGATGAACAAGCGGGAGAACAAAATAGTGAAGAGTGGAAGGGACAGAGGATTTGTAACACAAATACAATTACTTTCTCCGTTTTTATTTAAACGCGACACTTTTAAATTCACGGACTCCTAGACAATTTTTGGGAAGGAAAGAGATATAGAGAAAAAAAAATAGAGGACC
The DNA here is from genome assembly GCA_947645195.1 of Patellifolia procumbens. Taxonomy (NCBI): domain Eukaryota; kingdom Viridiplantae; phylum Streptophyta; class Magnoliopsida; order Caryophyllales; family Amaranthaceae; genus Patellifolia; species Patellifolia procumbens. The sequence continues at coordinate 11,664,028 of CANSGD010000972.1, forward strand.
CATGTGAGAGGAGAGAGATAGAGAGAGTTTATTGACCAAAAAAGAAAGTGTCACATTTAATTTAAAACTTCCTAAAATAGAAAGTGTCACATTTAAAAAAAAACGGAGGAAGTAACAGCGTTTCAAGAAATGGGGGCTGAATGAAAGCTGAAAAGGGAGCGGAAGCGAGATAAACTGAAGTGCAACTCCAATGAACTAAGCTAAATTGGATTGAAATGAATTGAAATTAATTTACAATTTAGGTAAACAGGGCCGAAATGTATATAAAATTAATGGAGAATTATAAATTAAACTTTAATTTTTAAGATAATTATTAAGACAATCGGTATTCGATTAAAGTGTATTTTTCAGAGCAAATACTTATTTTTTAGACTTTTTTGTCAGAACCAACCTTTTATAATTACTTTTTTGCGAAAAACAACCTTTTAAAAATTTTTTTACAACCTAAAACCTAATTTTTTTTGCGAAATGAAACTTTTTTCTAATTTTCGTCATTGACCGTTAGTTTTAGGCCGTTGACCGTTAGTTTCCACCCCGTCACCACTAAGACACCACCACTACCCCACCCAAAACCACCCTCCACCCGAAACCACCCCCAAAATCGGCCCAGCCCACCCGAAATCACCCCTAAAACTGGCCCAGCCCACCCGAAATCACCCCTAAAACTGGCCCAGCCCACCCAAAACCACCCTAGAACCCAAAACCACCCCCAACAATCACAACCATTCGGGTTAGGGTGGGTGGTGGTTTTGGGGTGTTTCTGGGGGTGTTTTCGGGTGGTGTCGGGGTGGTTTGGGGTGGAAACTAACGGTCAATGACGGAAAGTAGAAAAAGGTTTCATTTCGCAAAAAAAATAGGTTTTAGGTTGTAAGTTGCAAAAAAAAAATTAAAAGGTTGTTATTCGCAAAAAAGTGATTATGAAAGGTTGTTTCCGACAAAAAACTCTATTTTTTATCAATGTAATCTTTTAGTTAGAATTCGTACTCTTTATTCGCTGATACGTTTAGGGGGTGTTGAGATTATTTAGGGGTGTGTTTTGGGAGAAACTTATATAACTTTATCTTGATTTTTTTAATGTTAAGTCCACCCGATCGGGGGGATAAGGGCAATTCCTACCCTCAAATGCCCCTAGTTCTAGTGGAGTTGAACCCCCAACCTTGAATTTGGATGAGCTCTTTCCTTACCAGTTTACCACTAGACCAAGCATTGCTTGGTATAAACTTATATAAATGCTACTACTTCACTATATATATCGAGAGATAGTAATGGTGATGATTGTGGGAAGCTATATTAATTGCTTGAATAAATAGAACACTAGGTCGGGCTAGCCGAAAACATGGTATAACTATATATAGAAAAGGCACACCACAAGCAAATAACTATTGTGTTGGTTCGAACGAGGGGCTAGGTTTGGGCAGCATTTTTGGATGGAAAACATCATGTTAACTCCAACATATAGACCCATGGGTCTAGGCATCATGGACAACATACCCTGTCACAGTAGACCCATAGGATCGTCCTGTGCAGCCATAGGTTTGGGATTGGTTGGCCTAGCACGGCATAGGTACAAGTAAGTGTGTATGTATGGCTAGTTAATACAAATTTACTATCATACCTTTCACGACTCCACATACAATCATAGCACAGAACGTATATTTTGTCCATTCACACTTATAACTACTACTTCCCGATGGTACTAGATCACGGTTAGGGAGGAGACGGTGGGACAATAATAAAGGCCAAAGGTAGTATTGGAAGGGAGGATTGAAATGTATGCAAAATAACAACAGAGTCAAGGAAAAATAATTTTTCAAAGAATTTGCCTCCTAACTTGCAACAAAAAAGGAGGTTAAATGCAACAATTATTTCTTGTGTGATTATGAGTAATAAATTCTATATACATGTAATAATATCTTTGGTAATACAAACTTAACCCTTACATTAAAATCGTTGCAAAAAATATTTAACTCCTTGTTGATTTGAATCATGTATAAGTAATTAGCAATTCTAAGGCTTTACCAAGTAAGTGTTGGCCCAGTGGTGGAGACTGGCTTTGGTAGGACGGACTCGTGTTCGAATCCCAACAACACCCTTGGGGGAAGAATGGAACCTAACAACCTCGAACTTGACCTCGAGCCGGATGAGCACGAAAGGTGAACCGGATGCAAACACCCAAAAAAAAATCTAAGGCTTTGGTTTTCTCATCTCTTCTTCTTATCAACTTTCAAATATAACAATGGATGATAATTCACAGAATAGCAAAGATGTCCTCTTGTGCCCTTGGGGGTACTTGGCTAAGATTATCGAGGATGCCTAGCTCCAATAGTCACCGAATCATCACCCCTCATAATCACCAGAGGAGTCCATTTTACTAGTTGACTGGCTTATATTATGAGATAATGTATTGTGTCTTGATCACAATCATGAAAAACTGTTACATTTTTTTATTTTTTTCATATGATATTTTGAGCCCCTTGTCTCCAATGTGTGTCCCTTTTTTCCATTGCTTTAGTATATATGCTCAAGTCATTTGTATTAATAATATTGAAATTTTATTAGATCGAAAGTATAAAAATTAGAATACTACTACGAAAGGACCATATTTTTTTTATAAATATAATCTCATTTATAAGTATGAGATTATATTATGGTAAGAAGAAATATCCTCTTGGCTGCTCTCGCACAGGGCCCCTATCCAGAGGCCCATTACAAGCCATAAACCCCCCAACCCCCTCCCCCCAAATCTTAAGCAAATGCTTGGAGTAAGAATTGATCCCTAGACCAAACTAGAGAATATGGGAAGGCTCACCACTTGAGCCAACCCCAATCCTTACTACGAAAGGACTATATAAAGTTCATTTTATCAGCCACCATACATGGGCACGTATATAAAGGCAATGGAAAAAGTAGAGACATGTAGAGGACAAGAAAACGCAATAGCATAAAGCAAAAAGTTAACTAATACTATTAGACAGGTAGCACTAGATTTTATAGATGGAAAATATGATGATTACAAGAACATTGAAAATATTGTTGGAAGTCACAACTAACAAGTATCCTTGCCCGATTTCATCTTTAATTTCGGATGAAACAGAGAAAACAATAGTTATTACATTATGATACAACATATACAGTAGACTGTCGAAACTGTCTGTACACAGAAGGAAAAAGAAAATTACAAGGGGGAAATGGTGAATCTCAGACTATCCAGAAACAGAAAATCCAGCTGCAAAGTCATTTCACCAATTCTTCCCTGTGAATAAGTGACCCCATAATGATCTGAAAAATTATGATGATATGGTACAATAGAGTTGATAAATGGTTAACCAAGAAAAAATAAGAAGGCTTAACCATTCACAATAGAGTTGCCCGATGACAACTGACAAGTAATTGATCCTTTCCCAATCAATGCCAATTTGAGAAGCTGAGAACATCATTTCTCATACTAGCCTGACTCCAATTTGAGAGGTTTTATGTACTCTCATCATCAGACGGTGTATATCCTCCTAACTTTCTTCATCCTACGCCGACAAATAGGGCAAGTACCAGCAGCTTCAGCAATTCTGCAAAATTGGATAAGGCATATTTTTCAATCAGAAAACATGGGGGATGTTGGGGGGGGGGGGGAGCTCATTTCTGGAACAAGTTGCAACTTCAGTGAATTTTCAAAGTTCATTTTGCAAAAGAAAATAATATCAGATATTTTGTCCATAAATGAGATCATAGTTTAGAAAAATTAAGCATATAACTACATATTGCAGTGCGTATTTACCCTAGCAAAATAATATCCAGATAACACCAAGAGCATCCACAATGCCCATCCAGCACCCCGCCGACACCCCACCCGCCCCAACACACACACACAAAAAGACAAAGAAGAATAAATCTAAAAACTACCCGCTAAATTTGTGGCATATGTTCAAGAAACAAGCTTATTAAGGTACTGGTAAACCAAAACTGGGTGTTTTATCCCTTTTTAATGGCTTTGGAGACGTAAAACTGAGTTATTCCATATTTTCTTTCTTCTATCTTATATGTAAGTGGATGCATTTATTATTACCCACAATAATCAAAAGTGGAAATGGATTATTGAGGGCGTGCTAATTTGCCAAATCACCCTTAAGATGTAACAACAGTCTTTACGGCCTGCTCAGCCTCCCATTAGCCGATTGCTCACAAGCTTAAGAACACAACCTTAATCTAAGACAAATAAGCTTTCTGACCTGCTCAGTCTCCAATTAGCCCATAGCTTACTAAGTTCACAAGCTCACAATCCATCTAGAGATATGATCCGGCCTGATCAGCCTTCCCATCAGCTGATAGCCATGTGCTTTTGCCAACGAGCACTAAATAGGCTGAATCCAAAACCAGACAAAAAGAGAAAGTATACCTTATCCCACATGTAAAACAAGACGCACAGTGGCCACAAGGAATGAAGAAGCAATCTTTAGGCGCATCAAAACAAATAACACAGAGTCGCCTACATCCTTCTTCCAAGTCCTCTTGAGTTTCACCATCTTCTTGTGATGCAGAATCATAAGATGAGCCCAAGCTAGAGAGTTCATCATCTTTCTGAGACAGAAGGGGTGCTCTCTCCGGTCGCAAGTCCTCCGAATGGCTTTCAGAGGCATCTTCCATGTTGCGCCTGATCCTATTCAAGAAGTTGAACGTCCATAACATGATCGACGTCATCCCACCTACAATCATGAGCACCGGAAGCAGAAGTTGAGTTTTACAAACTTCGTAATTCAGCGATGCTAATTTATGACATTTCTTTCTCTTGAAATATGAGCAGAAACCCTAAACTATATAGGCAATATAAAAGATACTATAACCATCTATACTCCACAATATCGCTTTTGATCAGAGAGAGATGCAGCCGGCACACCAAATAGCCAATTCCATTTTTGGTTGCACAGTTTGATAACAGCATATTTGGCTAACATGAAGCAATCTCAACTATGACAAATTGAATATAGAAATGCGGAATTGTACCTATCCCAAGAAAGTACGTCATCCAGCGCGGTTCGTAGGACAGTTTGACATTCTCTCTGTTGCTTCCAGTACCCTTCAAGCGTACCCACATGAACAAAAATAAGAACTTAAAACAGCTTATAGCTCATAATTCTTCTATGACTGCATGATAAGTAGAGCCACTTGGATTCAATGTTCTACAGGAGACGAAAAGGAAACAAATGGGCAAAAGTCACAGCAGTTCTACAGAGATAAATTCCTCAAGTTTCGAGTTTCATCACTTGTACAGGAATACAATTCGCTACTCATTGTTAAACTAGTTTGTAGGTGTACCACAGTACCAATTCCGACAGTTTGAATCGTAGTTCGCGACGAGGATCAGCAAATTAAGAGTAATATTGGGTTTCATTAAGGATTGCAGTCATATTTTGTTCCAGTCGAATTGGGAAGGCACTCATGGACCTACATGGACAGCATTAACAGGGGTAAACAAAAGTATTGCCAATTTATAGCATCTGCCAGATATCATCAAAATTATTGGAAAACTGGATGTACGCAGCTTGTAAAATGCCACAATTGAGCTGAAGAGACTTAATGACAAACGGAAAGTGATGCACAGATGTGGGCCACGATGGAGATTCAGATGTGATAACAGTAAAGAGATGGTTAGAATTTCTTAAGATCGAAGGCAGGATGCATATTCACATGCTGGAGGACGCTCTTGGGGAGCATATGTAGTGCATTTGCATACACACTTTATGAGGTGAGAGAAGGGCAACACCAAGGATTTGTTTTGGCAAATGTCCCAGTGCATGGTGCAGCAAGTGAGGAGACAGCAGGAGATCTTGTTTCACCTTCAAATCCTAAGCTTGTTCATGGAAATTGATTTGGAGCAAAATCATCCAGTGTATTTGATTACGAGTTAGTCAATCCTTTCCTTTTAGCTTCTTGGTGAAGCAAGTAAGGAACAGCAGCAGCTCTTGTTGCACCTTCAGATCCTAAGCCTGTTCAAGGGAATTGATTAGGAGAAAATATCATCTTCGTACGTGATTATGAGTCGGTCGATCCCTTTCCTTTCAGATTCCATGGCAGTCCTTGGACTACTGAATCAACTGCTAATGGAGTTCTACCCTTCTATTAACAGACAAATTTTTCAGGCGGTATTACCGGGTTGGGTAGGGCAGCACAAAAAGGGCTTCTAGAAAAAAGATGATCTGTACGGCTGTCAACACCCTGAAACCGGAAAATGATAAAAGAGAGAAAAACAGGGATAAGACTTTCACAACCTTTTCAGTGAAAAAAATAAGGGACAATAGAAAGGGGGTTCGAGTAGACAATGATAGTGCTGGGTAAGGTAGCAGTTTGTTTCACATTGACCTTTCAAGTCAATCGACTGGTCATTTACAGTTGAAGGAGCTTCAGCAGAAAAGAAAAAATGATAGAACACGATGGGAACTAAGGTTCCATCTCTCATATATCTGAACAGTTAATTTGCCTTCGTTTTTCCACGAACCAAGAACCTATTGCAAAACTTGTTCGGAGTAATAATGGAGGCACTGAGTAGAAATGGCGTCAAGGAAGATCTTGCGAACCCAAGTCAAGCCTATACAAAAGGTTGGAAGGCTTGCTTTCATAGGGAACAATGAAAAGAAGACATGCAATTAACCTCTCAAACTACTCTAGTTTGAAGCTAGTTGATCCAGTGGGGAAAGAATCAAGGCCCACCCCAAAACAACCGAACCCATTCCAAAATGAATTCGGGGATTAATGATGACATACATGGATTGGAGAAAGGATAACTTTATAGAATTTCATTATTTTTTTCAATGTCTTCTTCTGCTTTTCTTTCTAATAAGAGCAAAGCAAGCAAGCCCGATCCATGAATCAGATAGGAGTTAGGACTGATTAAAAAACAATGCTTTAGAGCAACAAAAGCATTGCTTACCATATTATCAAACTGCAACAATGAAACAATTGTGTCTTAATGTAGTGATCATTGTTAATAATATAAAGTCTGGCTCTACAGCTATAAGTAGCCCTTAGAACAATGTACGACAAGCACTAATTATATCTACTAAATACTTATGAAAAAATCATGTGTACAACTGTATATGCATTATGATGCTTGATTTAATACTAAATTCTGTCATTTTTTGTACATAGCCCTTAAGTAGGTCTATGTTTAGCAAATCCTCAACAAAAATATTTTTCTCACTGTTTTCATCTGTCAAGACTGTTACTATTATCACAATGGAGAGGATTTGCTCATGCCATATTCCCGATAGTTGATTTGCAATCCTTTCATTTTCCTTCTAGACGTGATGGTTGGAAGTATGAAGCTACAGATTGTAGAAGACTACAAGGATAAAAAGAAGGGAACCCACTCACAAGTCACAGCTAGTGTTTCTCCCCTTAGTAGACATAACACATAAGTACAACGAACAAATCAAGCCCTCACCTCAATTGGTCCCGGAGTGGTCAATAAAGCAGCATTTCCACCTGGGAAAGGAATCTTTAAATTGCACCAACCTCTATTCATATTACACTGGTAATACGAATCTGCAATGTCATGCATGGAAGATCTTATTGAGAAGTTAAGTTCAACCTGTTTAGAAAAAAGGCAGCCAATCAATTGCAAAGCATCAGTAGTAAGCTGGAAGCCTCGAAGTCATGAAAAGAGGAAAGAATCACCTACAAGTTGACAGAAGCAGAACCTCAAGGCCAAATTCAAGACGATATTTTTATTTTTATGCGCCAAAAACTAGTGTTCAATGACTCAATCACTAAATTGATAGCGGCAAGTGTGATATAGATAGTCATTTTGATACTTAAAGTTGTATAGAACTATAGCAAGACATCTACCTAAATTTCTAATGCTGTTGAGATTGCTCCAAACGGCCACGTACAAAGTTGCATCACAGTGTCCCTCACCTAATAATTGCTTTACCTTAATTTCATTGTGAATGACAACCATCTCTAATCTAGCAAAAGTTACTGTTTAAGTTCATGCTCCTGGCAGTGGCACGCTTACAGTGTTCAAGTTCCCCCTCAAAAGAAAGGAGCTTTTGTATGTAAGGATCTAGACATTTTTTTACACTTTATTGCTGATAGTAAATTTTATCATACAGCAATTTGGTTGGTAATTTCAAGTCTGTTGCTTACGGTATAGATAGTAAGAGAAGTTGTTCACCTTATCACAAACTGAGCTCCGTTTTCAGATAGGTGAGTAAGTAAACCTTTCAAATAATGACTGGATTTCCTTCACTTAAGAAAGGAATCAGCTTTTCAAACAATAACTGGATATCATTCATTGACAGAAGTTTAGGTACGGTACGTTGGATTTCTCAACCAGCAGAAAGATTGCTAGGACTCTACATCAAAGGAATCGAATCTCTTTGAACTAATGGTTCACTAACAATGACCTATTAAACATGATATGTGAGATCAATACAAACTGCTGTATATCTGAACCATATATCGATGTACATCATACAATTTTTTCCATTGGAACAAGATATCAAAGTCCGTGTCCAGAAAGAGAGAAGGGGTCATATTCCACTAAAAAACAATACCTCGACATCCTCAGAGTTAAGGTTTCCAACAGCAACATAATATTCATAAGATCTTAATATCTCCTGCCTGATAGAACCACTTCCTGTAATAAAAGAGGTGAACATAAGAATACCTTCAACTTGCAAGTCAAGGTTGTATGAACCTGACTTACAAAAAATTATTTATGATTTCAACTCATGCTTAAAGTGAGGCTCTGAAGAAACTTCAGTTATGAAACTCCAAAACTCTCCAACTAACCATGTATGACATTCCATGATAAACTGCTATCTGGATATGATGGGTCCTCCAGCCACTCAGCAAGTCCTTCAATCCCTGAAACATAGCAGATCCAAATCAATCTTGTGAATTGTCTGCCTTTTTTCTTCCAAACCCCTTTTCCTTTTTCTGTCTTAGGCAGATTGGTTGCAATATGATCACTATCCTAACCCAATAGTACTGCCCCTAGGGAACTTATTCTATTTAACCCCACCCCAACCGCCAACACTTGTACTGGAATCCCCTCAGAGGAAGCCAAACAAAATGAGAGCAGATATTAGATATACAACAATGCACAAACATAAGGGATAATCTAGACATTTACTGTGCTTGACATGGATTTCTTCAAGTGAACTCAAATGAATGAATCAGCTCAGTAAATGTAATCGTACCTTTTGCTACTACGAGCAATAAAGAAGATGAGCTTGTCACGTTGTACGTTATATTCATCTGTGATCCCTTATTCAAGAAATATATCCATTCCTAGAAAAAATTTTAAACAATAAAGCAATTTAACCACATCAACTTGATAGCCAACGACGATAGCCAATAGCAAACATACAACGAAAACTTAAAAAGAAAGACAGGAGGAGCTCATATGAGGATTGTATCCAAAGTTGGAGAATGCAGTCAATCACAAAAGTTTTGAAAAGGAACATGCCTTGTGAGACTCCGGTTTAATGGAAGCATTCACAGATTCAGACCACATTTTAGTGATGGCTAGAGGAGGAGGTTTATAAAGCCCATAAAGAACTGGTGCAACCTGTGTTTGCTTTGATATTTCCACCTAATAATGCATAAACAAACAAAATAAGAAAAAAAAGTACTCTGCGTTCCACTTCTGCACCTGACCACGTGGATAAAATGAGGAAGTCATGCCATGGGAGACATGCATAGCAAGAGAAAAGTTTAGATATTCTCTCTTATTGTATGGGAAATTATTTCTGAGCGTTTATAGCATATTACCTTTAAAGTATGTACAAATAAGGGGTTAGGCCGTAACAGAATCGAGCTATATGGGCCAACTTGTAAAGTTTCTGAGCCAAAGATGCCCATAATGAGTGTCATAGACACTGCAAGAACAGCAATCCTTTGTCAATTGGTGTATAAGATGAACTTAAAAGCAAAAGTCGAGATGCTAAGTATGCATCAGTTAAACCTCAACAACCAAAAAACAATTGGCAACATATAATTAGATGGACGGGAGAAACTACAGAAACATGAACATTAGAAACAAAAACATTATAGATGACAATTTAAACTAGAAAAAATTGATCATTTCTAGCCTACGTCAGTTCTATTCTCGTCAAGGGAAGTAGGGAGTTAGAGTTATTAGGGATTCTAGAAGAAGCCAGGGTCTCAGGGAGACCACGGTTTACTTGGATTAGAGAATAAAAAAGGATATGAAGAAAAAGGGGTTTGCGGGAGCATTTAACGATAAATAGAACCATTGAAATGAACGAAGGAAAAGAATCTTCTAAACAGATAGATGAGCTAACTTCCTAGTTCATGCAGTCGCTCCTATCTTCCAGGTCTCAAACTTCGGCAATGTTGCTGTTGATTATCAAAAGTATGTAAAAAGCCATTGTTGTTAACAAGTTTGCTTTCTCCCTGCTTGTGGTCAATGAAAACTTGCAAAGGATAACAGGGCTGTAACAGGAGTTATAGCTTAGTTAGTGACAGCTATGTTTTGGTGGAAGAATCTGTTATTTTCCTTCTCTAATAGTATTTCTGTTATCGCTCTTTCACGGCAATAGTCTCAGCATAAATACTGTTGTAATAAATCAAACAAGTTCCTCTTTTCCATTTCTCTGCGTCTTCCTGTTCGTTACCACGTATTCACTACTGTTCCATTGGTTTCCTAACCTTCGTTCCACCGTTTTCTCGATGAATTCTAGCTCTAATCTAGCATATTGCCACAAGAACTCATAATATCGAATTATTGATCATGATTTCACAGAACTCATAAGTATTAGCTATACCTAGCAACTTCAACGCCGATTTAACGTTTGCCGGAACTCAATTTCACTACGTCTCAACGAAAAACTATCCAAAACCACAATCAAATCAAATCAAATCAAAACAAAAACCTAACATTCCAAAATATAAAAAAAAAACAGCAACAACATCAAAAAAACCTCTCAAACTATCAAAAACAAGAATAAATTACCAAAGAACCAGAATGTGAGAATAACGATAACACACGACAAAGAATCATCATTCGCCGCCTCTTCCGGCCCGGTCGACGGCCCGGCCGAAGATGTAATCTGTCGTTGCGCATGTCGAACACGATACGACATGCTCGATTGCTGCCGCAAAAGCTCCGGCGTCTCATTTTCTCTCTCTTCCTCCTCCCATGAAACTTCCGGCGACCTTGACAGACCTCCGGTGATAGTCATGGAGGAACTTGAAGGTCCTTCGATTGTTCGAAAGGATGAAGATGAAGGAATCGATGATGTTGCCTCCATTAATGGAGTGATTGAAGGTTTGTGATTATAAACCCTAGAAGAGAGAAAATAATTGAGGATTTGGGGATATAATGGTAGTCGAAGACTTTTTTGCGTTTCGTCGGTGTTTGGTTGGGGTTGAGATGAGGGGGACTGAGTGGTAGTTGATGTCAAACTCAAGTGAGTTTAGGGAGGTTGGTTAGATATTTTTTTTTCTTTATTTGGAGTGATGTTAGTTAGAAAATAGGAGTATTTAGATATTTATTGTATGATTTCCAACTTTTTTAATCAAAATTATATCAATAGCACAACAGCATGATTAAGAGTGTTGTTATGGGCAATATTGTCATTTATCTCTTTTTAGTGCCAAAAAAAATTGGAGTTATCATGATATATTTTTTGAAAAAAAAAACAAAAAAATTAATTTTTGAAGTTTTATTGGCTGCAATTGGTCTCACTTTGTGTTATGTGGCAAGATCGAAGACGGTGTATAGTCGCCGTAGTCGTCTTTGATATTTCTATGGTTAGTGGTTTCTATGTCTTGCTGATTTTCCTAATAATATGCTTAGGTTAGTGTATGTCTTATGTGTTTGTTTCATCTTCACAACTTGACATCTTGGATAATAGGTTTTATAGATGGTTAGGTTAGGTGTGAGAATTGGATTATATTGGTAGTCTGGTCTTTATTTGTTCCTTTGAGTAGCCAATGGGGTGGAGGAAATAAAGCTAGTGGTAGTTTTTTTGAGGCTATTTAGGAAGAAAAAAATGGGAGCAACTAAAGTGTATACAAGGGTTATATATAGTCTTAGCATAAGCTACTTAAGATCTGCCATGGTGAAGGGAATAAGGAGAGATCAACTTTATGACTCGCAAATCAACGTCAATTTCAACATGTTCATCATTAATGAAAGATAATGGATTATACTTTATTTTAAAAGTTGATATTTGTTATGTGAGGATGGGGGTGGAAAAGAGGTGCTTATAGCGCATTTTGTCCCAAATTTCATGGTGATTTGGTGGTGACCATCTAAAAATCTATGTATTGTAAGCAGCTTCTCAACCACAAGTGTTGGGGGAAGTAAGTCCCTTTGTAGTCAAGTCACAAAGAATGATAACTTTGGTAAAGTCTTATGGGAATGATGCCCAAGTCCCGAGATCGAATCTCGATTACGTCACCTTGCTATATTGCTTTCTATGTACCAATAAAAAAGAATAGAGACTCTATTTCACAATGACCTCTCATATTATTTAAAGTTATCGATTCATCGTTATGCTTGGTAATCGGGTAAGACGAAGGCATTGTTCAAAGGCCCCATGCCATCAACTTTATGATCCAAAGAATGAAGCATATCCATTGTCTTTATATTTAGTTTATGTTTAATGTGTTTATGATATGATAATTTTCATGGTCATGGGATAAAATCCCACTAGGGTATTTGGGGTGAGGATTTTCACTTACCTTTCCCTCTACTCCCAACTGCCTGCCCAGCAAATACTAGATTAAGAATTTGAGTTAGTTGAGGCCTAGTTAGTGTCCTTCTTCTTACCATTTTTTTTTTGTTAATGCTAGTAGGTCAGTAGCATTACTAGCATTACGCACAATCTTGACATTGGTTGGAGTTTGTGTCTAGTAGTGTAGTTTGTGTTATAGTTTGGGGTCGACTCCTAAAATGTATTAGAACAAGATCTGACCAGATGAGTTTAGGTCGAAATTAGATTGACCTAAAAGCTAGCTTGTTTGGATAGCTAATATAGGAGAGAAAGGAGGGGAGGGAAGATTGCAAAGTTCTATTGTTTGGATGCCAAATGAGGGGGTGAGAAAAATGGAAAAATCAATCTGTAAGAAATTTCTCCCTCCAATAATGGAGAGATTTGGAAGGAAGACTCTTCCTTCTTCCCTCCCCTTTTTTTCCCCCAAAGACACCATACCTGTTGCCTTCTCAACGAATCTCGTGTGTTTTGGTACGAGAGATGAAGGGAATGGATTGAGATTTTAAATCCCACAATGGGGTATTTTTTTTGTTTCTTTATGAGATAAGGAGTTATAAGGGATTGCGAATAAGATTAAAACCTTATTATCTCACCAACAAGAGAGAATGACATGTGTGACCTTAATAGAAAGGAACGAATCCAAATTTCATAACACTATATTCAAGTAACGTAATTATATAACACCAGACTGCTACAAGAGGCAGTAGTGCGGAATTTGATGGAAAATACTAGTCGCGTGGAGGTAAGAGGCCCATAGGCCATGAACTTATTTTTCGGAGAAGAAGCAATGATGATAAATGTAGATAAACATTGGCTAACTATGTGCCAGCAACCACGATAAGACAGAGGATGTAAGCATTCTCCAGAATAATTGCGCGCTCCCAACATATTATCAACCCATACCAAACAAAAAGATTGTGATTATTTTGAAATTAAAATTCATTAATTAATTTGAAATCACATGACATCTACAACGAAATTTACAACTAATAAATACATATAAAATGGAATCAAATACTATAATTATAATATGTCAAAATCTAACACTTTTGAAGGTTCCTCGTCTTTTACGGTGTTGTCCGACACAACTTTCTACAAGAGGGTCTATCGATCGATCTGTAGGCACAAGTTAGGCGCGCGGTATTTGAAGTTTCAGGATTAGGCGCTCATCTTCATCCTCTACACAGTAGAGACTGTACTACCAATCTACCATCTATCGTATAGTCGTCTACGATCACTTTCTCTCCATTCATCAGCGTTTATTAAGGTTAACTACTCTATCTCTCTCTCTATATATTTGAATACTAAGCTCTAAATAATCTGATATTGAAATAGTATTAATCAATTAAATGTTACAGTTTGTGTATCATTTTTGCTCATTTTGCCAATCGTTTAATTTTCCATTTACGGCATTACTAGGTTAAATCGATTTGCGACGAATTTTGGCTTGATTTTCGAGTAATTACTGCACGTTAGTTTTTAATTACTCATGTTGATGCAGCTAAGCAATCCCCTAGTTAGGGTTTTATGATGCTTCTATAGGAAGATATCGAAGCGATTCCTTAATTTTCGTTTTAAGCATTTTGATAAGTGTTGTGTACTTAAATATTGAATAATACTATACCGATAGAGTATAAATCTATTCCCGGGCCTTCAACCATCAGTTTAAGCTTTTGGCAAGGTCACGAGTTCGAATCTCATCCACCCTTCATTTCGAAGTGGAATATATAGCGCCAGGTATGAGGGAGGCCTGTGCTTCATCCACACTTCAAGCCCAGTAGGCTCTTGCGTGAGGGGGCGTGATAGAGTATAAATTTATTATTGGGCCTTCAACCATTAGCGTAAGCTTTTGGTTGAGTTGGTTCCTTGACATATACATTTCTAGTAATTTCATCTTAAAAGTGTTTTGAATTGTGGTTCAAGAAACATGTATCTTTGAATGTCATGATCAACTATTGATTGTTTTATGTTGTAGAGTATTGGAAACCTGAGCGTGTTGGCGGTTGCTTATCCACGAAGAGTGTCGTGTAATCATGGTGAGTCACGATTTGTTCTATCTATAAATGAGCTATGACTGACTTTTCCGTTCAACATAATCCGTAATTACTTATACTCTAGTTACATTTACCAGGAGCTTTAATGGATGATTTAAGTTAATTTAGTTATATCAATGAATGATACTCAAGTTACATCTATATGGAACTCAAATATATAATTGAACTATATCAAGGACTCGGAAGTTATGTTTCTGGTCTATTTGAGCTTAAAAGTAGTTACAATGTCCAATTTTTATGTCATGCACGCGAAGTTGAAGTGAGCTTTGGGCTTCTCCTTAGTTGCTCAGCCAAGTAAAATGGAGGTAGCTTGCAGGGAAAGATCTTTGTTAAATTGGAGTCGAGTTTTGATTCAATGTTTGCGTGTCTATATATAAATAGAGAAAGAAGGAAAGGGGAAAAATTGGGGTCCGCAGAGCCTCTCTACCTGCTTTCACATCATGTCATCTAGGAAGGGACAGGTTCAAGTGGAGAAAATAAAGAAATGAGAAAGCAAGAGACGGGTCATGGGATGAGGGAAAAGTTGTAATACTCAATACGCATTCAAGACAACTTGAAATGTGTTCTAATCAAAATTAAGGAATGCAATCTGTTGCTTTTATTTTGTTCACTTGCCTTATCACTGCATTAGATTGGCTTGTTTGAGTTTGTTCTGCAGATGATCTTTTTACAAGCTGTGATAAGTTGGGGATGTATGAAAATTCTTACCATATGATTTATTGTGGTGGCAGTCCAAGAAGAGAGGTCTTTCACTAGAAGAGAAGCGCGAGAAGATGCTTCAGATATTTTATGATTCACAAGATTTCTTCCTTGTAAGTGCAGATTCACATTCTTTAGATCAATTTGTATGTTTCCATCTCTAATTAGCAGGGAAATAATCTCGTGTAATGTCACATTTCATCTATTTCTTTTCATATAAGGGCAAATCGCTATTTGTTTGTTACTATAAGTTTTTTGCCATCCTTTATCCTTATGATTTGAGTAGTACATTCTCTGTAATGCGTTACTGAACTAGTCTTTACCAGTTTGTTGAGCTGCTGGTGTCCTTTTTTTAAACTTAGGTATTTAGTTTCACTTTTGGAACTCTTAAGATTAAGCTAGATTACTGAAGGCTTTTGCTTTTGCCAATTCCAGCTTAAGGAGCTTGAGAAGATGGGACCAAAGAAAGGCGTCATCAGTCAATCAGTGAAGGATGTTATCCAGAGTCTTGTAGATGATGACCTTGTCCTAAAGGACAAGATTGGAAGTTCTGTAAGGATAGCTTGCTAGATGAACTGGAAAGTGATTTACTTTGTAACTCTGCATAATAGCATGACCTGCCATGCCATAACATTGAAAAGGGCCATCAGGATTATCTGTTTTTTTAGCATAATTGATGTGCTCTATTATTTCCTGGATACTTTTATGGATGCTACTCTGACCATCTTGATTTGCTAGATATACTTTTGGAGTCTTCCTAGTACAGCTGGAAATCAGGTAACAGTCTGCACTTCATATTACAGTTGTTAAGTTGTACTTTCTAGAAGTGCAGCGAAGATTTGACTTGATTCAACAATTAAATCTGGATCAATGGTTTGACAGCTTAAGAATGTGTCTCGCAAACTAGAATCTGATCTTCATGCCAGCAAGAGACGCTATGCTGAACTGGTGGAACAGTGTGATTCTCTGAAAAAGGGACGCGAAGAATCTGTCAGTCATACGCTTTTTCACTGAGCTGTGTTATTTTGCTTTATCAACGACGTTTTATGGCTTAATGGAGTTTCTATATATAGGATGAAAGGGAGGAGGCTTTAAGTGAGTTAAAATCTGTTGAACTTCACCACAAAGAATTGAAGGTTGGTTTGCCTTAGTTAATCATTTTACATTGTTAGATAGATATTGTTATCTGAGAGTCTGATAGCTTTACTTACATTTGTATTTTCCATAGAATGAACTGGCACAATATGCAGATAATGACCCTGCTGCTTTGGAGACAATGAGTAAGCAGACTGACTCTTCCTATTTGTATACTTCTGAAGATCGGTCCCTTCGTTTATCCTGATATTTTATCTTATCATTATGGTTGCTTTGATCTGTCAATGTGGATTGTGGCAGAAAAAGCTATAGAAGTCGCGTATGCAGCTGCCAATAGATGGACAGGTTAAAACTCATTACACGCTTTAGTATATTTTTTTCATCTTTTTTATAGAATTTGGGAGGACTCATAGCTTGCATTAGCTTATTACATTTGGACATAACTTATGGACTAATTTAGTTGCTGCCTGCCTATAAAACTCTTTACAGATAACATTTTCACTTTCCGGCAGTGGTGTGCAAAAAATTTCCCACAGGCGAAAGAGCAGCTAGAACACTTGGATCAGGAGGTATTTTTCTTATGGATTTGTGCAAAAACTATTTAATTTATCCCCTTACTTTTCTTGATTATTTGTCATGGTGACGGTTCCTCATGTTAGCCAACCCCAAATCATTTTGGGACTAAGGCTTTGTTGTTGTTATTGTTGTTGCAACCTTGAATTCTGTATCTAACTTCTGGTCATGTAAAGCTAAGGGGTGCCATTGTGTTCATGGTTATAACCTGATACTTTGTTTTGAATCCATTCAACATGATGTTGTGCTAAAGTCTCATTGCTGAAGTTGTTTAAGGCTATTAAATTTGTGCTTGTCATCTTAAAGGGCCTGGCGCCCTGGCCTTACAAAGGATATTCTGTGATGTGCTCCTTTGTGCTGCAGGCAGGGATTACAGATGATTTTGATTACCTGGAGTTGCCAAAAATTGCTCCACTTGGCACTCCCGATAACTAATCTGAAGGTGAATCTATGGTGACGCTGCTTGGCTTAAAACCTATTTGGTAACTCTTGCTTACTTTTAGTCCTGTGATTCTATATTTCTTATTCAATTATTATTTGCCATTATTTCATGCTCAAAAGAGTTGGGAGTTAATAAAGCTTTGCCTTTTTCAAATAGTATTATATTTTCTCTTTTTTTGGGTTCGTATGTTCAGTAGGGGGGCTTGACATGCTTACTTTCATCAATGCTATGCTGTATCATGTATCAATGCCAAGCTAGTTCTTTATATTCAATCTGGGCATTTGGCAAAAAGTGTAGGTACTCAAGTAAAATGATACTAGTATTGTAGTTGCTCCCTCTAGTTGCATACGTAGTAGTATTTAATTACCACATGCATCTACGAGTGTCAATTAATGCGCATACTTTCAGAAAATTTTATTCTATTCTTGCAGGATCATCCATTGACAGCTTTTAGCAAAACTTGTTTAAATTGTCATCATGTCATGTCAAACTATAAGTCGGCGTGAAGACCCAACACCTCCTATTTAACTAACCAAAAATTCGTGAACTAGCATTTTTTCAGACGAAATAAAGTCCCTTTGCTTTCTCAAAATCCTTGCCATTTCTTTGCAGGATTGTATAACCGACGATGTCGAGTAAATTAGAAAGATTGTCTGGTTGAATCTTTATATTTACGATGTGTGCAAAAGTGTTACGATGCTGATACTGATTCATTTTAATGGATGCAGCTACGGGTCAAAGAACTGGCATATCATGGATGGCTGGTGGTATTGTCTTTATAACTGATATTGTGAAGGAAAATCCTTGGAGGATCAGACTGACAATAATGTGTATATGCTTGTTCTTGAGAGTAAACAATACTATGTACCCTCATCCCTTACCATACCTACAACTAACTAACATATTTTCATGAGATTGGGATCTTTGTGGTTCCGTAGACAGATAAATTGCAATGTACATACGTGTTTGGTGCTCACATGTTCTTCCTTCCTATCTGTCCTTTTGCTAGTGAAGGTGCCCACTGAGTACCCGGTTCAACCCGTTCCCAAGTGACACTATGTCTATGACTTGACCAACATGTATTTTGTGGCATATTCCATGTTTTTGGAGATTTATAGTACACTTTTGTATTGTATGAGAACTTTGAAGACTTTGTTGTTTGTGGAATTTTATTGTGCGATGGATGCGTGTGTTATGTATGTGTTTCTGTCCAAGACAGCAACAGTGAATGTGATGGTGGGTACTTGGTGGAATCGTGGCTCCCAAACGTCCTTCGTGGTGGTGGTTACCTGCAAAACAAGGAGAAACCTCGGGGGTGGTTCCGAGGATCGCCTCTCCGATGCCTAAGTCAGTCCAAATTGAGCACAAGATCTCTAGTAGAGAGAAAACGAGTATCAAGTGCAAGTATTTTGTGAGTGTTTGATTGAACGTACCTTACCCATGCATGGGCATGAGTATTTATATGAGACATGGACTTGTAACTGACCTAGTAAAGTGAGTGGGCCTCTTTGAAAGTGGGCCAAGGTGGAACGAGGCCTTCATTAAACTCCAGCCTAAAGGCTATGTCCGGAGCGGTCTGCCTGAGGAGGTCTGCTCTGCTCCAGGCGCTCTGACGTGGAGTGGCAGGCTGCTGCCAGCTGGAGGTCTGCTAGGTAGACCCCATACAATTTGCCCCCCGGACCCAGTATTTGCAGATTGCAATATGCTGGGTGCATTTGTTTTTGTTCTGGCGTTCTGCTCTTCGCGGAATGATACGTGGCTGTCTGTGAGCTGCTCTTCACAAACTCCAGAATGCTTCCATTTTTCCCGCCCATTTGGTTGGGGTGTTGAGTAAGGGTCATTAATTCATTTTGAATTGAATTGAATTGATGTGACTCTTTGGGTTCCCAAGGAATGTAATGATGATAAGTTGGTGCTGAGTGGACGAATTATGCCTATTTAAAGGCTGAATCGACCTTTTGTGAAACTTTTCAGTTTCCTTTCCTTCGAACTCTTTGCTTTCAAACTTTCTTGTTGTTCTTCAAGAATTTCTTTTCGCCCTAGCCATTTTCGAGTGATTTCTCTTGATTATCCTGGGATCTGTCTGCGTTTGGAGATTAATTGATACTGTTGCGTTTGTGGCTTTCGTCTTCTCTTCCTTGGCGTCTTCTGTTCTCCATCTAGGTAAACTCCTTTTTCCAGATCTACTTTTGGTTTTTTCCTTCTTGGATGGTTTTGATGTGATCTTTTCTGTGTTTATGGATTTCTCCCCCTTTTTCCTTCTGTACGCACTTATTTGCCTGTGTTTTTGAGGTTAGGGTTTCTTTCCTTTGGTCTTCAGATGCGATTGTTTACTTCTTTGTTTCATAGATCTGTTTGGTGTTGTTTCGTTTCCATTCTGCCGCTCTGAATGATAGGCTCTGTCCTGCTTCTTCAGCAGGACTCTGCTCTGGTTGGTAGGCTCTGCTCTGCTTCTTCAGCTGAGTTCTGCTCTACTGTTGACATTTAAGATTTTTAGGGTTTGCTTTGTTTACCCTGTTATCCTCTTTACTTGCTGGGTTGTAAGCCTGCGATGTGTCTTCATTGTTTTGTCTGCGTTATTTGCAAGAAAATATCCTATTTCTTGGCTATTTCTGATCTTTACATACCATACACATCCTTGCCCCCCAGTCTGGTAGCTCAGTCTGTAGGTCTGAGGTGCCAGACTGTCTTGTGTGGTGACTGCAAGTCTGATGTGCTGTCGTCTGTTTCTTGTGTTGTGTAGGATGTCTACTTCTCAATCTGCTGCTTCCCGTGGAAAGGATGTGGTATCTACCTCTTCGTCCGAGCCGGATGAGCCTTATCCGGTGGACACTCAGTCCCCGTTTTTAAAGTTGGATCTGCCTCGGTGTAAGGACGAGGTGGTTCCGGAGGAATGGGAGATCTTTGACCCCTGGGACGGTCTTCGTAAGGAGGTGTTGGGTCCTGAAACCAACAGATTTCCTCCCAACTACAAGTTTAAGCCCACTCTGCCCGCAGTCAAATGGAAGTACAGCGACCATGAGATGCGGAGTCTTGTCCTTTACGACAGCAAGGGTAAGCTTATTTGGCGAAGAAATCTGCAGAAGCGTTCAAACGGGCGCATGCTGCATACTACCTTGAGATTGCTGCGGAGATCAAGCCGCTTCGCGGGTCTTAGGTAGTGCTTCCCCGAGAGGGTCAGAGCCTGGCAGATGTACCAGAGGGGTACACTGCTGTTTATATGAAGCAGCTGGAGTTCGGGCTTAGATTCCCCATCCACTGGTTCTTGGAGTGGGTTCTCTGCCGGTATCATATGGCTCTCTGCCAAGTCAATCCCCAGTCTCTGAAGAAGATTCTGGGGTTTATTTGGGTTTGTGAAGCTCTGGGCTTCCCCCTCACCATGAAACTCTTTCAATGCCTGTTTTACTTTAAGAGGCAGGGGGGAGTATAGCTTTTTCACCGGCTCGGTGCGGGCCAATCATCTGACGGTCTATCCCGTCGATCTCAGTCTGTAAGATTGGCGGGATAGTTTTGTCTTTGTTAGGGTACCGACGGAGGAAGGACACCCTTATCAATTTAGGGCCCCTCTGCGCCCTGTGGAGCCTAACTTCCAGAGGCAGTTGGACCCGAATGTGCTGAACTGGGACGAGAGGGTAGCTTACTACTACTTCAAGTCCAGATCCAAGGTTACTGCCGGGAAGCAGTTTCTTCCCAAGTACTGGTTACCGCATCACTATGTGATGTGTCAAAATGCCTTCCTGAGGATAGGCCATCTGTCCCCTGACTATACTACGGGTAAGTGCTCTGCCAACTCTTAACTCTGCTTCTCATTTTCCATTCTGCTGTGATTCATTGTTTGTACTGTGCTGCAGCTCCGTGCAGACAGTTTGTTCGCCAAGTGATTAAGGGTGGGTTTTGAGCTGGCGGGCGTGTTCTGCCCCTTTCCATTCCCCTTCTTCTGCATTCTCACTTGCTGTAGCTAACGAGTATTCTAATATTGCAGAGACTCTGGGGTCTGCCATTCCTTGGGAGCTGGGTTTGAGTCAGTCTTCAGTGTGTCGCAGGTATCGTCCGGTACCTGACCCAGGGACCTACACCGTCCCTGACTTCATCAAGGAGATTAACACTACCTCCTTGGACCATCCCTCCCTCCGGACCAAGCGCCCGGAACTTGTGGATAGGTTTACTGGGACGTCCCGGCCGCAAGGGGGCCCCTCTGCCACTGTCACAGAGATTCAATCTGATGACGAGGAGGAGGCGGCGGCTGTTCCTCTGCAGATCCATCGTTCCCGGCGTGCTGCGCATCTGCCGGGAGACGATGATGTTGGTGGATCTGCAGAGGGGGCCAGCACTCTGCAAGGGACTGTTCTGATTGTTGAGCCCCTGCAACAGCTTCCTCCTGCGCAACCAGGTATTACTTATGATGAACCCCAAGGTATTCTTTCTGCTTGTGTGCACTCTGCTAATCGCCTCTCATTTTCTCTTTTTACTTTCAGAACCGCCTGTGGTGGAGGATGTGCCCATGGGAGGGCCTGACCAAGCGGCGACAGAGTTTGACAGGACGGAGAAAGAACCTACTCCAGTGGGTGGTTCTGCTCAGCCTGATGAAGCTGGTCAGGAGTCCCATCAAGCCATGACAGAGTTTGACAGGACGGGAGCGGAGGCTGCTAAGACTGTCACGACTCAGTCTGCTGAGGATCAGAGTGAGGGCCAGTCAGGTAGCTGTCTTCTTCAGACCCAAACTGCTCTTTGTTATCGGTTTCTTTTTACCTGCACCTTCTTGATTTCCCTGTTTTTATTTTAATATGATAGGTTCTGCTGGGCAGGCCGTCCCTACGCCCGTTCAGACTAACCAGGAGACGGTGGAGCCTCTCCAGCATGAGAGGGTGGAGCAGCAGAGCTTGGCTTCCGTCCCAGTGGTGGAGACTGTCTTGTCTCCCCCTGTCCAGAAGTCTACTCCTCCTGTCCAGAGGCCTACTCCTCCTGGTAGGAAGGCTGCTCCTCCTCCTCCCAGAGGCTTTAAGCAGGTCCTTGCCCCTACTCCTGAGGATCTGGCGCGTGTGGTTAGTGTTTCCTTTTCCTCTCTTCCCTCTTGTAGAGTCAATTCGTTCTGTGCCTTACTTTGTTGACGGCATTTTTTACCTTTTGTTTTCTTCAGCAGCAATTGAGGGCTAGGAAGGTGCAGTCTGCTGCGGCTCTTCAGACCTCTGCTCCCACTGCGGGCCAGCTTAAACCCCTTGCAGAGGGTGCTCAGCAGACTACGGCTGAGCCTGAGGTCTCTTCTCATTCCCAGAAGAGGTCAGCAGAGAGGCAGAGTGAGGAAGGAGCTCCTCCTCAGAAGAAGACTCGTCTCCCTGCTGACTCCCCTCGGATCGTTGTTGTTGAGGACGACGTCGCCACCAAAGGTGTGTATCCCTTACCTGGTCTTAGCTCCGGCCTTTTCCCTTCTGTGGAACTGACTGGACTTTCTTTTGGCTCAGGTTCTCTGCAGAGGGAATCGGCGGACGACCAGCACGAGGCTCAGGGGCGGGAGCAGATGTCCGTGGCCTTCCCTGATCCCAGTGAGTGGTTGAAGCTTCTGGCAAGTCGCTTCTCACCGGACTATGCTGTTCAAGATGTCCCCCTGGTGAGTTGTCTGTCCTTTTTACAGTCATCTGTTTATGACATTAAGATTTCTTTCTGATCTGCTTTTTCCTTGATTACAGGCTGCACGGGCCGGCGCCTTCATTGGGGAGTTCTGCCATGCTGTAGGGCTGGGTAGACATGAGGCAGATCTCCCTGAACTGCAGCAGCTTAAGGCTCAGGTAGCACAGCAGAGAGCAGAGTATGCCAAGCTGAAATACCAGAACTCTCTGATTGTGTCCATCTGCCGCGAAACTGAGGAGGAGAGGGATGCTCTGATTGTGGAGCGCGACACCTTGCGGACCGTCAACCAACGCATGGAGGGTCAGGCGGCGCAAGCAGAGGCTATCGCGGCTGAGCATTCCCGGCTCTCTTCTCAGCTTAGTGAGGCGTTGTCTCGTGCTTCGACGGTGGAGACTAAGCTGAAGACCTCCGAGGCCCGGCTGCAGGCAGCGTTGAAGGAGCAGGAGCAGCTCAGGGGTCAGCTCTCTGCTATACGGGCTGATCATGAAGGCTGCTCTGCTAAATTGGCTCTGCAAGCCAAGGAGGCTGAGGCAGCTCTAAGACAGAAGGAGGAGGAGCTAGGGGCAGAGTTCTCCAAGTTGCTTTCTGAGAGGGAGGCTCAACAGGCTAAGGAGGCTGAGGTAGCCCTAAAGCAGAAAGAGGCTCAGCTGCTGGCGGAGGAGGCTGCCCGGGCTGCGCAGATGGAGGAGGCGTTTGGGAACAAGTACTGGGAGGACTGCAAAGTTGCGGTCCGCAGGGTTCTCTGGCATTTGCAGCCCTCTTTCAACTGGGATGCCTTTGAGGACGCCTATGCCAGTCAAGTGCATATGCGACCTCCGGTGACTCAGGAGCTCAGAGATCTGGAGTTGCTCTACTCTCTGCCTTCAGAGGGAGAATCTTCAGAGCAGCAAGTTGATGGGAGCTCTGCAAAGGATGGCAGCTCCGTTCCTAAGCAATAGGAACTCGGGCGGCTATCTCATGCTTCGCCTCAGTCTTCTTGTGACTCCTGTCTGAGCTGCTGAGGTAGGTGAGCTGGGAGCCTGTGCTGAACTGATTGCAGTCCTCCGTTTTTGCCCTCCGATGATATCCTAATTGACTTATCTTGTAATATTTGTAACTAAATAGTCAAACATTTCCTTTTCATCTGTATTTGCTCCCTTCTTTTGATTAGGTAGCCGCCGTTGTTGTAGTACTATGTAGCACTCTGATTTGGCTTATAGCCAGATCTTCTTATGTAAGATTCAATTATTTTTCCTGCAATGCGAGTTGCGTTCTTCTGTTGACTTTTGTGCTTTCTATTTGATGCATACCAAGTTTTGTTATTTCTGCTAAGTACTTGCGTTCTGCTCTGATGATGAGTCTGCCGTGCCATCAAGCAATATATTTGGGCGTTTTTGTTTACTTGGCTTGGTGGCCGGTGAGATTTGCTCAGAGCTGGGACTTTAGGGGCCCTTTACTCTTCTGCTCTGCCTTATGTATGACAAAGGTTCAACAACAGCAGAGCAGAGAAGGTATTTTGACGCCCTAAGTCATGATGGTTCTGGGAGTTTTGGGGTTCGCCCTTTAGCTCCTTCTGCCATCTTTTTCGTGTCGGCAGAACGCCAGAACAAAAGGTTAACCTGGAGTTCGTGTCGGGGTACGCTTTGGTTCTTAGGAACTCTCGCGTCCCCATTAGCCTTAGGTGTCTATGACTTATCCTTGCTGCTTTTTGGGTCTTCGGCCCCGCAGGTTTAGAGGTAGAGGTCTATGACATCGGTAAGTCGAGTCGGCATCCGATCACTCTGCGGGCCTCAGGGGCTCTTGGACAGAGTTAACCTTTTGGCCGACTCCCTTTCTTCATTATATAGTTTACTTTTGTGTCTGAAGAGCCTCTTCAGCCTTCAGTCTGACTCAGACCCAGTTTTCTTTTGCCAGACTGTGGTATTTTTTCTCAGTCTGCTAAGGGTCTATCTGATTTTGGCATTTTGTTTTTCATAAAGAATTGATAAGGGGACGGGGGTTTAATGCGAAATGGAGAGTGGTGGACAAAGGGTGGCTCAAAGGCCTTTCATTCATGGGCGTTTTGATACAATCTGGGTTACACGAAGTATTTTTTCAATATTCGGGCGTTCCAGTTGCTTTTCAGTTCACTTCCATCCATTCTTTTCAGTCTGTAGGTTCCGGGGTGTATCTCTTCACTAACCTGGTAGGGTCCCTCCCACTTAGCCGACAGCTTTCCGTGTATTTTGTCTTCTTGCACAGCTGCTGCATTTCTGAGTACCAGATCCCCTACCTCCAGAGGCCTGGCCCTCACTTTCCGGTTATAGTATCTGCTGACTCTGGCTTTGTAGGCTTCCATTCTGAACCTAGCTTCGTTTTGTATTCATCCAGCAGATCTAGATTTGTCCTCAGGGCCTCGTCATTCAGACCTGGCTCAAATAGGCTGATCCTCAGACTCTCGGACCCGATCTCAACAGGCATGACAGCTTCAGAACCATATACCAGGTGGAAGGGGGTCTGCCCAGTTGATTCTTTGATTGTGGTTCTTATCGACCACAGAGTGTTAGGCAGCTCCTCTAGCCACTTGCTTTTTTGCTCCTCCAGCTTCTTCTGTAGGCCTATCAGGATCTGCTTGTTAGCGGCTTCGGCCTGACCGTTGCACTGAGGGTTGCAGACTGAAGATAGGGCATATTTGATCCCAAACTGCTCCAACCACCCTGATAGGGGCATGTTGTCAAACTGTCTCCCGTGGTCGAAGACGAAAGCCTTCGGAATCCCGTATCTGGTGATGATGTTCTGCCACAAAAATTTTCTGACGGCTGCTTCTGTGATGGTGGATAGGGCTTCTGCCTCTATCCACTTAGTGAAGTAATCTACCCCCACAATTAACCATCTCTTCTGATATTGGGCCGTTGTGAAGGGTCCCAGGATGTCTAGCCCCCATTGGGCGAATAGGATAGGGTTGTAGATTGGCATGAGGTCGTTTGCGGGTAGCTTGATGTTCGGTGCAAACCTCTGGCAGCTGTCGCATTTTTTCACCAGAGCTTCAGAGTCAGCTTTCATTGTGGGCCAATAATAACCGGCTCTGAGAGCTTTATGGGCCAGAGCTCTTGGTCCGATATGGTGTCCGCAGAGTCCCTCATGAATCTCCCTCAATATGTAGTCTGCATCTCTCTGCCCTACGCATTTGAGTAGGGGCAGAGAAAAAGACTTCCTGTATAGCTCGTCCCCGATCAGGCAGTATCTGCATGCTGTCAGCTTGAGTTTTCTTGCTTTCATTTTTCCTTCTGGTAATTTGCCAGTCTGTTTATACTCAGCGATCTCCTTGATCCACTTTGGCATATCTTCCAGTTCCAAAACTCGCTCTGCATCCTCGCAGATTGCACTGGTGGGTCTGACTTCCACCAGAACAGACCTATTCAGCTCTTGCAGACTGCTGCTTCCCAATTTGGACAGGGCATCTGCTTGTGCGTTCTGTGCTCTAGGCACTTGTTCAATTCTAAAAGTTTCAAAATTTGAAATCAGAGACCTCATCCTGGCTAGGTAGCTCTGCATCGTCGGCTCCTTGGCCTCATACTCCCCCTTGACTTGGTTGGTTACCAACTGAGAGTCAATTTTGAGGTGGACGTGCTTGGCTTCCAGGGTCTGGCAGAGCTGCAATCCAGCGATGGCCGCTTCGTACTCTGATTCATTATTGGTTGCCGAAAACATGAACTTCAGGGCATATTCAATGATTTTCCCCTCTGGGGTTCTGATGACCACGCCTGCCCCAGAGCCGTTGATGGTTGCAGACCCATCTGTAAAGACTTCCCAGGCTCTGGGCTCTCCTACTGATTCCTGATAGGCACACTCTGCTAGGAAGTCAGCTAGAGCTTGTGCTTTTATGGCGGTTCGCGGGGCGAATTTGATACCGAACCCTGTCAGCTCCAGGGCCCAGTTCATGATTCTCCCTGATTTGTCTACCTTCTCCATTGCCTTTTCCAGAGGCATATTTGTCAGCACAATGACGGGATGTGCGTCAAAATATGGCCTCAGCTTTCTGGTGGCCAGCACTACTGCGTAGGCTGCCCTCTCTATCAATGGGTAGCGTGTTTCTGCACCCGTGAGGGTGTGGCTTACAAAATATACCGGCTGCTGCTTCTTGTTCTCTTCCTTCAGCAGGACTGCACTCACAGTTGCAGCTGTAACGGCAATGTATAGGAAGAGAGCTTCCCCTGTCTTGGGTCTGGCCAGTGTTGGCAGGCCAGAGAGGTGTGACTTCAACTTCTGGAATGCCTCCTTCTGCTCTGCTTCCCACCTGAACTCTTTGTTCCCCTTCAATATTTTGAAGAATGGGAGAGCTTTCTCTGCAGACTGAGCTATGAATCTGGACAGGGCTGTCGTTCTGCCTGTCAGCCTCTGGATGTCTCTGATGCTTTTAGGCTCTGGAAGATCCATAGCTGCTTTTACTTTGTCGGGATTCGCGTCGATCCCCCTTTCGCTGACCAGATAGCCCAGGAATTTCCCTGACCGTACTCCAAACACGCATTTCTTAGGATTCAGCTTCATGCTGTGTTTGCGGAGGTTGGCGAAGGTCTCCTTTAGGTCTGCTATGTGGTCAATCTCAGTTTTGCTCTTGGTGATGACGTCATCAACGTACACCTCCAAATTCCTTCCCCTTTGACCGGCAAAGACCTGATCCATCAGCCTTTGATAGGTGGCGCCTGCGTTCTTCAGCCCGAAGGGCATCATGACATAGCAGAATACCCCGATAGGGGTGATGAATGTCGTCTTCTCCTTGTCTGCAGGGTCCATGAAGATCTGATGGTATCCGCTGAACGCGTCCATGAAGCTGAGCAGAGCGTGCCCACTGGAGGATGTGCGTTGACTTCACAGACCTCAACAAAGCCTGCCCCAAGGACTGCTATCCCTTGCCAAGAATTGACCAGCTGGTAGACTCTACCAGTGGGCACGCTCTGCTCAGCTTCATGGACGCGTTCAGCGGATACCATCAGATCTTCATGGACCCTGCAGACAAGGAGAAGACGACATTCATCACCCCTATCGGGGTATTCTGCTATGTCATGATGCCCTTCGGGCTGAAGAACGCAGGCGCCACCTATCAAAGGCTGATGGATCAGGTCTTTGCCGGTCAAAGGGGAAGGAATTTGGAGGTGTACGTTGATGACATCATCACCAAGAGCAAAACTGAGATTGACCACATAGCAGACCTAAAGGAGACCTTCGCCAACCTCCGCAAACACAGCATGAAGCTGAATCCTAAGAAATGCGTGTTTGGAGTACGGTCAGGGAAATTCCTGGGCTATCTGGTCGGCGAAAGGGGGATCGACGCGAATCCCGACAAAGTAAAAGCAGCTATGGATCTTCCAGAGCCTAAAAGCATCAGAGACATCCAGAGGCTGACAGGCAGAACGACAGCCCTGTCCAGATTCATAGCTCGGTCTGCAGAGAAAGCTCTCCCATTCTTCAAAATATTGAAGGGGAACAAAGAGTTCGAGGGAAGCAGAGCAGAAGGAGGCATTCCAGAAGTTGAAGTCACACCTCTCTGGCCTGCCAACACTGGCCAGACCCAAGACAGGGGAAGCTCTCTTCCTATACATTGCCGTTACAGCTGCAACTGTGAGTGCAGTCCTGCTGAAGGAAGAGAACAAGAAGCAGCAGCCGGTATATTTTGTAAGCCACACCCTCACGGGTGCAGAAACACGCTACCCATTGATAGAGAGGGCAGCCTACGCAGTAGTGCTGGCCACCAGAAAGCTGAGGCCATATTTTGACGCACATCCCGTCATTGTGCTGACAAATATGCCTCTGGAAAAGGCAATGGAGAAGGTAGACAAATCAGGGAGAATCATGAACTGGGCCCTGGAGCTGACAGGGTTCGGTATCAAATTCGCCCCGCGAACCGCCATAAAAGCACAAGCTCTAGCTGACTTCCTAGCAGAGTGTGCCTATCAGGAATCGGTAGGAGAGCCCAGAGCCTGGGAAGTCTTTACAGATGGGTCTGCAACCATCAACGGCTCTGGGGCAGGCGTGGTCATCAGAACCCCAGAGGGGAAAATCATTGAATATGCCCTGAAGTTCATGTTTTCGGCAACCAATAATGAATCAGAGTACGAAGCGGCCATCGCTGGATTGCAGCTCTGCCAGACCCTGGAAGCCAAGCACGTCCACCTCAAAATTGACTCTCGGTGTGGTAACCAACCAAGTCAAGGGGGAGTATGAGGCCAAGGAGCCGACGATGCAGAGCTACCTAGCCAGGATGAGGTCTCTGATTTCAAATTTTGAAACTTTTAGAATTGAACAAGTGCCTAGAGCACAGAACGCACAAGCAGATGCCCTGTCCAAATTGGGAAGCAGCAGTCTGCAAGAGCTGAATAGGTCTGTTCTGGTGGAAGTCAGACCCACCAGTGCAATCTGCGAGGATGCAGAGCGAGTTTTGGAACTGGAAGATATGCCAAAGTGGATCAAGGAGATCGCTGAGTATAAACAGACTGGCAAATTACCAGAAGGAAAAATGAAAGCAAGAAAACTCAAGCTGACAGCATGCAGATACTGCCTGATCGGGGACGAGCTATACAGGAAGTCTTTTCTCTGCCCCTACTCAAATGCGTAGGGCAGAGAGATGCAGACTACATATTGAGGGAGATTCATGAGGGACTCTGCGGACACCATATCGGACCAAGAGCTCTGGCCCATAAAGCTCTCAGAGCCGGTTATTATTGGCCCACAATGAAAGCTGACTCTGAAGCTCTGGTGAAAAAATGCGACAGCTGCCAGAGGTTTGCACCGAACATCAAGCTACCCGCAAACGACCTCATGCCAATCTACAACCCTATCCTATTCGCCCAATGGGGGCTAGACATCCTGGGACCCTTCACAACGGCCCAATATCAGAAGAGATGGTTAATTGTGGGGGTAGATTACTTCACTAAGTGGATAGAGGCAGAAGCCCTATCCACCATCACAGAAGCAGCCGTCAGAAAATTTTTGTGGCAGAACATCATCACCAGATACGGGATTCCGAAGGCTTTCGTCTTCGACCACGGGAGACAGTTTGACAACATGCCCCTATCAGGGTGGTTGGAGCAGTTTGGGATCAAATATGCCCTATCTTCAGTCTGCAACCCTCAGTGCAACGGTCAGGCCGAAGCTGCTAACAAGCAGATCCTGATAGGCCTACAGAAGAAGCTGGAGGAGCAAAAAGCAAGTGGCTAGAGGAGCTGCCTAACACTCTGTGGTCGATAAGAACCACAATCAAAGAATCAACTGGGCAGACCCCCTTCCACCTGGTATATGGTTCTGAAGCTGTCATGCCTGTTGAGATCGGGTCCGAGAGTCTGAGGATCAGCCTATTTGAGCCAGGTCTGAATGACGAGGCCCTGAGGACAAATCTAGATCTGCTGGATGAATACAAAACGAAGCTAGGTTCAGAATGGAAGCCTACAAAGCCAGAGTCAGCAGATACTATAACCGGAAAGTGAGGCCAGGCCTCTGGAGGTAGGGGATCTGGTACTCAGAAATGCAGCAGCTGTGCAAGAAGACAAAATACACGGAAAGCTGTCGGCTAAGTGGGAGGGACCCTACCAGGTTAGTGAAGAGATACACCCCGGAACCTACAGACTGAAAAGAATGGATGGAAGTGAACTGAAAAGCAACTGGAACGCCCGAATATTGAAAAAATACTTCGTGTAACCCCAGATTGTATCAAAACGCCCATGAATGAAAGGCCTTTGAGCCACCCTTTGTCCACCACTCTCCATTTCGCATTAAACCCCCGTCCCCTTATCAATTCTTTATGAAAAACAAAATGCCAAAATCAGATAGACCCTTAGCAGACTGAGAAAAAATACCACAGTCTGGCAAAAGAAAACTGGGTCTGAGTCAGACTGAAGGCTGAAGAGGCTCTTCAGACACAAAAGTAAACTATATAATGAAGAAAGGGAGTCGGCCAAAAGGTTAACTCTGTCCAAGAGCCCCTGAGGCCCGCAGAGTGATCGGATGCCGACTCGACTTACCGATGTCATAGACCTCTACCTCTAAACCTGCGGGGCCGAAGACCCAAAAAGCAGCAAGGATAAGTCATAGACACCTAAGGCTAATGGGGACGCGAGAGTTCCTAAGAACCAAAGCGTACCCCGACACGAACTCCAGGTTAACCTTTTGTTCTGGCGTTCTGCCGACACGAAAAAGATGGCAGAAGGAGCTAAAGGGCGAACCCCAAAACTCCCAGAACCATCATGACTTAGGGCGTCAAAATACCTTCTCTGCTCTGCTGTTGTTGAACCTTTGTCATACATAAGGCAGAGCAGAAGAGTAAAGGGCCCCTAAAGTCCCAGCTCTGAGCAAATCTCACCGGCCACCAAGCCAAGTAAACAAAAACGCCCAAATATATTGCTTGATGGCACGGCAGACTCATCATCAGAGCAGAACGCAAGTACTTAGCAGAAATAACAAAACTTGGTATGCATCAAATAGAAAGCACAAAAGTCAACAGAAGAACGCAACTCGCATTGCAGGAAAAATAATTGAATCTTACATAAGAAGATCTGGCTATAAGCCAAATCAGAGTGCTACATAGTACTACAACAACGGCGGCTACCTAATCAAAAGAAGGGAGCAAATACAGATGAAAAGGAAATGTTTGACTATTTAGTTACAAATATTACAAGATAAGTCAATTAGGATATCATCGGAGGGCAAAAACGGAGGACTGCAATCAGTTCAGCACAGGCTCCCAGCTCACCTACCTCAGCAGCTCAGACAGGAGTCACAAGAAGACTGAGGCGAAGCATGAGATAGCCGCCCGAGTTCCTATTGCTTAGGAACGGAGCTGCCATCCTTTGCAGAGCTCCCATCAACTTGCTGCTCTGAAGATTCTCCCTCTGAAGGCAGAGAGTAGAGCAACTCCAGATCTCTAAGCTCCTGAGTCACCGGAGGTCGCATATGCACTTGACTGGCATAGGCGTCCTCAAAGGCATCCCAGTTGAAAGAGGGCTGCAAATGCCAGAGAACCCTGCGGACCGCAACTTTGCAGTCCTCCCAGTACTTGTTCCCAAACGCCTCCTCCATCTGCGCAGCCCGGGCAGCCTCCTCCGCCAGCAGCTGAGCCTCTTTCTGCTTTAGGGCTACCTCAGCCTCCTTAGCCTGTTGAGCCTCCCTCTCAGAAAGCAACTTGGAGAACTCTGCCCCTAGCTCCTCCTCCTTCTGTCTTAGAGCTGCCTCAGCCTCCTTGGCTTGCAGAGCCAATTTAGCAGAGCAGCCTTCATGATCAGCCCGTATAGCAGAGAGCTGACCCCTGAGCTGCTCCTGCTCCTTCAACGCTGCCTGCAGCCGGGCCTCGGAGGTCTTCAGCTTAGTCTCCACCGTCGAAGCACGAGACAACGCCTCACTAAGCTGAGAAGAGAGCCGGGAATGCTCAGCCGCGATAGCCTCTGCTTGCGCCGCCTGACCCTCCATGCGTTGGTTGACGGTCCGCAAGGTGTCGCGCTCCACAATCAGAGCATCCCTCTCCTCCTCAGTTTCGCGGCAGATGGACACAATCAGAGAGTTCTGGTATTTCAGCTTGGCATACTCTGCTCTCTGCTGTGCTACCTGAGCCTTAAGCTGCTGCAGTTCAGGGAGATCTGCCTCATGTCTACCCAGCCCTACAGCATGGCAGAACTCCCCAATGAAGGCGCCGGCCCGTGCAGCCTGTAATCAAGGAAAAAGCAGATCAGAAAGAAATCTTAATGTCATAAACAGATGACTGTAAAAAGGACAGACAACTCACCAGGGGGACATCTTGAACAGCATAGTCCGGTGAGAAGCGACTTGCCAGAAGCTTCAACCACTCACTGGGATCAGGGAAGGCCACGGACATCTGCTCCCGCCCCTGAGCCTCGTGCTGGTCGTCCGCCGATTCCCTCTGCAGAGAACCTGAGCCAAAAGAAAGTCCAGTCAGTTCCACAGAAGGGAAAAGGCCGGAGCTAAGACCAGGTAAGGGATACACACCTTTGGTGGCGACGTCGTCCTCAACAACAACGATCCGAGGGGAGTCAGCAGGGAGACGAGTCTTCTTCTGAGGAGGAGCTCCTTCCTCACTCTGCCTCTCTGCTGACCTCTTCTGGGAATGAGAAGAGACCTCAGGCTCAGCCGTAGTCTGCTGAGCACCCTCTGCAAGGGGTTTAAGCTGGCCCGCAGTGGGAGCAGAGGTCTGAAGAGCCGCAGCAGACTGCACCTTCCTAGCCCTCAATTGCTGCTGAAGAAAACAAAAGGTAAAAAATGCCGTCAACAAAGTAAGGCACAGAACGAATTGACTCTACAAGAGGGAAGAGAGGAAAAGGAAACACTAACCACACGCGCCAGATCCTCAGGAGTAGGGGCAAGGAC
The DNA here is from genome assembly GCA_947645195.1 of Patellifolia procumbens. Taxonomy (NCBI): domain Eukaryota; kingdom Viridiplantae; phylum Streptophyta; class Magnoliopsida; order Caryophyllales; family Amaranthaceae; genus Patellifolia; species Patellifolia procumbens. The sequence goes on from CANSGD010000972.1 coordinate 11,697,582, forward strand.
CTGCTTAAAGCCTCTGGGAGGAGGAGGAGCAGCCTTCCTACCAGGAGGAGTAGGCCTCTGGACAGGAGGAGTAGACTTCTGGACAGGGGGAGACAAGACAGTCTCCACCACTGGGACGGAAGCCAAGCTCTGCTGCTCCACCCTCTCATGCTGGAGAGGCTCCACCGTCTCCTGGTTAGTCTGAACGGGCGTAGGGACGGCCTGCCCAGCAGAACCTATCATATTAAAATAAAAACAGGGAAATCAAGAAGGTGCAGGTAAAAAGAAACCGATAACAAAGAGCAGTTTGGGTCTGAAGAAGACAGCTACCTGACTGGCCCTCACTCTGATCCTCAGCAGACTGAGTCGTGACAGTCTTAGCAGCCTCCGCTCCCGTCCTGTCAAACTCTGTCATGGCTTGATGGGACTCCTGACCAGCTTCATCAGGCTGAGCAGAACCACCCACTGGAGTAGGTTCTTTCTCCGTCCTGTCAAACTCTGTCGCCGCTTGGTCAGGCCCTCCCATGGGCACATCCTCCACCACAGGCGGTTCTGAAAGTAAAAAGAGAAAATGAGAGGCGATTAGCAGAGTGCACACAAGCAGAAAGAATACCTTGGGGTTCATCATAAGTAATACCTGGTTGCGCAGGAGGAAGCTGTTGCAGGGGCTCAACAATCAGAACAGTCCCTTGCAGAGTGCTGGCCCCCTCTGCAGATCCACCAACATCATCGTCTCCCGGCAGATGCGCAGCACGCCGGGAACGATGGATCTGCAGAGGAACAGCCGCCGCCTCCTCCTCGTCATCAGATTGAATCTCTGTGACAGTGGCAGAGGGGCCCCTTGCGGCCGGGACGTCCCAGTAAACCTATCCACAAGTTCCGGGCGCTTGGTCCGGAGGGAGGGATGGTCCAAGGAGGTAGTGTTAATCTCCTTGATGAAGTCAGGGACGGTGTAGGTCCCTGGGTCAGGTACCGGACGATACCTGCGACACACTGAAGACTGACTCAAACCCAGCTCCCAAGGAATGGCAGACCCCAGAGTCTCTGCAATATTAGAATACTCGTTAGCTACAGCAAGTGAGAATGCAGAAGAAGGGGAATGGAAAGGGGCAGAACACGCCCGCCAGCTCAAAACCCACCCTTAATCACTTGGCGAACAAACTGTCTGCACGGAGCTGCAGCACAGTACAAACAATGAATCACAGCAGAATGGAAAATGAGAAGCAGAGTTAAGAGTTGGCAGAGCACTTACCCGTAGTATAGTCGGGGGACAGATGGCCTATCCTCAGGAAGGCATTTTGACACATCACATAGTGATGCGGTAACCAGTACTTGGGAAGAAACTGCTTCCCGGCAGTAACCTTGGATCTGGACTTGAAGTAGTAGTAAGCTACCCTCTCGTCCCAGTTCAGCACATTCGGGTCCAACTGCCTCTGGAAGTTAGGCTCCACAGGGCGCAGAGGGGCCCTAAATTGATAAGGGTGTCCTTCCTCCGTCGGTACCCTAACAAAGACAAAACTATCCCGCCAATCTTACAGACTGAGATCGACGGGATAGACCGTCAGATGATTGGCCCGCACCGAGCCGGTGAAAAAGCTATACTCCCCCTGCCTCTTAAAGTAAAACAGGCATTGAAAGAGTTTCATGGTGAGGGGGAAGCCCAGAGCTTCACAAACCCAAATAAACCCCAGAATCTTCTTCAGAGACTGGGGATTGACTTGGCAGAGAGCCATATGATACCGGCAGAGAACCCACTCCAAGAACCAGTGGATGGGGAATCTAAGCCCGAACTCCAGCTGCTTCATATAAACAGCAGTGTACCCCTCTGGTACATCTGCCAGGCTCTGACCCTCTCGGGGAAGCACTACCTAAGACCCGCGAAGCGGCTCGATCTCCGCAGCAATCTCAAGGTAGTATGCAGCATGCGCCCGTTTGAACGCTTCTGCAGATTTCTTCGCCAAATAAGCTTACCCTTGCTGTCGTAAAGGACAAGACTCCGCATCTCATGGTCGCTGTACTTCCATTTGACTGCGGGCAGAGTGGGCTTAAACTTGTAGTTGGGAGGAAATCTGTTGGTTTCAGGACCCAACACCTCCTTACGAAGACCGTCCCAGGGGTCAAAGATCTCCCATTCCTCCGGAACCACCTCGTCCTTACACCGAGGCAGATCCAACTTTAAAAACGGGGACTGAGTGTCCACCGGATAAGGCTCATCCGGCTCGGACGAAGAGGTAGATACCACATCCTTTCCACGGGAAGCAGCAGATTGAGAAGTAGACATCCTACACAACACAAGAAACAGACGACAGCACATCAGACTTGCAGTCACCACACAAGACAGTCTGGCACCTCAGACCTACAGACTGAGCTACCAGACTGGGGGGCAAGGATGTGTATGGTATGTAAAGATCAGAAATAGCCAAGAAATAGGATATTTTCTTGCAAATAACGCAGACAAAACAATGAAGACACATCGCAGGCTTACAACCCAGCAAGTAAAGAGGATAACAGGGTAAACAAAGCAAACCCTAAAAATCTTAAATGTCAACAGTAGAGCAGAACTCAGCTGAAGAAGCAGAGCAGAGCCTACCAACCAGAGCAGAGTCCTGCTGAAGAAGCAGGACAGAGCCTATCATTCAGAGCGGCAGAATGGAAACGAAACAACACCAAACAGATCTATGAAACAAAGAAGTAAACAATCGCATCTGAAGACCAAAGGAAAGAAACCCTAACCTCAAAAACACAGGCAAATAAGTGCGTACAGAAGGAAAAAGGGGGAGAAATCCATAAACACAGAAAAGATCACATCAAAACCATCCAAGAAGGAAAAAACCAAAAGTAGATCTGGAAAAAGGAGTTTACCTAGATGGAGAACAGAAGACGCCAAGGAAGAGAAGACGAAAGCCACAAACGCAACAGTATCAATTAATCTCCAAACGCAGACAGATCCCAGGATAATCAAGAGAAATCACTCGAAAATGGCTAGGGCGAAAAGAAATTCTTGAAGAACAACAAGAAAGTTTGAAAGCAAAGAGTTCGAAGGAAAGGAAACTGAAAAGTTTCACAAAAGGTCGATTCAGCCTTTAAATAGGCATAATTCGTCCACTCAGCACCAACTTATCATCATTACATTCCTTGGGAACCCAAAGAGTCACATCAATTCAATTCAATTCAAAATGAATTAATGACCCTTACTCAACACCCCAACCAAATGGGCGGGAAAAATGGAAGCATTCTGGAGTTTGTGAAGAGCAGCTCACAGACAGCCACGTATCATTCCGCGAAGAGCAGAACGCCAGAACAAAAACAAATGCACCCAGCATATTGCAATCTGCAAATACTGGGTCCGGGGGGCAAATTGTATGGGGTCTACCTAGCAGACCTCCAGCTGGCAGCAGCCTGCCACTCCACGTCAGAGCGCCTGGAGCAGAGCAGACCTCCTCAGGCAGACCGCTCCGGACATAGCCTTTAGGCTGGAGTTTAATGAAGGCCTCGTTCCACCTTGGCCCACTTTCAAAGAGGCCCACTCACTTTACTAGGTCAGTTACAAGTCCATGTCTCATATAAATACTCATGCCCATGCATGGGTAAGGTACGTTCAATCAAACACTCACAAAATACTTGCACTTGATACTCGTTTTCTCTCTACTAGAGATCTTGTGCTCAATTTGGACTGACTTAGGCATCGGAGAGGCGATCCTCGGAACCACCCCCGAGGTTTCTCCTTGTTTTGCAGGTAACCACCACCACGAAGGACGTTTGGGAGCCACGATTCCACCAAGTACCCACCACCACATTCACTGTTGCTGTCTTGGACAGAAACATGTATGATGCTTATCTTTAGCTAAATAAGAAAAATATAGCTTTTGAATGTAATTGGGTACCTGAATCGGTCAAATAACAATCAGTTTTGCGAGACTGGGCACCCGGTCAAGGAACCGGTTGCAATTTCAAAAATTAAGGAACTGGTCCAACCAGTACCGGTTCTAGTTTCTGGGTACTCGATCCAACCGGTTTCGAGCAATATGACCGGGCACCAGATTGTGCTCACCCCTAACCATGCTCATGGTATACACGAGTATATAATAATAGTTGCACTTAACTCATCCTTACGAGTGATAAGAGGGAGCCAAGGGGGACGATGCGAAAAGGATGTCCAAAGACCTTTATAGTGGTGGCGCCAGTTTGCAAGACAATATGCCACTTTATTAGCCTTCTGGTAGTATTGAGCGACCGATTCGGAATCCATCACGCTTAGATCCAAAATGTTTTCTCAGTGTTTGTTCTTGCAAAATATACACAACAAAAAATTCGTATACGCGGCTGGCCACACCATTAACTAATGGTGTGGGAAGACTATTTAGTAACTCATGCATTACTCTTTCACTCTCTAAATACACCCAAAACAATCGGCAACCCCTCTCCTTAATAGACAATAATCCCCTCCTCCAAAAAGTCTGTAACCCACATCAAAAATTCACTAATCCCTCTTCAAAGAGTTAGTAACCCCTAAACGGTTAATAACCTCCCAAAATAGTTAATAACCTCCCAAAATAGTTAATAACTCCCCTAAATTAATCATTATGTACCCATCACACGATATATTAATTGTGCGGCAAACTGCACACAAGAGTTCTTGATACACAATCCACTAATATATTACTACAAATAAAAAACAAAAATACAACGAGGTGCATCAAATAATGAAAGTCCTTTTCATCTTCAGACAGGCTGTTTCAAAAATATTTTTTCAAACCTGAAGAGAACTAACTCATTTCCCACTACTCAAATTCCCAAAATACCCTTTCCCTAATCCCCTTTTCTCCTTACCACCCCCATCTCCCTCTGTAATTAACCCCCAAACACCAATGTCAAAACCGTCAACAACAAATTCCACCCCCGACTATACGATCAATTCATCATCATCAACTCAAACTCCATTAAAATTCCCAGATCTACGAAAACCCTAAATCAATTTTTCTCTCTTCAAATTTCTTCCCCCAAATTCATCAATGGGGGATTTCAACTTAGCATTACTAATCGTCGCCATTATCGTTGTTGTATTAGTCTTCATCTTCAATGTTTACCTCTTAATCAACTATCAACATCCTGATGACGTCAATCAAGCTTATTTCCCCAAATTCGTCGTCGTTTTAGGTCTTTCAATCGCCGTTATCTCTATTCTTATGCTTCCTGCTGACGTCGCTAATCGTCACGCTTGTCGTCACGCTCTTTATAACGGCGCTTGTCATTTGACGTTACCGATGAAGCAACTTTGGCTTGCTGTTTACATTGTTGACGCTGTTCTTGTTTTCTTTGTTATTCCGTTTGCGATTTTCTTCTATGAGGGTGATCAGGACAAGTATGGTACATTTTTGTTGTGTTTTGATTTGGAAAATTTGTTAATTAGTGTTATTAGTGTTTGATATGGTACATTGTTGTTGTTGTTGTTGTAGGAGTGTCGGAAAGCGAGTTCGTAGCGCGGTGATTTGGGTGTCTGTTACTGCTGTTGTTTGTGGTCTTGTGTTAGGGATCTTGTATGGTAAGTCATTGCCTGAAATTGTAACTTTACTGTTTGTGAATGTAGCAGCGTGGCGGCGTTTCCGAGCTGCTAGCTAATAGTATAAAGTTTACCATTGGAAACCTTAATTAACATCGAACGAACAATAATCAGTTATAATTTAGCTCAAGTTTGTAGCGGAAACATTACTTATTGTTTGCGAATGTGATACCATCTGTAACAGCTCGGCCTTCCTGAGCTGCTAGCTAATAGCACTTTACTGTTTGTGAATGTAGCAGCGTGGCGGCCTTTCGGAGCTGTTAGCTAATAGTATAAGTTAACCATTGTAAACCTTAATTAACATCGAACCAACAATAATTAGTTATGATTTAGCTGAAGTTTGTAGCGTAATTATCACTTACGGCCTTCCTCAGCTGCTAGCTAATAAACTTAAGCATCGTAAACCTGGATTAACATCGAACAACCAGTAATAAGTTATAATTTAGGTGAAGCTTGTAGCGGAAACATCACTTACGGCCTTCCTCAGCTCATAGCTAATAAAACTTAAGCATCGTATCCCTCAATTAACATTGAACCAACAATAATCAGTTATAATTTAGCTCAAGGTTGTAGCGGAAACATCACTTATTGTTGGAATATGTGATACCATCTGTAACAACTTGGCCTTCTGGAGCTGCTAGCTAATGACACTTGACGTTCATAAACCTCAATTGACATCTAATCAACGATAATCAGTTATAATTTAGCTCAAGGTTGTAGCAGAAGCATCACTTACTGTTTGCATATCTGATACCGTCTGTAACAGCTCGGCCGTTCCGAGAATAAAACTTGAGGACCATAAACCTCAATTAACATCTAATCAACGATAATCAGTTATAATTTAGCTCAAGGTTGTGGCAGAAACATCACTTATTAACAACCTGACCTTCTTTAGCTGCTAGCTAATAAGGCTTGACGGTCGTAAACCTCAATTAACATTTGATTTATAATTTAGCTCAAGGTTGTAGCTGGATCCAGTGGGTAATGGGCCCACATAAACTAAGTCTTTGAAATTTGAATCCAATTGCGATTACATATATAAGGGGGTGTTTGGTTCACCTAGTTGGAATGGAATGCTATGGATTAGAAGCCACCCAAGTTTTTGGTGTTTGCTATGGAGTATGATACCGATGGGTATCTAACTCCACCCAAATCCATTAGCATTGGAAACTTACCCCCCTCCCTAAGATTGAGAATCCATTCCATTGTAGTATCAAACCTTAAAAAGGTAGAAAAGTCCTCCTACCTCCCCCTCTCCAAACAACCGCCCACCTGCCACCCCCTTCCCTGTCCAGTCGAAGATTTCTCACCACCACACTTTCTTCACCCCGCCGATTGCAGCAACCTACATCTTCAATTCGCGACCGATGGCAACAACCCTCAGTCGGATTTGATGTTGATGTTTACCAATCGGTTTGACAGCAGCGACATCTACAGCTAGACGGAGAAGCTGCAGTGGGAGGATTGGTGGCCGGAACAACACCGTGGACCTACCAGCAGCTGCTAGCAAAATCAGAGTAGCTTGGTGGTGGGAAAATGGATGGCCGGCGAAGGGTGGTGTGGAGGGGTTTTTTGTTTGTGGGATTAACTTTTTTTTTTGTGAATGTGTTTAATTTGAGTACAATCCATTCCATAAGTTATTAAGCTTTATTCTCCTCTTTCTCTCTCTCTCTCTCTCTGATGTTCGAATTGTAGACATAATAGATTGTATTAGATTTAAAGTCCAAGTCTAAAATCTAAGTTCAAATCCAGTTTATGTACACAAGTTTAGTAGGGTCCAAAAATATTTTCTTAAGTCCGGTAAAAAAGTTCTAGTCCATATTTTCAAATTGAGATTTTCCTTTTCATGAAAAATAATTGAACAATTTGGAGCTGAATTATTTTCTAAAGCAAGTAATGGAGACAGTAAAGAACAATAACATTAACTCATAGAGGTTAAGTACCTATAATAAATGCTAATAGCATCCAAATATGATTATTTTCAATGGTGATTTTGTTCGAAGCATATTTATAATTTGACTCAAAACCTTTGGACTTACGAGTGGACTATGGAATTTCAAAGGTGGTTGGGTTCAAGTAAAATTCGAAATATTTTACTATAAAATCTGAGTGTAAAATCTGTTCATTTTTTTTGGCTAATCCAACGTGATAAGCTTGGATTGAACTGGATTGGATTAGACTACGAACTTTTCCCATTCCACTTACATCCTTAAGGTCTAGACGGATCACCTAGCACCTCACCAAAAGTGGCCCGAGGTGCTCACCTTACAACGTCTTTGTTGCGCACAACAATATGGAAATGACTTTATGGGCGTTGATATGCCTCTCGTCATGGCGTTCTTTTGAAAACTAAGAGCTTACCTGCTCATATATTACTGCATCCCTTTTTCGAATTGAGTTGGCATGTATTATTTTTTTGTCCTTTTTCATTGACTTGCTTGCACAAGAGAAAGATTGACCATATGATAAATTACACATCATTTGGGCTTTTGAAGCCTCTTGCTGAGGAAAGAGATGGATCTATGATAATGGAAAAAGAAAAAGAGATGTAAAAGCTAAAAGAAGGTGGTATGTTTGGGTTTTTATTTATGTTCTGAATTTTTATTTTTGAAGAGATATGAAACTGAAGCATTATGTGAAGTTGAAGCTCTCCTTTTGCCATTTTCTTGTGAAAATTTTAGCCTTACTTTAATCAGTTCTTTTGGATTATCATCTTCAGAATAGAATTGAATGATAAACCTCTTACATATGATTTAGATCGACAATTGTGATACCATGTTCACAATCTTCTTTTGTGAGAAGGTTACTTTTTCTTTTATAGTTTACTGAGTCCTGATACTCTGTACCTGACTTAATGTCCTTTTCTCAGGGTTGGTTGGTAAGGTGGACTTCACTGTCCGGCATCTTTCTTCTGGTACAACTACATTTCCCACTTCATGGACCCTCTCTGGTAAGGATCCATGTATTGGGAATTCGCGGCAGGTTAGGATCATAAAAATGTCGAATATCACCTATCTGCAACTCTTGTTACTTTTCCTGTTTCAAATACAAGGTGCTCACTTTGTTTGAGGCATTAGATTTAGTCTTCAATTGCTGGCAAAGTAAATTGCTGAAAATCAATATTGTTTTTCTACTATTGTAATAGCTTTTATCATAGGACTTTTATTGATAAATCTGGGAAAACATTATTTTTCAAAGTTCAAGTTTTAAAATCGCGGACACCTGTTATTTCTCGAAGTAGAGGGAGTAGTTTGGTAATTCCACTAGTATGTTGTCTGCTTTCTAATTATGTGTTTTTCTTCTGTTTAGTGTTCTGCGTATTCAGCAAGCCCTTCGTCAGAGACTACATGGACTATGCGAACTACCTTCCCAGAATATACTGTTGCTCTTGCAACTGTTGCAGGATCTTTTCTCTTTATGGTATCCTCTTCCTCTTCTAATGCTATTATATATTAGTGTTTCTGGATGGTGTATACTGTCTTTTCATTTGCTGAGAGCATTGAATAAAAGATGTTCAACTGTCTTCAGTTGATTAGTTTGTGGAATTTCTTTCAACTTCTTGGCGAAGGATAATTTGTTGGAAGTTTTTGAATAACCTTTACTGTTTTTCGTCCTACTGTCTCGAGACATTATATATTTTTGAGGTTTATTGAAAGAATATATGATGAAGTCTCTCATCTCGCGAGAAGATGTCTCTGACTTATTTTTTTTCCTCAAATAGATATTTGGTGGTACTGGCATTGCTTGTCTACCTTTGGGTCTCATATTTGCATTCTTTAGGCGTCCGAAGGCTGTTATAACTCGCTCACAATATATTAAGGTATCTTTATAGTTTGTTTAACATTTAAAACAAGTTGGGTAGTATTTGCTACTGTAACAATTATTTTCACTAAATTCCAGTTGTATTCTGCATATTTCTGTGTGTCTCATGTACTACCGCTTTCTCTCAGGAAGCTACCGAGCTTGGTAAAAAGGCAAGAGATTTGAAGAAAACTGCTGACGAACTTCATCAGGAGGAAAGAAGTGGCAGCAAGGGAAAGAAATGGCGTAAAAATGTGAAAGCAGTGGAGAAGGTAAGAGAGTTATTTTTCTTGGGCTAATTTCATTAACCTTATTGGTGATTTCATGCTATATTTCGAAGTACTCCTTCCCTCCCACAATAAACTTTCCATCATACAATTTAAGAAAGTAGTTGGTAGTGGGTCCTTTGTGATATTTTTTATAATAAATTATTATTGCTGTTGACTTTTAAGTTTTAAGAGTATTGCTTTTGTTTCTAGTGACATAAAGTGTGGTCCCGTGTGTAAAAGTAAGTTATTTTATTATGGGGATCATACCAAGAAATGGGAGTTTATTTGGGACAAATATTTAGAGAGAAATGGGAAGTTTATTATGGGACGGAGTGAGTATATGCCATCTTCTGCTGGATATTAGCTTTTGGGAGATGCTTGAGGGAAGTGTGATGGAAGTGGGAATGTATCTTAACTTTTCTAAGCCTTGCCAAGGCTTTTAGTTTATACAACTTAGTAGCATGCTTCGCGAGAGAGAGAGTTAAGTTTAATGAAGAGTCCTGAAAAGGACACTAACGAAATACCGCATTTAGAAGCTCATTTACTCCGCAATTTAGACAAAAATGGAATTGTGAGGCTGGGATCTCGGGTAGAAACAGGTGATATTTTGATAGGTAATTTAGTGCCTCGGATGGCAAAAGAATCTTCATATTCCCCGAAGATAGATTATTAAGAGCTATACTTGGCATTTCACCACTCACCCCTACTCCGTACTTCTCCTAGATACACACATGCATCATGCATGTATCTCTCTCTCTTCCTTCGCAAGCTATTTGGATTCGGTGAAAGTGATGAGTCACTCTTTTTCCTCCAGCAAGCACAAGCCCTAGATTATATCTATTGGTGCTTTGATTTTTAGATTTAGGGTATTTAACCTAATTCTACACCCTGGATCTGAAATTAGTTCTCATCTTTGTAAAGCAAGATTAATCGTCTAGAATCTATGGACAAAAGGATAAGAAGATGGGTCATTGGATTTAAAAGGGTGGTTCGCGTCCCAACTTGACCAAGATCTCACGTTTTAGGACGAATTGCGACCCAGTTTACAATTTGTAGGGGCAACCCGTGATCTGGTTTAATCAAGATGCCGCTAAGTAAAACTAAAAAGAAATCGCAGTCCTGTCCCTCTCTCCTGAGATCGCAAGAAGTCTAGAACTAGGGAGGTTGCCCAATACCCTATCAACAGGAGTATGTTGCCATTAATAGTTGTAATTCTATGTTGGATTTTGTTCATTCGATATACTGAAATTTATTGGTGATTTGTGTGCTCTTAGGAGTTGCTTTTACTTGAAGAAGATGTAAAGGCTTTGGAAGAGATGTATCCTCAAGGGGACAAGGTGAGGCTTGTGACTTTGAATCATTGATGTCCATATAATTGAATATTTTATTCTTTCCTTTCCTCATGTGATTTGCTAATACATTCTCCTTTTTGATTCAGGCTGAGACTGCTTGGGCTTTAACTGTACTGGGATACTTGGCAAAGCTCATATTGGGGATCTTAGGGTGGGCATTGATCTCGTCGAATTTATTTGCTGCATTTCGAGTAGATTAATAATTCTGTTGCTGTATGCTGTTACATCTTGTGGCTAATGGATCATCTTTACGGGCGGGACGGCTGGGGGCTGTGGTGAAACTATTGGAGTTTAGGGTTTTAATTTAATTCACAGAATATGATGTTTGTTCTAACTCTTAGTTTTGATGCGGAATTGGATAGTTTAGCCATATAAACTGCAAGAGTCAGGCCATTCTTTTCTGTTAAACACCTTGCATAATTGTAATATTTTCATACTCACTTATAGGGCTAATTTGTTATCGCGTAGGGAGGTTTCTCTGGGAGGGTGATTTACTGCTATTTTGTTATTTTATGTGCATGACATGGTCAAAGTCCATTAATTTAAGTTTTTGGTTTTTGTGTCAGGTTGATTGTTTCTGTGGCTTGGATTGCACACATATTGATATATCTGATAATCAGGCCTCCACTCTCTCCTTTCTTGAATTTTGTCTTCGTCAAGTTAGATGATGTTTGGGGTGAGTTTCCTTAGGAAGCATTGCTGTTTTTTTTATAACTTGTGGTTAATTTATTGTTATTGTAAACTCTTTTTTTTGTTACCTTCAGGGCTGCTTGGTACTGCTGCATTTGCATTCTTCTGCTTCTATCTTCTCGTGGCAGTTGTTGCTGGCGCGACTATGCTTGGCTTAAGATTAGTTTTCATCACCATCCATCCAATGAAGTACTGAACTTTAACATGCTTATTCTATTCATTGAGTGGTGGGCTTTTGTAGTGTTTTACATGAATTGACTTGGTTACAGGTGGGGAGCCACTCTCATGAATTCTTTCCTGTTCAATGTTGGTCTTATTCTTCTTTGCTCTATAAGGTTTGAACCCTGGCCTAATTTACTTTTAAATTAATTGCTACAGAACAAGTTTGCTGTATTCCTATCTTTAGATTACATATTCTCGGCTAATATCTCAAAATTGTAGTCGTAGCTTCAACTCTATGCTTTATTTCTCTCATAATGCGTTGATTTTCTTCTGTTTATTCCCCCATCAAGACTATTAGCATGACGTGATCCATACCTGCCTATAGGGACACAGCATTTGCTCTGAAATGCGCAACTTAAGTCTACTACTGTAGAAAAGTAACACAAAGTATTATAGCTATTCTTCCTTCCTTTATTTCCCCCCTCATGCGCCAGGCCTTTTTTACTCGTTGTTTCCGCGAGCTTATATTATTGAGCTTCTGTTTCATCATGAATCTTCCAGGTCATAAACTGATAAATCTTGTTTCAACTTGTGATCCTTATCCCTTTTCTCTGGTTTCAGTGTGATCCAATTCTGCGCCACCGCATTTGCATATTATGCCCAAGCAACTGCTGCGGGCGAAATATTTGGCCACACTTTGCAGTCTCTTCGTGGCATCAAATATTTATACAAGTCAGTCAACTCAAACTCTTGTTTATTCAGTTCTGTTCCTCGTTTCCAATGCTTACTCTCTGTTTGTCACAGGTATAATGTGTTTCAAATCGGTTTTGTTGCATTAGCTGTGTTGACATTTTTCTATTATGCGGCTTTTGTAAGTTCTTGAATTTCTTCTCTTTTTATTGTGGCATAAGTATAAGGCTAGAGAGCTTCAGCTTGACATCTGTGATTTGTGATGCTTTAGGGTTGGCGGAGAAGGAAGCCTTCTGGCAGGATAAAAATTTCCTCTTGATCGTGTATTTGAAATTTTGAATGTAAAATTTGCCACATTAAGGTCTTGAAGTTGCATACGACATGGTTGAGTGGTTGTGTTCTGGAGAGTGCTTTGGCATATTGTGTCACAGGACTCAGGATATGGTTGTGGTTTGAGAAAGTTGATGAGAGTGATGCTGCATTACGGCCGACTTTTTTGTGCTTATTATTCTCATTGTATGTATTTTTCTTGTTTGATTCGTGTAAAACCAAGTCTAGGACTTGTAGAGAGGATTTTGGGCGGGGGTCGGGTGGAAGTGGGGACGGGGGCACGAGCATCATGCTGCTGTAATATATCTGTTGGGCGGAGTGTATGATCAACTAATTGCGTTGTTTCTTTAGGTTCATTTGTTTTATAAATTTATCAAAATCAATCGTATAATCTATTCTTCGATACTTTAGCTGTCAATGACCAGCAATTTCGAAGTCGTGCACAAGTTTCTGAGGCTGCTTCGAAATGGAGTACGGTTTGTACCAAAAGCCACATGAAATGCGGAGAAGATATGATTTTTCTTGTATTGGCACGAGGATGCTCGATTTTTACAATATAAACAAGTGATTGTTTTCTTTAGGGATTAGCAAGTGATATTTTGTTTACCAAAAGGAAAAGAAAAAAAAATGATCGTCTCAGGTGATGTTTTGGGTTATTGCACCTCCTGTATTTGTAGTGATGAATAAATGTTGTGATCGTGCTTATACTGAGTAACTGAGCTACGAGATGCATACAATTTTTTACATAAACTTTTGACTGATAATAGCTTTAAAGTTTTTGTTATATTAAAAGTCACCATAAAAATTAGGGAAATTCTATGTGGTGACCGGTGACTCTCTAGTATTGTTTTTTCTATATGATGGAAACAAAATAGTTTGACTTTCTAAAATGACCTCGTGGTTTTGTTTATGTCATAAGGTGTATTAATTATGTTTTTAAAATGCTAACCCATGCCTTAATGAATGAATAGACTAACCTACCCTAAACCTAATGCACCCAAAAAATCCCATGTTTGCTTCTCTTTTCTATAAAAAAAGATATTCGCTATAATTTAGCCTCGTTCTTGCTGAAAACCAATATATGAAGGTTGTTGTTTATTTCTAAGTTCTAACACGTTTAATGCTTATCCTCGTTGCCCTTTCATCTCCACCATTACTGGTATGGAAGTGGTGGTTTCCTTTGTCATTGTTGATCGTTTCGGAACTTGGATTTTTTAAGTTGGGATTTAAATTTGATTTAACATTTTAGTCATTTGATAGCAGTTAGCAAGTAAACGATGTAGAAAAGAATTAAAAAGCATTATTGGGTGAGAATTAATAAAAAAAGTATTGATAACAAGAACTGTCCAAATTTGCTTTAGGTCTAAATGATGTTTTTCAGGCACTAAAATGGCACGGCTGGGTGTAATAAATCTCTCATTCACGATCAAGAACAAATATTGGAGTTTTTGGATGGATTAGTTAAGGGTAGGTTAGCGAATTCATTCATTTAGGCATGGGTTAGAATTCAAAAACATAATTAGTACACCCCTATGATATATACAAAACTATAAGGTCACTTTATAATATCAAAATATTTTGTTTCCACATGTAGAAAAAACAATATTACAGGGTCACCGCGTAAAATTTCCCTAAAATTTAAGTACCATGAAACTGTATATTAAGGCTAATTTAACAAAGTATCACATTTAAAATTTTTCACATTATTATAAAAAAGACCGTTAAAGTTTATGGATTATGAACTTTATTCTTAAAAATGAAAATGTAGCTATTAAAGAAAGACGGAGAGAGTATGTGGTATTCTTTTGGAATCAAATAATGTTAATAATAGTACATAGTAGGGAATATGGACCAGGGACTTACTCATTGAATACGTTTTGGTGCTGCTCGAAGCATAGTGCTTCGTGCACTGGGGTTACGACAAAATGGCCTGCGAACGTAGTTATGCAATACGGCCGGTGGAATTAGGTAAAAACAAAGGGACCGTTAGGGAAAATCAGAGGTCACGGCAAAACAAACCAACGACTAGGGTCGTCATCAATTGGCCATGTTCACCGGAGACTGTCGTCGACCGTCGAACAACCTTCACCGGCGTTGCTCTTCTGTCTCTCCTTTTATACCCACATGTTCTTCAAATTTTTGGATGATGTTATGTCATTATTTGGTTTTAATAATTTCCAGGTTATTCATTTTGTTCTTTTAATATACTTTTGTTATGTTCTTTTGATTATTCTTATATGTTCTTTTCAATTTACACCTATTTTTTTACTTTTTAATATTCCTTTAAATAAAGTTTAATGTTCTTTTGATATAAAAAATTATTTTGTTCTTTAAGTTTTCGTATTTTTTCTTTATATTTCAAGAAAATATTCTTTTAAAATTGACAATTTTTCATTTTCTTTTGGTAAGGAAATGTTTTTTGAATTTTGGAAATTTGTTCTTTGTAAAAAAAGTATTTTGTTCTTTGAAATTTCGTATTTTGTTTTGTTTTGTTTTAAGTAAATGTTTTTAAAAATTGTCAAAGTGTATTTTTTTATGTTATTTGAAATTTCTTATTTTGTTGTTCTTTGAAGTTTTGTAATTTGTTCTTTTAAAAACGTATGTTGTTTTGTGATATTTCGTTTTTTGTTCTTTTCCAACGTTCACTATTACGTTCTTTCTCATAGTTGTTGGTTTTTTTTTGAACGCCAATTGTGTAGCGGTAATGATGTTAGTGTTAAAACGGACTGTGTGCATGGTTCTCTGTGCACCCAAGTGCACCAAAAGCAGACTCCTTATTCATCTAGTCTAGTATATTAAAAAGTCATTCTCATATATTTAAAAAATTGTCTAACCTCAAGTATGAAAAGGCTTCTATCACTCCTCCACTATACTATTTTTGCTTCGTTCATCAAAATTCAAAATTAATGGTCATATATAAATGAGATTGAAGAGATAAGTTGTAACTTTGAAATCCAATTATAAAAGACTTTTTTTGATGACTTTTTTTACCCCTAAATGATATTTGTATTTTTAACTAGTGCTAAATCGTAGCGTGCAAACCGTGCCTAATCCTCGTTGTATATTTAAACCATTGTAAGTTTAATTTTTCCTTCGTAATTCTGTATTCACAACTAGGCCTGGCACAGGTCTAGAACTTGACCGGAACCGGTTAGATCTATGGACCGTTTTTTTTTGTTTTGGTGGACCGAAGACCGAAATGGAAAATTCACGTTAGACCTGAAAAATCAGGTCCGATCCAGATCTAGACCTTTTTGGACCTATTTTGTAATTTTTCATATTTTTCTTTAATTTTTTTATTTTCTTTTCCGAAATTTTTGACATGTTGCATGAATATGACAATATTACCCATATATATCTATTATCATAGGCTCCAATGTAGAGACAAAAAGACTAATCATATTCCATCTAGCAAATCTGTATTAAAGTTTTTATATTTCATGAATTCTTGTATGAATCTTTAGATATATAGGTATAATACCTTTAAACAAAAACCTATTAACAACTTGTATACTGGTAATATTCTAATCTCAAATTTATTAATGCTATGTAACATTTCAACTATTAAATTCATCTTATTTTTTTTTAATGAAATATATTATTTCAGGTCTTTAGTTTCGACCGGTTTTTCAGGTTTTGGACCGGACCATACATGAAACTCGGAATCTTAATCCACTATAATTTTAGCATTTCTTAAATAAAACGTTTTTAATGGTAATCAAGTACTTCCTCTTTTTTTTTAATATGCTTGCATCATTTGCGTAGGACACGCATTTTGAGAAAGAGGATAGCGAGAAAACACACAAATTAATTAAAAATTACTGTAACACTAGTAAGAGGGGAAAATTTTGTTGTTAAGATTGAAAAGGAAATATTAAGTTGTTTGTTTACCATCCCTAATTAATTGCTCAAAGTATGTCTCAAACCCATATGTTGTGAGTAGGCTTGTGCATAATTCGGTCCAAACCTAATTTAGACCAGTCCAGACTTGTATTTGGCCAGGACCAGATCGAAAATTCTATTGTGGATTAGCAAATATGTCTCTTTTATACTATATACTTAAGAGGGGGAGTTCATGAGGTTATTTTGACATTATTAGGTTACTCTCTCAATAACTAAGACATTCTATGACATCTATATTATTATTAAAAAGCATTCTCAAATACTAAAAGATTTGTAACTTGTAAGATTTCGTTGTTCAATATGTCATGATAAATACGAAATGGGATATACACTATACATTATCGAAAACCGACACGATCCATGTGTCGTCGAACTCATTTCAGCCCCCAAAAAACTAAAAATGTCCATATAGAAGCTCATTAGCCAGATCCAAAATCGTGCCGGACAACATTCTTAATAAAAATAAACCCAACCCAACCCAACCCACTATTAGAAAACATGTTTTCAATTACTGTCTTATTGACCATTTGCATGTAAAACAGAAATGATCAATCAAGGCTTGGCCTAGATGAAAGGAGTGAGTTATCTAACCTTAAGGTTAGTGATTCAATCGCCATTATGGAATGTTAAAAGTAGGATTTTTCTTATCATTCTCCCTCTCTCAAAGTGTCTAGCCCATTCAAATCCGAACGAAATCCGACAAAAAATAAAATAATAAAAATATAAAACAGAAATGTAAAATGGTATTTAAAATTCCCCTCAAAGTGAGAAGTAGAGAAAAAGGAAGAGCAAACCTAACTTGGTGGAGGGTTGTTCTTGTATGAAATGGAGACTGCCCTATTCTCCCCTTCTTTCCTCTTCGGTGATGCTTCTGACAATTCTTCCGGTATCTCTTTTTCTCTCTCTGTGCTAATTCAATGTAGTATTTGATTCACCATATTAATTCTTATAAATTACTACCATTTTTGTGCTTGTGCAGATGAAGAACTCAATACCCATCAAAATTTTGTTGAGAGGACCCACCAATTCCCTGGAATGGTGAGTTTGTATTCTCCCTACCTATGTACTAGTTCTTTATTGCTTACTAGTTAGGCCCCGTCCTTTCGGACTGAATGGATTTGAATTGAACTGAACGGAGTTGAATTGAATGGACCCGAACTGAATTTCCATGAATTAAGTTCAAAAGAACACGGATTTAGAGGTGTAGGGAATTAAGAGTAAGAACACACATGTGGATGATTGAGTGTATTACTTATTCCATTCTGGGTTTTACTTAATTAATTTAAACCAACATGACTTATTTGGTAGCTACTTTTTCTAGCTCAACTTTTGGTTGTTAGCTTGCTATATTGAGGGCCTGTTCTCTTCCGCAGAAGAACAACTGAACTAAAATAACTGAACTGAATATAATTGAAGTGAATGGAAGAGTGAAATATGAGTTTAAAAGTATTAAACTGAACTTAAGTTGGAGAATGCAGGCCCTAAAAAGCTTAGTAGAAGTCTAGAAGTGTGGTGATTTTTGATCTACCGACACATTTATGGTATGTAGGTAATTGCTCAAATTCGGCACCATACTAGAAATGACTAAAACATCGAATTGCCTTTTTGTCAAACTTGCTACGGAGGTGTTCGGGAACGAACACATAACACACACATCCTAAAACTTGGAAATGACTAACAGCTGGCTTCATTTACCATAACTTCTCAAATGGCGAGACAAAACCTAGTCTCGCCTGAGGTAGCCTGTTTTTCACGTGTGTCGCCGTTTTCATACACTTGACCCAAAAACGTGGTGGCACGTTCTTGGCATGTAGTATGCTTCTACATATTTCAGCTAGGTGCCGATTCTTCCTCTCTGCTACTCCATTTTGTTGTGGAGTATTCGGACAAGTGAGTTGGCGTCGAATCTTGCAATCTCGCAAGTACTGGGAGAACTCCATGGATGTATACTCTCCTCTTTGGACCTAAACCTTACTACCTCCGTTCTATATGTATTGCAACCTTTGACATTTTAAACTATTCATACACTCCTCTTTGGCCTTCTTTTGTGATTTATACATAAGGATAAATATAGTCATGTGAAATCTTGTTAGATTCGTCTCGATACAGTGGCGGATCTTGAAAAAATATTCAGTGGAGCAAAATGTAATTGTTTAATTTTATCGCGGTCAAATGGTCAATTTTGTAAAATAATTTCCAAAAAAATACATTTTTAAAGGCAATTTTGACAATTTTACCAATTCAAATGGGGTCGAGTGACCCCACTTAAGACTATGTACATTCGCCACTGTCTCGATATACAACAACAACTAAGCTTTATTCCGCCACTGTCTCGATATATACTTAATTAATATTAACTTTTTATAATTTTTACTTGAATAAAATTAGAGATGCTAGCATCCAAAGTAGTGCATTGGGAGACGTAAAACTCCCTATGTTGCAATATATATGGAACAGAGGTAGTATTTTCCATGAAGTAAGTCCAAAAGAACAGGGCTTTAGTATCATGCAGTATTGCAGTTTAGAGGTATTTGGGAATTAAGATTAAGAACACACATTTGGATAATTGAGTGTATTACTAATTACATTATGGGTTTCACTTCATTAATTTAAACCAACATTACTTAGCTGGTAACAACTTTTTCTTGTTCAGCTTTGGTTGTTAGTTTGCTAGATTAGGGGTCTGTTCTCTTCGGCTGAGCTGAACTGAATTGAACTGAAAATGACTTAATTGAATGGAATAGTGAAATATGAGCATAAAAGTATTATGCTGAATTGAACTGACCTTAACTGAAAATAAGAACGGTTCCCCTACTCGCTTGCTAATGGACTATGGCCGGAACGAACAAATAGAAGAACTAAGAATAAAAATTACATAAGTTTGAAGAATAAAGGCCCTAAGAAGCATAGTAGAAGTCTAGAAGTGTGGTGTTTTGATCTACTGACACATTTATGGCATGTAGGTAATTGCTCAATTCGGCACCATACTAGAAACTCTAAGGGAGATGTAAGGAGTTTCGAGATGATAAGCATATTACATAGTGCTTAAAGCATCCCATTTAGATATATTAGAGTTACAGATGCTAATGGAAACTTTGGATGCCATAAGTGCATTTTGACTAAGTTTTTAATTGAACACTCTTTAGTGGATGAAAACATCATAAAGTAATACTCCTTCCATCCAAAATTAACTACTACAACATTTTTCCAATCTCTCATAATAGAGGATATAACATGTCTTCACGAAACAACCTTGTATATTCGTCACGTCATTGTTGCACACTCCTGGTCACTGAACTTAAGTAGGAGCATCTTAAGAAATCCAGTCACTAAGATACTATTTTAGGCAAACATGACAACTTTTTTCTAACGACCCTTTACAGCTGACTATTATTTTTTGATGTTCTCCTGATCCTGGAATTCCTTGAAGCTTATTAATGCGACTGACTTGTCAATATGTTACGGTGAGTGCAAGTGCAACAAGGGTGGCTTCCATCATATAGATCCAAATTTACTTCCTGCGAAGTCATAGCAATTGGTGGCCTATAAGTATTTTTTTTTCTGATAATCTAGGGAAACATCAAAACCCTGCAAAGTCATAGCAATTTGGGCCTTTTTTGTTTTATTTACTTGGCGTTTAGGCTTGAGAAACATTTTATTTTTATAAATTGGAAAATTGGTTGACTCCTTTTTTGCATGGAGCTGAATTTGTCATCATTGGGCAATTTTTAGCAATTGAGTTAGTTCATGGCAATCAAAGGTTTTGGTTAAGAACTTCTACTTCTTATCAGCAAGCGACTCATCACTCGGACTTATGTACTCATGTCAAATATGCTATGTATAGTATATTGTGTCCAAATGTTAGACTTGGTATGATTTAGAAAATTTCCGATTTATCGTCCAGATGAAGTTTCAAGTCAAGTATCCATGCCCATGTAGTCATGTCTGCTTGTCTTGTTCAGGCATGGTATACGAGATGAAACGAAAGAAAGTGTGAGAAACATATGGTTTAAATCATTCAGTACAAAAGAGAAAGGGCTCCACTCCACCATTTTAGTAGTTGTGAGATTATATTATTGTACCCCTGACTTAGACCTCTTAGGCTGACTGCTGTGGTAGGATATGGCATTGGCAAGGAATGATACTCGGTTGGCCTTATGCTACTCGAACCTGGGTACTTATGTTGGACTTGGACAATCTTCCATGATTTTGGTAATGGAGCTGGAGCTGCTATCTATGATGAAAGCTCTAACTAATACCAAATGGAGTGTCGAAGTATCTCTTGTAACATCAAATATTCCACCCGTGTACTTGTGATTAAATGATGAGTCTTAGTAACACAGTTTAGCCAACTGTTGAATGTTACTTGAAGGATGAAGTTGATAAGCATATGGCATTTAACTCAGCTATTCTGTTACAAATCGGTGGCATTCTAGCAGATTATGAAGAGACCATGAGAATCCCTCATATAGAATGCTGCATTAAAAATCTCATCCTTCTCGCCATGTTGACCATTACATAACAATCACTCCCAGCGTTAGTACGTTATTTTTTTCTTTGGAAGATGAACTTAAGAGATAAACGACATACAATGTAATATATGAGCAACACGTACACAACAAAGAAGGGCGAAGAACGTGGAAACGACATTTATGCTGTTTAATGTACATGTGTTATGTCCATCTATATTAATTAAAGAATGGGGCAATGATATCTGCTTGCACTTGTGATGGAGGACTGCTTTTAGACAATAAACACCCAAAGTTGGGAGTCTTTGGACTACCACGAGTTATTCCACCTGTAGGATTGTTTAAAGACGATGTGCCAAAGTTAAGACTGTTATTACCAATTTTTCCTTTTACTTTTGTAGCAAAACATATCTGTTTTCAATGTCTTACTTTGTATTTTTTTTTTGTTTCTTGCCATTGCAGGAGTTAGTCATTCGGGAATTCTCCTTCCACCAGCTGAATGCTAATTTGCTCTGGCCAGGTACATTTGCTTTTGCAGAATGGTTGGTTCAACACCGGTCTTGGATTCAAGGGAGACATATCATTGAGTTGGGGAGGCATGTAATGTCTTTTTTTTTTCCCAAATTGTTGGTATTGTCTTATTTCTCGAGTAATTAAGCATCACTACGGGAGAATTTGTTGAGATTGGAACCGAGGTCATATGAGGATGTTGAAGTTTTGGTGCATATTTCTGGACTTGTAGTGGATTTACCTATGTTTGACCAAATCTTTTCCTCTTTTCTTTCCCGAGTGGATATGTACTTGAGCCTAGGTTTTGCTAAAGGTTGAAATTTACCAACATTTGCAAAAGAAGGCTTACAAATTAAAAAGACATTTGAAGTACAACTGCAGCATAGTAGCCCACAAGAGTCAAGACAACTGCAATCTGGCAACTAAACCCTACAAGTGCATCAGTATGCTAAACTGCCTCACCTTTTAGGAAGGATTTTAGTCTTCATATGCAAAGCTTTAGCAATACAAGAAACTCTCATAGCATCAGAACTCCTACGTGCTACTCAGAACAAAATACCTATGAGCACTAGAGCTTTAGGCTTACGTTTATTAATAAAAATTGAGTTCATTCCTCTATCCATATATTATACAGTTTAACAAAACACATGAGAAGCTTTGTCTAGATTTGCTACCTCGAGCCAGTCGAAGCATATGAGCTACCTCGGTCTCAAAATTAGCAACCCTTCTCTGGCAGCCAAGAAGCTGCTGAAGCTACCTCCAAATGCTAGTAGATTAAGAACAATGAAAGAGCTAGTGGCTGGACACTTTCTTGCTGATCTTCACAGAGTACACAAAACTCAAACAGTGTTGCAATTGATCGATCCTCCTCTGCAACAGCCTGGCACAAGTAGGATGTCTACTTAGCAAACTCAGCCATGTGATAGAAACACTTCCGGAAGAAACCAAGTTGTTGGAGAGAACTCTCCTCCAAGAAACGTTCTCGATTGAATCCAGATGCTTTGACTACATCCTTTGATTGGAAACTTCCACTGCTTCTGTACTTCAAGCCATCCACCATAGCTAGTCACATAAGCTCTACAATATAAAATATTCTGTACATCCATGAGGTGTGCTGAAGAAGATAGTGAAGTTTAATATCTCTACCTTTCATGTAGTAATTATACCTCACCCGTAGGCCATAACTTGTCTTTCTTGTGAGCTCTAGCCACGAACGCATTTATGCAATCATACATCAGCTCTATCACACACAAATGTTTTTTTTGGTTCCATCATCCAACCACCCGAGCTGCAAACATGTGATGTTATGCCAGTAAAGCTTTCTTTGAGGTTGCAACCCACCTGTCCATAGGTAGAACCTAGATTAGGTTTCCACCTTTTTTAGAACCTTTTATGCATAATGAATATTTGACACCTAAATGTTTGAAGCCCAAATAAAACTACTTTAACTGACTGCAAATCTGCAAATGTTATGAATGGGTTAACCTTTATGTTTGTTTTCTCTTGCTACCTGCCTTACAGGCACACGTTTCTCTTAACTTTATGCTGTACTAGACAGGGGTATGCTCATCTGGTGTCGCTAATTCTTGCTGAGTGATATCGAGTATCTCCGCCAGCTTTTTCTTTATATTTTTCTTCTTTTAATGAACTTACTTCTTATTTTAATACAAAAAGCATTAGATTGGAGTTAGGTGGTCGTTCACCAAGACTCTACATCAAAGAGAATGGTATAATTACAAGAGAGTGTTATTATGGGAAAAATAATCAAATTATCTTGTGTAAAGTTGACCTGCTGCTTTTGCTTGTAATCATCAGATAAATAGGACAACGTTGAACTTATTGTGTTCCATTCATTGATTGCAGTGGCACTGGTGCTTTAGCTATCTTTTTGAAGAAACTGTTGCAAATTGATATTACAACGTCTGACTATGATGATCAAGAAATCGAGGATAACATCACTTATAACTGCAAGATCAATGGAGTCACCCCTGCTCTACCTCATGTTAAGCGTTAGTACTTGACTACATATGTTTTCATCTTGATTTCTAGTTGTCAATTCTATAAAGAGAACTGTTCTTGTGCTGTGATTGATGTCCAGAAACAT
Source organism: Patellifolia procumbens (assembly GCA_947645195.1). NCBI lineage: Eukaryota > Viridiplantae > Streptophyta > Magnoliopsida > Caryophyllales > Amaranthaceae > Patellifolia > Patellifolia procumbens. The sequence goes on from CANSGD010000972.1 coordinate 11,721,401, forward strand.
CAGTTTGATTCCTTTAGTTGTATCACTTGAGAAATTAAACTAGCCAACTGCATGAATAACTTTATCTTTTGGCGTATGCCATCATCTTATGATTGGAAAGCCTATTTATTAAGCTAGCATGCACTTGGAAAGAGCTGAGTTATAAGTAAAAAATTGAAGATATTTTACAAGCCAATTGATATATGCTCAATTTCATATCTATACGGTTTTATCCTCAAGCTTTTGAATGATAATGATGATGAGGTGCTGCTTCGTTAATATTCAGATACATGGGGAGACGCCTTTTCATATGTCAATCCAACATGGGATCTGGTAATTGCTAGTGATATCTTGTTATGTAAGTATGCAGCCTCTCTCGAGTTTATATAAAATATTATACATCAGTGGATGTGAACCTGTATCTTATGTAAGGATAAAGGAGAGTTAGTAATATTATTGACAAAGGAGAATGTATCGGTACCCTTAATATCTTATGTCTTCTCTTGTATTTAGTGATTAAAAGATAGAACAAGGATAAGTTTCCTGTCTTAGTTTATCATCCGTGACAAGATGAACAATGATAACCACCTAGCTTGGATTCTCCCGAGGGTTTAGGGAGGTTCTACCTGAAAACCCTCAATATATATGTATTGAACTTTTCGGAGCTTATTAGGCACTAGCCCTTATCAGAATTCCTTGTTTGAACTGATCTGACTTTATTAGACTTGACTCACTTGCGACTTATTCTATTAAGGTGAAAAGAACATGGCCTACAAAACTCAATTAAGACTAAAGAGACTGTTTGGGAAGACCTGGAAATACATTTTCTATATTGTTCAAGTAGGATAACTAAACAACTTTTGCACCCCTTTTTGCTAAATAAAGATAATATTGTTTAAGAGAAGGGTTATTTGAATCTTGCTCTTCGATTTATTTGGTGAACCACCTATATGGCTATATGAATGCAAATATGAAACACTACCTAGTATAATCTTGAGTTTTTTTTTTGTTTTTGTTTTTAATGTACTGAGGGGTATTTATGTGTTTTTTAAATCCGCTTTTTTTTTAAAAGGTTTTAAATCCACTTTATATTCTCACCTTTTGAAAAATCTCCTTGGTTCCCCGTGGTTATATATGGTCTACATCTGTCCTCGTTTTTTATTCTTTGTTATCAAAGTCCATTAGCAATAGGTTTATGCATTCTGAACTCATTCAATTACTGTGGTTGATGTTGTGAAGTGGTGATTAAAACACTTAACAGTTAAACTTAATGCATAAAATTTGCCAATAATGGCAAGGATAATGTGTGGACATTTTTTTAAGCAAGGATAACACGTATATTGCTTAAACCGTGAGGATAATCCAAGTACAGCCTTGTTTTGAGAATTTTCCAAAATCAAGGTAGAGGGCACGCCAGTGAAGCACTCAAAGTTTAGTAGACATGGCGAGAGAGAGATCAAATCCAAAGGACTAATAGTCCCAACTCTTCAGTCTAGGCACAAAATCACGACTTATTGTTGAGCACTACGCTATCCGCTATTTGCGCGAGCAGTGGGAGAGAGGAACAGTAGGGAGAGAAGAGAGAACCAGGGGAGGATTTTTTTTTTGGGTTCACCTATAAAACTGGTTGCATCTGGGACCAAACTTGTGCTCTCTTTTTTTTGGACATATAAAAGTCCATAGTTGGTATTTTATGGAAATATATCTCAAATATGGGATCTATTTTTGTTGAGTTTTTGATTTTCAATGTACCCGAAAATAGATTAGGTGCGTCTGGTATTGTCAAGACAAATCAGAGAGGTGTTTACACCAATAAAGATGGTTGTTCTGAAATTGCCTAATTTATGTAGTTAGTTCTGTACAATGTATTATTAGTACTTTTGTTAGGCTTACCAAATCCTCCCTAATTTAGTTACATTTTACGTTTCTTTGTAGATGTGAAACAATATCCAAACTTGATAAAGACCCTATCCTTTCTCCTAAAGGCTTACCAGCCGAAGGGGAACACGAAGATGTCACTTCAGAATGAGCAAGATGGTGGTATAATTTCTTCTAGATCATGTTTTTTAATAAACAATTACCCATGATTATCATTGGACAGACTTAATATCTTATAAAGTCTTACAATAAGTTATTGTAAGTGTGGCTCACCTAAGACGAATTGTTGCTAGATAAAGTGATTAAAACTGATGTAGGTTGTGGTTCACCAGGATTGCCTTGTCCGGCCTTTTTAATGAGTTGGAGACGCAGAATAGGAAAAGATGATGAAGCCCTCTTCTTCAGGGGTTGCGAGGATGCTGGTCTGGAGGTGCAACATCTTGGATCCCGTGTTTATTGCATCACCTCTACAGGAACGAGCGCCGCTACTAAAACCCTTCAATGAAAAGTGAGCCAGTGAGGTTAATTGGTTAAGAGTTCCTACATAACCATTGTGTAATCTAAGTTTCCTACATAACTAGATATTGCGTTAAGGCATTCACCAGCAAGATTGATATTTGTAGAGACGTTTAGCTCTGGAATCTCTAATTCACAATTCTGATGAAGGTGGATGTTAACTAACTTAATTAGTTATCTTAGTGATTGTACTCACAATTTGAAATCGATATTTTATATTATTTGCCATTTGCGCTCTCTACACCTATTTTTTTTTTTTTAGTTCTAACGTGTAAGCTGATGGGATTGTATATTGTTAGATTTCATGAATGGAGGTTGAACTCAAATGATGAAATCATGAAAGCTTAAAGAAAAGAAGAAATAGAACTAGAGAACCAGCAAAGAGAACAGAGAAGGAAAAGAGACTACTGTATTAAAGTTGTGATTAATGGCTTTGTAAGCCTATTAAGCTATTTATACAACGACCATGTACAATCTAACAAACTAATACAACATACCTAAGTAATAAACTAATCCTTAAATTAAGGAAATGTCTAACAACTTTAAAACTCGGCATTTTCACCGACCAAAACAAAAAAAAAACTAGTAGGAAAATTCTCAGCACATTCATGGTAGCTCTAGGTTATAGGCAGCAACCAGCAGTACCGATGATCTCTGAATTTGCAGAGATTGCCTTAGAAGTTAGAAGCTGTGTAGAATAATATTTGATGAATTTAGATCTTATGTCCCTCAAATTTTCTGTCACTAATCAACCAATAAGAAGACTTGACATACAAGTGAAACAAGGATGAGTCCATATACATGTCAATATGTTTGATTGCATTGTGTGGTTATGATGAAACTTGGAAATAAATTTGTCCTTATAGACTCATTTTCAGTAAAATTTGCATGTCTTCTTGTAGATAATGAAATTTCCTTGCTACATGGTAGTACAAAGAAATTGTATATATATGTTGAGTGTTGATGTTGTTGTCGATGGTTACACTTGAGTATCATAGAAGAATCTATGAGTGATCTGATTTCATGATCTTGATGTTGTCCGTTCTGTTGTTGTGATTCGTTTGACGATGAGTCCTTTACTCATTTTATTGGCAATATACTCATGAATAATCTATTGGTCTTGCAATACTTTACTCATTTTTTTTCCGAATGCCTTAAATATGTCTATAAGTAATCGATGGATCTCCTTGTAGAACGAAGACTATGTAATTGAAATAATAATTCCAGATCGCATGAAAAAGTGTCAAATATCATCCACCCATTATAGTTTTGCTTGAGTGGGATTTAATTTGATTTAGTTTGATTTGAATTGTTAGATTGTGATTTCTATTTATAGATGCTATATTACTTTGATTTAATGAGTAAATCTTGGTTTTAAAACGTCAAAGATATTATCAATATTAATATCAATCTTGAAGCAAATCAGGCTGGCAATTTGTGATTGGGGAGGACATCATGGGGAGGGGAGTAGACCTCTACCGTGGTAAAAGCCATTCCATATAAATTTATTCTACTTGATATTCATTCTACACACAAAAATTTATGTCCAACATAATTACCTGCCTGAACAAGAAAGCATTCAAGAAGTGGGAAATGACCCTTCCTTTATAAACCTTGCCAAATTTTCTGTAAAATTCACCGCTCTGCAAAATCAAATAAGATATATAATTAGGTAAATAAAAAATACTAGGAGTAATCTTTTTATACTTTTGTTGTTCAATTGTACTTCAAGTATTCTTCAGGGAAAAGATCTTGATGATTCATCACATGTCTAAAACTGGTAGGACAAAAACTTCCTACATGAAGATGGGAAAATTCCATGCCAAACAAAATCTGAAATCAAGAACATGATAAGAACATATATTAAAATAATAAAATGTAATGACATAATGAAAAAAAATAACAAAATAAAAAAGTAGTTACCAATAGCTTATTGAAATCTGTTAAATGGTTGTCCAAGAATGGAATGTGGCAATGTTGATAATATCACTAATACCAAATTCATTGGACACCCTTTCTATCCTCATTGTTCCTCATTCTCTCCAAGCCTCACCCCATGTGTTCAGGAGCAAGAAATAATGGGATGTATACATTGGCAATGTTGATACATATCGCTAATAACAAATTCATTGGAGACCCTTTCGATCCTCATTGTTCCTCATTCTCCCCAAGCCTCACCCCATGTGTTCAGGAGCAAATGGGCTGTATACATTGACGGACCTACGTTAGAACAAGGCGGGATGGTTGTCCCCCACTTTAAAAAAAAATCGAGTAAGAAATCTTAATTAAATCGAATTTATGTCGATTAAATTTGGATTTGATTTCAGTTTGGCTTAATTTAATAATTTCGGGTAAGAATCGGTTTGAGTTAATTTCTTTTTAAATTAGTCTAAGGTTCAATCCTTACTCAATACTTTTTACTCTTTTCTTTTTTTTTCCTCTATTTGACACATGAATATTTCGACTATTGATTAAATTTTGTGAATTTTTAGAACATTGTTTATCGAATTGTCAAACATTCATAATTTGTCCCCCAATATGAAAATTTTGGGTCCGCTACTGGCTGTATACCCGATACAGTTCACCAAGTGATATTCAGCCTCTGATCCAATCATATCACCCTGAACCATATCACGCTGAAAAATACCCTGCCATCATAATGTATTAGTGAGTCAGTGAGTCAATACAAGACTTACAAAGGGATAAGATAATCACAGCATATTAGAAGCTCACCCAGTATATTCACAAAAGTTTGGACCAGCAAACAAAGAGACAAAGACGAGCCGCTGGGCAATGGCCATAACCAAAAACTCCTCACTCATTGGGGGAACTTTGATATATCCTGAGATTGGAACCTTATCGCCATAAGAAGGGTATGGATCATTATCCTTTCAAGGAACATATACTCCATTTTTCATGCAGAATTGAAGGGCAAACTCAGTATGTCCATCACTCCAAGGAGAGTTCCTATGATCACTGTCATATAGGAGAGTATCAGGGGAGAGATCTAGTTTTTTATTGATTAGATAACATGTTAAGTTATTTATGACAGCAGAATTCCAACAATCCCCTGCCAGGGGCGGACCTATACTGACATTTGGGTAGACAATTGTCTACCCAACTTTTTTGGGGAAAATTTTTATATATAGGCTGAGTTTAAAAAAAAAAAAAACAAAAGAATGAAATCATGATGTGAATGCTTTGGAATTAGAACTACAGTTGTACTTGCAGTTCACGGCTCACACAAATTTGAGTTGTTTTACCCATTGTGGTCCCCACCACAAATTAAAAAAAAAAACCTTTTTGTCTTGCAACCGCCAACAATTCACTCATCTATCAAACCTATTCCACGCCGGCGCATATTAAAACTGACAAACAGTTTCTCTATTTTTTTTCCCTCTTTTTCACCATTTCAGTGGAGCTTTGGAACCTTGGATCAGGTAATATTTTTGTCATAAAATTTGATATTGTGATAAATTTGTTCAATTTGTAAGTTTTAGTTATTGAAAACCAAAATTAATTTAATTTATGTTTTAACACGTGCACAATAGCGAGTAATTTAATTAGACTAGGTATAACTATTGTGCAATTTTTGATTCTACAGACATGAATAAGCGTAGTTCATCAAAAAAGAACACATTGGATTTATACTTTCAAAAGAAAAGAAAGACACAAGAAGATTCCACATCGTCTCCTATTGCCCCACAAAATCAAAGTGAGAATGAAGCTCCTCCTCCTTTTATCGATACAACGACTCCAATTAGAGAAAAAGAGGTGCAATTTGACATTAACTCTCTCCCACATGATCCTGGGAAGAGAAAAAGAATTATTGATTATCATCCAAGTGACCAAGATGCCTTCCAAAGAGAATATATTTTGAGAAAAGTTGTCCAACCAGATGAACATGAGTTTCCTCAAAGATATGTTGGAGGTAAAATGCGCCGTTTTAATGTTGATTGGTTTTCTAAGTACAAAAAATGGCTTGAGTATAGTGTTGAAAAAGATGCTGCATTTTGTTTCGTCTGTTATTTATTTAGAGATGATATTAGTGTAATGGATGGTGATGGACATGATGCTTTTGTGAAAAGCGGCTTTAGGGGTTGGAATAGGCCACATGCTCTAGTTAAGCATATTGGTAAAATTAATAGTGTTCATAATAGATGTATGGAGAAGTATAACGATCTAATTAATCCGAAAGCATCCATTCACAATACTCTATCTCCACTTAGTCCACAGGCTAGAAAAGATTATCGAACACGGTTAATTGCTTCACTTGATTGTTTGAAATATCTTTTACTTCAAGGTTTAGCCATTTGTGGGCATCGAGAGGGTGAGAATTCATCTAATAAAGGGAACTTTCTTGAACTTTTGACATGGTATGCAAAAAGAAAGGTTAATGTTGGAAAAGTTGTCTTGAAAAATGCACCCGGGAATAACCAAATGATTGCTCCTTCCATTCAAAAAGATCTCATTAATTCTTGTTCAAAAGAAACCGTTAAAGCCATTATTGAGGATTTGGGTGGTGATTATTTTGGAATATTAGTTGATGAATCTCGTGATGTGTCTTGTAAAGAGCAAATGGCTTTTTGTTTGCCCTATGTTAATAAACAAGGAGCAGTAGTAGAACGTTTTATCGGCACTGTTCATGTTATGGATACTACTGCTTTGACACTTTGGGATGCAATTTATTCTGTGCTTGCTGAATATACACTAAGTCCAACTAAAATTCGTGGGCAAGGTTATGATGGGGCTAGTAACATGAAGGGAGATACGAATGGACTTAAGACTTTGATCATGAATGAAACTCGATCTGCATATTATATTCATTGTTTTGCACATCAACTTCAGCTAGCACTTGTTGGAGTTTCGAAAAAAAATGCTGATTGTGGTTGGTTATTTGAAACACTTTCTACTATGCTGAATATTGTTGGAGGCTCTTGTAAGAGACAAGAAATGCTTAAAGAATCTCAAGCTCAACAAGTTGCAAAAGCATTTGAAGAAGGTGAACTTGAAAGTGGGAGAGGTTTGAATCAAGAGCTTGGATTGGGGAGACCGGGTGATACTAGATGGGGATCTCATTACAAATTGTTGGTGAATGTTATTAATTTACATCCTGCAATATGTGAGGTACTTGACATGATTTTTGAGAATCCCCCTAATTCAGATGATAGAGCAAAAGCCGATCGTGTTGGTGCATCACTTGAGTCGTTTGACTTTATTTTCATGGTGCATTTAATGAAAATAATATTTGGGATAGCAAATCAATTGAATATTGCATTGCAAAAAAAAGATCAAGACATTGTTAATGCGATATCACTTGTGAAATTGACTAAAGAACGATTACAAGTGATGAGAGAAGAAGGGTGGGAATCTCTATTGACTTCAGTCATCTCCTTTTGTGAGAAGAGAGGTATTGTTGTTCCTAGTATGGATGATGAGTATGCTTACTTGGGAAGAAAGAAACGTGGCAATAAGCAACACATTACAAACTATTATCATTTTCGAGTTGAGGTTTTTTTGGCAATCATTGATTTGCAAATTCAAGAACTCAACAATCGTTTTGATGAAGTGAGTATGGAGCTGCTTCTTTGTATGACTTGCTTGAATCCTATAAATGTCTTCTCATCATTTGACAAGTCAAAATTACTTAGACTTGCTACATTTTATCCTAATGATTTTTCGACTTTTGATTTGTCATGTCTTGAGGACGAGCTTGATAATTTTATTTATGATATGCAGAAAGACGAGAAATTTCATAGGTTGAAAGATATTGGAGAACTTTCCATGAAGATGGTTGAGACGAGTAAGCATGATACATATTGTCTTGTCTACTTGCTTATAAAGATGGTGTTAATCCTTCCCGTGGCAACTGCAACTGTAGAAAGGGCATTCTCGGCAATGACTATTGTGAAGAATAAGTTGCGGAATAGTATTGGAGATCAGTTTTTGAATGATTGTTTGGTTACTTATATAGAGAAAGAGGTGTTTTTGAAGATAAAGGATGAAGATATACTAAATCGCTTTCAAAGTATGAAAACTCGGCGAGAACAATTGTAATTTTATTAGAGTAAATGTTTTTTAGATCTGATTTTTTATAGATATTATATGTTTTTAAACTCTTAGTATTGCATGATTTCATAATATCGTACTTATTTCATCAATTTTTTTTGTCGTTCCAATGATATGCTTTAAAAAAATTTTATAGTTAAATTTGTTCTGATTATGTCTACCCTATTATAAAATCCTGGATCCGCCACTGTCCCCTGCAATAACAAAATCACTAGAAATGGATTACATACATAAAAATCCAGTTATATGCCAAAAATCCAGACAAAAAGGAGAGACATATTACGGTAATCCAAGTAGCAATTGTTAAAATTCAGAATTTTTACAAACCATCCTATCAAATATCAATGAAAATTTACTTAATTTTTCTCCATGGCTCCGTATACCCACTGATAAAATTACTTGATAAAACCCAATTCTAGTGATACCTTTCTATCAAATATTGTTTTCTACTGTATTAAATAAAATTAGAAGAAAAAGAAAAAGAAAAAAAAAACATGAATTACAACATACTGAGTACCTCACAAGCATTTTTTCTTGAATAATGATGAAATTGATTATCCACTGCATGTGTTTTATCTATGTACTCGGTATTTTTATTGTTTGTGATTGGGAACAAATAAGGTTTGGTGGAAGTTAAAGGGCTAAAAATTCTATTCGTTTAATACATGAAATTTAAGCAATTTGATTAAGGGAAAAAAAAAGGATATTAAAGCTTCCATTGATTTGAATTTAAAGATTTAAAAACTTCTCCTATTAACGTTGTATTTGAGGAATGAAGGTTGATAGTTTTGGGTAGAACAAGAAATTTAATGAAAGATAGAAAATAATAGAATATGAAAGGGGTTTTTTCCTAATTGAATAAGCAACAGAGTAAGGGCCTGTTCATTTCAGCTTAATTTCAGTTCAGTTCAGTTCAGTTGAGCTTTTTTTATTGGTAAATTACTTTATCTTTTCTTTTTAAAAACTTTTTTTCCCTTGTCTTCCCAGACTTTTTCTTATGTTTTGGGGTGTGTGGCTAGTGGAAATTGATACACTTGTACTCATTTCGGCCGTATTTGCCTAATTTATACTCGGATGGGGGCGGAGTTCGTTATCTCAAAAAACCTTTGTTTCGAATTCAAAACACCTTTTTATCTATCTCGGGGCGCATGTCTTAAAAAAATTACAAACCTATGCACCTTTTGTTCGTTTTCTCGTGATTTTTCTCCCTCTAAAGGACCTTTTTCATTTTCATTATCGGGATGCATCCCTTGAAAATTGGAATACTTGTACTCATTTTGTCCCTTTTTGTCGTGTTTTTTTCACTTCAAAGATGGTTGGTGGAGTCTGTTTTTCTCAAAAAATGTTATTTTGGAGGTCAAAACATCTTTTTCTTTGTCTTGAGACGCGTAATATAATTTGACATATTTATACTTATATGGACCGTCTTTTCATGATTTTTTTCATTTAAAGGTGGTTTCCGGAGTCCTTTTTCTAAAAAAATTGTGTTCGAGGTCCATACACATTTTTCGTCTGTCTCAAGGATGCGTGTTACGAAAGTTGTCATATTATTACTTGTGTCAACAATTTTCTCATGATCTTTGCCTTTAGAGATGGTTGGGAGAATGAGAATACATTATTTGAGATGAACATACTTTTTTTCTGTTTCAGAATGTGTGCCATTAAAGTTAGTGTAGTATTTATGTATTGTACTCGTATGTCCGTTTCTTTTTGTTCTCAATCTTTAAGGGTGGTTGGTAAAAGCGAGGTTGTGGGTTGACACGGTAGCAGCAAGGGACACTAAGCAAGAGAGAATTTGTCTGAGGGGATAGGGTTGATAAAGCTTACTCTATAGAGTCTCATGATGTTGAAGAAGTTGTTGATGAGTCTTTTGTTTCTACTCGTCCCCTCCATATTCCCTTTTCAAGCAAACGCGACTTAATTCCTTCTTTCCCCATCTTATTCCCTCTCTTCAAAGCTTCAGCCTTGGAAGAGCCTTTGACCTCCTTAAACCTTCACAATAATCAAATGAAAGCCATCCAGAACATGATTGAGCTTAAGTTTTGCAAGGACCATCAAAAGGAGAACTCATTGCTTTCTTCTTTATATTTGAATCTTGAGGTTTGTTCTTGGCACTTTCCAGGATTCTCTAGGAATTTTCATTATTTTTGGGACTCATCTCTTGGTAAGCGTATGATCACATTGATATTTGTCCATTCTCTTTGTTTATGTCTTACCTATTTGATCCATTGTGAAATGTGTGCTAGTGCTTACGACAAACTATTGAGATCTTTATCAAATTATTTAGTGGTAAGTTTCAGCTAACGATTCCAAAAGAGCACTTTTTGGAAGGTAATCTGAGGCCATTCTTCCATGGTGGTTGGTACCCAAGAAGTTCCAGCTCCCAGCCTCCTCGCGACTAGTGAATCATACCTTTCCCCTCCTTTGCTATTATTTTTCATTGGCTTATTCACAGTGAGGACACTGTGTGGTTTAGCTTGGGGGAGGATGCATATAGATAATTGCATTTCATGTTTAGATATATAGATAATATTGCATTTCTTTTTTATTTTTGGCATTTAGAAACATGTTAAGATGCATCTAGGTTTCATTGCCTTGCATTAGTTGCATTCATGCATGCATATAGGTTGCATTTATGACTAGATATCCCATGATGATAACTTGACATGCGTGTGCGTTTGAAATTAATTTTTGAAATCTGAAAAAGGAAATGCTTTTATAGTCTCTAGTGTGCCAAGGAATGGATTGTTTGTGGTATGATTGGTCTCCCTTTTGTGTGGCTCGACTGATATTGGTAGCTATACCCATTGTGAGAATATGTTTTAAGCCTTATAGATTGACATCTTTTCAGTCTTATCTGCTTGTTGTGTGATGCTCTTCCTTGACGACAATTCTCTAGAACTTGCATTGATTCTCCTTGAATACGCTTGACTTGTTTGCGTGTTGAATGTGATTGAGGCTTTCACACTTATGATTTTCTTCTTCCCACTTCATGTTTGGATCTTCCTGCCCTTCCCACACTTCTCCTGAGCATCCCACACCCGTCCCCAATCTGTCTGGGCCTTCGCCTTCTGCTAGCCCAATCCGGTCGCCTGCCCAGTGATCTCCTCCAACGTCTGGGCCGCGCCTTCATCCAGGCCTCCCCTCTTCGTCTCCCACCCAACATCATCCTCAGCCCACTAACTCTCCTCCTGCACCATCTCATAATCCACGCCCAGCCTCGACACGTCTTACTCGGACGCGTCCACTCCTTCCTTCCGGCTCACGGGCCATCACACGAAGCCAACATGGAATTTATGAAAATAAGAAAATTCTTTCTCTAAATTCCGATGTTGCTCGTTCTCCTATTCCTAAGAACCCCGTGTGTGCTCTCCGTGAATTTAATGCTCTTATTAAAAATAAGATGTGGGAGTTGGTGCCCCGTCCGTCTGATACTAATATTATTAGATCTATGTGGATTTTTGCTCACAAAGTTAATGCTGACGGTTCTTTTCAGAGGTATAAGGCCCGTCTTGTAGGTGATGGTAAAACACAGCAGGTGGGGATCGATTGCAGTGAGACTTTTAGCCCTGTGGTCAAGCCAGCGACTATTCGTACTGTTCTTAGTCTGGCTTTGTCCAAAGGGTGGGATCTTCATCAATTGGATGTTAAAAATGCCTTCTTACATGGTGAGCTGAATGAGACGGTATATATGCATCAGCCTTTGGGCTACAGAGATCCTCAATTTCTGAATCATGTGTGTCTGCTGAAAAAGTCTTTGTATGGGCTCAAACAGGCCCCTAGGGCGTGGTATCGCAGGTTTGCTGACTATGTTTCGCGGATTGGCTTCAGTAATAGCAAGTCCGATCATTCACTGTTTATTTACCGCCGAGGTACTGACACTGCATACATCCTTCTTTATGTTGACGATATTATTCTGACTGCCTCGTCTACTGCCCTGCGGAAATCTATTATGTCTCTTCTTAGCTCTGAGTTTGCTATGAAGGATTTAGCTCCTTTGCATTATTTCTTGGGTATTGCTGTTTCCCGTCATGCATGTGGTCTTTTCTTGTCCCAACGCAAGTACGCTGAGGAAATTATTGAGCGTGCAGGGATGTCGGCTTGCAAGCCATCTCCTACACCAGTTGACACTAAACCGAAACTCAGTGCTCACTCTGAGGTTTCTTGTTCCGATCCTTCTTTATATCGGAGTCTTGCAGGTGCTCTGCAATACTTGACGTTCACTCGTCCAAATATCTCTTATGCAGTGCAACAAATTTGCTTATTCATGCACCAGCCGATGGATGCTCATATGCAGGCCCTAAAACGTATCATACGATATGTTAAAGGGACTATTGATCATGGTCTTCATCTCTATCCATCATCCATCTCCACTCTTCTTTCTTATACTGATGCTGATTGGGCTGGTTGTCCAGATACTAGACGCTCCACGTCTGGCTATTGTGTTTCTTGGGTGATAATCTTCTGTCTTGGTCCTCCAAAAGACAGGCTACTCTATCTCGTTCGAGCGCCGAGTCAGAGTACAAAGGGGTGGCTAATGTAGTTTCAGAGTCCTGCTGGCTACAAAACCTACTTGTTGAGCTTCATTGTCCTATTCAGCGAGCCACATTGGTCTATTGTGATAATGTGAGTGCCATATATTTGTCGGGTAATCCCGTGCAACATCAGCGTACCAAGCACATTGAGATGGATATACATTTTGTTCGTGAAAAGGTCGCACAGGGTGAAGTACGTGTCCTACATGTTCCTTCTAGGCACCAGATTGCTGATATTTTCACAAAGGGGCTTCCATTAATTCTTTTTGAAGATTTTAGGGACAGTCTCAGCGTTTGTCCTCCTCCCGTTTCGACTGTGGGGGTGTGTTAGATTATGTAAATTAAATATGTTAATATTTAATTTAATTAGCTAGTTTGTTATGTAAAGATTTAGTTTGTTAGGAGATATCTTTGTTTCCTAAAGTCATGGTTGACTTGTAAACTCTAGTATATATACTTAGCTTGTAAAGTTAATTAATCAAGGAAGATAATTACTTTCAATTATAATGAATTAGCTAGTTAGTTATCTTAATTTCTACGGTAATTAGCCGGGGCGACCGGATGTAGCTCCCTCGATGCTTGATCTATGTATGCCAGGCGTGTGCATAACAATACCTATATAAGCACTGTACGCTGAGACCGCATCCAGGCATGTGTACAACTTTGTAACATGCATCCCGGAATATATAATCGATCACAATCTTTATACTGTATACTAAATTGGTACCATTTAACATAGTCGTGAAAGTTCTTATTGGGGTATTACGTAAAACTTAAAATTGAATCTTGTCTATACGAGTAATGCCACTTTTTTGTCTCGCCCTGCATACACTCCAAAAAAAAGATATCTTCGAATAAAAAGATCGAAAGAAGCTAGGTGGACAGCAGAACATATCCAAAGTATTCACTGTCAGAGACCACATCCAAATACCAGTTACAGAAATTGGTAAGAAGATCAAGGCAGTATCGTACCAGCCCAATCAAGAATCTGAATTTCATCACAATCATATTAGAATGTGATATATATACTATATAGTATGGACTTGGATGCAATTTTTCTAGGATTCGAAGGGATAAATTTTGTAGTGAGCTGCAAACAAGACCTTTGCAAACCGCAAAAACTAGACAAAATCCATACGTAAACTATATAAATGCAAATGCATGCCAAATCCTTTGCTGGCTGAAGATAAGGAACTTTCCTTCCACTTTCTTTTTTTTGCTTCTCTTTCCCCCTCTCTCTCACAACTCACAAGACGTGCATATACGGAATACGGATATACGAGGTTCGTGGAATGATAAATGTATAACGATTATAGGTTGCATACTTTGCCCATAACATGAGTACGGTGGTAATTATGCTTTGTTTCATGTAATTGTGAAAAAATATTACGAGAATTTTAAAGATTACTCAAGATCTTTCGTGTTCCACCATGAAATCTCCTTGTAACACTTTAAGACTTCAAACATCTCAAATACCAACATACAAGATTACCAATGCGCTTAGGTTACGTCATGGTTCCGCATACCTCAACTTTTCTAAATAAATTTCGACGACAATAGCTAACTTTAACAAAAGTAAGTTAAGTTCAGTAAATACTATAAGTTCAAGTTTTGTAGAAGATGCTACTAAGTTCAGTTCAACAAATACTCCCTTCTTCTTGTTTGGTCTGTCCCTCTTTAGTTCTCTACACATACCAAGGAAAAGCTATTTTGATGTGGTCTGGAATGAAATCACATAAGCGATGTGATGATATGTTGAGCTTTTTTTTATTGGTAAATTACTTTATCTTTTCTTTTTAAAAAACTTTTTTCCCCTTGTCTTCCTAGACTTTTTCTTATGTTTTGGGGTGTGTGGCCAGTGGAAATTGATACACTTGTACTCGTTTAGACCGTATTTGCCTAATTTATACTCAGATGGGGGTGGAGTTCGTTGTCTCAAAAAAACATTTGTTTCAAATTCAAAACACTTTTTTATCTATTTCGGGGCGCATGTCTTAAAAAATTATAAACCTATGCACCTTTTATTCGTTTTCTCGTGATTTTTCTCCCTCTAAAGAACCTTTTTCATTTGCATTATCGGGATGCATCCCTTGAAAATTGGCATACTTGTACTCATTTTGTCCCTTTTTGTCGTGATTTTTTCACTTCAAAGATGGTTGGTGGAGTCTGTTTTCTCAAAAAATGTTGTTTTGGAGGTCAAAATATTTTTTTCTCTGTCTTGAGACGCGTAATATAAAATTGACATATTTATACTTGTATTGACCGTCTTTTCGTAATTTTTTTCATTTAAAGGTGGTTTCCGGAGTCCTTTTTTCCAAAAAAATTGTGTTCGAGGTCCATACACATTTTTCGTCTGTCTCAAGGATGCGTGATACGAAAGTTGTCATATTAGTACTTGTGTCAACAATTTTCTCATGATCTTTGCCTTTAGAGATGGTTGGGAGAATGAAAATACGTTATTTTCGAGATGAACATACTTTTTTTTTCTGATTCAAAATATGTGCCATAAAGTTAGTGTAGTATTTGTGTTTTGTACTCGTATCGTCCGTTTTGTTTTTGTTCTCGATCTTTAAGGGTGGTTGGTAAAAATGAGGTTGTGGTTGACACGGTGGCAGCAAGGGACACTAAGCAAGAGAGAATTTTTCCGAGGGGATAGGGTTGATAAAGAAACTAGTTAGAATTATTCTAAAATAAGTCAAATTATTATGAATTGAAAAAACGTAGTTGAAAATTTTCCTTCAAATAATTCATCGCTGGTATATTGTTTCATGACAAATACCTCGAATTGTATTATTTATATTATTTATGATAGTATATAGTATTATTTATCCTATTTTGGCTATCATAGTAGTTGAATTCTTAATAAGATGAAGATACACTTATTAGGGTAATTTGGTAATTAGACTCTTAGTTGATTCTGTAAAGATATTTTGTATCTCTATATATATGATGCCAGGCAACCTAAACAGGTAGCCAATTATTCCAATACTCGTACATGGTATCAGGAGCCTAGGTTTAGAATTTTTCTTAATTTTTTATTCTCCCTCTTCCGCTCACACAAACCCTAGCTCACGTTTTTTTCTCAATTTCCAGCAACCCTTCATGGCCACCGGCGCCTCTGCATCCACCGGCGCTGCCCCCGCC
This sequence comes from Patellifolia procumbens, assembly GCA_947645195.1. Taxonomy (NCBI): domain Eukaryota; kingdom Viridiplantae; phylum Streptophyta; class Magnoliopsida; order Caryophyllales; family Amaranthaceae; genus Patellifolia; species Patellifolia procumbens. The sequence continues at coordinate 11,737,522 of CANSGD010000972.1, forward strand.
GTCGTCGCCGCCAGCCCATCATCACCACTGGCCCACACGCGTGCCTCGTTGGCAGCCCAGCCTTTCGCTGGTTTTGGCACGCAACCCCTAGGCGCAGATCTGCACAGCGCCACCACTGGTGGTCTTCATCGACCCCTGCTCGGTGGTTCGACGGCTGCTGCAGCCTGGCTGGAGACTCAGCCTCACGCCTATGCCCAGGCGTCTTCTCTGCCACCGTTGGTGGCCGCCACTGCACCTCCGGTCCGTGGTTCTCCCTCACGGTGCCCGCTCACAAGTCTTGCGCCACCAGGATTTGGTGGTCTCACTCCGACACATCACGGAGCCCCATGGCAGGCGGATCCCACCGGTCTCGCCTCTAGTGAGCCGCTGGCCTACTCCTCCCCTTTGCGGAGCCCTATGCCCCAATTCCCACCCGGTTTTGGTGGCCCTCTTGCTAGCCCTATGTTCCCTCCGACACCCATAGCACAACAATTCAATAATCACGACATAACGCGGTTTGTTACGATTAAATTGACTACTCCTGAGGACTTTCTCGTCTGGAAAACTCAGGTTACGTGTTTTTTGTTAACCCATCAGTTACTTGGTATTATTGACGGTACTGTCTCTATACCTCCTTCTAATTGTGTTGATCATCTTGGCAATTCCACACCTAATCCGCAATTCTACGAGTATTTACGATTAGATCAACAAATTAAATTGTGGTTGTATGCTACGTTATCTCGTGATGTTATGCTTGATGTGCATGAGTTACATACTTCTGTTGAAATTTGGAACCGTTTGACTTCTAGATTTTTACATGCTAGTATGGCTAGGTCTATGGAACTAAAAGGTCGTTTGAGTCATATGAAAAAGCCTGAACAGCAGACTATGGAAGCTTTTCTTCGTGAAATCAAAATTATTGTTGATTCCTTAGCTGCTATTCAGTGCCCTGTCTCTCAGTATGATATTGTTCAGTATACTTTGACTGCCTTGGACCACGATCGTGATTATGATGCCCTTGTCACTACTTTGTTACAATTTCAAACGTCTTTGACGTTTGATGATCTGCGCCCCAAGCTTCTCCAGCATGAGCAACGACTTAAGGTTAAGCGTGCCTATGATGACACGTCCACTGCTCATCAGGCCTTAGTCGCGGTTCAGTCTGGTCCTTCAGGTTCACAACCGTCCTTTTCGGGTGGTTCGAATTCTAAAGGTCAAGGGGGTGGTAAGAACAAGAATCGAAACAATAATAGAAACAAGGGTGGTCGTGGCAACAACAATGGTCGTGGCAATGGAGGACAGGGTGGTCGTGGCAATGCAGGCCGCGCTAATGGTATGGGTAATTTTCATGATGTTTCGTATGTTAATTATTCTTTTGCCAATTATGTTGCTAATGATTTGTCTTCAGCAGGAAGTAATCCATCTAACGGCAATTTAGCCAACACTCCTTCTTCAGATACTTGTGGTCTTTGTTGGTATCCAGGTCACCAAGCCGCCTATTGTCCTCAACGTTTCAATCACAGCTTTGTGCCTTCTTCTCCTGATGGTGTCACACGTGCCCTAGCTGCACTGTCTGTTGGTGGTGAAACGAATGACTCTGTTTGGTATCCAGATTCTGGAGCCGCATCCCACATGACCTCACAGGATGGTAAGCTATCTAATGCTCTTCCTTACACTGGTTCGAGTTCTGTTGTTGTTGGTGATGGCACACGACTTCCCATTAATAAACTTGGTAATTTGATTCTGTCTTCCCCTAGCCGCCCCCTTCGCCTCACGAAGGTGTGTCATGTTCCCCAGTTAAAACATAATCTGATGTCTGTTCAAAAGTTATGTCAGGATAATTCTTGCATAGTCTGTTTTGACGAGTCTTCTGTTTGTGTTAAGGACAAGACCACGGGGGCAGTTCTGTTGCGGGGAATCAGTAGGAATGGTGTCTACCCTATTCAGCCTCATATCCTAGAGTCAGTGTCGTCTTCCAGAGTTCGTTCAGAGTCTTCCCGAGTCTGCCCAGAGTCGTCTGTCCCTGCTCTTATGGCAACCAAGGAGTCCGGAGATGTTTGGCATACTCGCCTTGGTCATCCTTCTGCTAGAGTTTTAGGAAGTTTACGTTCACAAAACTTGATTTCATGTAATTCTAAGTTTCATGACGATTGTGTTCATTGCAAATTAGGAAAGATACATCGTTTGCCCTTTGAGTCTGTGACTCATCGTGCCCCTTACCCCTTATATTTGATACATAGTGACCTTTGGCAATCGCCCGTTACATCTAATCAGCTTTTTCAGTATTATGTGGTTTTTGTTGATGATTATTCACGTTTTTCTTGGCTATATCCACTTAAACTGAAATCTGATGTCTTTTCGACTTTCATAGCTTTTCAAAAACTTGTTGAGAACTTGTTTAATTCCAAAATTAAATTTTTCCAAAGTGATGGTGGACGTGAATTTGATAACACTCCTTTACTACAACATTTCTGTGATTCGGGAATTTATTTTCGAAAGTCTTGTGCTCGGACTCAAGCGCAGAATGGTGTTGCCGAAAGGAAACATCGAACCATTATCGAGATGGCACGCACTATGCTTATTCAATCTGAGTTGCCTACTCGATATTGGGTTGATGCGTGTTATACGGCGGTCTATACGATAAACCGTCTTCCCAGTTCGGCATTGCGGGGTTCATCCCCATTTGCTAAACTTTTTCATCGTCCCCCCTCTTATGAGTTTTTGAAATGTTTTGGTTGTGCCTGTTTTCCGTTGTTTTTAGATCCTAAAATCAATAAATTACAGGCTAAGTCGATTCAATGCATTTTTATTGGCTATGCTTCAAATTATAAGGGTTATCGATGTCTTGATCCTCTTTCTGGCAAAGTTTATACAAGTCGTCATGTGTTGTTTAGTGAACGTAAATTTCCCTATCGTTCTCTTGTGTCTAGCACACCCATTGGTTCGCCTATGACTGAGTCTCTTGACCCCTTAGGTTGGTTCCCGAGTCTTCCTGTGTCTAGTGACCCATCCCCCGAGCCCACAGCACCACGGGAGCACGTGCAGCAACCCGCTGCCTGCCCACTGGGTGCATGCACGCCCGAGGGTCTCTCACTTCCCAGCAGCTCTGCTGCCTACCCGCAGGTGATCTCCGCGCCCGCAGCGTCTCTACCTTCCCCACACGCAGCGTCTCTACCTTCCCCACACGCAGCGTCTCTCCCTTCCCCACACGCAGCGGCTGCCAGCCCGCAGCACCATCCCGCGCCAGCGGGATCTTCTCCTCCTTCGCCTTTTACTCCTCCCCTAGCTGTCCCACATGAGTCATCTTCGTCTCCTCTTGTCCCTCCCCCTCGGCGTCCTAGGAAGTCGTCTCGGTGTGTCGATCCTACTAATGTTCATACCATGACCACGCGTCTCAAAGACGGAATCATTTCAACTAGGAATTTTTTGGATTTAAAAACCGATGTTGTTGAGTCTGAACCGTCTAATTTTAAGCAAGCATCTAAAGATTCACGTTGGCAACAAGCCATGCGTGATGAGTATGAAGCATTAATTAAGAATGATACATGGGAACTTGTGCCTCGCAACAACAATAGAAACGCTCTTGGTTGTAAGTGGGTGTATAAGATTAAATATAATTCTGACGGTTCTGTGGAGCGGTTTAAGGCCAGGCTGGTTGTTTTTGGTAATCATCAGCAGGCAGGTATTGACTACTTTGAAACCTTTAGTCCTGTAATTAAGCCTACTACTGTTCGCTTAGTTCTTACTCTTGCTGCTACTTTTAAATGGCCTATTCGTCAACTCGATGTCAAAAATGCTTTCCTTCATGGTTTCCTCAATGAGGAAGTCTATATGCGTCAGCCTCCTGGTTTTGAACACCCTTCTCAACCACATTATGTTTGTCGGTTACGAAAATCCATTTATGGTTTGAAGCAAGCTCCTCGAGCTTGGTTCTCTCGTTTCAGCAATTTTCTTCTCTCTATTGGTTTCAAGTGCAGCAGTTGTGACACCTCTATGTTCACTCTCAAACACAGTAGTCATATTATCATTCTCTTGCTATATGTTGATGATATTGTGCTTACAGGTAGTAGTTCCTCTTTGCTTCAGAAATTTATCAGTGTTCTCTCTGCTCAATTTGCTATGAAGGATTTGGGTGATTTGCATTACTTCTTAGGCATTCAGGTTTTACGTACTCCTCAGGGTTTGCTTTTGTCTCAAAACAAATATGTAGTTGATCTTCTTCAGAAATTTCATCTTCATACTGTCAAACCCGTACGTACTCCTGTTGTCTCTCGTGTCACTCTTTCTCTTTTAGATGGTGAACTTCTTGCTGATCCCACAGATTATCGTAGTATGGTTGGTGCTTTGCAATATTTGACTATGACTCGTCCTGATATTGCCTATGCTGTTAATTCGGTTTCTCAATTTATGCATGCGCCTCGTACTACTCACCTTCATGCTGTGAAAAGAATTTTCAGGTATCTGCAGGGAACTTTTGATTATGGGCTATTTCTTCATAGTACTGGCTCTCCTACTGTGACTGTTGCCTATTCTGATGCTGATTGGGCCGGGTGTCCTGACACTAGGCGTTCTACTACTGGCTATGCTGTCTTCCTAGGGAAGAATTTGATCTCCTGGCGTTCTAAGAAGCAACCTACTGTTTCGAAGTCTTCTACTGAAGCTGAGTATCGTGCTGTTGCCTACACTGCGGCTGAAACAATTTGGATTCGTCAATTGTTAGCTGATTTAGGGTATTTTCATCGACGGCCTACCATTCTCTATTGTGACAATGTTTCTGCTATGTATCTTACTGCCAATCCTGTTCATCATGATCGTAGTAAGCATATTGATGTTGATTATCATTTTGTTCGTGAGATGGTTGCTAAAGGTGGACTTCAGGTCAAGCACGTTCCGACACAGTTGCAGGTTGCTGATATTTTTACTAAGGGTCTTTCTTCTGAGTTGTTTTGTAAACATCGTTCCAATCTATCCGTGATTCCTCCCCGTAAAGATTGAGGGGGTGTATTAGGGTAATTTGGTAATTAGACTCTTAGTTGATTCTGTAAAGATATTTTGTATCTCTATATATATGATGCCAGGCAACCTAAACAGGTAGCCAATTATTCCAATACTCGTACAACACTCATACAAATACAAGTGACACAAAGTGCAGTGCATGGAGAGCATGTGACCATCACTTGTTTGGATGAGCACTAGGTGAGTCTGCCTCTGTGCACCATATGGTGCTCGTCTTTTGTGCCCTAGTTCCAGTATAAAGACAATACATTAACGGCCGATGATTTTGCCGTTATCCTATGAAACTTCGATGAACGTTCGTGAGTACGGTCATATGTACGTTTGAGTATTGTTGAAGATTCATTCATCTCTTCTCTTCCTTTTATAAACTAAAAACAATAATAGTCTATATTTTCTTTTGGTTTTCGTAACAAATGAAAAGAAAATCTTTATTTTGACATGCTAAGATTATTAATCATAATGCTATGCTAAGGAGATACTCACATATGTCCCACATCGAATAAAAAAGAGATCAGAGATTGATTAATGGACTAAATTAGAGGGTATTTTAGGCAAAAATAATGGAGTAAATTAGAAATGAGACTTATATTTTGGGACACTATAAAAGGAAACAATACTTATATTATGGGACGGAGGGAGTATAAGTTTTTCAGCTAAATCTTTCTATCACCATTTGGTTTTATGACATACCATAAATTTGTGCCAAACTTGTACTCCGATCAAAGAACTGTTTGGAGCACGAGGCCCTGCCTTGATAATGCGATTAGGGTTAGGGTTAGAAGGGAGTATATATAAGGGAAGAGAGAGAGATCAGAGGCCCCACAACACAGCTGGATGCTTGCCTCACTTTCTCTTGTCCTATTTTCCGAATTCTGTTCTCCTCTACCCCTAGTTCTCTCGGTCTTGACCAAAAATTAGGGTTGGCGTTCACCGATTTTTTTGCCCCTTCTCTCTCCTTAAAAGAACGGTTCATTATTTATCTTTGGGCTAGAATTCTAAAGGAAGATTTGCTCGTTACTGTTAGGAATCAATAGAGGATCCTCCCTTGAAGATATTATATAAGTTCATACAATTTCCTTTGCGTTTATTATGTACTTATATTATTATCACTTTCGCGACCCATTATCAATATGTAAGTCTTCTTGGGTGATTTAGAATAAGTATATAGTTCTTAAGTTTCACTATGTAGTCTAAATCTCTTCACTATCCCGACTAATCATCAGTCCCATATAAGGAGCGCCCAAGTTTTGAAAAATGGATTTGAACTATTTGAACCACGTAGCCCACAATCAAGTTAAAAATAGATTGCAATCAAAACATTGAATTAACAAGGGATCCAAACAATGTTATCGATAGAGGTTATTTGACCTCGTGTTGAAAGTTTAGAAAGAAGGTCCAACGAAGATGCTTACGACTACTCCATATTGCAAGTTGAAATATAGGATCACATGTGGGGAGGTGTGTTAGATAATCCACGCGTGATTTCACATCGAATAAGTAGAGGGCTACTTGAGGATAAACCCCCATATAGGCTTACTCGTGCTAGAGTCTCCTGGTGCAGCCCAATGACGATTTCATAAGATATATTTTTGAGTATAAAGTTTACAATTTCAATATGTTAGAAATTCATAAAATTTAAGTTGCATACACTTCATTTGCAAAACTCATTATGTCCTCCTCATGTAAAAATTACCAGTGCACCATGTTTTTTTTTGCGTGCTTAAAGAACCTAATTCTTTTAGAAATAAAGGCGCTTGCTTTTCAAAATTTTCGAGACGATCCTATGTAGTTCCTCCGTTTTAATATAAGTGATACACTTTATTTTTCACGCTTATCAAGGAAGCGATTTAAGGGTGTCAACGAGTAAATTTTTCGATGAAATTTAATACAAGCAAGAATGAGACTCTATATTACTTGTTTTAAAATTTCATCGAAAAATATAATAGTTTACACCCTTAAATCACTTCCTTGATAAGCGTGAAAAACAAAGTGTATCACTCATACTAAAGCGCAAGAAGTATAACATATCATGGCCCTTATAAGACATGTTTTGTTCAATTATACCTCGGTTTCTTATGGGTCTAGAATATCATGTATGTAGACCAAAAATTTGGGCTGGCAATGTTGTCATGCAAATTAGAAGGTGCATCATGGTGTACCTTGCAAGGTACACCTTGTGCTAAAATACGTAGTTTTGTTATGTTAAAAAAAAAGAGAAAAGAGAAAATCATGTTTTGCATGATTTTTTGTTGAAGAGAGAGGGGAGAGAGAAAAAATAACTATCTAATTTAAGGAGAAAAAATAGGAAAATAAAGATTTTTTTAACTTAAAAAACAAAAATTCTTCAATTGTCTAACTTCTGCACGTCATTCTACAAGCTGACAATCATCAAACTTATATTGTTTTGCTTTTCAAAAATCCAAGACTCTTAATGTCATCTTATACAACTTTTTTATGTTTTTCCTTTTCAAAATCTTTCAAATAACGTAATTTTGTATTTTTAACTTTAACATGTTTGTAAAATATAAACCTCTATTGTTGTTTTTTTCAACCTTCAGCAATATTAGTATAATATAAAAGAGCAATTATAATATACTAAAAGAACAACTAATGTTAGACAAATAAAATAGTAAACAATTCCTATTAGTGCAAACTTTAGAGAATATTAAAAGAACTATTAATACTAGTTTAAAGAACATGTACATGATAGTAAAAGAACAATTAGTATATAAGTGCATAGCCTCTAAAATATCAATTATGGTTACGTATTAAAGCATGTACTATATAATAAAAGGTCATTACTATATTTTAAACTAACTATTAGTATAATTCAAAAAAACAAATGTAATATACCAAAAAAAAAAACAAATATTTTAATTGTTCATTTCAAATATATTAGTTGTTCTTTTCAAATATGTTAGTTGCTCTTTCAAATATATCAGTTGTTCTTTATTAGTATCATCCTATATTAATTGTTCTTTTCGGATATATCAATTGTTCTTTTTAGCTTAGATATATCAATTGTTCTTTTTAGATATATCATATACATTTAAATCAAAATGGAACAATAACAATGGTGTTGTGTGTTGTTTTGTAAGATAAAGATTGGAAAACTTAAAAGAGAATTGCTACTTTGTAGAGGAAGATTGAAGATGAAAAGGTTCTTCGTCAAACAAATCATATTAAGTACGTAGTTTTTAATTGCCAATTTTTATTATGAATTTTATTTCGTTTTTTCAAAGTAAAATAAAAATAATTCTTTTGTAAATCAGGTCAAGAATAGGTTACACGTTATTCTTGGGAAGACCTTCTTCTTTCTTTTTTAAATTATTTTTTTCACAAAAAATCTTTGTTTCCTATCTTTACTCCATATATTAAGCAATTAATTTTTTCTCCCTCCTTTCTCAATATCAGTTAATACTAAATTTAGTTTAATTTTCTTATTTTTTATTTATTTTTTTGTACAAGGTGTACCTTAGGTACACCATGGTGCACCTTCTAACTATTGATGTTGTCCAAGCCTAGGACAAAAATAGCCCAAAGCACATCGTTTTAACCCATAAAATAACCGGTTTTGACCCGATCTTGGGCAGAATTATAATACCTGACTCGGCCCGGCCCAAAGCCTGTGGTGCCTATATATGCTACAATTACAAACAAAACACAGAAATTTCGAGGAAACAACAAACCAGTGTATAGCAGTGTACATAAGAGTACTGAACATGAAAATTGAAAATTATCCACATCCTGTTTTCAATTCGATCATTTGCTTTATCAACAGTTTTTCAGTTACTTGTAAAGGAAGATGGATTCATCATCACGTACACAAGATGCTGCTGGAGTTTGGCTAGGTTTAGAGAATGGAGGATTGAAGGGTATTAGTAGCAAGGAGGCCGTCCGGCCGGGTCGGACGGCCCATAGCATGTCCTCTTCCTCTTTGAGGAAGAAATCTGAACTTCAACTTATCTCCAAAGTTCGAATTGGGTGGTTAAAAAACATCCTCAATAATTTACAAGAAGTCATATTGGGAACTAAACTTTCTGTCCTTTTTCCTGCTATCCCTTTGGCTATTGCTGCTCATGTTTATAGTTTTGGAAGGGTAAGATTATAATATATGGTTTAGTATTTATATGCTTATTAATTTTGAAAAAAAAATGGTGCATGCAATATGCATGTTGCATGCAAATAATTTTTTAGTACAAGTATAATTACAAGTTTATATTTATTGATTGCAATTTAAATGTCAAACATAAATGGAACTACTTCTATAAACAAAACTAACATACATACTATATAACTATCAAGTGAGTAGAGTTGGGAAAAACTCGTTGCAAACCTCGTGGGGCGAGGTTTGAATATTCATGGTTAACAAATCGGATGGTTTTTTTTCCCATATTGGATTAAGCTCACCCTAAGATAGAACTGACCTAGTCCCGACGACTCTTGTATTCTAGTTGGAGATCGTGGTAGTTGTTTAACATCAGGTAATTCGGAGTCTAACAAATCCGACTTATGAATTTGAGTCGTATAGACTTAATTGGGGTGAACTTTTCTAACAAATGTTGTTGCATTTTTAGGATTCTAACCCCGAAACCTTTAATTAAATTGGAACAACCTCAATATCAACTGATCCGACCCTTGATGATTGTGTATGGTGGTTGTTTTGGCTTTGTTATTTTTCTGTAATAGGGTGTCACGGGAGTGCTTGCAGATTTCGTGAGAAAAATTGGAAAAGGACCACTTCTATATATACATTACTATAAGTTATAACTTCGTTACTCATAGAGGACAAGTGTTAGCAAACTACTATAGTGCAAATTAGGAAATTAGGCAAGGACTACCTTAGAGTAATTTATGTACCAAATTAGGTAGAACTGAAATATTTGTCTGTGACTTTTTCTTAGGTCGAGATCATGCGTGTTATAGTTTAATGAGAAAAATAGAGCCATTTTACTAACAATATATATGTCGTTACAATATAAATTATGAGATGGAAGATTTTGATTGAATACATTTAGTTTTGTTGGTAAGTTTTAAAAGGGTCTTTAGAAACATACATAAAATTGGGACAAATTGACTCAACCATTATGTCGTTACTCTTTAACCAACTGAGGTTAGCATGAGTGGTTAAGGGCCTCTTGCTCCTTAACCAAGGTCTCGGGATCGAGCCTTGGGAATGGAAAAAATCTCAGCTGGGAGGGATGCTGCCCATCGAGGTACCCATGCAAACTCCCGCGGGAGATTAGTCCACTCGCCTAAGGCGGTGGGAAACTCCTCGTAGTAGTACCAAAAAAAAATTATGTCGTTACTCTTTAAGTTGCATAATCAAATATAAAAAAACATTGTTATGATATACATAGTCCTAGGAGCTATAATTATTAAATGCATTTTCTAAAACAGTATTAATTTGGAAATTTAGGCTAAAATCACGCGTCATATAATGCTATATATGCTAATTCAAAGCTTAATACTATATCTCTTGTTAATTCAAAGCTTAATACTATATCTGTTGTTAGTTTCATAAATATATAATATTATGGCCACATTTTTTATAAAATTAATTTGCATGCAAATATAATATTGCATCCTTAATTTTTGTGTGCAGGAATGGGTTTTTGCTTTGAGCTTACTTGCACTTACCCCTCTTGCAGAGCGCGTGAGTTTTCTGACTGAGTAAGTCTACTTATTTTATATGGCTCGTTTAGTATCATTGTCAATTTCAATTTTTTTATTATTATGAATATATAGAAAAATAATATAGGTTGTATAATAAAGTTATAATTAGTCATAATATATAATCCAGTTACGTTTGTTTTAAAATCGACAACAAAAACACAAAAAAGAACTCATTTAATTCTTTTAATTTTCATATTACTTATTTTTTCCTCACAATTTAGTCACAATGTATACTCCAGTTACGTTTGTTTTAAAATCGACAACATAAACAAAAAACTCATTTATTTCTTCTAATTTTCATATTACTTATTTGATCCTCTCAATTTTGATATCTTCTTTTTATATAAAGACTTAATCTATGTATGAGCATATGGATCGATCGCATGGAACTTTTAGTTAAAATTGTAAAATTTCAACTTAATAGTTTCATATTTTAAAAGCTTATCACCTTAAACTTTTAAGTTAAACTCTTTTATGCAATAGGATTTTAAGTTAAAATCTTATTGGTTTGAGTTAAATCCTTATGATATTACATGATCTATCCATGAATTATTATAAATATATGGATAAACCGTATATCACAAAACTTACTTCTTATATTTACTAGGCTTTACTTGGTATATGGAATAATGGAGTATGATATAGTACTTACATGCTTTCTTTTACTTTGTTTTTATTTTTTGGAGAAGTTGTTTTTTTTTGTTAGTTGGTCCAAGCTTCTTTTGATTTATTAATTCTATATATACACATAATTCTTTTTTAATGGCTAATTCATTTATATGTTGCTCTTTTTTATCTTTATGAACTTGCAGACAAATTGCGTGTTACACTGGTCCAACAGGTAAATATTCACACTCAAATAATAAAAATATACTCTAATATAGTAGTAGTGATATTTTTAAATTATTGATATAAATTTCAGGTAAATGATATTTAATGAAGCCTAATATATTGACAAAATATTACGTAAATTTTTGCAGTGGGAGGACTTCTTAATGCAACATGTGGAAATGCAACAGAGCTGATAATAGCAATTTTAGCTTTAAGCCAAAGTAAAATAGAAGTGGTGAAGTACTCACTTCTTGGTTCTATTCTCTCTAACCTTCTTTTGGTTCTTGGAACTTCTCTCTTCTGTGGTGGCCTTGCCAATCTCAACAAGGAGCAAAAGTTTGATAGGGTAACTTTTTTACTTCCAATTTGAGTTTGTTGAAATGGGTTTTTTCTCTTGTAATTACACACTTTACCAAGTAAATTTGAATCTCATGAGTCGAGATTGAATTGTGTCAAATGTTGAATGAGTTTGGGCCGCATCCGTTAATAAAATAGATTTTGGATCATTTAGAAGGTTGAAGGAGTTCCATCCTAAAATCTATTACTTCATCGTCAAATGATTTTCAAATAGTCTTGCGTGCGCCGGGTGCTCAACATATTTATTGTGCACTAACTCTGAGCTAACCTTGTTCAGAATGTAGTGATTCATAAGTGACTCATTTTCTCATTAGAGCTATTTTTTTCCTCATTAGCGTAACCTCATTATTGCTACAATAAGAGTGACTCGTGTTCTCACTAAAGTAAAACATTTATCTCATTGAAGTTACACTTGGCAAAATCCGATGTATACAAGACATATTTACGGACTTTATGGTGCAACCATTAGTGGAAAAGAGTTTGGGTCACTTATAAGCTATAGTAGCCCCAAAAGAGGTAGTATTTTTTATAAACAATTGGCAATATAAGACAATTTAGAGTTCACCATTGAAATTAAAGAAGGATATCCTAAGGCTCTTTTGTGTATCAATCAAAAAAATGTTGGTCACATATGGACAAACTCATCATCAAACTTATAAAGTAGCTTATTTCTCACCTCTTATTCAATGTGGGGCAAATTCACTTGAGTTTTTAATGGGATCGATCTCAATACCTACCATACCTATATGTCAAAAATATATAAAAATATTCTTCCTATAAAAGCTAAAGACAATTAGGTTCAATAAACTTGAATATTTCCGTTGAACATATTTATGGTCAAAGTCGTGCTTTGACAAGGTAAACTGTTGGAAATGTTCTAAAGCGAGAATGTAAAGATATCTCATTAAACTTGAACTTTGGGGGAATAAAATGATAGTATCTAATCTGTGATCAATACTAGAACAATATTAGGGTTTGTATTATGTGGATTTTATTGATTGACTCACATGTACTTATCTTTAATATAAATTTGACAGAAGCAAGCAGATGTGAACTGTTTCCTCTTGTTATTGGGATTATTTTGCCACATTTTGCCAATCCTCTTCAAGCATAGTGCTAAATCTGCTCAAGTTGTTGCACAATCAACACTCAATTTATCAAGAGTATGTAGCATTGTCATGCTACTGGCTTACTTTGCTTACCTTATCTTCCAACTATGGACTCATAGGCAATTCTTTGAGGCTCAGGAGGTGATTATTCGCTCTCGCTATTCGCGAATTTATTATTTTTAGCTTAATTACAACTAAAATTTTAATTAGTAACTTATTAATCTAATGCTAATTATTGTGAAACTACTAGGATTCTGATGATGATGATACACCAGAAGAAGTTCCTGTTATTGGTTTTTGGAGTGGATTTGCATGGTTAGCTGGAATGACTGCTGTTATTGCATTACTGTCTGAGTATGTTGTTGGTACTATTGAGGTAAATTTCTTCAATTTTACAGTTTTTAAAGTCTTATTTTCACATACTTTGGTTTCATCGAGAAAAATTAACCATGACAGTAGAGTTTCATGCAAATTTTTTGACCACAAAACTATATACTCTTATTCCTTTTTAATTTACGCACTTCATACTTTTGCGCTATTCACATACTTTATTTCAAACTTCATTTGTGTTCCTTTATAAGTAAAAAAACATAGTCTAGTGGGTCTCATTAGTATCGTCTCAACATATATTATCCAAATATCAACTTTTTATATTTTTTAATTGTTCAAAACTAAAGATATCTGCTTAGAATTCTGATTTGGCAAAAGTAAAAGTCAAACTCTATAAATTTAAAAGAATAGTAGATGTATGTACCTAGCTACTACCTAACTATTCTCAAACATTCTTACTTCTGTAGCAATGAACTACAGTCTGGCTAATAAGGGTAAAAATGTCAATGTACCCATTTCTTGACCGTGTAACAATGAGCATTGCTTTAGGCTCCTTTTTCTCAACTTATTTTCGCTGAACTTAATTCATTTATGCTGAATCTAGCTAAACTTTGGTTTAATTTAAATCTATTCTTTTTGAACTTAATTAATTTTTGCTTAATTCATCTTTGAAGAAGTTACCTTATTTTGTTACAACTTACTTTGATAAGTTGAGGAGAACAAACCCTTCCGACTATTCAAAATTTCTGAAACTTGATTCTGTATGCATTATGGTTGACAGGCTGCTGCTGATTCCTGGGGTGTATCAGTGAGCTTCATCAGCATAATTTTGCTTCCAATTGTAGGAAATGCAGCAGAACATGCTGGAGCAGTCATTTTTGCTTTCAAGAACAAGTTGGTATATTTTCTTTTCATAAATTCATTATCATAAATTATTAATATGTAAAAAAAAAAAACTTCATTAGGTTAGAATAATGATAAAAGTTTCATAAATTTCCTATTACGTCGTTTGAAACTTAATTACGCCAATACCGTCTACGTAGGCTTGGTAAAGGGTCTGTCTTTTTTCGCAGATTCAGCCCAAAACCGCTACTTGGAGTAGCAACTTACAAACCAAGTAGCGAGTTTGTAAGAGTAGCGATTTTGGGCTTCACAAGCCAACAACCCTCAGCACCAGTAACATTCGACAAAACAACGTTGGATTAAATTGCAAGTTTCAAAAAAATAAAATTATACAACACAAACTTGCTACTTGTGGAGTACCGAGTTTAAGGGCAAAACCGCAACTTCAAGTAGCGGTTTTTCCTTTAAACTCCTAATTGGAGTAGCAGTTTTACCTTTAAACTCGCGTAGCGAGTTTGTGCTGAAGCAAAAAAAAGAAGATATGTTCTCACATCATCCTACATGGACGGTATCATGGTAATTAAGTTTCAAAATAAAACAAATAGGCAATTAACAAACTTTTATCATTATCTAAGAAAACAAAATTCATTAGGTCTTGATCATTTAATTAACTCAAGCTATTATCTTGCTTATGAATTTTAAACAGGATATATCCTTGGGTGTTGCTCTTGGATCTGCCACTCAAATTTCCATGTTTTTGGTAAGTGCTTATGGATACTTAGTTGCATGTTGCCGCAACATATATGTTAGTAGTACTTAGCTTAAATGCACGCAATATATGAGAAAATAATTAAAAAAATTAATTGGTAAAACGGTTAATATTTAATTAGTGGAGTAGTTAGAATATTTTTTACTTTTTTTATGCCCCTCCTCCTCCTTTGTCGAATAAAAATACAAATATACCATGGCAAAACTTGTTTGATTTTCGACATAGTAAGCCGAGTTTTGAAATTAATTTGACAACATAAAGGGCATTTTCAAATGGAAAAAAAGGTCCGACTGGACTTTTTTTTGCTCATCTTAGGTGAAATAATGCCTTATTAATAAAAAAAAGGTTTTACGGGTCGGGTTAGTTAACGGATATCCGGCATTTTTTGTAGGTTCCATTGTGCGTAGTAGTAGCTTGGATAATGGGTATTAAGATGGATCTTGATTTCAACACCATCGAAACGGGTTGCCTTGCTCTTTCAATAATAGTCACTGCCTTCACGTTACAGGTATTTATTTCTTCAATTCTATTATAGTTATGAGTTTAAATCTGTAGATAAAACTGTTAAATTATGTTAATTAGTTTTGTAATATATAAGTTTATGTGTTGCGCAGGATGGAACTTCTCATTACATGAAAGGACTAGTTCTGTTGCTATGCTACATTGTTATTGGGGCTAGTTTTGTTGTCCTCCGAACTCCTAGTAAGTGACTATAGCTCCATTTCATTTGTTCAAACGGAAAATATCGTAAGGTTCTGGGAGAAACTACATTGTAATTTCTCCACTAAAGTGTATTTATATTTTTTTATACTTTTAAAAATAATCGTTAAATTTTAGTTATTTTGTTTTTTCAGAGCGATGGTGTAATTGTGTTCTCAAAAGAGTTTAAATAGTGAAATAATTTTAATACATAAAAAAAATATTAGAGAGTAGATTAATAAGAGTTTAAAAATACAAATATGCAATCTTACGTACCTTGACATTGTAATCCTCATCTTTCGTAAACATATTAAGGTTTCACTTTTATTTTTCTATCGATGTTGGGCAACTTTTTCAAAGCGATAATTTTCTACTATTATAAAGAGGATTAGCCTTAGTTATTTTTCACCAATGTGGGACGACTTTACAAAAAAAAAAACCACTTTTACGTCCTATAGAAGGAATAAAACTTGGGTATTGATTGAATGTTTACCATCAACATTCAACATTGGATTTGTAGTTGATGACTTATGTGATGTACAATCTTATTGTGTGCAGACCAACCAAATATCTTGAACATGGCAGATAATGTCGACAACAACAAGGTCTTGAGACTTTAAGAGGTGAGAATTGTATGCTTTAGTGAAATTTGAATTTAGTTCGTCTATTTTTTTTTTACATATGGACATCAAATATGGCCTATTGGTTAGAGAAGAATAAGGTGAATATTAGCTATAGTAATTCCTCCGTTTTTTATACTTGCATCATTGAGTATGTGCACAAGAATTAAAGAGAGAAGAGAGATAGAGAGAGGGAAAAAGCGGACCCATGTGAATGGAGAGAGGTAAAGTCGTAGAGAGAAAGTATTTCTCTAAAAGGAAATGATGCAAGTAATTTTCAACCTCTAAAAATAAAAAATGATGCAAGTAATTTTCAACCTCTAAAAATAAAAAATAATGCAAGCAATAGAAAGTGAAGGAAGTACTTTATATTACTACAAATTTGTTATAGCCATAATGTCGTTGAAGTACAAATTTTCACACCCGGCTGGTCACCCCTGGGGGCTAGCTATATGAGTTAAAAGTAAAATCATTAAAGAATTACTAATTTTCGATATCGTTTTTCTTTTCAATTTTTAAAAATCAAAATATGAAAACGAAAGTGGTTGATAGCCATTTATTTGTCAGTTTTTAAAATAAACATGATTTAATATCTATATCACATGACAAATTTTTAAGTTATCTTACAACTTATATCACATGTTTCAAAAATGTTAAAAACAAAAAAGGAACCTGACTGTGATACTGAAGGAGTTCTAAGTAGTACTTAAGGAAAATTTAGTTTATATTGGAAACAATAGTGAATTTTGAGGTTATTTATGTTGATTTTTTTCTAGAAATTCACTAATGTTGGTCAGAGTTTGTGTGTGAAATGAGTTAATTTGAATTCACGACTCTATAAAGTTATAACTTTTCGTGTACAATAATTGCAGGCTCATTTCATGCCGATTCCAAGGAACAAATGTACAATTTTTAAATGGCAACGAAAGAGAAGAAATTCGTCGATTATTGTTTCTGATGGGGAGACACCTAAATATTACAATGAAAGATGCTTGTTTTTTTGTATTTGTTTATTTTGGAAATAAAGAAATTTACTTTTTAATTTAGTATAACGTTTTGTGCCTATATATTGACTAGATTTGTTGTCATCAATAAAAGTTTTTATTTGGCAACTCCTTCAGAATGGATTACCCACACGCGATAATTTCGAACGCACAAAACTTCAATTTCCTTCTGAATGCTCCCTCGGTCAGACATCGGCATAATTCCGCAAAAACCATAAACCACTTTATTTATAACTTGTCTCTAGACGTACCCATACTCTTTGGCAATGCCATATGGTTAAGGAATTCCTTGGAATAACCATCCCAGATTTCCCTCTCTACAACATTTTTACATTGATTAAAGACCTCAACAAACATACACTGGCAAAATTCTTTTTCCAAAAATGAAACTTACCATATTAATTGAATTCTCTACAGAGCAAAATATTCAATGTATGAATGAAAATTACGTAATCCCGTCGACACTAATTCGTCCTTTTACAACCCCACCTCATATAGGTCACAAATCAATCCGAGTATGCTAGAGACCTCCGCCCCCAACATCCTTTATCTCAATTTTGACGGCTCCTCTAGCCTCTAATCAATCCTCCGCCACTGTTGGCATTGTCCTTCATACATCAACTGAACAAATTCTCAAATCCATGAATTATGATCTCGGGATACTTCCCCTCTGATTGCAGAAGTTACCGCCTTTTGTAATGGGTTGATTGATGTGCTCAAGTTATACGTTGTTATTATGTCATTTCACATGCATATGTTATATGGTTTGATGGTTATTATTACTGTTTTTGTAATTAGTTAGCTTTAGCGGAAGTTCGGAGTTTTTTTTTGTAATCTACGTTAACTTTATAACTTTAGAACTTTGTATTGCCAAGTATATTTTTGAGTAATGCTCGTGGAAGTTTTGATTACATTGAGTTGGCACGAGAGAATCTACGCTAGCGGCAACCTCCAGCAACAGCAGTAGCCAAACAAGCACCAACAATAACAAGAAGTAGCAGCAGCCCAGCAAAGCAATGGAACAGACCCAGGTCGCGGCCCGCGATGCGCCAGTCTCCCCCGTGAGATATTTCGCCCCCCGCGACCCTGCACCGCCCAACTTTACTTCAACTTTTATTTTGTATTTTCTCGATGTATTGAGATCATGATTCATTCACGCTTTCCTTCATAGTTGGTAGTTTAGCTTAGGTTTACAGAGAGGAAAACCAAGAAGGGAAGGAACCCTTTCCTTCCTCCTTGGGTTTCCTTTCATTTTCATTATGTAGTTAGTTTGTAACTTATGTTGTAGATTAATCTCGAGGAACGTTGTGAGATCTTTCTCCTTATGTACTTTCTTTGCTTTATGGTTTGATTTCTATGCTTATTTCATGATTATTGCTTAGTTAAGATAGGAGTACTACTAGTCTTGATTATGGTAATAATTTAATGCTGGATTGGAGAATGAAATCGGATTGTTTCGTCCTCCTTTCATATGCAGCCATCGAGGGATTAAACTAGATGCAATTTATCATATTTAGTGTCTTGGGAAGTTTAACTAACTGATTGAATGCTATTTGCCTAAATATCATTATCAGGCCTATTGTTTCTCCGTGTTTATTGCTGCTATAGGTTGAACTTATGTGCATTCGTATAGGTTGCCACTTAGTTAGGGTTTTGCAGACACACGGATTGTGTTGTTTAACTATTAAATAGGAGAGCGTGAGATTAGGTCTCGGCAATAGGTAAGCAAAGAGGTAATTAGGGAGGAGAATTAATGATCGACATTAGGTTGGAGTCTCCGCTAATCCTACTCAAGGTTATGCTATTTTAATTTCCGTAGTTTGATTAACCGTTAGTTTAGTTTAGTGCATTAGAATTCCATTTCAAAACTCCCTATTTTGGTTGCTTATTTTTATATTTACTCAATCTCGACATATACTTAACTACCCCGATTCTCTGTGGATTCGACCCTTACTTCCCTACTACATTTATTTGTGATAGAGAGTAAGCGAAATATTATTTTTGGAGGCCCTCGTGACAGAGCCTGCCATTGATTCAAGTCGAAAGTATGAAATTCAAATATCTTGTTATAGAAGGAGACAACCGGCCTTATCGTTATTAGTGTGCTACAAGGAAGGGTCAAGAGTAGATCCTTGGGTATACTCATACACTTATAAATGATATGTGTCACCTACTAATCTATTTCCGTTCAACTTCAGTGCATCATATTTCAGAGAAGAAAACTCAGTTGCAGAGTACATTTGTAAGAAAGGACATCACATTACTACAAAAAGTCACACGTTTGATGTCCTAGAAAATCTTATGTTGTATCTTTTTCTTTATTCGATAGATGAGGTTTCACCCTTGATAAAGGGTCTCCTAAAAGTTTCTTGTTCCTCATTAAAAAAAGAGATTTGTGGTGCATCGGTACGGGTGAGCAAAAAAATTGAGTACGCGGTTCCACCCCGCGCGCGGTTTCGGAACTTAAATTGAAACTATTGGGACTAGATATGGTTCTGGTCCAAATATAAGGACACGATTGAAAGTGGTTCCAATTTTAGGTAGTAAAAGTTTAAACCTAATACCCACTGGGTACCCGATTCAGCCTATTTCAAGCCCGAGTACCCGATGGAACCATTTCCGGAACTAGATGCCTGAAACCGGAATAAGTTATATCAATGAAATGAGTTTGTTAATATTTAGCTCAATCCCAATTTTCCTTTATTTTTTAGCCTCTTTTTTAAAGCCCAACCCCCATAATTCACATTATGTCATCTACATGTTACACATTTACACTGAAAAATATAGCTTTTTACCAAAAATCAGAAATCGGTCCAGGAATCGGTTCTGGCCACTTACCAATTGTGCTCACCCCTAGTCACCGACCAATTAAGGGTGAGAAAAACTTGAGGTCCAATCTAATTTAGGTTCTTTTGAATCACAAAAATCAAGGTTTATAATCCCGTTTATTCAACCAATAGAGTATGAGATCGGCAACAACCCTATAATGACAACATATATTATGGTACCATCCATTACTTGGTGGTAAAGATTTTTGTCTCATAAAAAGACATTTGAGAGTGGGGATTTTCTTATCTTAACTAATCTTTTTTTTTATTTTTCCCCTTCTCTCAAAAGACCTTATCTATGTAAATGGAACAAATCGATTCGTGCAAGGTTCACACTTCACGGTAGGAGTTTCATTTTACCTTCCTTTTATAAAACGAAAACATGAATTGAAAATAGATAGCCAAATGATCGTGATGTACATACGAGAACCATTAAAATATAGAGGTTGTTGAACGTCATAGTGTGCATTAGTAGTTAATGTAGTATTACGTTTAGGAAGGTTAGACTTGACTAGTGAATAAGAGCGAAGAGATAATATGAGTCTTTGTATGAACTACGAAGGTTTTGAATTAGGAACTTATAGGATTTTCTATTTATTATTAGTTCATTAGGATTCTGGTTAGGGCTTTCATATGATAACATTAGTGGTGTTCAAGAAAACACGACCCGCATTACCGACCTGCCGACCAGCTAACCTAGATGAACAAGGCGGGTAGTTTTCTAATTTTTCTGTTTTTAATGGGCCGTGTACCCAACCCAGGATTTTAGGAAATAAGTGGGTCGGGTGATGGGCCACTGTCAAAAAGTGGCGGGTACCCAAATGACCCGCTTCCTTTTTTTATAGGTGAGTCTCTCGTTTTTACTTATTTGGATTGAATGTAGTGGGCCTAATGGCCTAATGGAGTTTGGTAATATGGTTCAATATTTTTGGCGAGCTTGTTATTTGATACTTTTTTAGAGAATCAGAGATCTAATTGTGATAAATTGATACTTCTTCCATTTTTGGCTTAATTTGATCATGATCAGCTGATATCACGTATTTATATAGAGTTTTCTCCCTTATTTACAAGCTAATTTGTGCGTCATTGGAGCTCTTGGGAGCTATTTTGTGCTAACTTTCGTATGCAGTTGTGGTTTCGTGTTGTAGTATTGAATTGCAGGTTTTATGGAGTTTTCTCCTTATTCCCGAGCCATTTGGAAGCAACCACGGCTTTACGAGATGTTATGAGGCACGTAGGATGGCTCACGAGTTTTATGGGTAGTTTAGGAGGTCCCAAGACCCCTAAACATGAAGATTAAAGAGCCAAAGAGTCAAAAAGGAGGTCTCCGTACACTGATCGGGCGGAAATGGCCCGATCGGGCGAAAATACACTGATCGGGTATAGAAGTTGCGGACCCGATCGGGCGAGTCACGCCCGATCGCATCGGGCGAACATCAATGCACCAGACCCGATCGGGCATAGTGTGCCCGACCCGATCGGGCCAGGTGCTGCTAGGTCTTATATTGTTGCTGCTTGCGAGGCGCTTGTGCTGGGCTGTAATGCTCCCAGGCCCGATCGGGTGGCTGCCCAAGGCCCGATCGGGCGGACCTTAATCTTCGTCTGCATAGCGCGCTGCTGCTGCGTGGACCACGAGAAGCAAAAGGGGAGCTTTTGGTATTTGACCCGATCGGGTACTGTGCTCGGGCCCGATCGGGTCTGGGGTCATTTGTCGCGAATTTCGTCTTTTGCTTTCCGTTTTAATTAGACTTGAGGGGGTATTATAAATACCTTTTTCCTCATTATCTTTCATTCATCTTTTATTCATCTTTCATTAGGTTTTAGACTAGTTTTATTCTACATTGCTCTTAGTTTAATTCAACACTTTAGATTAATTTAGAGGTGATCAAACCTATTTCGATTTCAATAAAAGTTCCTGCTTTCCGTCAATTGGTACTCTTCTCTACTCTTTATCTCTTTAATTACTTTGATTGCTTAGTTTATTTATTTAATTGTTCATGATGCAATTCTTAGGATTTCCAATTAGTTTTGTTGTTGTCAATTCGATTATGAGTGAGTAGTTCTCTATCTAGGGTGTTAGATAGGAAAGCCATGTTTATACCATGATTGTGATTTAGATTTCTATCAATTTCTAGGGCTTGATTAGGGTGATTGTGATGTGGTTTGTTCTTATTGAGTAATTAATGTCAGTGTACAATTTCATTGATTGCTTGTGGTTAATAGTTGATTGCACAGATCCGTCTTACGACTAGAGGCCTAGGACACATCAGTAGTTCTGATTACGTTAGTGAACATGCGGCGTATGTTGAACTATGAGCGTTGAGTCTTAACCATAGCTCAACATAGGCTCTAATCCCCCGACTCTTGACTTAGGTTTTTATAGTAGTTGACCCTATTTGATTGGTATAAGCATGGTGGACCGACCTAATACCCTAGACTTTTATTCCATAGTTTAATCCTCGATTTATTCAGTCTTCCGTAGTCTATTCCTTAGTTTAATTAATTCCTTCCTGATTTCATCTGGAGTAGCTGAATTGGTTGAATATTGATTTAGAAACTCTGTCTCCCTGTGGATTCGACCCTGCTTCCACTGACTACCTAGTTAGAGGTCCGTAGGTTTATTTTTGATTAGGTGACACGACTAAAACCTATCATCAGCTGGTAGTTATGTTGTACTTCCTCCGTTTTAAAATAAGTGATACACTTTTTTTTCATGTTTATCAAAGAAGCGATTTAAGGGTGTAAACGATTAAATTTTTCGATGAAATTTTTACACAAGTAATATAGAGCCTCATTCTTGCTTGTATTAAAATTTCATTGAAAAATTTACTCGTTTATACCCTTAAATTGCTTCCTTGATAAGCGTGAAAAGCAAAGTTTATCACTTATTTTAAAACGGAGGAAGTATGATACTTCAGATTCAGAACTTAATAGTGGTGTTAGAATTACAATTTTTGTTAGAGTTAGAGTATCTGATTGGAGTTGCATGCAAATATGTGTAGTGATGAATTTTGGATATCAATTTACTGCTTTAGGAGTATGAGATTGGAAGTGCATCACATCAGGAATTCAGCACTGCTGCTCAAAATTTTTTCCCATAATTAAAAGTTTAGAACTTGGTTGGCAGTGGAAGAAAACAAGAAGAAACAGGGAGTAAGTGAACATTTAACAAAATTTGCTGCCTATAAAGGCTATAATTTCTTTGATCCGGGGATTGGGTACCCGGCTCTTTTGGGCCAAGTCATAGGCCGCCTAAAAACTACCCGCAAAACAAGTATTTGCATTCCCGAAAAACAGGATACCCGGTAGTGAACACCCCTAGATAACATTGCATCTATTTACCCTTCCTATGATACTAAAATTTGTACCATATCTTTGTCTAGGAGATGTTCATAACCGAATACGCATGAGCCTCGTTTTTCAAGCCGGTGCCAAAGGACGGGTATAACTTTTGCAAGTTATTGATAGTGCGGGAACTCGGATTTTCGGCATGGAGTCAAGAGTCATAGGGTAGCTGGATTAAAAACTAACATAGTCAATAAATATTATTTTTGGTTGCTGTCAAACTATTATGCTTTCAAATGTATACTTAAAGGTCGAATGAATCTCAACGAAGTGATCTGGGCCTTAGAGAGCCTAATTTTAATTTAAAATTAGGCAACGGCCCATGTCCAATAGAAAAATGAGCTTTTTGAATAATATAATGGGTTAAGTTATAAAAATTGAAAGCTTATTTTAATAACTTTTGTAGAGAATTTTAGAGAAGACTTTCTCTTAAAATTATGAAGGTGTGAAATTGGCACATGCAAGAAATGGAAATTCAATATTCACACAGAATTTATATTCCCTATCCATGGGAGACATTCTATAATTCATATCTCACCAATTAGTGGTGATACAGCCCAAAAAGTCACCACAATCGTGATATAGAATATATTTATGATATTCCTAGAGCATTAACATCTAAAACATGATTAAAAATTCGGGAAAATCATTCTTTAAACATGAGAAGTTGTCGAGGAACCAACAGGCCTCTAGATACAAGAATCCATTTGAGTAAGTGTGTGGATGCAACATAAGAATATAAATTAAGGAACATCTCTATCAAAAGTCTTGAAATTATCTTATCTTACTAAAAGCTTAGGGCTTCTACTTCAAGTGTCTAACCTGCAAATATTATACCAGCAAACTATAACGGTTGATAGTCAGGGTTTCAAGGTTCCTTTCCTTATCATCTTAAGATAAACACCAGTCAGATAATCCAAAAACCTAGAAAATGATATCTTAAAAGATAATAAGCTGGTAATTGTGGGTGCCACTCATTTAAAAAATGTAGCCCGCGACCTGATCCGTCAAATTGACATTTTTTCGGGTAAGGTATTGGGTTACTTATGAATTATCCATTTTTCCAAAAAGGGGTTGACGAGTTGGCGGGCATTGCAAATCGATTTGTTTTTAAAACTTAGATACGACCTTACCTAAAAGAGTCCAAAAAAAGGCTTTTAAAGTAGGATGAGGTCTAAGTGGGTCAAGGTAAGTTCCAAGACCCTATTGAACTAATTTACTATCCATAATTAGGTTTAATAATTCCGTTAAATCCATGTATATATACCCTTCTTTTTTTCTGTTGCAATATTTTAACTTTTACAGCATTTACAAACTAACTTTGATTTTAGATTTATTTTTAACTAATCATATAAATATATATTAATAGCCCTAATTAAGATCTTGTTAGATTCATCTCAACATAAATAGCTTTTCATAATTTTATTTATACTGTATCGAAAATCAAAATTGTACATTTGGCTCGCTGAAAAGTCAAAACATTGTAGAAGAAAAAATAGAGGAAGTATAAACGTTCTCTTTAGACCTCTACATTCATTGTCCAAAGTACCCCTTCCTTCCAGAAAATCTCAAATTCATTAATTTTTCCGTATCATTGACTAGAAAAAGAACGAATTCCTTTTTTTAGGGAAAAGACAAGTGCATTAATTAATAGATAAAGTAGTACTATTATTTCAAATGTTATTTTTTCAAATAATCCTAAAAGTAATAATTTTACATATCGTTAATAATAAAAACCATTTGATGGAATATATTAGGGATAGCAATTTAGTCCTTCTCGATTCGAAGGAAATGTCCAATATGAATCCGTAAACAATAAAAGTCCGAAAGAAATCTGATAGGAGTTGGACCAAAGGTAAGTTCCAATCTGATTCCAACTATAATCCGATTATAACCTCTAATAGGGTAAATAAATTTATCCTATTAGAAGTTAAGTAACACTTTATAATTTTTAATACTAAAATTATATTTTGGTTATCTTAAATGGTAATTTAATCCAAATTGGCCCAAGTCCGAAATAAACTGAAGGAAAAAAGTTCGAGAATATATCTTCCAAATAAAAGTGAAAACGTGGTGTCTGATTATGGTGGAGTGTAGTTGGAATTTAGTAAATCCGATTCGAGACTGATCCATTGCCATTACTATTGACGTGAGATAGAGTTGTACAAGTTAGATATGATAATGAGTCAGGTCCACCTAGACCCAGTCCCATTATTTTTTTAAAGATCCAGACCCGACCCAGATTCAGACCCAACGGGCCTAGCCTTGATGTGTCCATAACGAGCCCTTGATTTTAAGTTTTAATCGCGTTTTTTAATCTAATAAATTATTTCACACTATTTTCTAGATTCACGCGAGCTTAGGTCAAACATTGTCTTAACTAAAATTTTAAAAATAACTCGTAAAGCTTAACCTGTTACAATTTACAACGTTGTCAATAAATAGAAGAACTGTATTAAAAAATTTAAAAATAACTCATGAAAACTTAAATAGATTTGATCTGAGTCTGACATACTTGGACCCAATCCAGACCCGATCCATGCTCTCGGGACCCAGACCTTTATAAATAGGTTGTTTTAAGCGGGTCTAGCTAGGATCTAAGACCTGTTGCCATTCATAGTACTGGTAGAGCCGTAAAGGTAGAGGTAGAGGTAAATGTTAGAGTTTCGCCGGTTTGCTTTTAATACCATTTCATTTCCCTCAAATGTTTTGTCCATTTGACATCTTCTTTCCCTCCTCTGTACAACTACCTTATCTTACCCAAAATGAAATCAAATCAAGCCATAATACTAACCTACAAACCAATTCCCAATCTTGAAACATACAATGCAACTCCTTCGTCTTCATCTTCTTCATTGGAACTCACTGATTTCAAATACCCACATTTCAAAATCAAACCCAGATGTTTCAATCACAAATTTGCTTGTATTTCAATGGTGGGTAAGAAAGAAGATAGAGAATTTGAACCCAGTAATGACCAGTTTCTTAAACACCCACTTGCAATTGTAGCTCTTATTCCTAAAGATGCTGCTCTCTTTGCTGCTGGCGCCATTGCTGGTGCTGCTGCTAAGACTTTCACTGCTCCTCTTGATCGTATTAAGCTTCTTATGCAGGTTTTCTATTCTGGGTTTTCTTTTATTTTCTATAAATTTGGAGAATTATTGATATTATTAGTTCTGTTAGTGTACATACTGATTAATGTTTTGGTGTTATTTCTGGTTTAAATTGCATTTTATTGTTTCATGTTTAATGGGTATATAATGTTTTGTCAGAATTTGGAGTAGAATTTAGAAAAATTCGAATTATGTTAATATTTATATTACATATTAAAATCTTGAATTATTTGGTTGATTTTGGTTATCTTAGTATTCTTTCTGGTTTTTAATTGAATTTTATTGTTTCATCATTCATGTACTTCCTCCGTTTCGCAATACTCGCAACGTTTCTTGTTTGCACACTATCCAATGCAATATTTTGAACTTTAGTATCTCCGGTTATTGATAAGTAAAAATTATAAAAAGTTGATATTATGATAGTGTGCATTAAAACGGATTAAATAAGACCCCACTTGACTATATTTTTTCTCATGCACTTGAGAAAAAAGATAATACTCCCTCTTTGACGAATTACTTGCAACGATTAGACAATTTCTACTCACACTTTATGTCAAATCGTTGCAAGTATTGTGTTACGGAGGGAGTTTAAGATTGATGGATGAATAGTGGTTACTATGCTAATGTTGCAAGTATTGGGAAACGTAGGAAGTATATTTTTGTTGGGAATAAGGAGTTCTTTGCTTAAGAACTTATTAATACTTCATGTGGGATCTGATTAGATTTCTCCGCATAAAACTCGATATTTTGTGATTATAATAGGGATAAAACTTTGCTTACTCAGTTGGTAGACGACCCACTACTCGTAGACTAAAGAGATAGTGGATTCCAACTCAAGTGCAGCATGTAAGAATTGATTTTTTAAATGTCTGTTAGTAGTGGGTCATCTACGTGTCGGGTAGACCTTTCAATGTTCTTATGAAAGAAGTGAGGAAGTATTCTTTTGTTATAAAATTTTAGTAACAACTCCTGGGTAACTGCAATTTTGATACTCAATCAAGGTGGAATTTGGTGTGTTTTTGTTTGGACCCATTCATGAAAATATTTGTTTATAGTTGGGAGATTGAGAATTTGGTGTTTAATAGCATATAAATATTCAAGGCAGTTATAGTGTTGAAAGTTATACATTGATTGATGAATAAAATTAGTTGTGAAATGTTTTGGGCTGTTTCACGTTGTTGAGTATGTTTGACTAATGGAAACACTATTAAGACAATCATACACTCTCGAAACGAACTGCCTTATGTAAAATTTTGTTGTAGTAATATGGATTCATGAGAATAGCTGCAAGTTTTTGGCCGTCCAACCTGTGTGCCATGACTCTTACCTTCACAATTCATTGGAATATGGTCATGAGTATATTTTTTTCTTGGGAATTTTTGTGCTTTGGGGCGTACGGGCCCGTTTGTATTTTTCTATTTTTTTTCTAATGTGGGGATCATAGTAGGTTTTGTTTAATGCCGTATCAGTAGTTTAAAAAATGAATGAGTTTGTTTGTAAACTAGTCTTGGCATTTTGCTAATGACCAATGTACACTCTTATGAGATGTTAATTGTATAATTTTATTTTATCATTACTTAGGTTGGTAGTTAAGTTAACCCCCATTTTGTTTTCTTTCATGTATGCTCTTGGTGCAATCTGAATAAGCTTGCCACTCATGTCTGACAAAAGCAACAAGAGCGCAGTTTACTTTGAATTATATTTGGCAACCTGAACTTTTTTTGGGAAATGTCAATGAACTTTTGTGAAATGTGTTTCCGGACATAGTTAAGAAGGAGTGTTGGAAATGAAATACAGGCTAATTACACATTAATTAAGTGCTCAGTCGAGGATTATGTTTAAAAATTCTCGGCTACTAAGGAGGATTTAAGAGTTTAAGCATAATAGTTATAAGGAAATCCTCAGTAATAGTTGCAAAACCAATAAGTTAGCTATTTGTTCCACTTGTCACCCCTTTTTCATCCATGCTACGACAATCACAATCCATATTGCTACCTCGTACTATGTCAATTTGGTGCAAATTGATTCCAGAGCATCAACATGTTGTGGCAGAAATGAACGTTCTGCTGTCAATATGTTAGCCTTACCCTGATCGTGCAACACTACTTGCTCAAGTGCTGCTTCATCTCCTTCACAAAACGTATACTATTTTGTCCTCCTAACATTATTTCTCTTCTCTCTCTCTGTGTGTCTTGCTGACCATCCGCCACCAGCCCTTTCTATTCTATCGGCTTAAGAAACCTTTTTCGCTGGTGATATATCTGCGGCTAAGATTTTCATGATGAACTCGAATCTGAAAAAGCCATCTGAAATGAGAAATTATCTACTGTACAACTCATTGCTAGTATCATTTTAAATTCTTTCTTTGTCTTTCTCATTTATGCTTCATAGAGGGTTGGATATTGATTATTGGAATGCTAATTTGCTTTCAATTGCTGCTTACCTGCTTATATGCCTTGCAGACTCATGGGGTGCGAGTAGGCCAAGAAAGTGCAAAAAAGGCTATGGGGTTTTTTGAGGTTTGTCATCTTTTTTTTATAGTTTTGTAGCCTATCCTTTCTCATTTTTTCATATTGTATTGTTTACCTAGGAGTCATCAGTATGTTAACCTTCCACTTCCAGTGTGGTAATGCCTGTGTTTTACTGGCTACACTGGCATTCTTGCAACTTTTTCTGTAAGTTTTAATTTGGCAATATGACATCGTTTGTTTGCCTATGTTATTTTCAAAAGACTGCACTTTATTTGATCTTGACACTCTCTATGATGCCTTCTAGATATTGGATCATTTTTGTTGCTGTTATCATTCCCAAATATCTTCAGTATACTCGTTGGCAGAGTCAAGTTTTTTTTAAAATTAAATTAACTTTTAATTGACGAACCTGGATAAAACAATTGGTGTACTTTGTGCTTATGTATTATTAGAATTTAGGCATATTAGTATTTAGGGTATCTGTTGCAGGAAGGCCAGAGAGGGTAATTCTGCCGTACGATTCCACTGATCTCTTATAAAGACAAGATGTACCTGATATTATGTCCCAGTCCTTTTGCTTCTCTGTGTACTGTGTCAATTATCTGGCATGTCATTACCTTCAGTTGCACTTCGATCTATGATAGTATAATAATACTCCCTCCTTCCGCAAATTATCTTCCTGTTTGTTTTTTTGGGTCAAAGCTACAAAACTGTGACTGTAAATCCTCACAAACATAATTATTAAAATGTTAAGTTGTGGGGTCTTGTTGGATTCGTTTTAGTGTATATTTCCAAAATATCAACTGTATAAATTTTATTCTTACATGATTGCAAGGTATGAATGGTCAAAGGGATGTCAGTGAGGCGGGTATTATGGACACCCGCCTCGCAACCACCCTAGTTAGGTGGGAATGGGTGAAGATTGCGCAGGTGATGGGTTATTATGGAGACCCTCTTTAATTATGTATACTCCTGTACATGTTGCTTTTGGGATGACCCATATTAATCTATACATATTCTTTTTAGTTAGCTTTTTTCTCTATTTTTTCAGTCTTTGTTAAAATTGGTTCCAACAGCCACCCATCCATTTTTCTCTTTCTACTTTTACACGGTCGGTTACCTCTGTGCCAATTTCTATGTATAGAGTAATATCGGAATGAGGGAGTATTACAGAACAAAAGTAGGACTGTGAATAATGTTGCGATCATAAGAATATGAATGTGCTTGATATGATGTAACTAGGTTCAATATACAAAATAAATTTACCCTAATGCTTCGAAAGAGGTATTCATATGGGATAATGTTGTAAGGGAACTAATGTATGCAGTCTTATCCCTTCGATAAAAGGAGAGGTTGACCTTTGATTGATTATGCAACCAGCATTTGTGTTACTGCTCGATAAGTAAAGAACTGATGTTGTGTAATGAGTCATTCTAATATAATCCACTGTAATCCAAAAGTTGAAAATAACAGTGAATCTTCGACACTGTTGTTACTAGACAAGGATATTCTTCAATAAAGAAGAACTATGTATGGTTCAAAGCTAATAATAAGCAATCCCTTAATAAATATTTCGGCTAATATAGTGCATCCTGGTGCAAAAACTATCTTGAACAATGGATTATGGTTAGAACCTGGCTAATATTCTAAATTGGGGTGTTTCTGGAGGGGTGCACTGAAGCTTGAATGATTTCTTTAGTAATCTAGTTTATCTTCGTCTATTGGGAACAGAAGACCTCATCTTGCCTTTAATTTATCTGTTTAGTGAATTTTATTTTGCAGGCAATAACTGTGATAGGAAAGGAGGAAGGCGTGAAAGGGTACTGGAAAGGCAACCTTCCTCAGGTTACATTTTCCTAATACAGCAGCTGTTACTTATTTCCCTAGTCGCTGTCATTGCCTATCTTCTAATGCAGTAAATTTATATCATCTTACAGGTGATACGCATCATACCTTACAGTGCTGTACAACTATTTGCTTATGAGACTTACAAGGTGATACTTGAACCATTTGTTATCATTTCTCTAGTCAATGGTGTTTACAATTGCTTGATATTCATTATACTGGAGACCTTCAGAAACTTTTTCGGGGAAAGGATGGTGAACTATCAGTTTGGGGAAGACTAGCAGCTGGTGCTTGTGCGGGCATGACATCAACTCTTGTGAGTAATTCTGAGTACTAGGACTTTCGAATTTTATTTACTCAATGATGTCCTTGGTCTTTTTACTTAATGATGTTTCCCTTTGTCATATTAACCTTATTTTGTCGTACGTGTGCTTCATATGCTATGATCATTTTAATCTGTAGGGAACTACTTCCAGGGAAGAAAATCGCGGATATCGTCGCGTTCGCGGTAACGGTCGCGATGACGCGGGAACGGCTTGTAACGGTCGAAAAAAGACAAATCGCGGTTGACGCGGCGTGAATTTTTTCAAAAAATTCACACAATTAGAATTTTAACCTCAAAATGGCATTTTTGAAGTTTTATAAGTATTCTTATAACTTAATTTGACCAAAGCAATCATATGGGTGGATTACACATATGGTGAATAAAAGATTACTTTAAACATGAGATTTATGTCATATTATATATAAAAATTGATACTAAATCATATATATTACTAACTTGGAAGCCCATGGTAAGTTTTTCTCCTTTCGTTGGTGTGACCCTATAGTTTTTGTGCTACTATGCGTATATTCCCTTTGTTTTTTTGACCAATTTTCATCTAGTAACGGATGTAACGGGTAAAAAAACGCTCTAATGCGGCGAATCACCGTTACGTAACGGACAACGCGGCGAGTTGGACGTGAATTTCTTCGCGGGGTTACGTAACGGCATTTCGCGTAACGGCAAGTTCAAAATCCGTTACATAACGGCCGTTACGTAACGTAACGGCCGAGTTTTGTTTCCCTGACTACTTCTAAGACATTATGAATCACCTTTTGATTATAAATTTGAAACTATTTCAAGAACTGAAGTGAACTACGGCTACTAGTTTAATCTTGATACAGATTTGCAGGTTTTCTAGACACGCAATGGCCCTTCTTTGAAAGCATTTTGAAATAGATAATTTTCTTTTTCTTTTCAGGTGACATATCCTCTAGATGTCTTGAGGCTAAGACTAGCAGTTGAGCCAGGGTACAGAACCATGTCTCAGGTAAGCCTGCTGATCTAGTTGTGTTCTTTATGAGGATGTTAAGATTTCTTAGATCTAAATCAATCAAGGTACTTGCAGGTAGCCTTAAACATGTTGAGGGAGGAAGGCGTTGCGTCTTTCTATAAAGGTCTTGGCCCTTCTCTTATTGGAATAGCACCCTACATTGCTGTGAACTTCTGCATTTTTGACTTGTGAGCTTACTCTTTCGCTGGTATTCTCTTTTGTCTCTTGTGATGGAGGATACAGTTGCATTATTTGCAGCTAACTTGGGATGCACTTCTTTGAATTATCAGGGTAAAGAAGTCCTTGCCAGAGAAGTACCAGAACAGGCCCGAAACATCCTTAGTAACAGCTCTGGTTTCGGCTACGTTTGCTACACTCACGTGCTATCCTTTAGATACCATAAGAAGACAAATGCAGATGAGGGGTACGCCTTACAGGACAGTTCTTGATGCCTTCACAGGTAAATTTATGATTCAAGCTCCTAGTAAATTTTCATTACTGTGATTGTTAGTCATTGACATCCTATTAGTTGCTATATCATAGTTCTTGGGAAACTGAGATAGCAAGGTTCATGATCTTTCTGTCTCTTATTCGGTTATTCCGGTAAGAGTTCATGTACACATGATTCGGGGAGACCACCAAATTATTATCTCCGTCCATATATAAGTATATAACTATCCCTATGAATCTATGATAGTTTGATCTGAACAAGTGTTCTGACAGCTAAAATCTGGCCGGAGATAGTACTTCATGACACTAACGTATAATTCTATGCTTTCTTTTTGTTATAGTATTATAGTTTATGTCAGATGTTGCATTTGTTATATACTTCTATATTGACAATCACCTTGGGAGCTTTGTCCAAGTCGTTTGCTTTACCCAAAGGCTTGGCTGATTTGTGAACTGATGCAAGTAATGTATTATGTAGCTTCAAATTTCTATCTAAATTATCTGTAGGTGGTTATGGTAAAAAGACGTGTGAGCAGTAGTTGATCTTATAGGATGGGATTCAAAAGAGCGACTTCAATGTATGCGTTTCAGACCTCTCGGGCATAAGTTGCCTAGATTCTAATTGGGTTTCACTTTCACAATGTTTGACTCTTAAACATTCATCTATTGTCTCCATCTTCTCAGTAATGTTAAGTATGTATCTGCAACCTTTCCTCGCTTCTGTTAAAATGATACTTATTTGATATCTTTGCACTGTGAAGGCATCTTGGAACGTGATGGCTGGGTTGGATTATATAGAGGGTTTGTCCCCAATGCTTTAAAAAACTTACCAAGCAGCAGGTAGTTTCAAGCTTTTAACTACTGTGCATATGGATTGTCACTGTCATTTTCCTCCTTTCATATTGTCCTCAACATCTCGCTAAGATGCGTGTTTCAAAGCTAGCTGCATTATGTTTAAACTCCCTTTGTCCCAGTAAACTATATGGTTAACTTTCCAATGTTTTCTGGTTACAGTATCCGGCTTACCACCTTTGACACTGTCAAAAGTTTAGTTGCTGCCAGCGAGAAAGAATATCAGAGAATCGTCGAGGAAAACCGTAAGGGAGCAAAAGCAAGCTCAGCTAATTGAGTTTGGAAGCATTGATTCGGCAACAATTTTGGGTAGCCATTTTTTTGTGGAGAATTTCTTCTGCCAGTAGTACACTTAGTGCAGTGCTAGGACAGGTGATGAACCCGTTTTGCTTCCTTGTTAGTGTAGGTTGGGCAGAAGGTTTTTTCCTTTTTTCTGATTGAGTAGGTACTAGGGAGTGCAAAGGGAAATTCTTTTTGTAGTAATCAACAGTTTTGCCAAAGTAAATGAGAGAACGATTATGTGCAATCGCATTTGTGGAATTCATGCAATAGTATTGATTCACATGCTTCATTGCATTCCGATAAGAATGCTGTTTGTGTAGCTTCTCCTTCTGGAGATTCGCCGTTTTCTATGTAGTATGGTGCTTTATCAACTAGGGTATTTTCATTGATAACTCTAATGGCTTGTTTGGAAGGCGGTAATAGATGACGGTAGTGGATAAGCTTCTCCGTCTTGGGATAAGCCTTCAAGTAGGAATCGCTATTCCAAGAAGAGCTGTTAAATCCAACCCTTGCACCTTCTCCCTTTGGCTAAATGACCACTTCAGGCTAAGCCTTTCCGCTCATGGCCCTTTTATTCAACGTAAACTATTCGATCCTACAAATTAAGCTTACGAGAAGAGGTGCTTACTGGAGCAGCTAAAAAGGTTGTCTTCAGTTCTTCTATGCCTCATCCTAGTAGGGGTCTTTCTCCGCTATTCGAACTGCTGATCTTGCTTTGATATAGTAATGGGAATCAAATCAGATGTAATTTTCAAGAAAAATATACCTACTTACCATGATAAATTGGTAATGCTATCTAATCTCTAAAGATGTGATAATTTTTTGAATATATACCCATGGCAACTCACTAATACATCTACAATGGTAATGTATGATTATGTAAATTTATGAACCTAATTTTCAAAATTGAATACGAATCTTACCTAATTGATAGAGTTATAAAAATAAATTCCTCAAAGTTCACCCTCCCAAGAATCGTAAATATCCAAACCAGTTAAATGATTCAACCATTCAATCATTCAACATTCAAGACATTTTGCCAAATTGTGGTGGAAGCTTTAGTTAAAGGGCTTTATGCACAAAATCGACTAAAAAGTCTATGCAAATAGTGGGAAAATCCCATGGTGGGCCATATATGAATGAATTTTTGATGGTTTTCTTTTACGGATGGTAGATTCAATAAGTGGAAAAATATGAAAAGTAATTGGATTAAATCCACAAAAAATTATACTAAAAGGTAATTAACTCAAAAAGATGATGGAAAAAACTTAAAAAAAAACAACAAAAACTTTATTGGTATATAAAAAGGTTTATATTAAATATGAACTAAGGTACAACTAGACATTGACTAGTTTATCCACTGTACAAAATGACTCACCTAAAATGATTAAAAAAATTCCGATACTGACTTGGCTCTATTCTTTTGGACTGGACTGAACAGAACGGTTAAATTGTAATTCTAACACAAAAGGAGAGGAGATAAACGGAGCGGAACTGAAACTAATGGAGCTGAACTTACGGAACTAAACTAAACTGAAATGTTTTTTAATTAATTCGATCCAAAAGAACACGACCTTAGAATCCACTATCTCTTCTATGTATACTAATAGGTCGTCTACCAATGGATAACAATAAAGTTTTCTCCGGCATAACCCGTGACTTCTAATTCCCAAATTCTCATTCCGCAAGTACATATTGATACGGGATATCCCCATTAATGTCAAGCAACAAAAAGATGGGCAGTTGGTAACATTGGCCTAACATAATAGAGATACATACACCACACTATTATACATACTAGAGCTATCAATTTCTGACACGATACGACAACACGACCGAAACCGACACGACACGAATACAAATTTACTGAGAGAAAACACGAAAACTAACACGACCCATTTAAATCAATTTGCCTTTTTATTCAATTGTCCTATATCTTATACTTTTTGATAAATTTTATTAAGAACACGAAATGAATACAAGAGCGAACACGAACACGAACACGAACACGAACACGACATGAGATGTTTGACACCTCTAATACATAGTTACATACTACACCAGGAAATTAGAAATTGAGAAGCAAAATGTCATACACCCTTCATTCCTCAATCTCAATATCTGCTCAGCTGCATTTGTTGAAAAAATCACCAATCTTTCATTCTTGCTGCTTCTCTTCTCCTTCCAATTCTGGAGACCCAGAAAAGGATGAATCTTTCACTAATGGGTACTTTTTTCTCTTTTGCTAATTCATAATTCATACTTTCTGTAGAACCCAATTCATCATTTTGTTGTATGATTGATTATTCTCCTTTTTTTTGCAGGGATCAAAGTTCATCATCTCTGATTTTGGTGGAGAGATACAGCAATGGCGATGCTAAAAGGTGTGTTTTTTTTACCACTTCTATTTGGGGATTTATTGTTTTTGTTGTTGTCCTTTTGTTTTGCAAGTGAGTAAAATGACGAGCAATGCGTAGTCAATATCGGATATATTATATCCAT
The DNA here is from genome assembly GCA_947645195.1 of Patellifolia procumbens. Classification (NCBI taxonomy): domain Eukaryota; kingdom Viridiplantae; phylum Streptophyta; class Magnoliopsida; order Caryophyllales; family Amaranthaceae; genus Patellifolia; species Patellifolia procumbens. Next base: position 11,773,759 of record CANSGD010000972.1, read on the forward strand.
TGCCTCACATTTTTAGTGGTATACGCAATGAAAATGGTAGTATATTTCATATGTATGGTAGTATATTCTAATATGTATGGTAGTACATTTCTTAACGAAAAATTATGATATAGCTGTGAAAATATCGATTGTTATATATTACTTTTCTCAATAAATGTACTACCAAGTATAAGGAATGTACTACAAAAAAAGTGAGGCGATAGATATATGCATATATCCGATGTTGACTAGGCATTGCTCGTAAAATGACATGACTGTAACTGTAAGTAAAGATTGTTTTTTTTCTTCCATGATCCTGTAGATATTAGCACAATCTCATTTAGTTATATTTAGGGTGTGTTCTCTTCGCCTTATATTTCCTCGACTCATTTTTACTCATTATAACTTATCCGAACTTATCTGAAGTTATTGGACCTATCTTAACTTATCGAAACTTTTTTATAAGTTGTTCGAACATTTTGTAACTTAGGGAACTTGTTTAAACTCATGCCAACCCATTGGAACTCATTAGAACTTTCGAAGGGGTCTCGCTCTTCGCAAGCTAATAATTCCCCGTTGTGGACACAGCTAACACATTGTTAGTAAACTTAAATCTTGGTGTTGTTCTTTGTGTTCTTTATTATTTGATTCACAAAATTTTCTGAACTGGACCCAAGAGGCTAAAAGTTATGAATTCTTTAAATCCTGGAAGTTGCTCTTTGTACTTTATTCATAAGCCTGAGAATTCTCCTAGATCAATATATCCTGGCTCCTGCATAGATACACAACTTTTTTTCGAAACGATTTTGTGTTACACTACCTCTTACTGAATCATGATGGAGGCAGGTACATTCTGGATAGAGAGTCAAGTAAGCAAACAATGCTTGAGCAACCAATTACAGTAAATGACAAGCTGCACAACTCAGATTATGCTACTAACTTGAATTGGGTTCCTGATAGCATTAAAGATTTCATCTTGCCTGCTGGCTTTCCAGGTAGAATATATTAGTACTACTACTTTGTCATTTCACACAAAAAAAGTTGTGCTCGTTTTCTTGGGACTTCTCTTTCTTCTTAGTATCCATCTAGATTGCATTTTTCAATTAAGAGAATCGATGGGTTTTACTTTCTTGCTATTTTACGTATGTATAATTGATATTGACTGCCATTTGAAGTCGTTATATGATTGTGCAGAATCAGTATCTGATGATTACTTGGAGTATATGTTATGGCAGTTCCCTACCAATGTTACTGGATGGATCTGTCATGCCTTGGTTACATCAAGCTTGCTTAAGGCATGTACTATCAAACTTGGCCTTTACTTTTTGCAGTTATCTGCTTAATTGAACGTGGACTTGTACTCGTCTTATATTAATCAGTTTGGAAAGATAAGAAATTAAGAATCCTTAGAATTGAAATATGGCCATACAATCAGCAAGTATGTTATTCAGTTCTCTCCATTTTCCTGGAACTGCATCTGATTCTACTTTTATTGGTCTATCTTAGTCCCAAGTAGGATGTGATTGTCTTCATGTGACTTGCTACTGGAAGAAAGCCTCCCCTTTTCCTTCTCCTCTAAGGCCTTTACAATGTGCTCGAAGCATGTTGCAATCAGGAATGTTAACGGGTAGGGTCAAGTAAGGCTTAATTTCATACCCTATCCGGATCCACAGGGTCTTGTTTCATAATCCCATACCGCTAGGTCTAGAAGGTCTAGGGTCTTGTAAGGGTTGTTCCCATGCCCTCCTTTTTGATCGCTTATTAATTATAGGTATATGATGCACAATAGAACTAATGCACACCCTTATTGGCAAGGGAATAAATATTAAATGAAAAGAGTGATTGATTTGGTCACACAACATCTTAATTCAGAATTGCATTACATTTCTAAATCTTAGAGATGCATACATTCTAAGTCTTATATAGATGCATATACTAAAGTTTAGTACACATTACATAGGCAGTGTTTTTGAGCTGCCTTGGTGATGACTTGGTAAGCCGCCAACTCGTGAGACTAGTGATTGAGAAGGAGGAGAAAAAGGAGAGGCCTGATTTTGGTTGAGCCCCTAGATTATGGAAGTTTTATTTATGTTGTGCGTAGGATAAAGTATAACTTAAAAAAATCTTTTGGATAAGAGACTTGGAGGGGAAGTGAGAAATACATTTTCCCTTGTTTGGATACAACGACATGGCCACATGGGGTAAGGGGAAAAAGAGAATTGCAAGAATTTATTTTCACTTTCCTCTAATAAACCTAAACCAAATCCTTCCCGTATTGGAAAGATTTGGAAGGAAAAATGTAAGCTCTCTCTTCCGTCCCCTTCCTTCCCTCTCCTCCACCATTGCTATCCAAACAGTGTTATTGTGCTCTTTTCCAATATAAGCTTGAATGGTGCTGTTGTAGGGTGTGGTTCTGAAAATATAGAACCCGTACTCATCCTCTACCGTTAGACCACGAATTTAGTCCCTTTATAGACCCATAGGGTTTGAAAAAAATTGAACCCATAGGGTTGAAAAAAATTAGACCCCATATGGAACCATTTTCATCCCTATATGCAATGGAATGGATGACTGATTCTCGATAATTTGCGTGATAGAGTTATTCAGGTATAGAAAACGAATGGCTTTTCTTAAGTGTGTTATAGAGTTGTTGTTGTCATACTTCTGAACTTTGACTGCACCATTAGAGCTGTTAAGAAGCATTTCTACATCCATTAATAATGTTATGTGCAGTGCTTTTATTATAGAACATAGAGTAAGATCAGCCTCTTGTTTCCCTCAAAAGATAGAAGATGAGTCTCTTGTTTTTGTTGGGAGTAGTAGTACTTTTTTAAGGTTCCCCATCATTTTTATGAAATAACATGATAATAATGCAGGCAGTTGGTGTTGGTTCTTTCTCAGGAAGCGCTGCTGCAGCATCTGCTGCTGCAATAAGGTGATTGTTTAACCTTGGAAAATTGTTGTATGATTTTGTTTGAATTTCTCAAGCTGTTCTCCACCACAAAAGGCAAAAAAGGGCTGGGTTGGGGGTGGGGGGAGATCGAACTCCGAGAACTTGGGACTCAATTCTTTTGCTCTGCAGTCCTTCAATTTGATTTGTTATAGTGGCTAGGAATTCATAGGGATGATTCGAACTATGCCCAGTCTTCTTATAATAATTTCAACTGTAGGGGCTGCCTTCTAGAAATGTGTGTTGACCTGAAAAAACTGGTTTTTGAAGGTCAAATGATGATATCTCAAACTCTAGTTGGCTAGGCTGGGGACAAGACGAGATAAGGGAAGAAAAGAAATTGAAAAGTGGGAAGAAAAGGCAACCAGTCAAACAAAGCTATCAGTCACTTAGGATCATTTTGCATAAGAACCCTAATAGTTCAAATTATTCTGAAACCACCCGTAGGTTGAATATGTATGAGAAGACTACCCTTACCTAGGAATTTCTTAGTTAGATTTGTTCTCGTGAAATTTCCTAGTGTAAATTCCTTGGCTTGGTTGGAGCTAATGGTATATAATTCCCATGAATGGACACTAGCAGTTTCTCTCCTTGTACAGATGGGTGTCAAAGGATGGCATTGGAGCTGTTGGCCGACTGATCATTGGTCTGAAATTATGAAGATATCTGAGGGAAGCACTTGTGTATCCGTTGCATGTTACCATTTGAAAATTTCTCTTTCATTCAGGTGGACGATTTGGAAAGCTGTTCGATGATGACCCAAAACAGTGGCGAATGTATGCTGACTTCATTGGCAGTGCTGGAAGGTGGGTTGTCGACAAAATTTTATTTTTCTGTAAGGTCCGAGTATGTGCATTAAGGCTTTAAAGAGCTTCTTAATTTTTGTGCAGCATTTTTGATATTAGCACTCAGCTCTACCCAACATATTTCCTACCAATTGCGTCTCTTGGAAATCTTGCAAAGGTTCCTCAAATCTATGTTTTTGCTCTCTGCCTCTCCTTTACTATGTCTCTCATAATTCTCAGGTGATTTTATGTCATACTATTTTGATGATTGGCTAATTTAACTTCTAAGTGACTGGGAACAGGCTGTTGCTAGAGGTTTAAAAGATCCTTCATTCCGGGTGATTCAGAACCATTTCGCAATGCTAGGAAATCTTGGAGATGTATCAGCTAAGGTATATAATAGATTTAGGCTTGTTGCTTTTGATGTGCTGAGGATAGTTCCAGTCAAGTCTTGAAATATCTCCCATCACAGTAACAGGATTTGCGTTTTACGATATTCTGAAAGCTTTAAACTTTTTTTTTATGTGGTTTATAGTTTCACATGTGATGTTAAGACATATTGTCTTTCTTTCTCTTGCTTGGGTACAAGTTTGACATACTGTTGATTTCAATGCTCTTATAATTTTTTATTTGGAGGTGGAATTTTTGTATTGTCTGACATTATCTCTTTCTCTCTCGGAAAGTTATCGCTAATATTTCATTACTGACAAACTTAGCCATGTTGTAAAACAAAATTTCAATTCCTGTGTTAGTGATAAATTGTCATTCTCTTAATTCTTTCTCCTTTACTGTAGGAGGAAGTATGGGAAGTTAGTGCTCAATTTCTTGGACTAGCTTTGGGTATACTCATATTGGTAAGTGACATAATTTGTGGGTCCAAATCGGACACTGATAAATACTTCATCGGTTTCTATTTTCTTGCAACCAAGTAGTTTGGCACAAAATTGAGCAAAAGGACAGAGAAGATGTGAGGACTGAGGAGAGAGCAAGTAGTTGGTACATAAGTAGTGCCCCTACACAAAAGTTACTATACATGACCGTTTTGACTGTATGAAGTGTTGCAAGTATTATAAAGCTGAGGAAGTATCTCTTTGCAACTATTTTGTAAAAAAATATCATTGGGGCTTTAACTGTTTGCATCTTTTTACACATGACGTAGGATACACCAGGTCTGGTGAAATCATATCCCGCTTTATTATCAACATGGATGAGCATACGCCTTTTTCATCTTTGGCTTCGTTTTCAATCTCTATCAGTTCTGCAATTCAAAACGGTAAGTACATCTCTTACGCATTGCTCCTTTTCCAGGGCAACCATGTATCACTAAATGAGCATCAAGTATAAGAGTGTGTTCTTGCTAAATATAACTTTTTGCTGCTACTGAACACTGGAATCTTTTTATCTTCATAATCTCACAATTTTCTCTATGTGAGCAACAGATAAATCTCAAACGTGCTCGTATATTGGCAAAAGCACATGTGTCACATTCCAAAGCTCTTGGTAATACCTTCTTCCATCATCTGGTTGCTTTGAATTTTTGTGGCTCCAACTCTTTTCTTTTTTTGGCGGAGGATGGGCATTTAGAAAAAACTTAAAAACAAACAAAATCCTATTAACACATCCACTTCGCATATATCTGATTCCAGGATGCATTGATTGCAATAGGGAAGAAAACATTTTAATATGGCAGAGGTTCCTGACACCTCGAATGATATTTGGTGTTCCTTTCAGTGAGGTGGCTGCCGTTGAGAAATCATCTACCGTGGTATTGATTTCGTATTCTTTGTGCTTTGAATTTTAAACAATATCTAAATTAAGGAGTCGTCAAAACCTGATATCAGACGTTCATGATGGTTGTGGTTTTGATTTAATTTTTGTTGGGTGAAGATATGGTCGCAACATTACTAAATCCTTGTTAATCATGGTGTCATCTTTATTCTTAATGAGTGCTACTTCACAATCATTTTGCTGTTTGGATTCTGGTTTCCCTCCTTGAAAGTATGTTGCACCAATGCAAGCATCAGTGTTATCCCAATGCATTGAAAGAGGCTCTTCGCTACGTGTATTAGGGAGGATCGATGTATGCAGCCTTACCCATATGAGAATAGAGAGGACATTTTCAATCGCCTGTGGTCGAATAAGCGATGATTGTCTGCTAAACAATGACTAACAAAGACAAATAATGAAATTGGTGGTGAATTGGGTGATGACCTTATTTTCGTTCAAAGATAAAGTTGGTCTAACAGGCTTAATACTTGACTATCTTTCTATGGGCTAAAATGTAGTATAGAAGGTATGTTGTGATTCCAAATTATACTTGATATCAAATACAATATGACATGATACACCGAGCTTGTGACAAAAGAGCACATATCTTTGACTCCTTACTTGTGTTTTTACAACAGGTGAAGATCGTCAAACTTTACACCAAGCAAAAATACGTGCTTTATGTAGATAAATGGCAAACGAGAGATTTTGAGGTTTTGGTCTTTTTTAAGGTAATTTTTATTCATGATCCATTCTTATGCTCATGTGGGATTCAAGTTCAAGTGATGAAAAGACTGACTTCCAATACAGGTAGGTGCAACAAGTTTGTCAGTCTTGAAAAGCGTATGGCAGGCTTACTGGCTCGACGAACACTGGGATAATTCCATTGACGTTATCGAAGCATTGGATGAAAGCTTGGTGAATTTGGAGCAAAGATTTGACAATTTCATGGAGTTGCTCGAGGAGGCGGGATGGGATACGCAGAAACTCAATCTAAATGTACCCAAGGAACCGTTCTTAGAGCTCGATGACGACTTAAACAGTTGATTCTAGGTGAGAGTTAATGCGAGTTCACTGATTCATTCTCTACTACTGCTTAATTCTACACCGGAGAGCCTTAAACAGCGGCTATGCCAACATCATATAAGTGGGAACCTTGAATACAAGGGAGGCTATGAAGTTTTTGAAATGCGACTGTCGGATCCCTTAAACCAAGGCTTCTTCTGCAGGCATATGAATTGGAACTGGAATTGAAATTGGTATCGGAATTTCTTCTGAAAGGGTTGATAAAAATTGCTTCCTCGGAAATATTAGTGACGTTATCTCTTTTTAAACTCACTAGGGATGTAAGTGTAACATCGACTATTATACTACACTAGAAAGGTTAGGCTCTCATCAGTGTAACATTGGCTATTATACGGCACTAGAACAGTTAGGCTCTCACATTATCGTAAACCCGTTGTTGGACCGCATGCGACGCACGAGTGTCTATCAAGATAGCAGTGTCTTGTTTAGTTGAATTATTTAGTGATACAATTTAAGAGAGCCATTATGTTTTTACTCCCACCATTACAGAAAAAATGACCTTTTTTTTTTTCTTTCGTAAACTTATTTTGACCGTTAATATCTTGAACTTATTTGAAATTCTTTTACAATATTATAGATATATATCATGCATACAATATTTTTACACAAAATGATGTTAGTTATTGTTGAACTCTTAAATTGTAAGATACTATCCAGGCCTAAAAGCTAGTTTTAGTTTAGATGTAGAGAGTCTCATATAGATTCGAAATAGACTTCTCTATTTAACTAATCATATGCTTATAAATGGTTATTGAATGCGAAACACATTTATTTACAAACAATAGAACAATATATACTCTGATATGAGACAATTTAGTTTTTAGAAATTTTCTTATTCAACACTCTGAAGGCGCCTGTTAGGCATTAACCATATAATTTATGCGAGACTATTTTTCTTATATAATACTCCAATGCGAGACTACTTACTTTTTACAATTTTCTTATCTGACACCCGTAAGCTTCCGTTAGCATTTGCATGTTTCTTTTTTTTCTTCCGATAAGTAGATTTATTATTAGGCAATGCTGCATACAACTTTTCAAAAAAATCGAAAAATGAAAAATCGTTACATTATCCCCATGAAATTAAAGTGCCACACCCCTTTGCTCCTTTAGCAAGACGATTTGCGCATGTGTTCGCTTCCCAACACCTAAGCTAAAAATATACTTTCAAGTTGAGGAATAGGTTACTAAGTTTAAATCCCAAAACCTCAAGTTCCATAGACACTGTTTCAAATGCTTCACCCATGATATTGCACTTTTCGAGTTGGATTCAACAATTAATTCATAGTCGATGATCCACCTTTTTGGAGAGACATCGCTAGTGCAAAAACGATTGCAAGTCGGACAACGATCACAAAGCATTTGCATGTTTCTTTGATAGCAAGTCGTCACGTACCGTACTATTTAAGACAAAAATCATTTTCTTCATGTCTACGTTATGCAGTATGCACACATGTTAACGGCTAGCACAGGGTAACTGCCACTTATACATGCTTGACTGAAACGCCAAAACCTATCCACATAACATAGATCCGTATCTTTCGCGATAGTTTTGTTAAGAAAATTGGGATATTTAATAACCATGTCATAATTTTCTTCAACGATCACAATTGCCAAATTAATAATGGAGTTGACTTTTGTTAGAATTGACCGACGGTCAACTTGAACTGGCAAGATGAACAAATCTAGTCTCGGTAGTGTTTCCGAGGAACGCCCCTTCGATGCCTAAGCAAATGCATGTATTTTGTTTAGCCAATGCTTAGGTTTAGGGTATTCTGACTATGTACCTCTTATTGGTGATTTGGTGTATAGTTATGGGGTTGGAACCCTAATTTGACTTCGTCATTAGATCCTAACATTTATGATTAGCATCGTCACAGGCGCAAGCAGACGTGCTCTATATCATGGGGCTATTGGTCAACTGTTGTGGGCCGGACCATTAGGTCAGCTTTTATGGATCTTATGGTCATGTAGACAAGTCGTCGATTCGTTTACGTACCTAAACAGTATTTTGATCGTTAATATTCAAGTATTTATAAGGTAAACCGTATACAATTTGATGTTTTGAAACTATGGATTGAGATTAAAAATAATCGAAGTAAAATGTTGCATGTCACTAGTTTTTTTATAACCATTTTGGTAACTCAACAGTTACATAATCGTCAAATAGGTTCGAGTCGGACAAGTTAATAAATAAAAGTTTGAACAACTTACAAGCTCAAAATCCTAAAATCAATTGGTAGAGGGAGCAACTTGTCAAACTTATGAAATCGTCTATTTCTCTCTTAATATTCAACGTGAAACAACAATTCTACTCACATGTGGTGAATTCGACTCTTAATGTTGTACACTATATAATTATGTGCTTGACAAGTAACTTGTTAATTACTAGTGGCCATCATGCACATGCATATTAAACTCAGACTGGTTTCTCATTTATGCACCGAAACGTACGCTAATCATACTATTAATCATGCATGTCTTGCATGACCTCACGTATATAAATTTATTCTCATCATCAATTGATCTAGAGTAGTAACAAAACCTCAGCCATTTCTAACACCCAAAAAGAAAGAAAAGATGATAAATTTGCAAAAGATTTGGTCAATAATCGCGGCATTTATCCCAAGCTGGATTTTAACCATTCCACTTTTGCTATTTCTAAACAAGAAGCATGAACAATCACACACAAACGCATTAGTTAACATGTTTTTACAGGAATCACAGTATAATAAGGATGACAATAGGGCGGATATTGAAGGTGAGCTGCCAAAGGGGCTCCGGCAAGAGCGGATGCCGAGGCACCTGGCAGTGATACTGGACGGGAATAGGAGGTGGGCTAAGCAGAGAGGACGAGTCTCTGTTGAGGGCTATGAGGCTGCCCTTGGGACTTTAGGGATGTTTCTTTCTTTGTGTCGCAAGTGGAAGATTCCAATTGTCTCATTATTTTTGTTCTCTTCCGAGAATTGGCTTCGCCCAAAAGTGAGTTTCTATGCTTTGTCGTTCTTTTCACCTAAACTAAATAAGTTTTACGAATGACTTCAAATGATAAAAATAAGTCTAGATAATGGCCAAATTACTCAAATTTAAATCAAAGTTACAGTATTATGATCTCATATTCATCAGGGTTGTCTGATAAGATGTATAAAATGTTATACAACACAGATCCTCCCAAAGTTTAGAGTCTAAAAATTTCTAGATAGCTCAATCAATAGAAATTATTTTTTATATCTATATCATCTTATATTTACCGATTAGTACAATGTTTATTAAACGTTTTTGACTATAAATATAGGTGCAAATCATATGATGACACATACAATAAAGAAACTATATTTTATCATTTATGTGGGCCTAATTTATGGCATATAAATACAAGCCATCTTTTTTGTTGAAAAGGCCATAGTGGTAGTTCTAATAAATTTAGGTAAGTTCATATAATCGCTTTTGTAAGTAAAAGTTAAAGCTTAGTCACTGGACAATATATTTATGGATGCATGTTATTTTTGTTACTATAGGAATCGTCAAAGTAAATTGGTTCTACTAAAAGCACTTAATATGTATACGTTTTATAGTTGTTAATATTGTTGTTTTTACAGGATGAAGTAGATTTCTTGCTTGAGCTTCTCGAAAGTGCTTTGAAGTATTATCTAGTACGAAAATGTCGTAGGTAAGGTTGTAACAACACCTTTTTGTTACCCTAATTTTATTTTATATTTCAAGATAGATTTTGTATTGTCTCATTTTAGGACCTGAAATCTCACATTTGATGACGTCACATACATCAACAACTTTTTTTTCAACGAGATGTAGATAACAATAATGTCAAATCTCGTCAATTGTAATATAGACCTTTGGGTCATGACCTATAACTTGAAGAGACTAACTACACACAAGTGATTGCAACCTAATACCGGTTGACAAATGACAATAAATCATCGGATAATATAAGTAGTTCATATCTCTTATCTTGCTTGTTCAATGTAAGAAAACACACGAATTTTCCACGGAATCTCAACACTCCTCGCATATGTAAGATGCTCACGATCTTGACCTAGATTTTTGAGGCTTAAACGATCTCTAGAATCATGTCAAGTTTCGTGAATCATTAAATTAGTTTGTGTCACACTCATTAACACACGAGATATTTGATCAACTTACAAGTTACAAGTCAAAAGATATACCATCGTAAAACCAATTGACATTAAGAGAAATATTTCTCAATCTATTCAATGCATGAAAACTTACGTAGGTTTGTTTTTAAAGGTATTCGAACAACTATAACACAAAAGAAAGTCATGAAAGTTATGTTATCTTGATTAACTAGATTTCTTCATGAACAGATTTGGAGGACGAGTATCAGTAATTGGAGATAAATCTTCACTGCCCGATTCCCTACAAAAAGCAATAAAAAATATTGAAGAAGAAACACAAAACAACACTGAAATTCATCTGATATTAGCTATAAGTTACAGTGGCCAAAATGACATAGTACATGCTTGTCAAAGCATTGCTATGAAAGTGAAAGATGGACTCCTTCAACCTGAAGACATAACCAAATCTTTGTTGGAGCAACATCTTCGTACTAAGGTTACTCATGTACCGTCCCCTGATTTGCTCATTCGAACAAGCGGCGAGTTACGAGTTAGTAACTACTATCTTTGGCAATCAGCTTATACTGAGATGTATTTCACTGATACACTTTGGCCTGATTTTGGAGAAGATGAGTTTATTAAGGCATTAAGCTCGTTTCAACAGAGAGGGAGACGCTTCGGTAAAGAATAATGTTATGTAAAATCATGTATGAGCATGACTTGTTACGATAATTTTTCGTAAGATTGGTGATTTCTTATTTTGGAGATGACTTTTTACTATTTATTGAGATACTAAAATTTTAATGTATCACAATGGATAATTGTACGTTTACGTTTTCTAAGACTTGTTGTAAGATGTCTTAGTTTGTTGCTTGACTCTTTTGTAAGAAGATAGATACAAAATGTTAGTTGTGTTATGTTCTTGTATTGGACAAGTACTTCTTTTTTTCATTAATCATTATTCACATCTCTATAAATTAATATATTGAGACGTGTGTGTTTCAGTTTTTGACATATTGTTATCAGTTTTATTTAAAAATTATCACTGTAGTTTATAAGGTACATTTATCAATTTCTAAACATAGATAATCTATCAATTTATAAACACAAACTATCACTTTAAAAACAGAATCTATCAATTAAAAACGTAACTATCAGTTTATAAAATAAATTATCAGTCTAGAAACATAAGCTATCAGTTTGTAAGATATCTCTATCGATCAATTATAACCATAAATTATCAGTTTATAATCACAGTTATCAGTTTGAAAACATACCTTATCGGTTTATAAAATACATAAAATCAGTTTAAAGGATATACTCATCAATTATAAACATAAGCTATCAGCTTATAAATACAAGCTATTAGTTTAAAAACTTAGTTTATCTACCCTAATTTTCTTCCTTTTCATTTTTGTATATAAAAAGAAATTAGGGTTTGGCTTGGAACTTTTCCTCTGTATGTTGCTAGTGAGTTTCTACCATCTTATGCGCTCAATCTCCCGGCCTTTTCTCCATCTCAAACTCTCCATGGCTTCTTTCTCAAAACTGCACTCTTCTTTCTCCTTGCACTGGTTTTGCCTTCGATTTCCGACCTTCAGCCCCAGACGACTTTGATTAAAAATTAATTAGTAGCTAATTCATCAGCACAATTCGACGAGATAATCACCGGGGAGCAAACCAACTCCGATCCCTCCGTTGAAGTAGTGGTCTTGGGCGCGTTGGATCATCATAGTAAATGATTTTAGTAAGACGGTCTTAGCTAAGATTTTTCGTACGCATTATTGTTGAGCATGGATCGAAATATAACATAATGGATTGACCGATTGAGTTGTACTATCTTGTATGACATGTTTATTCAGTCAACAATAATAATTTATATCTAATCATAAAAATTAAATGTAATCAGGGCAGTGTTACTTAGTTAAATGATTTTATTTCATCACAAACTAAGTGAAGATAATATGTGTTGGTATCAGGCAAGAACGTTCCTTTTTTTTAGTAAAAATTTAACCGGACAACAAAGCTTCATAATTATTTCCTTATATCTACGCACCCTAGTTAATACTAGTAGACACTACTTAGTATTCACCAACATATTAGGAGCTAATGACAACTGACGAATGCTTCAATAAAACAAGAAGAGTAGGCAAAAAGCTTAATCGATCTAGTGCGTAGATGACGAGAGATAGTAGATCTCAACTCAGCTGCAGAAAATGATCTTTTAAATTGTCTATTTATAGTGGATTATCTATCCACTGAGTTTATCTATCAATATTAGAAAAGTATACACGGTAAATAGATTCCTAAAATTTGCTAATATGTTTACAAAATTTAAGGTTTTGAGTAATTCTATTGTATAATTTAGTTAAAGTACTTCAGAATAAGTTAAAGTAATAAAAGATGGAGTCTTTTCATGTGGTAGTTAATGGAATCAACACTTTCATTGATTTGAGATTTTTAACCTTAAGTCCCTCAACGTCAAAATGAGGTTGTTAACCCTAATTTTAAGTTCCCCGATTCTCTCCCTCATTGAAAGGAAATAATAATCTTGGTTAAAAACTAAAAGTTTAAATTTAATCACTTGAATTGAATTAATCATGTCCTAAACAAAACTCATACAATATTTGATTATCTTGTGTATAGATACATTTACCTCTGAAACTCCATGTGAAAGTACACATGACATTAAATCCATAGTTAAAGTCTAGACTCTAGAGCTTGTATAAAAGATTTGAACTTAAAACTATGCTCCATTGTTTACTACGAGTAATAACTTTGTTGATCATTTGTTAAGTTGCTTAATTTTCAATCTTGATTTTATACTTTGTTGATCATTTGTAAGTTGCTTAATTTTCAATCTTGATTATAAAAAATAAAAACTGTGTTAGAACATTAGCCAATTTTCACTATCTTTGCTTGAGGGGAAATTCTTCACAGTTGTAGCCTTGAAATTTTTTCTCATTTACTATTATCTAAATTAATGAACTCTAAGTTCTTGTCGGTTTTTTTCAATTCGTCCTTCTGGGTTCTGACTAATGTATGCCAAATCAAAGAGTGGAATATTAATAAGGAGAACTTATAACGTACACCTTGAAGTATATAGAGCTATGTACTCATAAAACACAATCTTATTATTTTATAATTTTTTCTATTGCGGAGCCCATTGAATATAAATGTACTTAATAATAAGCTTGTGTCTTGGGTGTATGTAGCTCTATGTACTCCAAGGTATACCTTATAAATTGACATTGACGAGGGGACAAGCAAGGGAGCCAACCGAAAATATTTAATTTAATTATTGATTGTAATACTCATATCTACCATACTGGTTAAATATACTTGATTAGAACAAGACGTCGGAGTAACGCTTGATCCTCCATCGTTTATGTCTAGGATACTCATATACGTCATTAGATGGGAATACCGTATATTACTTTCTCTGTCCCATGATATAGTATTTTTTTGTTATTTGGATGTTCCAAAATATAATGTTTGTTTCTATTTATGTTTCTACATTTTTCCATGATTTGCCTAGTCAAACTGTGCCACTATTATTATTTTGCTTCTTGAAAATAGTTTTTGGTCTTGTTTATTCAACACAATGATTGAATTAGTTATATATTTAATGTTCTTCCATCAATTAGCTAGTCATATATTTTATGTTTTCCACCAATTATTATTAAAGAGATGGAGGGAGTACCATATTGGCTATTTGGCTATGATGCATGTGATTGTGAGATTAAGACTTTAGAGCGGAATTGAAAGCAAGATATGGACATATGAAGGGATGAACATTAGACAAGAATACATCATAAACGTGAAATACACACCACTAATTTTACTAATAGAACTATGAATGTAAGTTATAACCCGCACAACACGCTTGTGAATTACAAGTTTATAACACTCATCGCTTGGGGGAGCAATGCCAAGTTAATATCCGATATATGTATATATTCATTGGCTCACATTTTTGGTGATATATTTAATAAAAATTGTAGAACATTTCTTATGCATGGTAGTACATTTAAATATGCATGGTAGTACATTTCTTAATGAAAATTATATGCGGAACATTTAAATATGCATGGTAGCTGTGAAAATATCGATTGTTATATACTACTTTTCTCAATGAATGTAGTACCATACATAAGAAATGTACTACCATTTTAATTAAATATACCACCAAAAAATGAGACGATAGGTATATACATATATCGGACATTAACTTGGCATTTCTCCCTCTGACACTAGCAAGTAGTGTGTTATGTAATATTCCACAATCGGTGTACATCTCAACAATGATATCCCAATCCCAAACCCCTCTATGTAGAAGTAAGAACCCCATCCCTAGTTAAATTAAGAAAATATTGTTGTTTGCAGTATCAACTAGAAATATCAATCACTAAAGAGGTGCCACATGAAATAATTTAATATTATTAAGAGTGCGTTCTACTCATCTTAATAAGTTAAGTTTTAGTTCAAGTTACATAACTTCAGATAAGTCCTAATAAGTTTATAGCTCTCATAAGTTCAAATAAATTCAGACAACTTCCAATAAGTTGTATAATCCGTTTAAAATAAGGTTCAATGAGACTCTATTCTCTTCACCTTTTGACTTATCTTACAGAAAAGTTTACATAAGTTATTGTAAGTTCATATACGTTCCAATAAGTTCTAATAAGTTTCAACACGTTATAAAATAAGTTTCAATAAGTTACAATGAATTCAGATAGATTAAAATTAAGTTTCAACACCCCTTGGCTATGGCTTTGCCTACCTTGAAAATGCTCGACCAATTCAATATCTTGGATGAAAATACAGATATGTGTCTATCTCCTCCATACATACCCTAAGTTCTCAAGGTCGACGTTTCCATGTCCACGCGTATCGGAAATAGAAACTCTCATAAACCTATTCGGAAACTTTCGACGGAGAAGTAAAGATACAGTATTTATATATAGAAGTTAACAAATTATTAATAGGAAAAGGTATAAAATTTTAGAATTTTCACAATGGAGGGTCAATTACAGTCTACAAAACATAGTGTATTAAAGAAGTATAGTCATGTGGGTAATAATGTTCCACCCCAACGTACGTTTGTACGCTAATAAACGTGCATGCTTAGCAACTGGCACGTAACATTTACTATTAGTTATATGAGTCACAAAACGGCACATGCATCTCTGGTTCAGACTGATTAATCATTTATGCACTTAATCTCAAAACGTACGCCAAGTATACTATATAAATCATGCATGAATTGCATGATTCTACGTATACATATTACATGCATATCATTAATTAGTTGATTCAGAATTACAACCTAATATCGAAGCCTCACTCAATTCCAATCCTACAAAAAAAGCGTAAAAATGATAGTCTTGCAAAAGATTTGCTCACTAATCGCAGCAATAATCCCAAGATGGATTTTAACCATTCCAATCTTCATGTTTCTAAATAAGAAACAAGAACAAGTACACATGAAAACATTTGTTAACATGTTTTCAAGTGAATCACTATTCAAGGATGATCAGTCTGTCGTCGATGGTGAGCTGCCAAAGGGGCTCCGGCAAGAGCGAATGCCGGAGCACCTGGCGGTGATATTGGACGGGAGTAGGAGGTGGGCTAGGAAGAGAGGATTATCACCTGTTGAGGGTTATGAGGCTGGTCTTGGGACTTTAGGGGTGTTTCTTTCTTTGTGTCGTAGGTGGAAGGTTCCAATTGTCTCACTTTTCTTGTTTTCTTCTGAGAATTGGCTTCGTCCGAAAGTGAGTTTCTATAGTACTTTATTGGTCATTTCACCTTAAACAAAGTTTCACAAATGAGTTTGAATAAGGAAGTTATTTAAGTTGAGAGTCCGTTCATTATCGTATTTTGTTTTTAATTTTCAATTTTTACTGAATCAAACTAAAGTATGGAATTAGAAATAGTAGTTTTTACTTTTTGTTGTTAGTTTTCAAAATAAATAGGATTGATATCAGTATGACTAATTTTAAATTTATCTTACAAATAAATTTTATGACTTATATCATAAAATCCAAACAGGAAATTGACATTGATTTTGATTCGTTTTTTTCTATAGGAGGAAGTTGATTTCTTGCTCGAGCTCTTCGAAGGATCTTTGTCGTTTTATCTACTACGCCATTGTCGTAAGTAAGTACACCTCTTAAATGCAATAAGCATCTTAATCATTCTTCAATATATATTTGAAGGAAGTTGATTAGACTGATTTCGAGTTTGGTTCCTCCCATTTAGTTAGTTTGGAGAGTGATTTATTTTCCCTAGGATGCAAGGAAAACTTAAGGGCACTTTTTCTTTCAAGAGTGTTTGGAGAGTGATTTTCCAAAATGGTATGGTTTCCAAGTTAACTTTGAACTTTGAAGCACGACAAAAATTAAGTTGCAATTCTATTGTTTGTCCCATAATAATATTCGACATTTAATAAGTTCTTTTATCAAAATCATTGATTATAATACACTTAACTTATATAAGTTTTTGTTCACTTTAACTACATTGAGTATTTGCAAAACCACCAACTAATAGTGAAAGTCTACATTGTTATATATGGTTGCGCAAAATATAGAACACCCTAAATCTTTCTTGCTAATTAATCATGGTAATTTAACAAGATGTTGTCAAGATGGTGGTTGAATATTCAGGGATAATTCTATACTTTATTTAATATCCCACTTAGAATGGAAGGGTGGATAAGATTTGAACACGTAATCATCTAATCACAGTGACTCTTGATACCATTTCAAGGAATCAACCTAACCAATAGCTCAAGCTGTTGTTTAAAAGTTCAAGGATAGTTTTATGCTCTACTTAGATTTAAATTTACTCGAAACTAAATACAATTATGCAATTTTTAGCTAGTACATAATACAGTTGTATAATATATAAGCAGATATGGAGGACGAGTTTCAGTTATTGGGGACACATCTTCACTACCCGATTCCCTACAAAAAGCTATACAAAAAATTGAAGTAGAAACAAAAGACAACACTGGAATTCATTTGATATTAGCAATGAGTTACAGTGGTCAAAATGACATAGTACATGCTTGTCAAAGCATTGCTATGAAAGTGAAAGATGGACTCCTTCAACCTGAAGACATAACCAAATCTTTGTTGGAGCAACATCTTCGTACTAAGGTAACCAATGTGCCGTCCCCGGATTTGCTAATTCGAACAAGCGGCGAGTTACGAGTTAGTAACTACTATCTTTGGCAATCAGCTTATACTGAAATGTACTTCACTGATACACTTTGGCCTGATTTTGGAGAAGATGAACTTATAAAGGCGTTAACCTCGTTTCAACAGAGAGGGAGACGCTTTGGCAAAGAATAAGGTTATAGGAAATTATGTACAAGGAAAACAATATTGTGAAAACTATTCTAAGGGCGACTCTTTGATATATTTAGGTTATTAATGTGTATCGATTAATAATTGTGTTTATCTTATATAAGACTTCATGTAAAATTATTGGTTGCTTTGCTCATTCGAAGGTTACCGGTATTGATTATTATGAGACTTTAATTCGCACATGTAGTGAAAACGGGAACTGTTTGTACTCTTCTTGCTGTTGTTGATATTAGGAATTGGAACTACATCAGATGTTTGTTCACAAATATTATTATGTTGGTCTAATTTATATTACTAATTACTCTTATTATTATTATTCTAATTATATATTTTTATATCATTATTATTAAGTATTAATTATTATTATTATATCTATATATTATTTTCTTTTGTTATAGCTTTACTCATTATTATTACTGTTACCATTAGGGAGGAACATGGTTTAGATCAAAAGCATAAACCAATCAAATCGCGTCAAAACGGTTTATGATGCAATTTTGCACGGTCCGACCCAGTCATTATTTTATTACTAAATATTAATATAGAATATTAATTTACTTCTTAGATATTATTGTTATTATATTATTAATACAAAGACTATAAAATAATTATTATTAATTATCATTATAATCATTAATCATTATTATTAATTTATGATTATTAAAATTATTTATTTATAACTATCATTTGAAAATATCCAAAATACTACTATTATTCATTATTAATTATTCATATTATTACTTATCATTATAATTATTATTTAATATTCATATTATTATTGTTTAAATATTATTTATATATTTATTAAATTCAATTAAATTAAATTAAATTGAACCAAATTCAATTCAATTCAATCGGTTCAATTAAGTTCAGTTAAGTTCAGTTCAGTTTAGCTCCAATCAGTTCAGTTTAGTTTAGTTCAACTCCAATCAGTTCAGTTCAGTTCAGCTGAATTATGCCGAAGAGAACAAGCCCTACGTAGAGTAAATGAGTGAAATATTATGTAGACAGAGCACAAAATACATATATTATATCACACATAATACACCATATCACACATAAATACCAAGCAAGGCTTGGTCTAGTGGAAAGGAAATAAATAGTTTTCTAACTTTCAGGTTGGGGGTTCAATCTCCACCAGGGGCACTTTGAGAGTAGGATATCCCTTATTATCCCCCTCTCAAAGTGTCTGGCCCATTAGGACTCAAGCGGGATCCGAGCCGCTTCTTCTTACAAAAAAAAAATTTCACACATAAATATAGTATATCATACATAGAGTGAATGCAAGTTGTAATCATTACATCTCATATGATATGAATCGGGGTGCACACTAATTAGTGTGCACCGGGTCCATATGAGTTTTTTAAGAGGAAGATTTCTAAAAGGTAGCTAACAAACCGACTAAATTAGTACTGATTAACCAACTAAGAAAAATAGAAAGAAGTAATCCAATCTCCCGGTCCACTAATAGCTGGACTTGGTAGATGAGAGGCAAGGCCAAGCTCAAAAGAAAGTGACTGATGTTGTGAGGTTGAACAGCACCCGATAGCTTTCTTAACAGATCAGCAGGTTGTAGAACAGATTTATTTTATTTTTTCAACAAAACAGCATTAATTGGAAATTTTGGTAGCTTTGTTGTTGATTGTTCAACCACAAGATTAACTTGAGTGAACAAAAATAGTCGATACAATTATAAGAAAGTACTCTATCCGTTTGTTTTTAATTGTTACGTTTTTTTTTTATTTAGAACGTTTTGTTAATTATTACTTTTTTACTTTTATTATCTTTGGTAAACTTTCACATCTTTATATTCCAATTTTGCACAGGGTCCACTTGTCATTTTGTTTTCCCATTAAGAGCACCCACAATGCTAAGAGGCTCCAAATCCCTCCAAAATCTTCTCTCTCCTGCTCTCCTAATTTTGCAACATTAAAAATGAAAGAAATTGAAGATAAACCTAAATTTTTTGACATCCATCCAAATCATCAAGTAAAAAAATAGTTTTTTTAAAGTTATAAAATAGTTCATATTTCATCTATTAATTATATGGCCAAAAATCATTGGATAGAAATATATGGATGTCGACTCGAGTTAAAGATATCAAGAACCATCCGATCTAATTTTAATTGAATCAAGTTTAGATTAAAAAAAAATGTACCAACATGCTCTAATTTGCGATTGACATTGAGTTCTATTGAGTTTGATCACTTTTTAAGTAAGACCTGACCTGTTGAGTCCACCTTATATTTACTAAACCGAACTTATTTTACTGAACTGAACTTTTTTTTGCTGAACTGGACTTATTTTTATTGAACGGAACTTATTGTTACTGGTTCATGTTGTTTTCTCTTCTTTACACTATTAATTTTTACTGAGCTGAACTTATTTTTGCTAAATTGAACTTATTTTTATTGAATTAAACTTACTTTTATTGAACTGAACCTTTTTACTGAATAATATTATTTCAAGGTGAATTGAATATAACCTAATTCAGATTAGTTGAAAAACTAATACTAAAATAATAAAACGTCTTCCGAGGATTAGAAACTAGTGTACTCCCTCCGTTCCCAAATGTTGTTCCCATTTGGAATCGGGGAGAGAATTAAGAAAATTGAATCTTAGTATAATATATTTAAAGATTGCATGTTTTTGGGTTAATTATTGAATATTTTATCTTTTTTTTTAGAGGAAAGACGATTGCAGAGATTAATCAAGGGACAAAGCGTCCATGAGTACATAGGGAGATATCTCCGGGGGACAATGGCATTCCCAACATTGTTCCACACCGAAGGGCACAAGCCTAGCAAGATGATGGGCTACAACATTCCCATCTCTTCTAACATGAGTAAATGAGATGAAATAAAATTAGCACAAACACAAAGCGAAAAAATGTCTTATAACAGAGAATCAAACTCAGCTAAGTAGCACGCTACTCTATTCAAACGTGTGATCAAAACTTGGGAGTCAGACTCTAAGATGACTCTAATAAAGCCATGGGTTCCTGCTAGCCGCATAGCCATATGTAAAGCTTTGCATTCCGCGATCTCCGAAGCCCACCGTGCCTGCACACGCCTTGTGGCAGCAAATAGCACCTCTCCTCTATTGTCTCGAGGCACTACTCCTAACCCAACCCAGCCCTTAATGTTCAAAGTTGCATCCGCATTGATCTTCACAACACCAGGCTCAGGAGCAACCCATTACCGCGGACTTGGAGCATTCCTTGCTGCTGGGTTGCTATAGATACAGCTTGTGTACGCCCCCACCTCCTCAACCAAACGCAAGACACGCTGAGCCAGCAAATTAATGGGCGTTGTCTTGCCTTCAAACACCAGCGTATTCCTATCATGCCATAACACCCAAGCCACAAACGCACCTCTCTTCCTCATATTACCATCAAAGGTTCTCCATGAGCCCAGCCAGTCACAGAAGGTGTTTGGAACATTTATTGGCAACATTGCTTCACACTCACAGCACTCCCATAGCTCACGAGCTCGAGGACAAGTTAAGAGAGCATGGTGAAGTGTCTCCTCCTCGCCCCCGCACAGCGGGCAGCTTGCATCCTCTAGTAAATGCCGTCTTTTGAGTAAGGCGCGTACAGGCAAAGTCTCAGTGCAACATCTCCAAATGAAGCGTCGAACTTTAGGAGTAACATCTAAGCTCCACAAATCAAGCCAAACCTGATGGAAGTCATCCATATTGCAGCCACTACCAAGCATATATGCAGTCTTGACAGAGTACAATCCGTCCTTAGAGAACGCCCACGTGAGCACATCAGGGGGGGCAGCGAGTACTAAGAGCTATGGCAAATATGAGCCGCTGATCAGGTTCGTTAAATATAGATTCAATAACATCAGCACGCCACTCCATTCGATCACGATCGATGATATCCGACACCAAATTGATACCTTCTACTAAGTCACTCGTGACAAACCGAGCTCATCCGCAATCCAAGGATCGTTCCTTATGTCAATGTTCATGCCATTACCTACTCGCCAAATCAAGCCCGTTTTGACAAGTGCTTTAGCTCCCCAAATACTCCTCCAAGAATAACTACTCATAGGGCCAAGACTAGCATTAAGAATAGAGTCATTAGGGTAGTATTTAGCTTTCATAATCCTCCCCTGCAAAGAATCTCCATTATGCAGCAACCTCCATATTTGTCTTCCAAGCAAAGCATCATTAAAAACCGAAAGATTTTTAAAACCCATGCCACCAGCACATTTCGGCCTACACATTTTCTCCCAACTTAACCAATGCAATTTCCTCTCTTCTCCTTTGTGACCCCACCAAAACCTCGCCATAGCCGTATGAATTTCGTTGATCACCCCCGCCGGCAATTTATAAACCCCCATCAAGTAGGTGGGTATAGCTTGGATCACCGCTTTCAACAAAATTTCTTTACCTGCTCTAGACAAGAACTTCTCCTTCCAACCTCTCAATTTCTTCCACACCCTATTAAGAATCCCTCTAAATATAGCTTTTTTGGAGCGACCAATAGCAGATGGGATACCCAGATATTTGCCATGCTTCTCCACGTGCCTCATATGTAAGACTTCAATCAATTCCTCCTTCTTTTGACGACTAACTCCTTTGCTAAAAGAGACCTCCGATTTTTCATGGTTAATTTTCTGTCCCGAGGCAGCTTCATATTGGTTGAGAATATCAACTATAATACTGCATTCCTGCGTGGTGGCTCTAGTAAAGAGTAAACTGTCGTCGGCAAAGAGTAAATGAGTGATCTCAGGACTACTACGGCTAGCCTTCGCTCCATGTATGAGTTTTGCACTAGCTTTAGCCTGCAACATCTTAGAGAAAGCATCAGCAACAAGGATAAAAAGATACGGAGATAAAGGGTCCCCTTGTCGGAGTCCCCGAGAAGGAAGAACCGAACCACATACTCTTCCATTGACGATGAAAGAATACTTCACTGAAGAGACGCAATCCATGATCAAATTAACCCAACGACCATCAAAGCCCATTGTTAATAACAGCTTCCTCAGAAAACCCTATTCCACCATGTCATAAGCCTTGACCATATCTAGTTTCATTGCAATCAGACCCCTTTTACTTTTATTCCTCTTCTTCATAGAGTGAAAAATCTCCAGTGCTATAAGGGCATTGTTAGTGATCAATCTTCCCGGAACAAAGGCACTTTGATTTTCAGACACTACAGACTGAAGAAATTCTTTAAGTCTAATAACAATGACCTTAGACACTAACTTGTACAAGACATTACAAAGGCTAATGGGCCTGAACTCGGACATACAAGTGGGGGACTTAACTATCGGGATAAGGGCAATGTTAGTGTTGTTAATCGAGGAAAAAGGAATGTTTCCTTGAATAATACCATTAACAAATTCATACACATCGTCACCAATACTATGCCAAAACCTCTGATAAAGATAGCATGCATACCGTCAGGCCCAGGGGCCTTGCAAGGATGCATCTGTTGAAGCGCAGCAAAAATCTCGTCTTTTGTAACGGGCTTGAGAAGCTTCACATTACTGTCTGCAGGGATGACATTCAAAACAAGAGCCAACACGTCATTAATACTCGTCTAAGCTGGGTTCGAGGAAGATAAAAGTTCCTGATAAAAATCTTCCACCACGCCTTCCATCTTATCAATCTCGGTCTGCCACATACCATTCTTGTCATTGATTCCCTTCAAGTAATTGCGTTGTTTGCGTTGAGACGCCTTATGGTGAAAGTACTTGGTATTTCGATCCCCGTCTTTAACCTCCGCCACACGAGATCGAAGATACCAATAAGCTTCATGTTTCGCGTGCAACGCATCCAAATCCTTCTCAAGAGCTGCACACTTTGCACAAGATTCGCTAGAGACAGGTTGTTTTTGAGCCTCATGAAGCTCTTTTTCTACCTTGGTAATTTGCTGCCCTAACTTATCAAAAGTATCCCTACTCCACCCCCACAAGCTCATTAGCTACTGCTAAGATTCGACCCGGAACATCTGTATTCAAGGTTCCCTCCCAAACCCCTTTAACCACCAATTCACACGACTCTTCAAGTAACCAGCAAGTCTCAAAGTGGAAAGGCTTACGCTTACGTATCCTACCCACTCTCACCTCCTCTAGGCAAAGGACTATAGCAGCATGGTCCGACGCATATCTCATCAAATGTTCCGTGTAAGCATTTGGGTAAATCGTAGACCAAGACGGCGAGACTACAAATCTATCCAGAACCTCCCTAATTCTTGTCTCCGGGTTGTTGCCACGCTCCCAAGTATACCATTGGCCAATTGTGCAAAGGTGTCGAAATTCACAATCATCCATCAAGCTGCGAAACCCATCTATATTCCTTCTCTCCCTATTCGACCCCCCTTCTTTCTCATCATAGCTCAAAATTTCATTAAAATCACCACCCACTATAAGTGGAAAATCAGTTTCTTCCCGTAGAGAACGGATCAAAGTCCATGTTTTATGTCTATTAGCATCCTCCGGCCAACCATAGATACCCACAAAACGCCATCTACAACCACTAGCACACACTACAACGTCACCGCAAATATGATTATGAGAAAAGGAAACAAGATTAAAATCAATCTTATCTGCTTCCAGTAAACACATAAACCACCTGCTTTTCCACGACTCGCAACGCCAATAGCATTAGAATAACCCAACTTATCTTTCATTTTCTCTACTTCTAGTTTGTTTATCATAGTCTCGGATAAGAAGATAAGATCGGGGGCATGTGACACGCTCCATCTACGGAGCTGGCGAACTGTCCAGGGGTTGCCAATCCCCCGACAGTTCCAGCATAAAATACTCATAACGAAGGACGGGGTTGGTCGCCACCAACCTCCGCCATTATCGAAGTACAAGACATAATTAGTGAATCCTGCCTAGTGCGCTTTCCAGATTCATTAACCTGTTCTTCCACCTCCATGTCAGTAACCTCCATATTACGCTTCCTCAAAACATTCATACAAGCACCATCACTACTACCATTATGAGCCCTAGCCACTCGTTTCCATTTTTTCGACCCTCCACTTGCTTTCTCAATATCCCCAGCCCCTATAACGAAGGTGAGTTTCTCTTCTACAAGCACCCTTGTACTTGGAGAAGAAATAGGAGAGGTGTTTACCTTTTCAGCAAAAGGGTCAGTCACATGAGTTGACACATCAAGTTGGGGGAGAAGCAAGTTCTCTTCTTCACGAACACTCTCTGGCGCAATATCAGTGCATACCGTCTCAGTTTCAACACCCACCACTTTGTGATCCATCTTTCGACTGAAAAATAAAGATTTCCTGCGAGCCTTAACGGCTTCAAGTTCTTCTAACTCCTTTTATCGTCCTCGACGTGGGGATGATTTAAGAAAAGACCCCCATCCTAGTTTCCCTGATTTCACATCATCATCAACATTCAAGCAATCCTTCTCAGAATGGCCTATAATACCGCACGTGAAGCAGAAGAAAGGGAGGCGTTCATATTTAAAATCTATCACTACAACCTTCCCACTCTTATCTTTGATTCTTTGGGTTCTGCGAAGGGGCTTAGCAATATCTAGCAGAATTCGAATTCGGCGATAACTCCCTAGTCCCAGTAACTCTTCTTCAATCTCCAATAGTTGGCCCATGTGAGCCGTAATCGCCTTCACATCCACATCAGTTCTACAGTTCAAAGGGAGTCTGTAAAGTCGTACCCAAAACGGCGAGTGGGTGAGAGTGACTTCCTCCGGTTGCTCATCTCCTTTCACTTCATCAAGAAGAAGTAGGCTATTTTCAAAACACCATGGTCTTCCATTCAGTATCTTCTCCTTATCTCTCCAATGGAATAGTTGAAAACCAAAAATATTCGTGCCAAGTGGTATATTACCGGTTTAATCGTCGGAGCCCAAGCCCTAATCATCGTTTGTTTCATCGCTTCAACATTGAAAGGGCGAGAGGTTAGAAGTTTCCCCTACTAAGAGGAGGGATAATTGGTCATTCGTCTCTTGAGATTCGTTCCCCCCTAGATCAATGATTGGCCCATCATCATCATCAATACGGAGGTTAAGGCATTTAGCAGCAATGGAATCCGCGTCGTCAGCCATAGGGATCTGTGCTATCAAAAGGCACAGAGGTAAACCCTTTCTTTCAAGGGAGAGAAACCCTAGCAGAGGAACCCTAGGGAGTTAACTCTGCCCACTAACTAGTACTTTATTATATTGAATATTTTATCTTACCAAAGCATAATAAATGTAAAAGAAACATTTAATGTACGGACAACACATAATACTATGCAAAACAACCAATAAGATTGAGAGTTTATAAGAAAATATGTTGACTTTATGTAAGTTAAATTTAGAAAGATTCCAAATGGGAACAACTTAAAGGAACACTAATTCGGAAAATGGGAACAACATTAGGGAACGGAGGGAGTACAATATAATTGCACAATTTCAAACGTTTTTCGCCTGGTCTTGAGACTTGCGTTGGCCTCTGGAAAGTGATGGCTTTTGTCGGTATGATAGCTACCAATGCCTTTGCAACTACAACTTCCACTTCCACCTCTTCTGTTAACAGGTCCTTAAAGCCTTCTTAACTAAACCTTCTTATTATTAACCTCTTTAAATACAAGAATTAATTACCCACAATCTGATCTTTGCAATCTGTTTTACATTTAATTAAGTTCCATTTTAACTATATTAACATGCACGTAGTGGATCAACTAACTTCTGTTAATTACGCGTATCCCTTTATGCCTTCTATATATTCCTTTTACATTGTTTTCATGGTAAAAATGGTGAAAACAGTTTTCACCAGATATATACATATATAAAAACACACAGATTCATGCATATTTTCAGTTGATATAACAATAACAACTACCAAAGATATACAAACCTCACCTGAACACCCAAAATAGGAACAAAACATTATAATGATCTTGCAAAAGATATGGTCAATAGTCTCCGCAATATTCCCAAAGTGGATGTTAACCATTCCAATCTTTCTGTTTCTAAATAAGATACAGGAACAAGCGCACGTATTCAAGGATGATCAGTCTGTCGTCGATGGCGAGCTGCCAAAGGGGCTCCGGCAAGAGCGGATGCCGGAGCACCTGGCGGTGATATTGGACGGGAGTAGGAGGTGGGCTAAGAAGAGAGGATTATCACCTGTTGAGGGCTATAAGGCTGGTTTTGGTACTTTAAGGGAGTTTCTTTCGTTGTGTCGTAGGTGGAAAGTTCCAATTGTCTCACTTTTCTTGTTTTCTTCCGAGAATTGGCTTCGTGTGAAAGTGCGTTTTTATTGTGCTATGTCGTTCTTTTCACTTTAAAAGAGAATATCACAAATAATTTATAGATAAGGAAATTGAAGTTAAAGGATTAAGAAGTTTGATTTTTTTTTGTCCAAATGAAATTGATTAGAATATGCCTTTTGTTGTGAAGACTTAATACAAACTTATATTTTTTTTGTTAAGAAAGACTTATTTAACTACTTTCGTTGTTCATTTAGACCACTATAACAAATTGTATAGCCAAACATCCAATTTTTAGGCCAAATTTACAATCCTTCGGTCAAACTTTATTTTCCCTACATTTCTTGATCATTAAATGAAACCCACTTAATTTTTCTATTTCAACAAATTCCATCTCTCATATATAAACCCAACTTTATAGATTAATTGAAAAGAACAAAATTAAATTGGAAAACACTAGAATTCGACAAGAATGATAAGAAATTGAGTAACTGAGGAAAAAAATGAATTGAGAAATCTTTAAATTATTTGAGTTTAGAAATTATCAAAAAACATGAAGATGGAGGGAAAAGTTACTTTTGCTTGCTTGGGGAAGAGAGCTAATTGACTTCTTCAACGGGGTTTTTCAGTTCTTCTCATTGCAATTCCGAGTTCAAACATGGGAGACTAAAATCAGTCAATTAAGGGCACGTTTGGAATAAGGGTAATGTATTAAGGGATAATAAAAGTCAAACATAGGAAAACTAAGGCATTTACAGGTAATGATAGAGGGGGTAGAGTGGTGATGGAGAGGATATCATCCCCTTTAAATGCCTTAATTTTCCTATATTTGACTTTTATTACCTTCTTAATACATTATTCTCATCCCAATCGTGCCCTAAGAGGGAAAGAGGCTGGGCATGCATATTAGGGTTTGGTGGTGTCAATGGTTTGGAAACAACAAAAAAACAAAAGATAAAATTGGTTTCATTTCATGCATGCATGCATGGAAAATGGAGGGAAGAAAATTTTGGCCTAAAAATTAGATTTTGACCAGAATTTGTTGAAGTGGTCTGAATGAACAAACGAAAGTAGTTTAAAAGGTCTTCTTTTAACAAAAAGAAGTCTTTGTTACGTATTTTTAAATAGAAGATTTTAATCAGTCTCATCTGAAAAAAAATTCTATAAGATTGGATCAGTTCAAATGACAATTTATTCAAATTCAATTCTAAACAAAAATAAGTTGTTATCTAATGTTATTCTTGTTTTTGTTACAACATTGTTTTTATGTACAGGAGGAAGTTGATTTCTTGTTCGAGCAT
The DNA here is from genome assembly GCA_947645195.1 of Patellifolia procumbens. NCBI lineage: Eukaryota > Viridiplantae > Streptophyta > Magnoliopsida > Caryophyllales > Amaranthaceae > Patellifolia > Patellifolia procumbens. The sequence goes on from CANSGD010000972.1 coordinate 11,802,288, forward strand.
TTCGAAGAAGGTTTGATGTATTATGTACTACGCCATTGTCGTGAGTAAGAACTCTTGGGTGCAATTATTAATTTATTACCATCTTAATTATAATTCATTTTTCATTGCTAATCATGGTAATTTAACCAGATTCTTTCGTAAATACTCGAAATAAAATATAGTATATCCTACTACTCAAGGATGATGGTGGGTGGTGGCAACTGGCCAGGCCTAAATTTTCTTTGAGCTTATAATTGCAGAGTCGTCTCAAAGGTTTTTAGGCCCTGAGAGAAAATTATACTATGGGCCCTATGTAAGACAAAGACGTATTAAGAAAAAAAATAATTAAGGAAAATAAAATCTAAAAAGGAATTAATCTTAAGAGTTTTTATAGGGTCAAAAAAAAGTTTACTATTCCTTTTTTTTTCTTGAGTAATTTTTTTAGATGTGAGGGCCCTGAAAATGGGGTCCTGAGCAATCGCTCAACCCGCTCCCCACTGAGACCCTATTGTATAATTGTTCCACAACAGATATGGAGGACGAGTGTCAGTGATTGGAGACGTATCTTCACTACCCAATTCCCTACAAGAAGCAATAAAACATATTGAAGAAGATACAAAAGCCAACTCTGAATTTCATCTGCTATTAGCAATGAGTTACAGTGGACAGAATGACATAGTGCATGCTTGTCAAAGCATTGCTATGAAAGTGAAAGAAGGTCTCCTACAACCTGAAGACATAACAAAAACTTTGTTTGAACAACAACTTCATACTAAGGTTACCGACGTGCCTTCCCCGGATTTGCTCATTCGAACAAGCGGCGAGTTACGAGTTAGTAATTACTATCTTTGGCAAACAGCTTATACTGAGATGTACTTCACTGATACACTTTGGCCTGACTTTGGAGAAGATGAATTTGTTAAGGCGTTAACTTCGTTTCAACAGAGAGGCAGACGGTTTGGCAAAGAATAGGAAACAATATATTGAGTGAGGGTTTGCAGCCGTCCCTCCCTTTTCTCTCTTTAAAAAACCCTAGCCTCCATTATGGAAAATTTCAAGGCTATTGTTGATGGTAAGCACCAAGTTTAATCTCTTTTTCGATTCTAGTATCATACTCAATAAAATCCATTCTTATGGTATGCGTTTCAGTCCCCTCTTGTAGGGTTTGCAGTCTATTTTTGTGAGTTTTCAGTCCCTGACCTCTTGTAAGGTTTTCTAGTCTAATTGATATTGTAATTTTAGTCGGATGTCTTTTACTAAAGGTTGTCATACGTTGCTGCAATGGATTGAAGCAATTCGCTTGCTTTCTTCACAGCCAAATCAAAATGGTCCTTCTTCAGAAATGACGATCTGCTCAAAAGTTGTATTAAGATAGCGAGAGAAATATGTGCCGAAAATTGTTATACCTTTTAGAATCATTAATTCTTAAGAGAAACATTATTGTTTGGTTTTCTTAGATTGCTTTCATTTATTATTTTTATCTATTGTAAGTGTTGTTTGTCGTTCAATTAATGAAATCATCTTTCTTTCAAAAAAGAAACAATGTATTGAGATTAAGTTTAAGGGCAACTCATTATTATGTTAGAGTTTTTTGTCAGAAACAACCTTTTATAATCACCTTTTTGCGAAAAACAACCTTTAAATTTTTTTTTTCCAACTTACAACCTAAAATCAAATTTTTTTTGCAAAATGAAACCTTTTTCTAATTTCCGGCATTGACCCTTAACTATAGATCATTGACCATTATCAAAGTGGTGGGTTGGACTGGTTTTGGGGTGGTTTCAGGTGAGGGTGGTTTCGGGGTGGTGGTTTCGGGTTGGGGTGGTTTCGGGTGGGCTGGGCTGATTTTGGGGGTGATTTCGAGTGGGGTTGTGGTGGTTTCGGGTATGGTGGGTGGTTCTAGGGTGGTTTCGGATGGGGTGGGCTAGTTCTAGGGTGGTTTCGGGTGGGGTAGGATGGTTTTGGGGTGGTTTAGGGTGGGGGTGGTGGTTTAGGGGTTGTTTCAGATGGGGTAGTGGTGGTGTCGGGGTGGTTTGAGGTGGGGTGGGGTGGTTCTGGGGTGGTAAGTAACGGTCAATGGTCTATAGTTAACGGTCAATGACGAAAATTCGAAAAAAGTTTCATTTCGCAAAAAAAATTTGGTTTTAGGTTGTAAGTTGCAAAAAATATTTAAAAGGTTGTTTTTCGCAAAAAAGTGATTATAAAAGGTTGTTTCTGACAAAAAAAACTCTTATTATGTTTAGGTTTCTAATGTGTATCGATGAATTATTGTATGTTTGTCTTATCTAAGAATTGTTGTAAGATTATTGGTTAAGTTGCTCATTCAAAGAAAAAAAAATGATAAGTATGTGTTTGGGTTTCATGTAAAGGTAATCTTGTGTTGTCATATTATTCATAGAGAAACTCTTGGGTGTCCACACTAAAAATAGTGTAGACCACCTAACTTTTGATTGCTAAACCTTAACTTTTAATTACAAAATCTTAACTTTTGAAACTAAACTTTAACTATTCATTTATAACACGTAACTTTTGATTACAAAACCTTAACTTTTGATTGTTAAACCTTAACTTTAAATTACAAAATCTTAACTTTTGGATTTTACTATCAGGTTTGTTACACTTTTCCTGCTTCTTCCCTTTGTTGTTACCCTTTTTCCCTTTACCCTTAAACTTATCAGAACCTGATGGAGCAGCAGATTTCACCAGGTTAGCTTTAGTGGTATTAATAGAAACTGAATCCTTATTGTCCTTAAGGCGATTTGCCTCTTCAATCCTCATATGACTAATTAGTTCCTGAAGAGACAGGAACTCTTTCCTATGTTTCAGATTATTTTTAAAATCTCTCCAAGAAAGGGAAAATTTTTCCAGCAACACATTAGCTTGAAATACTTCACAAATTTTCATGTCCTCATTAAGAACATCAGCACAGAGATTTTTGAACTCATGAACTTGGTCCATGACTGGCTTGTCATCAACCATATGGAAAGCCAGCCACTTCCCAATAACATATTTCTGTTTTCCAGCATCATCAGCCCCATATTTTTTTCTCAAAGGCCTCCCAAAATCAGTTTTGAACTTTTATGAACCATAAATAAATCATACAGATTATTGATCATCAAATTAAGGAGGTGGAAACAGACAATTTTATTATCTTTTATATATTTTGCAATTTCGTCCTCTTTCTTCTTAATTTCAGTAGCAGAAGGAGAAGAGGATGAATGACCTGTAGCAGTAAGCGCAGCAGGACAGTCTTTGAATAGGACGTAGTCAATGTCCAATTGCTCAAAAAACATCAGCAGCTTGGAAGACCAACGTTTGTAGTTGTTTCCGTCTAGGGACTCGAGCTTGGACAAATGAGACATGGATTTGCTTGAAATTTTAGTCATTGCAAATAAACTTAATTGCTTTCAATGTCTTAGAAACTGACTGTTTGCAATGGCGGATAAAAGAACGATTTCAAGGTTGTGCCATGGTAGAAGACCACTGACTTAAAAACAATTACGGCCCAACTATGGTGGTAATTGCAACTGGCCGGAAAGCTCCCCAAGGTTAACACAGTAGCCTCTCAAAGTCACCACTAACTGAAAAAGCTTTGGAGACAAAGCACGTACTCAGGAGAAGACAGAAGAGAAGGAGTATTTTTGTGTGTCGAAATACAATAGTAGAGGCCTGATTTATAGCAAGACAATCAGGCCAAATAAGGAAAGCAATAAACAGATGGAGAGAATCAAGGGCGACATCAATAGCAATTAAGACTGTAACGTTTAAACATTTTAGTCAATCAAGTTACCGTTACACACACTTGGGCCCGGGTCCAAAAGATAAGCTCCAGATCCCAGGCCCGGGCCCAGCCCGAGACCGGTCCTGTCCGGGTAGGCGGTGCGCGCGTGTGAGTGTGGTAGCAAGCCCAAGCCCAAGCATGACCTCCAACCACAAAAGACAACCAAGTAACCAACTCAAACAATAAGGAGAGGAAGGAAGTTAATAAACAAGAGTAGACTTCCTTCCATCGTTGATATGGGACCTTTGGGAAACTCTCAAAGACGCTTTTCATATGCCTTAACTCCATCAAAGGTCAGCAATATGCCGTCCCCAAATTTGCTCATTCGAACAAGCGGCAAGTTACGAAGTTAGTAACTACTATCTTTGGCAATCAACTTATACTGAGATGTATTTCACTGATAAACTTTGCCCTGATTTTGGAGAAGATGAACTTATAAAGGCGTTAACCTCCTTTCAAAAGAGAGGGAGACGCTTCGTCAAAAGAATGAGGTTATAGGAAATTATGTACAAGGGAAAACAATATTGTGATCGACATTGGTTTTAAAAGAAAAACTATTCTAAGGGCGACTCTTTGATATATTTAGGTTATTAATGTTTATCAATTAATAATTGTTTTTATCTTATATAAGACTTCATGTAAGATTATTGGCTGCTTTGCTCATTCGAAGGTTACCGGTATTGATTATCATGAGAATTTATTTCGCACATGTAGTGAAAACGGGAACTGTTTGTACTCTTCTTGCTGTTGCTGATATTAGGAATTGGAACTCCATCAGATGTTTGTTCACAATGCCTTTCTTCATGGTGAGTTATCTGAGGAGGTTATATGAAACATCCCCCTAGTTATACTTGCTCTAATCCAGGGGAAGCTTTTAGGCTATGAAAATCTTTGTATGGTTTAAAGCAGGCTTCCCGGCAATGGTTTGCCAAGTTATCGGCTTCTTTAGAAGCTTATGGTTTTTTACAATCTTATGTTGATTATTCTTTGTTCAGCTTTGAGGGAGATTTTGGTTCTTGTTCTTTTTTTCTTTTGCTTTTATCTTGCGCTTTAAAAGTTACTTGAACTCTTGCTTTCACATTAAATATTTGAGCCTTTTCAAGTATTTCTTGGGTGTTGAAGTTGCTAGAAGTCCATATGGTATTTTTGTCTCAGCGCAAATATGATTTAGATGTTTTGCATGAAGTTGGTATGTGGGGATGTAAGCCCATTGATACACCTATGGAGCAAAATCATCGCCTTGTCCTTGTTAAAGACGTGCCTATGGCTGAACCAGATTCCTATTGTCGTCTTGTGGGTCACTTAGTATACCTTTCCGTTACTCACCCCGAGGTGAGTTATGTTGTTCACACTCTAACACAGTTCTTAGTGATCCACAAGTTCCTAATTGGGATGATGTCGTTTGTGTGTTACATTATATTAAGGGCAACCCTGGTCAAGGTATTTTATTGCGTTCAAAAATACTTTGTTTTTTTCAGCATTTTGTGATAGTAATTAGGCAAAATGTCCCAATACTAAGCACTCTTTGTCTGGTTATTTGTTATTTTTGAGTTGCTCCCTTGTCTCTTGGAAAATGAATGAAGAGACAACATACTCTTTCTAGATCTTTCTACTACGGCTGAGTATAGTTCATTGGTTGTTACTACTTGTGAATTAAAATGATTGAAATCTTTGTTAACTTCTTTTGGTGTTAAACATTCTTCTGCCATGCATCTGTTTTTTTTATAGTCGATCTGCTCTTCATATTGCTAAAAATCCCGTCTTTCATGATCGTACTAAACACATTGAAGCAGACTACCTTTTTGTTCGAGATAAGTTGTTGGCTGGTAATCTTGCTACCGCCTATGTTACGTCTTAGCACAGTCATAGATGTTCATAACTAATGTTCTTTCATAATTATCACCACGGTCTACACCTCAATTTGATGAGACGTAAAAATATTCATTAGATTTATAAAACCTCTTCAATGTGCTTTCTTCCAGATTTGGGTTTTTCATAGATTCACTGTAAAAGCTTTCAGCAAAATTAAGCATACGAGTTCCAACTCTCTTTTAGGAGTGCACCTTAAAAAGAGTTGTTGTGTTAAATCTTGAAGGGCACCACCATTTTTTATTTTTTTTATTGCACTTGTCTCAGAGAAAATTTACTCCTAAGATGGACTATTAATTTGTCACGGTTTTTCCTAATATTACATTAAATCCATGTGAAAGTATTGAGCGGCCGCCACCGCCATCCGACTGATCTCGGGCGAAACTAAGCTTCTCCGGCGACTCTCAACCGCAACATCATCACTTCCACCTAAAAGTCTTAGTCAGAATCACGTCTTAAATTTCGACATAGATGATGACAACGAACAATCAAATCAAATAAACTATTGTAATTGAAGAAATTGCTTACAGAAACTTAGCAAGAGAAACTTCATCAGGAGGAACATTGAGCTTAAGATTGAATGCGCCTTTGTTAGGCATGGTTGTTTTCGCTTAGCTTGTGCTGCAGAGGAGGCAGACTTCAACAACCGAATTAGAAGTCTCACAAGTAGAAGAGGAAACTGCATCGGCATTGGCGGAGGTAGTTGTTGTTAGTAGTGAAATGATGGAGGAGAGGGAGAGAGATGGACCTGAAAGCTAGCACCAGTGTTTTTAGTTAGTCCTTCTTTTTTTTCATTTGCTTTTATTATCTTTTCAGTTAGAGGATAATATAAGTAATTGAAAACTAAATTGTTTTCATTTAGAACTTATTTTATTTTATTTACTAAAGTTTTATTTTCAGTTACAATAAAACACGTAAATGAAACAATAAGATAACTAACTGAACTTGAAGGACATCCAACTGAAAAAAAAGATCAACTGAAAAAAAAATGAAACCAACTGAAACAAAATTGAAACCAACTGAAACAAATTTGAAACCAACTGAAACAAAATTGAAACCAACTTAAGTAAATGAAAGAATAAGAAAACTAAATGAAACAATAACATAAGTAACTGAAAACTAATTTGTTTTCATTTAAAACTTATTTTATTTCATTTACTTAAGTTTTATTTTCAGTTAGAATAAAACACGTAAATGAAATAATAAGATAACTAACTGAACTTAAAGGACATCCAACTGAAAAAAAGATCAACTGAAAAAAAATTGAAACCAACTGAAAAAAATTGAAACCAACTGAAACAAAATTGAAACCAACTGAAAAAAAATTGAAACCAACTGAATTAAAACTTGAACTAAATGAAACTAAGTCAACTCTAACTGAGAAGAGAATATAAGCAAATGAAAAAAAAATAGGAGTAACTAATTGCTTGCTTAATTTTTTTTAAAAAAAGAAGAAGGAAAAAGAACATGGAAATAACACTTCCAGTTCTTTCTTCGTTGACCCCAAAACAAATTAGGGGTTTTGGGTATTTTATCCCCAATTTCATTTCATTCCTTTTTGGCATCTCCATTACTATCTTGCTGTTTGAGTTTTTTATCACTCAATTCGTTCAAAAGTTCAACCACCTAGCTGGGATTCATTTCCAATTTTCCAGATTATTGAAGGGTCACCTCTTCTCCGACGATCTAGGTCGTCTTCTCTGGTGAACTTCGACCGGTTTCCGTCAACTTTGTGCGACATGACACCGAATTCAGTGTAATGTGTCGCGTCTGACGGTTATTATTGTGTCAGACGCGTCTGACACAATACTTTTTCTAAATCCATTAGCCTACTTTTTATTTTTTTCAGTCCTTAACGAAAATGTTACCTTCTCATAAGGAGTGTCAGTCAGTATTATCCCAAATGAAAATTACTCTTGACTTCTCTCTTAATTGGACCTCTACAAAATTTATAATATTGAGTTAATCTTAGATTTTACAACCTCAAATCATCAATCTTAAAACTATAAATGATACCTCGATATATAACACTCCAAGTCCTTTAACATTAATATTCTAAGTCCACCACCTAATAAATATTAGATCCCCAACATACGGAAGCTAATAACGTGGTTGGCAACTTGGCAAGTAACATTTACTAGCTCTCTTGAGTCACACAACGGCACATGCATCTCTACTTCAAACTGAGTTATCATTTAAGCACCTATAATCTCAAAATGTACTCTAATTCTACTATATATTATAATCATGCATGCATTGCATCACCTCATGTGTGTACATATATACATGTATATATTCATGCAATGGTCCAAATCATAATTCTACTATATAATATAATCATGCATGCATTGCATCACCTCATGTGTGTACATATATACATGTATATATTCATGCAATGGTCCAAATCATAATTCTACTATATAATATAATCATGCATGCATTGCATCACCTCATGTGTGTACATATATACATGTATATATTCATGCAATGATACAAATAATCTTGATCTAAGAATAAGAACCAAATATAGAAACCTCTCCCATTTCCAACACCCAAAATAATAGAGAAAAAATGGGTATTTTGCAAAAGATATGGTCATTAACTTTGGCAATAATCCCAAGTTGGATTTTAACCATACCATTCTTCCTGTTTCTAAATAAGAAACAAGAACAAGTACACCTAATAAAGACATTTGTTGATATATTTACAGGGAAATCACTGTTGAAAGACGACGAGGGGGCCGTCGACAGTGAGCTGCCAAAGGTGCTCCGGCAAGGGCGGATGCCGGAGCACGTCGCCGTGATATTGGATGGAAATAGGAGGTGGGCTAAGAAGAGAGGACTGATCCCTGTTGCTGGCTATGAGGCTGGTTTTGAGACTATCTTTGGGGGGTTTCTTTCGTTGTGTCGTAGGTGGAAGATTTCTATTGTCTCACTTTTCTTATTTTCTACCGAGAATTGGCTTCGTCCACAAGTAAGTTTCGCTTTATCGTTAATTTTACTTTTGACAAAAGTACGACTTTTATCCTATATTTGGAAAAATGTTGTATGAAGAAATAAATTTGGATACACGCATATTAGTTTAGAATATTAGTTTAGATTACAATTGATTTAAATAAGTTCGTATGCAAAGCATTTGGGTACGGGCATTATAGGTTAGATTACAATTATCCTCTTAATTCATATTCAAATTAAAACGAATTCATTATTAGTTCAATTGATTTAGATAAGTTCGTACACAAAGTATTTCGTTCCTAAAATGACTTTTACATTTTCATTTAATTGATTTTAAAAGTTCGTACACAAAGATTTGTCACATTTTCTTTCCTATTTCTTACCCTCCTCTTTTGTTTCCATCCTCCTCTCTCGATTCTCTTTTTTCTTTTAGTTTCTGAAAAAATCTAACTTTCCCTGTGAGTAATTGAACAAAAAGAGAACTTTACTTTATTTGTTTTTCATTGGATATGTAGTTCATGGCAATAGGTACATCTTGCATAAGGACTCATGATGAGCACCATGCGCACGATGAACATCACCACTGTCCAATGAACATCACCCAATAAACACACCCAATGAACATCAACCAATGAACAATAAATGTTACCAAATGAACATCAGTTGGACATCACCCAATGAACATCAATGAACATCACCCAATGAACATTAGTTGCATATCATCTAATGAACGTCACCCATGAATGTCACCCAATGAACATCAGTTTGTGTTAAAAGAACACTAAGTTCACACACAAAGAACAATAATCAGTTCTCCAATGAACAAGACTCCAAAATTGATTTGACATGAAATTTGAAAATGTTAACCAATGAACATCAGTTTATGTTAAAAGAACATTAAGTTCACTCAAATGAACAATAAAGTAAATCAAAAGAACCAACTGGTGTTCATTGGGTGAGGTCCAACTGATGTTCATTGGGTGATGTTCATTGTTCATTGGGTGATGTTCATTGGGTGATGTCTAACTAATGTTCATTGGGTGATGTTCATTGTTCATTGGGTGATGTTCATTGGATGATGTTCATTGGGTGATGTTCATTGTTCACTGACTGATGTTGAATGTGCGCATGATACTCACCATGAGTCCGTGTGCAACATAAAATTTACGAGTTCATGGTATGCAAAATATTTTACATTTAAAACATTTTCGTTAAACAAAAGGAACTCGTAGCCTTTTTTTACAGGGAAAGATATGACCCTTAGCATGTGCCATTATATGACTTTTTCAATATCAACAACTATTGTGTATGTTCTATCTTTACATTCAGTCTGAGTTCAACGTCTGACCTCTATTACAACCATTATCTTCTAAACATATTCATTTCTCTTATAGTATTCCAACCTTGTCAAACCTCTACCTCTACCTGAAAATCTAGTATTAACCACCTAGATATGATGCTGTAAATCGGTTTTATCAATTATCAAATCATATGGTTACTATATGCACGTGTTTTATGTTCTTGTAGGAGGAAGTTGATTTCTTGCTCGAGCTATTTGGAAGAGCTTTCTCATATCTACTACGTTATTGTCGTAAGTAAGAACACCTCTTATACGGAATTATCATTTTTAATACTTTATTTAAGTTATGATTGATGGGACCCAATTTTTTCTTCATTAAACTCTACTTTTTTTTTTTTGAAGGGATAATTAAACTCTTCTTGTTTCAAAATACTCGCAATATTTTTGGTATTAACGCTTACTAATTCACAACTTTGGTTATTAATATTTTAATTTTGTATTAGTTAAAACTATAGAAAGAAGGTGGTATCTTAGAAATATACTTTGAGACTTATCATATAGTATACTTGTTAGCTGAAAATTTGGCCAAAGCTAGCATTTTAGTAGTGCAAAACTAAAAAAAATGAAAGAAAAAACACGAGTATTTTGAAACAAAGGAAACATGTCTAAACGATTAATATCTCTTATTTTGCCACATAAGCTATATATAGAAATATAAACAAAAAGAAATTTTGTCAAACTCTATCTGACGATCTTTAAAAAATGTGGTACCAAATCCCTTTAACTTACTTTTTCGACATCTCTGATCAGTCTATGCACTTTTTTCTCTTCCTCGTTCTTTCAAAAAATAAATGTTTTTTTTAAGATTCAAATTTTATTTTGTTAGAAACTACCTTATAAAATCAATTTTTATGAGAAATTAACTTCTGTGAATTGTGTTTTTTTTTTTGCTAAACGATACCTTAGGTCGGATTTCTCTCCTTAACTTACTTTTCCTACATCGACCAGAACATGATATAATTGTTATATATGTTGACCAAGGCATAAAAATTTATCATTTCATTGCTTGTCATGATAATTTAACTAGCTATCTTTAAAATTACTGGAAACTAAAAAGAGCCTATTGGTCAAGGATGATGGGCGCCTAAATTATCTCTAAGCTTGTACTAATATAATTATTGTATAATAATTAATAAGCAGATTTGGAGGACGAGTATCAGTGATTGGGGACACATCTTCATTACCCGATTCCCTACAAACAGCAATAAAAGAAATCGAAGAAGAAACAAAAGACAACACTGGAATTCATCTGATATTAGCAATGAGTTACAGTGGCCAAGATGACATAGTGCATGCTTGTCAAAGCATTGCTACAAAAGTGAAAGATGGTCTCCTTCAACCTGAAGACATAACCAAATCTTTGTTTGAGCAACAACTTCATACTAAGGTCACCGATGTGCCGTCCCCGGATTTGCTCATTCGAACAAGTGGCGAGTTACGAATTAGTAACTACTATCTTTGGCAATCAGCTTATACTGAGATGTACTTCACTGATACACTTTGGCCTGATTTTGGAGAAGATGAATTTATCAAGGCATTAACCTCATTTCAGCAGAGAGGGAGACGCTTTGGCAAAGAATAAGGTTATAGGAAATTATGTAGGAGGAAAACAATATTATCTAAGACTTCCTGTAAAGATTAATGATTGCTTTGCTCATTGTAAGGAATACTACAAAATGTTAGTTACGTTATGTGCTTGTACGGGCCAAGTATTTTATCAAGGATAAAGACATAAGATGTGTCCTAATTTTTCGTAAATTAGCCAATGTTTGTGTCTCTCTTAGGTTCCCCTCTCTAAGATAGGGTTTCTCCCTCCTACAAAACAAGGTTGCCCTTCACCATTCCGCTGATCAAGAATGGCGCCTGCGGAAATTGTTCCTTAGTGCTCGAAACACCGGAAGAGTAGATAATGGAAGTAATATTGCTGACCCAGGAGTGAAAAGGTATGTTGGCGTTGGATTTGACAAGCATGGGTGGAATGGTTATGAGGGGCAATGGTTCACAAAGAAAGACCCCGGCTTACCAGTTGGCTATTCGGTGTTGAACTGGAGTTACGGCAAGAAGAGAAGGAACACACTGGATACAATTGTGAAAATATACCAAAATTACATCATACAAATTAGATTCCCAAATTTTGGAAATGTTGATTCATGCCTGTGAAACTCTATAATACTCCTCTTCTGATCTTCTGAACCACTAACCCTAAGTTAATTTATAAGAAAAAAGAAAGTAAAAGATCAAGAGGAGAAAAGATATAGTAGACCAAAATTTGACGGCTCGAACACTATTGAATGAATCAACTGATGAGCTAGGTTTTCTTGACTAAACATCATCAGAGTCCCGGTATAGACTCAAGATCATACTTGGCAGAAGGTGTCTCTGCAGCTTCTTCGTTCTCTTGTAATCTCGGCTTTACCACAGTACCGAAAGCTGGTAAATATGATTGTGAAGCATTACGGTTAGGTGGAGGGCTAGGATTACTGATTCGGCTTGCAAGAAAACGACGTATTAAACCACGTAAAAATGGGGCCATCGTCTCCGGCTCATGCTCTAAATAGTACATCATTCCACCCATGCATGCACAAAACAAAGCCACCTGTTTAAGGCAAAAGAAATCGTCACTAATTATTCAGATATAACACCACCAAATAGTTTTACTCTCTTACATCGATATGAAAAGGCTGTTTATAGTGAACATTTAGACAGAAGTAGATTTAAACGAAGGGCATGCCAAATCAAATCCAGGACTTTACTCGAGTGACATCTTTTGCGGCACATCAACGGCTGGAAGACAGTTGTCACTTGGTCTGTTTGAGTAGCATAAATTGAGGAACTAACTTTCCTCCCAAAAAAATGGAAACTGAGGAGCTAAAGTTTGATATCACGGGGTAGGTGCCATTTCTTTAGGTGGCACATTAATATTTTTTCAGAAAAATAGGCTATTCATCTTTTAATCGATATAGTAATGAATAATAAGTCTTAGCCAGGATGCAGTGCATATAAGTGAAACCAGAACAAAAAGAAGGGAATTGGATGTTGAAGCTAACCTCGGCATGCTTAATATGGGGAAGCAAATGGCGATTTATTAATATGTACCATAAAGAATCTCCAGCACGTGGAAGAACATATAAAGCAAGTTCACTCCGCCTACTTTTCTTTTCCAAGAGAACAGAAAGGGCAGCAAGTCCACCCGAGATCCAATATACAAGTTTGTGGTCTCTTGACGCTACTTTTCTGTGGAAACAAATGACACCCTGCAATTCCAGAGTGAAATCAAAGTTGGGAGACAAATGGATCCAAAATAAATATTCAGAAATGTGAGGGAAAAAGCTACCTGAAAGATCCCAACAAATGCTGACAAGAATGTCGTCGAGCGAACAGCATCTTTCAAAGCATGCCAGCAAGTTTGAGCTGGTGAATCCAAGAACTACAAGAAGAGGGACTTTGCTTCAGAAATGATAGGGACAATTCTGATAATTTTTAATACCCCGGGGGCTTCTTAATACAAAATGCCAAGAAAAACATGAGCCCCAGGACATGAGCTCAATGACTACAGTGAGGTATAAAACATGCCTCTTTGAGTATGCTAGTAATCCACATGTTTAAGGAAGGTCCCAAGTAGTTGATATGATTCAAAACTAACATATCCTAACAAGGATACAGCTAGGTTCCCTTTACCTTGGCAGTTTTAGCATCCTATAATCGTTACCTTTCAGACTAACGTCTAGGCACAGCAAAAAGTAATAAATACCGGTCCATAAACAACAATAGCACCCATGTCCAAGTAGTGCTGCGAGCAGTGTTCAGCACAGGTTTCACAAAAACCAACCCCAAAATGTAATTTGTCAGCAAGATGTTACGTAAAGAAGATACATATCCAACTCATCAGTACTTTCTCCAAAAGTTCCGATTTCTACGCTGAACAAAACTAGCAGCATAACAGAGTGTAACTAGATACTCGTTGTGGCAACATCTGTGGTGAGTTTTACACATGACAAGAGACAAGGGGATACTCAACTCAAGATAGAAGTACCTTTTGTAAACGCAGAACCACGAAAGGAACAAAGGTTAATGAGAAGTAAAGCGGAAAAGTTTTCCTGAAAGTAGATGATGCTGCATTCATATCGTGAGCTAAACATGACTGGGTATTTGGATGTATGATGGAGCAGGGAATTATGGAGGGAAACTCTTCCAAGGACACTGAATCTTGGACCCCCCTACTTGACAAGTATGCTGACAATGAAGCCACATCCACCGGACTGCCTCTACAACAGTCTCTGACAGCCTTGTATACAGGCGCTGCCACTGGCCCCGTTTTCTGAATGAATTCTTGATAGGACTTCGGTAAGCTCTCGGGACGCATTATGAATGAATACATAACCTGAGTAAAGTAACTCCAAGTTAGATGGTGCAAAAATGTTCAATGTCAGTTGTCAGTCGCAAAAGCAAAATCCTGTAGAGTTAATACTCATAATAATGTCTCACCAAAAAACAGAAAATGGGCAACGAAATGTACGAAACAATCCTCCAAGAGGAAAGGAAAGATGCAATTTCCATACATAAAATGGAATGTAGTGATGCACATAAACCATACCTGTGCAGATGACAAAGCGAAAAGTAAAGAATCCCCGTGTCTCCAATGACTTCCCCAGAGATGAAATTTGTTCTTTGCTTTAGCAGAGTTATAAGCACACTGATAGCAGAAGAAAGAAAACATTATCAGGTTGCACGAAAGGCTCATATTGTTGTCAAACGAAACCAGACAAGATCAGTTACATAAATGAACAATAGAGTTAATATGAGTACCTGAGCTAGCCTGGCAAAAAGATACAAAGCTAGAGTACGCCTTCTGTTGGAACCATCTAAAGCTAAGATTGACAAGCCTGCAACAGAGCCTGCTAAGATTCTGCTCCATCATCAGCTTTAACAAAGTTATCAATATGTGATATAAGAAACTTATCTAAGCAAACAAACACGTACACCACACAACTACTAGTCTACTAGCTGCTAAAAAAAAACACATGCAAAAAAGTCTGCACTGCAAACTTACACATTGAGAGGGGTCTCTCTTCTTCTTAGCTTCCTCAGTAAACATCTTAGGGCATGATAGGATCCAGTAAAACCACCAAAAAGCAACCCAACACGACAAGCTTCCTCTCTAACAATTAGATCCTTCTCTGACACAAGTTGCTGGCCAAAAAAACCCCAATATTCAAAATCAGATGATACATTATTCTATGCACAGTATATAAGCAATCATTATCAGCAGTAATGACGCTTCCATATTACACTGGGATGCAATAGAGTACACAGTCTTACCCTTGCAGCTACAAGATGGAACAAAAACTACGTCATTACTCATTCTGTACGTAAGGGATTTTGAGCTTGACGTTCCGTGAAATGTCGTTACATAAACCCCAATAAAATTCTTGTCCTTCCCTCCACGTAGAGCGTAGGCGTTAAAACGTTTTATTTCCCGTTATTAAAAAAAGGATAAAGGAAAAACATACATTGAACAAAATAACATGCACATACAAAAGAAGGGAAAAGAACACAACATGGCTTTTAAATTGGGTAATGTGTATGAGCTGAGTCTACTTTATATCAATAGTAGGATGGAGCATTCATATTTAAAGTATTATTCATTCACCAAATATCTAATCACATCATATGACAGGTCTGGGCATACTATGTTGGAAGTATATTTCTTAAGCTAGTAAAATGCAAATTTGAGGTTAAATATCCACGAGTATATTTTTTGAAAGCAATCATGCCACATAAGCCACAATCAGTCCCATTCATCTGTTACAAGCCGCTACGACTAGCGACCGCAGCCGAAAGCGCGATGGCATCGGCTATCTTCTTCCTTGATGCTTCATCCATTACAGTCTATAGCAGAAAACTTTGCCCACATGCAGCGCATAACAAGGCCTAAACTTCAATCACAAACTTTTGTGGTTTCAAGAACACACCATTAGCTTTCACTTGAGTCACTATAAACCATTTAAAAGACCTTCAAAAAGCTACTAAATAACAAAAGAATACCAGCAATTACTCTTACAAAAACATTCCAAAGACACCTGTAATACCAATACTTTCTTTGTCCCAAGCCGCGAACGAAGCGGAGAAGAAACCCCTGGATACCCATACTTATGGCGAGACACTACCAGTGGACAGCAGGACTCTGAGTCCCTTACTTGAAACCTTTTGATTTAGTCATTCAAAGAGTTCTCAACATGAACATCTCTTTTAGGAAACACCACTGTCTTCCTGTGAAACAGCAGTCGCCAGTCTCATAGTTCTAATCCTCTCCTCTCATTTTTTTTCAACTTTATCCATGGAAAATAGCTTCTGATTGTCACCTCGGAAACAAAATCTGATCGTCAAACCAGATACATATTTCACCCTAGCAAGAGCATGGTTAACCTAATTTCCACTACAGTGATCCAAGCCACAAACATACAATGGGCATACAACAAATGCCTTGTGCACTGGTATAGTGATAAAGTCAAGTTCTGAATCCATTCACACTTCACAGTCTAAAAGCAATTTTTCTATATGGATGAGCCAAACTAATCAAGCCCTGGTAGGACCCTGGAATCAGCCCCATTAGAAAACATTGAAGTTTCTCAATATTAAGAATTGAAACCAATTTCAGCATGACATTGATTTACAACATTCTCAGTTTCAATCCTTTTCTGCTTCCCGGTCCTCTTTCCCTCCACTGCAACCACACCCCGATTCGTTTCTCATTCTTTCCTAAATTCCTCTCTTTACTCTTCTTTTTCAAAGTCCATCCCACATTAGTTTTAAACATTTTTCTTTTCCATCCATTCCACGTTAGACTGGACACTTCCTATTTGAGAAAGGGGCCACTATTTTTTTGTATTACTTCTTACCTATAAACCTTAACCTACCACTTCTACTTTTTAAATCCATCCACCTTCTATCTTTAAAAAAAATCCTCCACTATCTCCCATCACATTTGAATTCCATTAAAATAATTGATGACACAACAACTTTTCTTCCAAAACTCAATGCTCGAGTGAGTCACCAAACTAATGTGGGATGGAGGGAGTATATAACTCTCAATTGTGCAAATGGGGATTAGGCTTCTTAGTGGAATCAAACTCAAAGGGCTATTAAGGAAAATATACATGAAAATAAAATGCCAGTTTTCTTTAATATCAAGGGTTTAGTAAGACATACTCCCTCCATCCCAAAATAATCTGACACGTAGTTTAAGGAGATAAGTTATTGTGCGTGTATCAAATGCTAATTTATTAGAAAGTAGGTGTGATAGGAGTTACTCTGATTTTTTTTTTGGATGAGAGAGAAAGTTGAGTAACTTTATTAAAAGAGAGAGTAGGAGACCTACGTATTTTTTACTTTTGGACTAAAGGAGTGTTAATAAACTAATATAAGTGGGACAAGTGCAAAATTGAAAATGTTCAAATTAATTTGGGACAAAGGAAAAAGGAAAGTGTTTAAACTATTTTAGGGATGTAGTAACATCTGCTCCATAATTCTTGCAACACTTGTACTTTTAAGGTCAAACTTCATAAACTTTGACCGCACATTCATATGGTTATACAATAACAAAGTAGTAAAATGAGATCTTGCTAGATTCATCTCAATACGTAGTTTTGAATATCAATTTTTCTATAGTTCGGTGACAAAATTAAATCATAACCTACCTAATTGACCATCACAGTTCGATCAACATTCAATCCTCACTCTCTCTCCAGTGTTTACATCTTTACCACCTTTCAGCATTTGCAATCAGAATGTCATCTGCTACACTAGTTTGTTATCTAGTCATAAGCCTAATTTTGATCTCCACACCAAAATTCTGAATCCTCATTAGCTTATACCATAGGTTTTCTTTAGTTTTTCGACAACATTATATCATAATCTACCTAACTGACCATCACAATTTAATCAACATCCATTCCTTCCTTCCACTGCTCACTAGCAGCAATTGCAATATCATACACTACACTATAACTTTATCTAGTCATAAAGCTAGTTTTGATCTCCACACTAAATCTATTATTCAAAACTAGCAGCAAGTGTAATCAAAATGTCATCCTCTACACTAGTTCTCGTAAGCCTAATTTTGAGTTCTACACCAAAATCCCATATCCATCATTAGCTTACACCATATGGTATCCAATAGTTTTTCTACAAAATTAAATCATAATCTACCTAATTGACCATCACAGTTTCATCAACATTCATTCCTTCCTTCCACAGCTCACTAGCAACACTTGCAATCAAAATGTCATACACTACACTATCCCTGTTATCTAATCATAAACCTAATTTTTTTTGGAAAAATTGACAAGAACAGGCTAAACTATTAGCCACTTTCTATAAACAGGCCAAACTATGGATAATCCTTGAACAGTCCCAACCATGGTTCGAAAATACGGGAACGGTTTCGGATACGGAAACGGTTCGGATTTCGGTGTAACGGAACGGATACGTTCGTCGCGGACCGCAATACGGTTGTCGCGGCAGGAATTAAGTTTTAAAGCCTTTTTTAGTGTTTTTAATGATAATTCCACAAAAACAATATAATAACTTTCTTCTTACAAAAAGAATAAAAAAAAAAAGTAAAATTTAATTTTTTGTTTTAATTTTAAATATTATGGTAAAAAGAACTTCAATGCAATTTTGAAAAAGAAAGTGGGTTTAGTGAGGTTGACAGAGTCACCTCTTCCACTTCTCTCTCCTCTCTCTTTCTCTCTCTCTTCTTTCTTCCTCTTCTTCTGTGCGACTGTGCCAAACTGCCAAAGAAGGATACAGTGATGAATCTGGCGACAATCACCGGCAGATCAGGGCCGGAACCACCATCAAAGTGGTCGTCGGCCACCTCTGTGTTATCTAGTACGTCGGCGGCCACAGTATCAAGCCTAATCACGATTCCCAAAATTAGGGTTTTCCCAACGAATTAGGGTTTTGATTTATAGGTTTAACTGACTCAATTTTACACAATTGATTGAGGGCTTTGGCTCGAAATTCATCTACAAAGCATGGGTAAGAGTTATTTTCAATTAAAAATTGTTCTTTTTTCAAATTCTTTCTCAGATCTATCTTCTTCTCTCGCATGTGCCCTAAAAGCTTCCGTTTTGATGCGGAAAATGCGGGCGAAACCGTGTTGTCACGGTCAATACGGCCGTTCCGGCCAAAAAAACGGGGTTTTCAAACCCACCGTGCTGAACCGGACAAAAACGGTTCGGTGAACTTGAAAACCGTTCCAAAACGGGCAAACCGTTCCGGAACGGCCGTTTTTTGGAACCATGGTCCCAACTATCACCCCCATCTTCCATAAACAGGCCAAGTGACCTGTTAACCTGCTACAACAAGTAAAACTGATTTTATTTTTATTTCTCTTTTTCTTTTTGATTTTAATAACCTTTTTAATTAACTTAAAAAAAAAAAAAAACTTCCCCACCCCATTCCCTGCCACTGCCAATGCCAGCCAGCCACCCCTAGGCCCCCACCCCTTCCCACACTCACCACTCACCACTCACCACTCACCACTCACCACTCACCGGTAAGCTTAATGTGGATTTTATCTTGCAAACACTAACATCATCAGTAACTACATCATCATCAATCAAGCCCAGCATCAGCATTGACCATCTTCAATCATCATCATAAATCAGTCGCTACACCACCCAAACCAACCACCGCCACTTCCCCAGCCACCCTCACCCCCTACGAACCCCTCCTAACCACCCTCACAACCCTTCGACCCTCTCAAACCACCACCCCTACCCATTTCGACCGTCCTCAACTATCAATCCCCCACCCCTTTCGACCTTGCCAAGCCACCCCCCACTTAATTAAAAACCCTACCCATCCATCCCTACACCCTTGTCGAACCATTCCCGGCCATCTCCACTCCCTTTCGTGCCTACCCAGCCAACCAGATCTCAAATTTTCCACCCTCCATTCCTGGGCGAAGCTTCTCTGGTAAGAAAAAGCTTGGGGTTCTGACGGGTTTTTTAATTGGTTGTCGGCGTTGAAGACGGCCGGCGAGTTGAGGGGGTGGGGGGCTGGTTTGAGGTTGTTCTGGCGGTGGAAAGGCCGGCGGTGATTAGCAGTGGCTTTGGGCGATGGCGTTGTTGGCTTCCGGCAGGGGAGTGAGGGTTGATGATCTGGGTTTGGGTTGAAGAAGGGTTGAGAAATGGGGTGGGCTTTTGTTTTTTTAAAAGTTAAATCAAGTTATTAAAACAAAAAAAATAAAATTTTTTTTACCTGCTACAACAGGTTACCAGGTAACTGGGACTGTTTATGGAGGATGGGGGTGATAGTTCATGGATTATCCATAGTCTGGACTGTTTATAGAAGATGGCTAATAGTTTGGACTGTTCTTGTCAATTTTTCCATTTTTTTTTGAGAAATTCCCAATGGTGGCCCTTAAGTATTAGAAATTCCCGGTGGTGGAAATTTCAAAAAAAACTTTCCCATTGGTAGCCCTACTTCACAAATTATTCCCAAGCATAACCTTATCGAAAATATTCGTTAATAATAAAGTATATTCCACTAATGAACCATTAAAGTGGACATTCACATATAAAACGAGACACTTTGGATTGTTTCTTTTTTCAATTTCGACCTCAAAATCGATTGTTAAAGTTAAGTTTAGGGGGTTAGTTTTAGCCCTCAACGTTCGATTTTGATTCAAAATTGGCAAAAAAGACCCAAAAGACCTCTTTTTACGTGCGAGTGGCCGTCTTAATGGTTAACTAACGGAATATGCTTTATTATTAACGGAATATTTTTCATTAATGCTATAATTGGAAATAATTTGTAAAGTAGGGCTACCAATGGGAAAGTATTTTAGAAATTTCCACCATTGAGAATTGCTAAGACCTAAGAGCCACCATTGGGAATTTCCCCCTTTTTTTTCAATCTCCACACCAATTCGATAATCAACAAATGCAATACTCATACAATTCAGAAAAACAAGCTAATTGACCATCAAAATTCAGAATCCGACAATCCATCATCAACTTTCACCATAAGCTATTCTATAGTTCTTCGACAAAATCAAATCACAATCGACCTAATTGACCATCAGAGTTTCATCCACATTCACTCCTTCCTTCCACTGCTCACTATCAGCACTTGCAATCAAAATATCATACACTACACTATCACATTATCTATCCATAAACCTAATTTTGATCTCCACACTAAATCTGATAAAATTACCTCCTCCGTTTTCTTGTAACACGTGTACTTTAAAGGTCAAACTTTATAAACTTTCACCTTCGTACCATTATACAAGAAAAAAAATAGTCACATAAGAGCTTGCTTGATTCATCTCAATATGTAGTTTCTTAATATCAATTTCTCTTTAGTTCTTCTACAAAATTAAATAATAATCTACCGAATTCACCACCAGAGTTTGATCAACATTCCTCCCCCCCTCTCTTTCCACTGTTCACATCTTCACCATCTTTCCTTTCTCCGGCTGCTCATTTGAAGAACTTCTAATCAAATTGTCATACGTTACACCATCACTATCTATCCATAAACCTAGTTTCGATCTCTACACCAAAATTCTGGATCCATCATTAGCTTAGACCACAGATTTCTATACTTTTTCGACAAAATTAAATCATAATCTACCTAATTAACCATCACAATTCATCAACATTCATTCCTTCCTTCCTTCCCCTGTTCACTATCAGCACATTGCAATCAAAATATCATACACTATACCATCTCGTTATCTAATTATAAACCTAGTTTTGATCTCCACACTAAATCTCATAAAAAAATACTTCCTCCACTACATAATTCTTACAACAATTGTACATTTAAGGTCAAACTTCATAAACTATGACCGCAACAAATTCGTACGATTATACAATAACAAAATAGTAATACGAGATTTTGCTAGATTCATCTCAATATATAGTTTTCTAATATCAATTTTTCTATAGTTCTTCAACAAAAGTAACTCGTAACATCACAATTAAATCAACATTCATTCCTTCTTTCCAATGTTCACTATCAACACTCACAATCAAAACATCATACACTACACTATCTCCATTATCTAATCACAAACCTAATTTCGATCTCCACACCAATGAATACACACACACCACACAAAAACAAGCTAAAACAATGAATATCATTTTTCTGTAGTTCTTCGACAAAATTAAATCATAACATCATAATATCATCAACATTCATTCCTTCTTTCCACTGCTCACTATCAACACTCACAATCAAAACATCATACACTACACCATCTCCATCATCTAATCACAAACCTAATTTCAATCTAACAAGCTAAAAACAATGAATACAGAAAAAATACCTTGAGATCAAGAAGAGAAGAGTAGGACTGACGACGAGCGAGCTTAAAAGCGCGTAAAAGTATACCAATACCAACACGAAATCATAATCTACCTAATTACCTATCTTCCTATTACTGCTCACTCGCAAGCACTTGAAATCAGAATGTCATAAGCTACACCAGCGCGTTATCCAGCCGATCCATCATTAGCTTACACCATAGATTTCCTATACTTTTTCGACAAAAGTAAATCATAATCTACCTAATTAACCATCACAATTTCATCTATCACAACTTGCAATCAAAACATCTCCATTATGATTTCCACATCAATACACACACAAAAAACAGCTAAAAACAATGAGTACATAAAAAAATACCTTGAGATCGAGAAGAGAAGAGTAAGAGTGACGACGAGCGAGCTTAAAAGCGCGTAAAAGTATACCAATACCAACACGAACGCCATAAGAGAGAAGAAAGCTCTGACAGAGATTACCGATAGCGTGAGCAACACAAGACTCATCAAGATGATCGCAAGGAGGATAGTGAGGTTCTCCCCGTGCTGCTGCTGCACGGCTTAATTGACGACGCTGAAGTTCGTCGATTGCTTCTTTGAGTCGCTCCTCTGCTTCACGAAGGCGGCGCTCGGCGGAGGTATCGGAAACGTCGGAATTTGAAGAGGAGAGAGAAGTTGGTGGTGCTGGTGGCATTTTAGGGAGAATGAGAGGTTTGGATTTTGAGGGAAAATGGAGTTTGGATTTTGAGGAAGATGATGATGATGATGATAGAGTGATGGTTTTGTGCAGGGAATGGAGACGAGAGAGAGAAC
Organism: Patellifolia procumbens; assembly: GCA_947645195.1. NCBI lineage: Eukaryota > Viridiplantae > Streptophyta > Magnoliopsida > Caryophyllales > Amaranthaceae > Patellifolia > Patellifolia procumbens. The sequence continues at coordinate 11,825,388 of CANSGD010000972.1, forward strand.
AGTTTTCAGTTATGGGCAAAAGTTTTGTTGCACGGCACTCTCACTCCTTGTTGATGGAGAGGGGCAAAGGTGCGTTTTAATCGAAACCCGGGGAAATTGACACTGATATCGAACGAAACTCGGGGAAATTGGGGAAATTAGCAGTGATATCGAACGAGGTTTAATAGTATTTTTCATTAGTTTGTAAATTTATTAGATATTGTTGGTTAGTTTAGTAAGGTAGTCAAAATAAGTTACTAGGTTGAAATGATAAATAAAAAGGAAATATATATTATTGTATTGCTATATATATTAAAGTGTAAAGAATTAGAGTTATATCTTTTTGGGGGGTGTAACTCATTGTGGCTACCTGTATTGTAGCTCACCATCAGATTGAATAGTAAGTGACTTTACAGCTATGTAGTTGTTTTATGTTGAGTGGCAAATCAAGTAATAAGGAGACTTACCTTACGATTGTAAATGTTATAAGTGCTCACTTAAATCAATTTTAATAGTTGTTTAACAGACTTTTTAAGTAATTATTGGAAAATTTCGGCTAGCTAGTTGTTAAACTGTTATATGCTTGTTTGTTAACCAACGGTGAACCAAAAAAATGGAAAGGTGAGTGACATACGAGACCTATTCAAGTAACAAATAGTTTAGCTAACCAACTGAGGAAGTTGGCTAAAGATAGAGTTAGCGAAGAAAGTATTGTGCCATTCTAAGCCAATTGTCACTTTAACTAACCATTAAAGCTGCTCTTATGGACTTATAACTATTCGTGATTATTAATTCGGTGGACATATATTTATATATGGGGTTTTCTTAAAGTAGTAATGTATGTCTAACCTTAAATGTCTAATAAATAGAATAAAGAAAAAAGGAGATGGTGATTGCCGAAAAGGAGAGTGAAAGAAGAGATAAATCATGTTTAACATGTAGTTAGTCATGCAAAAATTGTTTTCCATCCTCAAAATTCTTACCATCCACTCCACTCTAAGAGTTCAACAAGCAAATTAAGGGCATGGAAGTTGGGTAGTAGCCTTCAACAGAACTTCTAAAATCTTAGAAGAGAAGGAAGAGGCATCATGAAAAGGATGCAACAACAACAACCTTCCAAAGGAGGCCTATAACTAAAGTCAAAACCTTATGCCTTATGTGCAATTCTAGGTTGTATGGTTTTAAGTGAAACAAAAGTTAAGGAAAGATCCCTCTTAAATATTGTTTATCATGAAATGTGGTTTTAATTATGTTAGATGTTATCAACAATAAGCTATTCATGCTATTTCTTGATTTTATCAAGTGACTCGATTTTCTCAGGCAAGACCTACAATTGGTGTTTAATAAAATTACTTTAATTAACATATTCGTTTAATATATATCATCCTCGTAAAAACTGTGTGCCAAGAAAGTTGGTTGCAAGTATTCTGAAACAAAGAAAGTAGTTTGCAATAAATATAAATTAAGTCGCATGTTTCACAAGGCACAACTCATGAGGCTAGACAAATTTAAAACAAGAAAATATAAGCTTGTGTCATACAAAAATTACAACAAACAATGTCATATAACTTAATATCGAAAAAGAAACAAGTTTGCTTTATTGCTTCCATTTTCATGTTTCATGCCATATTAATTTTTGACCTCACCGCTTGTAGAGCCTTAAACATCTTTATCATTTGTTTTACAACCAGACAAAACCCGAAATATGCTAACTTAAGTCATCCACTACTATGATGTGAAATTTCATTCGTCAATAAAGGAACCTTTCTCAAGATATGCAATTTAATCTGAAAATTTTAGCTTACTACATTTTTCACAACTTTTAGAACCTTAAGCAATCTTGGAAGGCTCCCCTCCGACCTCCACCAACATTTGAAGCTCCATTTCATATTCGCCAAGTTTCTCCACATAAGGAGGATACATGTCGTTACACGCTTTATCAAAACTTTCACGATATATCTCTTTAATAAAAATTCATTACAAAGAATCATATGCCTTCCATCTTTTTCAGTAGAAACCTTCATGAAACGTCTTCCTTATGTAAACATTAGTAAATCATCATTAAATATAGTATATCTAAGATAAGATATCATGATGTACGATATTCGTAAATAGTCTTAATAGACTATGGTGAGTGATAAAGACACCAACTCAACCAAAAACCTACGCCGCGCAATATACACAAGTATTGGAGTGGGCATTAGAGATGACAATATCTAATGGATGATCCATCACCCGCTCTACCCAAAAAATAAAAAAGGGTGAAAACCCGAATTAAATGGATGATGGACGGGTGAAGAGTGAACGTGTAACGGGTGATGGATGGATTAAGGTGCCATCACCCGACCCATCACCCGTTTATCACCCGCTCCATCACCCATTTCTTACATTTTCTTAAATGTTTATCATTTTATTTACATTAGTATAATAATTTTTCCTTTTAATTACTATCGACATGTTTTCATAAACTGAATTTAGCTTAATTTGACATAAAATTAATATATAAATTGTGATTTTACAAGTTTGATTTAACTTCTTTTCGTGTAATTATCTTAAATGGATGATCACACTGTCCATCCGATTCACCCGCTGAAAGTGAATGGATGAATACAGGTGATGATCTTACCGAGTGACAGATAAATAAATGAAAGTTGATATAATCGAATGATTGATGCGGATAATAACTCACGCGACTAGGGGTGTAAACGAGCCGAGCTGAGCTCGAGCTCGACCAAGCTCGGCTCGGCTCGAAGTCACTTTGGTCGAGCTCGGGCTCGGCTCGACGAGCTCGCCAAGGTGAGGCTCGAGCTAGGCTGGTTTACAAACCTTCGAGCTCGAGCTCGGCTCGTTTACAAACCTTCGAGCTCGAGCTCGGCTCGGGCTCGACTCTTTTTTTTTCTCCCGCCTATTGGTTATTGATTTTATTGTTCTTCCTTACATAAAGTAAAATATATAATACTCCATCATACATAAATTTAATGCAATATGAAAACTGGACCCAATAATATTATATTTCTTTATGGGCTTTGCATGTTTGGGGTATTTTTTTTTCTTATTGCCACGCATTTCAAATGTAGTTTTTAAAAAAACGAGCCGAGCTTTGCTGAGCTCGGGCTCGAGCTCGTATACTTAACGTATAGCTCGAGCCCGGCTCGGACTCGAAGTTGACCGAGCTCTACGAGCCGGCTCAGATCGTTTACACCCCTACACGCGACTACGCGAAACAAATCCCACCCGTTGTCATCATCCCCCTTAGTTTCTCTAATCTATACTCTCTCTACTCTAAAAAATTACTCTACTTACAATAACGCAGATAGGTTAGCCCCGACTCCCACAAAAAAAATCTGAGAGAGAGAAAATGGAGCACCCTGAGCTTCACTCACCCGAGCACGACGACTATGGCGATGGCGATGGAGATGAAGAAATTGCTGTATACGATGGTGAGATTCCTGATGCAGATGATACAGTAACTGATGCGGATGAAGATCCTAAATCTAAGGTATGAATATTGTTCCTTTTTCCTCTTTGTTCTTCTTTTGCTATGTTATTTTTCTTGTTCTAACCCTAATTCGTCAAAAATAAAATAAAAATGAAAGTAGAATCTTGAAGATATGAAGAAGAGATTGGAAGAGCTTGAGGATGAAGCTGGTGCGCTTCGTGAAATGCAGGCTAAAGTTGAGCAGGAGATGGGAATTCCTGAAGGTCTTTATCTATTTTACTATTTGAATGACTTTTTATTCGATTTATTCGGTGTAGGTTTGATTATATGATGTTTTTGGATGATTTAAAGATTATTTTTGTAAATTTAGGGGTTAGGGATTGCTGAATGTTTGTCTATTTGATTCAGAAACTTAGATTACTACTTGTTGCTTTTGGCATGGTTTTATTTTCGAGGAGAAAATCACGGGGCATTTGGTGTGTGGGAACGGGAGTTTGAGGATTAGAAGACGGGATTGGGAATTCATTAGTGAGGAAAATATGGCTATGTTTTAAAGCTTATTTTTGTAAATGTAGAGGTTAGGTATTGCTGAATGTTTGTCTATTTGATTCAGAAACTTAGATTACTTGTTGTTTTTGGCATGTTTTTATTTTCGAGGAGAAAATCACGGGGCGTTTGGTATGTAGGAATGGGAGTTTGAGGATTAGAAGACGGGATTGGGAATCCATTAGTGAGGAAAATATGGCTGTGTTTTAAAGCTTATTTTTGTAAATTTAGAGGTTAGGTATTGCTGAATGTTTGTCTATTTGATTTAGAAACTCAGATTGCTACTTGTTGCTTTTGGCGTGTTTTTATTTTTGAGGAGAATCTGGCGGGCTTGTTTGGTGTTTGGGAATGGGAGTTTGAGGATTAGTAGACGGTATTGGGAGTGGGAATTCATTAGTGTGGAAAATATGGCTATGTTTTCCTCCCAATTGAATGGAGCCTAATGCACAGGCTTTTTTTTATCCCCTCCCTCTTTTTCGTACTGTTTTGGCATGTATTTAAAGCACTGTTGATTGTTAGAAGAAAAAAACTTTACGCATCCCATCATTTTAGGAATTAGGTATAAGATAAGACATTTTATTTCTTTTTAAGATATGTTATATGATACAAAAGGATCAAAGGATCACAATTGGAGTTCAGTTTTGATTTTAATGGGAAAAAGTTTCAAGCTTTATTATTTGTTTGGTTCCTTTTGCTGGAAAATTATTGGAGGAAAGAGAAAAGGGAAATGGATAGGGAGAGGGAGAGGAGGAAGGAGAAGCCATAGGAAGGAAATTGTGTGATGCTCGTTTTTGTTTTTAAAAAGGAAAAGTTATACCCATAGTCCCTTACTCACTTAGAAGAGCTGTTCTAATCCTCAGAAATTTATTTCCATCCCTCAAAAACAAATCTGAGGAAACTGGAAAAAACTGAACAATTTCTCCCAACTAAACACAGGTTACATTTTCTGAACATTTTTGACAGAATAATAATATCTGTAATCAACCCTCATAAAGTTAATGAACCACTAGATTGATGTGAAGGTAGTAGTAAATCTGAGGGTGTTTTCTTCACCTTAATTTTTCGAAGTTATCTTATCAGATTTTATCTGTACTTGATGAAATTTATTAAAGCAGCATCTATTTGATAAGATGTTAGAACTTTTTCTAAACTTTGTAGAATTTATTGGAACTTATTTGAAGTTATTGGACCTGAAACATAATTTTGAAGGCGACAAAAACACGCACGCTAAGTACTGCTTTGATACAAATGTGAAGTCTATAGATTTAGGTGCCCTTACCTTATCCACACAAATATGATAAGCCTATTTTGGTGCTTTGTTTATGTGAGCCTATTGTTTGGGACTAAGCGTTTTGGTTTCATAAGTTTATGACAGGGGAACCAATGATGAAGTCGACCCCTGCCCTATTTCCGCCAAAAAAATTATGCAAAAACAATCCATGCAAAATGCACTGTCCTAGCAGTACGTGCCATGTTTGTTCTGTATATGTTTTCGTCCTTCTGCCTCCAGAAATAATTATTGTTCTTATCTGCAAAAGATCAGTAGCCACTTATTAACCCCCTAATCATCGAAATTATATGAAATAAAATCAGAACTCAGAAGTACTTTAACAAGCTTCAATATAGGGTTTGATATATGTAGAATAGACCCTTGAATAAGAAATTTACGTGTAACTTGAAAAGCATCTATTCACTTCTGTATTTATATTGGTGATATTAATTGAAATTGGTCAATGTTTTGAATCTTTTATGTTTATTTTTTATTTCCATATGAAGAATCGACCAGTGCTAATCCAACGCAAGCTGAAAAAGAGGAGGTGGATTCTCGCTCAGTATATGTGGGCAATGTGAGGCTATTTCTATCTTCTTGGTGTTTGTATTTCAATTGCTGTTGATTGTACTATATATGTTCCATGTGCTAATCTACACATGTTGGTTGGCTTTACATTTAATCTGTTTAAATTGTGTAGCTTGTTTGTTAAGGAATCTTCTAGCTTGAGGGTTGTCAAACTAGATCTTTATGTCTCATTTACATTATTGCATGTAATGGCATATTGCTCTTTGAGTTAGTTATGTTATATCACACTAACTAACCTGTCAAAAGTTAGTCAGGTTATCTGTGCTATGCAGGTATTAGGGAGTCTTGGAATCTTTACTATCAGTTTTAATTTTAAGCTTTAATGGAGCTCGAGTTTTTTCTTATATAGTATCCGCTCCTTTGCAAATCACATTCACGTACATTATTTTGGAAGTTTTTGATTTTCTTTTTCGTCACATTTTCCATATGAGTAATTGATTATGATTGAATTTTCTAACACATTACATTAAAATGGTGGATATAAGTTGAGGAAACAACCATAACCAAACCCGTATTTTTGTGAAAATAGGGTGGATCCTACAAGGCGTTTGGGAAGTGTTTTATTGTTTTTTGACTTCATTTGGACATGTAGATGAGCTTAGATCTTCTTTAGTGTGCCTATTAATGCTGAAAATAAACATAACACATCTTTTTAAATGCCGACGGTAAGTATCCAATTCTTCAATGATGGCTACTAATGTGATCCGACTCTCTTCTATTGAAAACCTACCAATGAAAAGATATGTGACCAGCCCCAAGAAAGTCCATAAATAGGCAACTGCACATCAACTCCATGAAAAAGGCTTTCATCAGGGAGTATATAGAAAGTATATAGATGTCTCGTTATGATATGTTGACCTAAAAATTATAGTTATTATCATTGGGCGGTTAAGAAGGATTTATGATAGTAATTTTTAATGTTTAGTGAGGACTATAGTCCGCTGTTAGTTTTGAGTTGGGATGGCATGTGCTGTTTTGTGAAGTAAGGACCATTATTGTTGTACTGTACTGTGTTTGCAACTCTTAAGAGTTTTTGCGTCCTCTTCCTCTTTACGGTCCTTGAGTTGCACTGGAGCTTTGAACCCAATAGATGTAACATGTGCACTTATTCTGGTGCCTGTAGGTAGTGATGATCAAATATATTGCCTATATGTGTACGCAAGATGTATGGTGTAATATTTGCTGGAGTAAAATCCTAATCTGGTATTTGAGTGGTGCAAACTGATTAATTAGTTTTAAATAGAGTGCTTCCTTTTTTAATCATCATTCAGAGACTAGAGCATATATATGGTAATCTGAAGTTATAATATGTGTGTGCATGCTAATTATCAACTTAGCTTAGTGACTAAAACAGAGAACTAAAAGGCAGAATATGAGATTGAGGGAGTAAGAAGTAATAAGGGAAGAACAAGCAAGATAGGACTTAGTAATCACCAACTATAGCCTTGCCAATCTTTCGAGAGGAATGGCACTCTCTAGTACTTATTACTGTCCACAATATTATACATTTTCTCTCTCTTTATGCTCTCTTTATAGAATTTTTCATCAAGAAACTTCCTAACTTATTCTTCAAGCAATTCACAACTAACTTGTAACGATGCCCTAAGCCTGAATATTAATTTGCTGCTGTGTCTCCTCCTTTTTAGATAAAATTATTTAAATCAGTGAATATGCGGTTGTGTAATCGGGTAGGATAAAGTGAATTAGTGATCTTTATAGACTGGGAGGCTGATGTCACTTTAAAGTTGTAGATAAATTTTGGATATTGCATGCCGCAACTAAAGTGAATTTGACTCTTATGGTTCTGGTCAAAATTTAATTCACATTTCACAATGACCCAAATGTGATGTGATTATGATCTGAAGTGAACCGAGTGACGCATCAATGTGGTATAAACTGAATTGATGCAATTTGAATATCGAACAACCCTTTGCCACTCTATAATTCACATTTACAAGACTCAAGTAGAGGAAAGGCGAACAAGTATTTCTTTCTCCCTTGTGCTTTGCTGTGTACAATTCGAGATCGGATAGCCTCAAGCAGATTGGGAATTGCCAAAATTATACTGAACGAGATTTTTCCTCGAGATCAGGATATAAGTTAGAAGTTTATGTTTTGTACCCCTGGAGCTTATTGCACCTATTGCTTCCAAAACTAAACGAAGCCCAGAAAAAACATGAGCTGATCCTCGTGCCTGTCAGTAGAGGCTCTTTCAAAGGCTTCTCGTGGGTCCTTTTTGGGACTTACGCGAAGGGCAAAGTTGACGCAGGAGAATTGGCTTATATATGCCACCTTACCCTTTAAGTAGAGATATTATTTGAACCAGACGATGGAATCCCAGGAACATACTACTTCAGTTCAGCTGGTATCTTATCATGTAGTGTAGCCTATAATAATATTAGGCAAATGCTATACGTAGCCCTTAGGGCTATGTATGAGCATTTAATACTTTCCCAAACTAGTAAAAATAGATGATAACTAATACCGATTGACTTGTGATTTGCCAATAAATTCCCAAATTAATACTATTTTTGGTAAAATAGTTAATGCTTATACATAGCCCTTAGGGCTATGTATAATAATTGTATAGTTGCTTTCTACCTTCTAGTGTGTAGCATTTTTACTTTATTTTGTGTGTTTTTAGGTTGATTATGCATGCACCCCTGAGGAGGTTCAGCAGCATTTTCAGTCATGTGGAACCGTGAATAGAGTGACCATTTTGACAGACAGGTTTGGTCAACCTAAGGGATTTGCGTATGTGGAGTTCGTGGAAGTTGAAGCTGTTCAGCATGCTATTCTGCTGAATGAGACTGAACTCCATGGTCGTCAGTTGAAGGTATCAAGTCTCGTTCTCGCTTAATCAATCTATGTGTATTGATGATGCTGTATTAGTTTATAATCATTTTGCAAATTTTGTTCAGGTATCCGCTAAGAGGACAAATGTTCCTGGGATGAAACAGTTCCGAGGAAGACGACCAAACCCATACGGAGGCAGATCTAGGAGGCCATTCATGCCAGGAGCACCCGTCTTTCCTGCATACGGATATGGGTAAGCATCTTTCTCCTACTAGTAATTTTGGAAACATTGGATGTATGCTTTCTAATTTAAAATTCATTCTGTTCTTTTAAATTTCTCTAGGTTGTTTGTATGTGATGCCTTGTAATCCTTTCAAGCCAATAGTGTTTTCCCATTTGATTAACATGATATTTAATGTATCGGGCTCACCGTTCACTTACGGGGGTGTTTGTAGGTGCTTCATAATTCATATCCTTAGTGTTAGTTTGGACCAGTTAGGCAAACGTTAAGAAATCTGTGTTAGTGGTTCTTCACGTGCCTTGAGTTCTTTGAAGTTTTTTTAGACTGCTTGGTTAGGAATGTCAGCTTACAAAGTGATATTTCATGGAGTTGAAGGTTGCAGATTCGGTAGATATATATGACTAAAATGTTACTTTAGTGTGCGCCAAAATTGGTATTTTTTTTAAAGAAGTTCGAGAAATCGGTGGACCAAAAAAAATAATTGAAGCAACAATAATTGTAAACAAGCTCTAATGTTACAAATCCAAGAAAGTCTTGCTTTGTTTGTTGCACTTGATAATGCCATCTTGGTCGGCATTTTGGGAAAAGTTATCCTAATTATTGCAGTTATTTATTTCTAGGAAATTTGATAACTTTCCTCAGAATTGCCATGGTTTCAAGCTTTGCCATAGATCTTCTAGACTTTTTCCTTCCTTTGAGGAACGATTACTAGTTCTTACATTAATTTCATTACCTTTTTCTTATTTTTGTAGGAGGACTCCGAGATTTAGACCTCCAATGCGGTACAGGCCATATTGATGATCGACTATGGTCAGGATTATTATTTTAAGTCTGAAAAAGGGAAATTATTTTATGATCTTCAGGATACAAATTTTACGTGACCCGTGTAGTTCTAATGAACTGATTGTAAACTGGTGTATTTTAAGTTTTGGGGTGTAAGAATATAATTTTTTCCAGCATTTTCAGATTTTGTTGATGAGCTTGTGTAGTTTAGTGAAGCGAAGCACATTCCTGTTTACAGTAATCCCGAAATTGTATCAGTACCAGCTGAACATTGGAAATTTATTGCAACTGTTTTTGGTGTCTTACCCTGCTTTTTCTTGGTATAACATTTCATTTCATCTTCGTTTATTGATTAATTCGGGTGCACAGTTTGTTGTCCTTGCAAACCAAAAGACCAGATATGAAAAATTAAGGTTAAAATTGTCAGTATACACCTAATTTACACAGAAATGGTTAGCTATTTGGAGTTTTCCGTTATCTTGTGCCTCTGAAAGTCTGAATTACTAATTTACCATTATTATCCGGAAATTGTAAAAGAAACTTGGCATTTCTGTCCTGCGATCATGCAGAGAACCTGAAATGATACATGAAAAAAGCCTATCTGAGAATGAATTACTACAAAAAGGTTTTACATTACATGTTCATCTGTGATCATTCATAAATGATATAACTGCATTCTTCGAAAAATCGATCATCATAATATTACAACAGCAATGGAGGGTTCTGGTTATAAACAATGATGCGGCGATTTCATGGTTATAGTGAAAACGGCTTCGTGTAAACATCAAATGCTTCATTGGCAGTTAACTGTGGTTCCTGCAAGTAGGGAAAAAGGTTTAGTCCTATCAGTACATGTAAGTTTTATTCAATAACAATTTTGATTATTGTAATCAGTAGCTAATGTGAATAAATGAATCAGTAAAATCAGTTTTAATTAATATGAATCACACTCAATTAGTATAAATAATTTTAAATCAGTAAAAATTCTGGTAAAATTTAGGTGAAGAGAAAGTTTTCAGAGTTCAGATGATAAAATATTAAGAAAATGGTTTTAAACAAGCCTAGAAATGTACAATTACCGTACAATCGCACAAGTTTTTAGGAAAGTAAAAAAGCCGGGTGAAAAAAAAAGCAAGTGGGTGAATAAGAGCCCGACTTTATAAAAAAAGTAAAGAGAAAATTTTCAGAGACAGAATATAGCAATCATTTTAAGACATTTCAAAAAGCTACATGTCACAATCATTTTGGGATGGAGGGTACAAACTTTACTTTTGCGTTTTGCGCCTTGGGGTCTCATCACAAAAGTGGTAAATATCTTGAAGGTGACATAAATGGCAATTACTGTCACTTCCAAATACGTGCAGAAGTGAAAGTAAAAGGGGCATTGCATAATGCATAATATCTGATAAAAGGAAGCAAATAAGGCATGCTATCTTTTGCAAAAAAAGAGTGACACAGGAAAGAAACCATAAAGAAAACTAGTACCTGTCTCAATCCAACACCACTTCCTCCATTCAAAAGCATAGTAAGAAGAGATGTCACAGCACCACCTCCAACACCAGCACCAGCAGTACTGCTAGTATTGCGGATGGCAGCGCGCATTGCATTAAGCACGCTCCCGTAAGTACTTGCTTGTCCTTGCTCAATTGCTTGGATGAAGCAGTAAGTCATTGCACCAGTTGATGTCACCTTTGATAAAGCCTGCACATCCCAATTTTAACACTTTGATCACTTTCTGAACTCCTATTCCTACATATACACTGCAACAACTTTGAAACAGATTTAAGCACAGGGATGTCGGAGGTTGTTACCGAAGTATCAGCAGATGTTTGATTATCATCACAGCCACTGAAGGAAATAACTTCACCACCACTAGTACCTTTCCATCTACCTGACCTCGGTCGATGGTCCTCCCACACATACTGCCCACTCCTGCAATAATCGCGACCTGTTAGATATACTGTTCCTAACCTTCTATTCTGGGCGGCCTTTCGTAACAAAATCACCGTGGCCCTTGTATCTAATAGGATATAGTACTGAAAACATAGACGGATCCTTTCCAGCTTACTTTTTCACTAATTTAGGCAGGGGCGAAGCCAGCCTTGGTTGAAGAGGAGGGCCAGTCTAATAAAAATTCCACTTCACTAGAATATACGTCTAACTTTCGTTTATTTGGACCTTTTATAATAGGTGTAATTGGGCTTTAGTAGGGGCCATGGACCTCTTAGGCTCCAACTATGCCTCGCCCCTGAATTTAGGTAATTAAAAACCTGAAGACAGAAACTAGAGGGAAAAAATTGGAGATGATCCTAATTGATCGAAAACCATCCACAAGGTACACCAGTTTCCTGCTTACCACCCACTTGATTTAATTTTTCAGACTATCACCTATGTACTAAGATACCCTCAGATAAAGAATATTAGTCTCTTGAGCTTTGTCTTCAATGGACAAACAAATACCGACGGAAAAATCAATCTTCAAGTGAAAACACAATTGTCAACTAATTTTCCTTTGTTTGGTTTCTCGCTAGAGAAGTTAAGAATGAAATGAAGAATGAGAATGGAGAGGAAAGGATGGATTAGAGAAGAGAAGAGAATGAGGAAGGCAAGGAATAGAGAGAATAATGCTTTTAATTACGAGAATACTATTTCCATCCGCGGGAAAACAATTTCCCTCCCTTACAAACCAAACGGTGGAAAATGGGAAGCCACTTTTCATGAACATGTTTTCCTCCCAATCAAACTTTCATGACATACAGCCATACAGGACATGATTCTAAATATTAAGTTATAAGACAATGTTGATAATTTAAATGAAAGCTCTAGTAAATTTATAGTTGGTTTTCTGATAACAGAAACAAACAGGAAGTAGATAAAACCTTGGCTTGCAGGTAATCAGAAACACTAACCCATTCATCCTACAAAGGAACGGTAGGTCCAACATAGTGCCACTATGGCAAGCATCTATGATCGCATGAAGCTTAGCACCGCGAGGTAGAGGCTTAACGATCGTGTCATTAATCTCATCATCTAGAATCATCCCTCTAGTTTGGAAGTCCAAGGGACAGAGGGTCTCATCATAGCCATCCACTTCATCTCCATTGTAGTTCCTCTGTTGTGAACCATGTCCAGAGTAGTGAAATACTAGCGAGTCCCCTGCTCGACATCCTGCTACAAGCCAAGCCATTGCCATTCTGATATTCTCTTTAGTAGGAATCCTGTAGGGATCTCTTTCTTCTTCTGCAAAATAACTTTCAAAAGGGGAATCAGATTGTAAATTATCAGCGTAAAATGACTACTATCAGTTTATTGTCAGGTAAAGTAATTGCTGAATGCTGAATTGCTGATACAATTTGCTAGCCACTTCATTTTACTATAATAGTCAATGTTCAAAATTACTGCCATAGTTTTTCATCCTGAAAGAAATAAATGGCGCATGAAGTAAGTTAATGTATATCCAAGTCAGAAGTTTGTTTAGGACGCGAAGAAGATTACAAGTTATCAAGAGAATAAATTACAGCAGGCAACAAATTGCAGGATGCATTTCTTAAGCATTGCTTGCAGATATAAGCCTTTACTTAGCTAAAGAAGTGAATTTGGGAGAGAAATATAAGATCAAAGTTGGCTACATACTAATGACCCGTTTGGTAGGTGGTAATAAACCGGGTAATTGTACTAAATTTTCATGTAATTTGATAAGGAAAGTCTCCATTTCCATTTTCCAATGGAGCCAAAGACTCTTTATTCTTTGGTTTTGGAATATGATGGAGTAAAGCAAAATGGCTCCTAAACTACCTGCGCTTCTTATAATATGAAGTTACAGGTGGTCAATGCATTTTCGACGCAATTTTCATTTTGGGTCATCCGGAAACAGCCTCTTTGTGTATTCAACACAAGGGTAAGGCTGCGTACATCCGACCCCCCCCTCTTACCTCGCCTTATGGCGGGAGCCTTTGAGGCACTGGGGTAATGTCGTTGTTGTTGTTGTTGATAAGGAAAGTCTCCATGGCAATGTCTATGGTCATTCAAGTTACAATCCTGTGCACAACAGCACAAGTAAAACAAATACCAACGTCTACCTCTTTGGACAAAGAGTTGATGATGAACTGATTCCTAGGTTGGGAACAAGATCCCAGCCCTATGGAAAATTGACAACATTTTGCACATTCAGCTTCAAATCCTATGTAAAGATAAGTTAGGATAGGGGCTAACAAATTCCAATAACTTCTACTAAGAGAAAGTTTGCGTGAGAAGAACGAAGCATAAGTTTATACTCTCCCACCCCTCTTGTCTGAATGGGAATATTCTAGTTTTGTTAGATTTAGGCATCTGTTAGTGGAAGGATCTTGGACAATAATAAGGTTCTATCCTAAAACCAAACACGTGCAATTGCTCCTCAAGCTTACATGGTTATTTATTTCTCTTCTCATATTCAATGCGGGACAACACTTCTACTCACATGTTGATTGCTCAGGGGATCGATCTCAACAAGTTTTCTTTCAAAATCTAACGAGCATAATAAAGTTTCATGAACACTATGAGTTCTCAAATTCAGATCCCTATAATCAATCCAATCCAAAGAATAAATGCTAAAGCAGTGCTACCCGGAAAAAATGAGATCAAAACTCTAATTAAACCCATAAAAGACTGTTTATTGATTCATATTCCATGAAAAAACAAACAGCTCACAAAACAAACCAAAATATCTCTAAGAGAACCAACTCAAACCAAAAGCTAAAATTGATAGGTAAGAGACTATAAATTGGTTTTCTACTCCATCATGCCCCCTCCCACGAGATCCCATAGGGATTATAGTGTCGATGCATGCATGCAACACACGCCTCCTCATACCTAGCGCTAAATATTATAGAGCTTTAAACCTTTAACATTATTGTGGTCACACTGGCTCTGATACCATATTACATAAAAAGCTTAAGCGGATGGTTAGAGGCTTAGAGCCACACAATTAGTTCTCTATTCAATCAATACCTAAAAATTTAACAACAAAGAAGAACAACAACAATAGAGGGAAATTAAAGTAAGCATACCAGTGAGCATAAGGATCTCATTTTCAGGGAACTTAAACCGATTAATAAGCAAATACTTCATACACCTAGCATCATTAATACAACCCTTAAGCTTAAACCTTGTATTATTATAACATATCCCTATAATAACAGCCTTCCTCCGCCGCGGCGGAGGAGGAGTAGGACCACAACCACCAGTACCACCATAGTAAGAAGAAGATGTAGGAGGTGGCTGCCACGTAGACTGTGGTGGAGGAGGAGGATAATATGAACAAGAAGAAGGCGGCGTAAGAGAGCGAGGATCGGCTATACGTGTAACTGCACGGCATATAGCACAACGGATTGAAGTGGCTCCTTGTGGGAGTTGTAATGGTGTTTTGCAGTTTGAACAGTTTACTAATAGTGGCATGTTTGGTTTGAGTTGTTAAAGATGGATGTAGAGAGAGAAAGATGGAGTTAGAGAGAGAAAGAATGGAGGAAGATGAAGAAGAAGATGAAGATGAAGAAGAGGAAAGGTGGAAAGAGTCAACGGGGAAGGAAGATAGGAAGGAGGGAAAAAGATCACGTTTTTGGTTCGAAAATGGAAGATGATTTGATGATAGAAATGATAGATTTTTGTTGTTTTTTTTTTTTTGGTGGAGTTGATGAATTGATTCTATTGGGTTTGGGTGGGTGGGTGGGTGGGGTCAAATATTATTCTAGAGGAAAGTGTATAGAAGAAGGTATTATTATTAGTCAACACTTCATTTTTACGTGTTGTTGACCAAAATTGGGCTAGTGAATGTATTTTTTAATACGGGTGTTCATAAATATTTGATCCGAATGAGTTGTTAATTTAAATTGAGAAATCGGATAACTAACTGGATATTTAGGGTTTTGGATATTTTATACCATAATTTTGGATTTTGTTAAATATTTGGCAGATTTGGGTGCTCTAATTTCGGCTTATGAAAGGAATAAGACAAGAAGCGGTATTGGTGTGGTCTTACTGGTGCTTTAGTTATGTCCCGCTGATTTATTTTTCTATAAATGAAAGGTTGGTCTATCTAATTATTACACTTTCTCTATCTTTTTCACTTTTTCCATACCTTTACTATCCTTCTCTTTAATTTTGCATTTATTTCTTGGTCTGCGTATAAAAATAAATGTACATATTAAAAAAACGGAGGGATGAGTAAATTGTTTGAAAACTGAACCCCAGTAAATAACACGATGACTTTGATCCAAGCCCAAGTCACTATGTGTCAAATCAACCAGCGCAGGCCAATAATGAAGTAGTTAAGAGGATCAAAGGCCCAAAGTATAACAACTAAAGTTTGTTAACTTCTTCTAACAAAGTCATTAGTTAGTCGTTATGATGCATTGAGCCATTGAGGATTGATCCGTATAAATAGTTTAAATAACGCTTTACAATTAGGCTCCGTTTGTTTTGGTGCAAAATCATATTTTAGGAAAAAGGTTTTCCTCCATCTTTACATTTCCTTTGTTTGTTTTGGTAAAGGATGGAAAACAATTTTTTTAAAGGAGGAAAATGCTATTAGAAGAAGAAAACCAAAATTTATTGTGTAAGGAAGGTATGCCACATTTTTCTCTTCACTCCCTACTTCTCCTTATTCTCTCTTCCCATCTTTCCTTCACTTTTACTTTAATTTTCTTTTCTCCCTACGTTTTTCTCCAATCAAACAAACAAAGGAAAACTTTTCTAAAATTATGTTTTCCATTGATAATTGTTTTCCTTGAAAAGAGATTTTTCATGAAAATTATTTTCCATTAAAACAAACAGAGCCTTAATACCCTCATTTTTACTTTCGCTTTAAGCAGCTTCTTTTCACAATGTAGAAATGAAAGAAAGGACAAATGCGTACGTGATAGCAACAATGACAAGATTTGTCAACAGATTTGTCATATTGTCTATTGATTTTTTTACTCTAAATTTCCAAAATCTAACATGGTATAAATGGTGGAATCAGGATTTTCAATTCAGGGGTGTACAATTAAAGTGGAAAAACATACTTCATTAGTGTTCATATCTACAATTTGGAGCAACACTTCTCTTTCACAAATTACAAAACGTTCATTGTTTATTAAATTTTGTTAATTCTTTTTAGTAGTCAATTTTGTATTCTTGTTGGATTGTTGTATTTCGTCATTGTAATTGAACTAAAAATGTATTTTGGGGAATTTTTGCTCCAATATTAGTACTTGATTGATTCTTTCGCCTAATTGATAATTTTCTTCCTTTGACTCTCAAATAGCTCCAAAATAATAAAGTTTCAATTAATTTAAAGGTGTATCAATCGATTAATTTTAACTCTTTAAAAAATTTCACAATAATAATAATCATCAACTTTTGTGTAAAGAGAGCACGCCCTTGTGCTGAAGATGAAAAGAGAGTTTTAATTAGTAGCATAGTGGAGAATACATCAGAATAATCATTAGTAAACAAAAACTCGCTATATTTTTAATTAGTTAGTAGTAGTATAAATGAACAACATGATCATAACTAGCATCACTTCATCTCTCTCTATATGATATATTGGAGCACTTATTCACCTCCAAAATCATAATATTCTATCTAAAATCACAATTATTATTCATCAAGTCAAATAAACATGGAGATCAAAACTCTTGGAAGTTATATCTAATTAAAACTAGTTGAGCACTACTCCATTTATATAAAATCTCTCATAATTATATTCCTCTCCAAAAAAAGATGTATATATTACTTTCTCATGCTATATATAATATCATCTCACTCGTTGAAGTGCTAAGTATGCAATTAGTCTATAACCCACCAACATTAGTCCCAAAACACAAACATCCATCCACAAATGACTGAGCCCCATAGATTTTACTGCAGGAACATCAGCAACTTTGCACCATTCCCATTTACCCATCTTCAAGCAAGGGTAAGTATCATTTTCTTGGTATTGAACACCAAGTAGTAACTTGTAGCAATAGTAGCTATAACTCAAATATTTAAGCCACACTATGAAAGGTGGGATTTGTTGCACATAGTATCCTCCTGCAATCAAGAACACTAGGGTTGTAACCGATGCCAATGTTGTCGCGGGCTTAATGTCCATTAGTATGGCTCCGATTGCAAGGCCGAGACTTTGAGCCACCAAGACATTGTAGAGGACAACAATGAGAGAAAGAACAAAGACTATAGGGTTTGGTTTTAGCCCTCCCATCCAATATATTATGAAGACGAAAGCGGTTGGTAGGGCTAACTCTAAGGGCAAATCTCCTATAGTTCTAGCTAAGAAGTACGAGGAGAGCTTGTACATTCCTGATGTACGTTCTTTGATTAGCATTCTTCGTTCTTGTGGGAAAGTGAAGACAGCATTGTATAGAGGGTAAAAGCCCCAAAATACTGAGAAGAAGAAAATTAATGCAACCTGCATAAAATTGAGAAAGTGTATTTGGTTAGATTATGATTAATGCATGAAAACATATGTAAGTGACAAAGCTAACTAATTTATATGATTCACTTGAGAACATTGAAGTTGGTACCCTGCTTCCAAATCGAAGCATATATGACACACACATATTAAATAAAAAGTTATGTGACATTCACTATTTCACGTATTAATTTAAGGGTGCACGTGAAATACTATACAAAGGAGAAATATACAAGAATCACAATAATAAAAGTGTGAATCTAAATTAAATAGTACACGAGATGATATACAAAGAAGAGACATACAAAGATCACCTAATTAAAAGTTAAAATCATCTAGTATTATACATTTTAGAGCAACTTTAACTTCTTAAACATAGCTAACACTACTAGGTCATGCTTTAAAATCTTTTCATCTTCACCACAAGTAAATTTAGTAAGTTATTAAACGATGAAGATGCCTATTCACATGCAATCCATAACGAAGCAGTGCAAGATCTAGGATTCATATTTAATAGCTTTGACAGTTTGGCTACCATTAATTTCTCATGAATTTTAACTATACTACACTTATAAATAAACATTATTACCTTATCAAATTAATGTTTGAAAGTAATTTTTCATATTAGCATGCTATGCTAAAAAGATAAAGTAGTTAAAGTTGCCAAATTAAATTAGACCACAAAATTTTAAATGATTCTCTAAAGAAGTGACACTACATCATGTCTAACCATAAAGTATATATTCGTACCACATTAGTTAGTGTACCTTACCTTCTTTTGAGAAACACTTAGTAGATACTTTCTTAAAATCATGATATAAATAAGGGCGGAGCTATATTGTCAAGTGAATTGACCTCCATAATTTGATTTTCTCAAAATTTAAAATAAAATATCGCCTCCTCTTCTTTCAAAGATATACCATCTATCATTGTTAAATTTTTTTTGGTGCATCGGACGCGACAAAAACAAGATGAGAATCAATTCCAATATCTATTCAAACTCAAAAAACACTCTAATCAATTGAGTTGTTCAGTTGAAATTTAATATGATTTCAAATAATATAGTGGTCTCGGTCCGCCATCGAATATAAAACAAAAAATTAGAAGGAAAAGAAAGCAAAGGTAGAAAAAAGAGCTTACTCGATCTTCAATGTGGGATTCAGGGGTTTGCCACCATAGGAGGCCACCAAGTGTGGCGACACTTAAGACTTGAAAGATTCTGAGTCGATTAAAAGCTTCAAATCTCCTTTCTTTCATCCCTCTCTGAACCAATACTTTGAATTGGTGCCACCAACTTGTGCACCATTGTTCTCCTTTTGAGTTCATCCCTATTCATATTTTCATTTATCATCAGACTAATTAATACTGCTACAAATAAAATTAATAATACTATTGTATTGTTTTATTCATAATCAAAGAAAATAAACTTCAATACCTTTTGAGTGTTCTAACAATAACTTATCTAAAGTATAGTACTCTTTAAGTAGGTTCAAGTTCTACATATTTAGGCCTTAGGGATGTTACTAGTACAATTTGATATATGTATTTTTTTCCTTTTATATGTGTGTATTTTCATATATACATAAATGTATAACTACGATATATAAAGGACAATTTATAAAGAAGGGTTTCAAATAATCGTAGATTCTTATAACCGCCATCACGAAAAAAGTACTAATTGTTTAATTGTAGGATTTCGTAAAAAATGGTTAAACTTTCCAAATTTAGAAATAGTCTACTACAATAAGATTCTTCGGTGTGTCATTTTATAAATTAAGCGATGAAAAGATCCCCAAAATGACTTAACTATGACATATCAAACTTTTTTTGTTTTTTGAAATCAAGTGAATATATAATGGTAAAGTAATGTGACAACTAATTATGGAATACTAAAAGATGATTGAGTGAAGAAATGTTCTTTACTTGCTATGTTAGAAGCATCTTTCTTCGAAGAATAAGGGGTTGTCTCCAAATTGCAAAGTTCAATCTTCAAACTTGTTGATATATTCTTTTCATAGGCAGAAATTAGGGTTTCTCTCACTTGTTTCTTTTCTTGCTCCATGCTCTCACCTTGTTCCATTGCATGCTTCGATTCAGGCCCAATTCCTTTAAAAAAAAAAAAAAACTATTAGGCAAAAAGTAAACCAACTTTCGTTACAACTTGTTAATATTGTAATTAATACTTTTTAGTACATGGTTTCTTGTATAATTATGACATGTCAAGCATTACTTAGACAACCCTGGTTGAAGTACAAAGTGAAACAAGTAAAAGTAGAAGAGAAAATTTATACTTAAAACAATAATTATGTTGACTGTCTATACAAGTTTACTTTAATTAAAACTAATTAAGGTTATTCTTAAAGCTACGGTTCCATGAAACAATCTCATGTGAGATCCTATACTGACAACGAGTGGTGTACACTTTGGAACGTTTAATGACTACTCCCTTTATCACTATGTAGCTATGTTATTTCGACACCCTCATTTGCCTCAAACATCGAGTGTTATATTATATCGTGTCCGACACGACACAACATTTGGATACTTCTTTTTAATTAAAACTTGAGTTTTTTATTATAAAATGGCCGAGTCAAATACATGGACACTCGTACCCTAGTAGACACTTAATCCGGTAGAATTTCGATCTGCGTATTTGATAAAGTGGAGTCTCTCTTTGTCTCTGTAATGGTTTAGGCTCATATTTAACATTTAATGAGAGTTTATTATGATGCTAACTAGCATGTAAACCTAGCACAAAGAAATAGGTGGGGACACTTTTTGAAGGTAAGTGGACTAGTCCTAATTTCTTCTTCCACTTACACATTTATAAGTAAAGTTACAATGATGAATGATGAATCATGATCACCTCCACCACTTTGAGGATAGTATAGTAGGCCAAAGCTTACCCCCAATCATAATATAAGTACTATTAAAATTATTGATTGCTCCTTTTTTTACATCAACTTTAAATCCTTAAAATTAGATAAGTACTAGATCACAAACTCCAAGTTCCTTATTGTTAAAAACAGTTAAAGAAGAAAGTGATCTAATTTTGTCCAAACTATCCAAAATACCCCTATAATTTTTCCCAATTCCTAAAACTATCTTGTTTCCTCTATTGGTTTCCAAAAAGCTACAAGTTATTGAATCCTTTTTGTTCATAACTATTAGGAATTTTTTACTATTAAAAGGCGAAACACCTCCTAATCTTAGGAATTGAGTATGACGCGAGTTATAGAAGAAAATAATAATTTGCAATAAAAAATAACCAAATTATATGTGGCTTAGAGAACAAAAAATTTATAATGTGGGCTTACCACTAGCAAGGTCAAGGAGGAGATCAGCGGGGTTCATTGTCAATGAGGTGGAAAATCCAATAGAAGAGAAATACTCAAGAGCAGAAGAGGCAGGCCCATAATAAATGGGCCTACCTTCCGATAGAAGAACCACTTTGTGAAACATGTGGTAAAGACGACTCGATGGTTGGTGAATGGTTGTGATCACGGTCCGTCCACCCTCAGCTAAGCCCTTGAGGGTGGTCATGATCCTCAAGGCAGTAGTCGAGTCAAGGCCCGAGGTAGGCTCATCTAACAACATCAAGCTCGGGTTAATCAACATCTCTTGACCTATGCTAACTCTCTTTTTTTCTCCTCCTGAGATGCCTCGTACCAATGGGCCTCCAATCATGCTATTCCTGACGCGGCTCAAGCCCAACTCGGCTACCACACGTTCAACTTGGCCCACTTTAACTTCGTGGGCCAGGGTGCTTGGTAGCCTTAAAAGGGCAGTAAATAATAGAGTCTCAAATACGGTAAGGTGTGGGTATAAGACATCATCTTGTGCAACAAATCCTGTCCGTCTCTTTATTGAACCAGAAAAAGATTGGCTGTTGTAGCTAATTTTTCCGCTTAGTAATTTTCCACCAAGCCGTCCTCCGAGGGCGGTAAGTAGGGTCGTTTTACCGCTCCCAGAGGGGCCCAACATGGCTAGGATTTCTCCTGGGCATACCATGCCACTCACTCCATTGAGGATCGTTTTTTCCTTGCATTTTTTACCTTCTAACTTTACCTTGTACACCACCTCTTCAAACTGTAAAAAAGTAAAATGGCAAAAAAGAAGAAAATCAGTCTTGCAAAACAAAATAATGCTGACACGTTAATTTTAGCATACGAGTATGACTCTAGTGATTCTACGTACAACCTTTATAACTCAAATACAATATAACATATCGTATGATATATAACTTGTATATAGTGTGAAAATATAACATTATGCACATTTCGGAACTAGGAATTTCTCAAAAACAATACTTGTGAAAGATGGAAAAAGAAGAAGAATATAAACCTTTAATGTGATGTGAAATTTGGGGTCCAACATCGTAGGGAGATCTTGGATGGTGGTATGAACGTTGTTGGGCATAAATGGCTTCTTTAGGTTGAGTTGTGTGTGTTGTTTAAAGGTGATTGGTGGAGAGATTAAGAGAGATAAGGGGAGAAATAGAGAGAGAAAGAGCTTGAGAATGTGTTAGTTAAAAAAGAAGTTTGGTGTTGGATGTCCAAAGTGAGGAGAGGGACGGATGTGAGTATATATAGTGAGTGAGAGATAGAAAGGGAGTTTTGAAGATTGCTTTCTTAATTAGTTTGTTGTAGGAGAGTTGAGAGCTAAAGTGAGTGTCAACTAAGTTAAGTTTATACTACACTTGCTCATAATACAACAACCTTTTTGTATATAGTATTATTCAAACACTATCATCATTAAAGGTGTCAAACGTATAGTTTCAATCGGGTTAAATTTGGTTCATTAAATTAGTTTGAATCGTGTTCGATTTAGGTTCATTCAATTCGGGTTGTTTTCAAGATTAGAATTTATTGATGGGTTATAGTTAGCATATTTGTAATAAATTCCTTTCTAAAAAGATCGTTTATATAAGACAATTGGATCCTACGTTACGGCTGTCATCTATGTTGCATGGAACGATTATGAGAAATGGATACAAAAACGAAAAACGGACGTTTATAATGATTTTTTGCCTTATTAGATGTTTCAGTTGTCGTATTCAAAATGCGAAAACGTGCTTTTTCTGAAACATATCATGCGACTTCCACGAATTGCCTATGCAACATAGGTTGTCGTCTCCTGGGGGCCAGGGATCAGAATCTGGTGACAACATAAGTGATAAGGGTAAGTAGTTGTTGTTTGTCGTCTTGTTTTGGGCCGGGGCCAAATTTGAGAGTGTAGGCCCATGTCTCTCCTTGTACCGGTCTAAAAATTTGTTATCTTTGCATTAAGTTGCTTTGGTCGAATTTGTTATTTCGTTTCAAGTAATATTTGGGCTAATTTTGCCAAGTCTATGTATTGAAAACGGGTTGAGATCTTCTAAAGTAGAAATAGAACTATAAATTGTAGAGTTTACTCAAAATAAACAAAAAGAAACGAAAAGTGGTGAATACCCCTTAAGTTAAAAGGTGAGTTTAGGCCCCCAACTTACATTTGTGTTGTTTAACCCCCACAAGTTTACCAAAAGGTGAGAATAAACCCTTATATTAAAAAGATACCAAGAAAAAATAACTTAACATTTTTTTTTTGAAAGAATAACTTAACAATTTTTAGTTAAAGGGCTTATTATCACCACTTGGTGAAGTTGTGGGGGTTAGATATCATAGTGTAAGTTGACGGGTCTAAACTCACCTTTAAGCAAACTTTAAGAATATAATCATTACTTTTGCCGAAAACCATAGTAATACTTAATCAATTTGTGCATTTGTAATTACTAACTCTAAAAAAAACTTCAGACGATAGGCCTGTTTAGATTTACTGAAAACAACGGAACTGAACTGATTGGAGCTGAACTGAACTGAACTGATTGGCGCTGAACTGAACTGAACTGAAGTGAACTGATTGGAGCTGAACTGAACTGATTGGCGCTGAACTGAACTGAACTGAACTGAACTAAACTAAACTGAACTGAACTGAACTGAACTGAATTGAATTGAATTGAATTGAATTAAATTGAATTTAACAAATATATAAATAATATTTAACCAATAATATATGAATATTAAATAATAATTATGATGATAGGTAATAATAATGAATAATTATTAATGAATAATAATAATAATTGTATTTTGGATATTTTTAAATGATAATTATAAATAGATAATATTAATAATCATAAATTAACAATAATAATGATTAATGATTATAATGATAATTAATAACAATTATTTTATATTATTTGTATTAGTATATTAATACCTGATGATGATTATATAATAACAATGATATCTAAGAATTAAATTAATATTACTATTTTAATAATTAGATTTAATTATATATTAATATTTAGTAATAAAATAATGATTGGGTCGTACCGCGCAAAATTACATTATTAATCGTTTTGACGTGATTTGATTGGATTATGGGCTGATAACGCGGGTTTATTTATGCTTTAACCTAAACCATGTTCCTCCCTAACAATAATAGTAATAATAATGAATAAAGCTCTAATAAACAAAATAATATATAGATAATAATAATAATACTTAATAATAATGATATAAAAATAAATAATAATAATAATAATAATACTATAATAATAATAATAAGAGCAATTAGTAAAATAAATTATACCAACATAATAATATTTAACAAAATGGTTATAAAAGAATGGAGCTGAACTGAACTGAACTGAATTGAACTGAACTGAACTGAACTGAACTGATTAGAGCTGAACTGAACTGAACTGAAATTAAGCTGAAATGAACAGACTCGATGTTAAGACATTGATAACCCATTAATTGTAGCTCTATAGGAAGTGATGAGAATGATCTCATTCCAATTGTTAATTGTTTTTAATTTAACCATCCTAGCTAGGACCTTTCGCTTACATGGTTCTTTGAAAAAAGAATATCAATCTCATAGGAGTATCTTTTAAATTATCATGAATATGGAATTTTCGGCCTCGAGAAGATTTCTTTTTTTTTTTGGCCGAAAGGTTACTATTAACCTTAATGTATGTAACTATCCAAGCATATTCTAATTCATTATTAGAATCCACTTGATTTTTACAGGTAATCAATTTGCAGTGATAATTTTATCATTTTAATCTTATCATCTCATGTTCTATATACTGTATTACTTTACCACCTTTTCTCTCTAATGCTTTGTCGCAATATATTCTTTTGTTCACTATTCCACTTTCAATTTAGGCAATATACAAAAATCAACTACTAAACCAATTCGTGTGAATTGTGATCGATGTAGCATAGAATATCCTCTGTACTAGATGATGATTATGTAGAATAATGTAGTTAGTTCTAAGTTGAATTACTTCTGTCGAAAGAAGTTATTTGGATCTATATTCATGCCCAAGTGATAAAAGGTTTGGGGGGGAGTTTTGACTTTCTCTCTTCATTGATTAAGGTGTTACATGCATTGATATTTATACAACTTGGTTGTGTGAAGAGAAAGCTAAAGCTAGGACTATGTGTACAAAGAATATGATACTAAATATTCCTAGTTGTACAAAGATAAGGAAACTATCTTTTTCCTCTACCAGCATAATATCTGTTATATCTCTAAGATTCCCTCTCAAGTCAGATCGTGAGAATTCGAATGCTCAACTTAGATATCAGGAAATTAAACTACAGTATTGCTCCAATGTTACAGTGAAAATATTTGTCAATCGGATAGTCGTCAAGATGAGAGGGTAAAAATAATCCAAGAAACTAATAGCTTGCAAACAAAATCACAATCAATTTATGTCTTATTTGCTCGATACGTTCATGAACCACAAGATTAGCACAATATGCCAGGTTGC
This sequence comes from Patellifolia procumbens, assembly GCA_947645195.1. Lineage (NCBI taxonomy): Eukaryota > Viridiplantae > Streptophyta > Magnoliopsida > Caryophyllales > Amaranthaceae > Patellifolia > Patellifolia procumbens. Next base: position 11,851,283 of record CANSGD010000972.1, read on the forward strand.
TTGAGTATCACAATACAAAGGCGACAAGTGTTGATGAAAGACGCCTAAGGGCGAAAGCAAACTGCAAATCTACTTAATCATCATACTATATACTAATAGAAAATCCATTGTTGACATGGCCTCATGGTCTTAATTCATGGGCCACGTGTCACAATGAAAGTCCTATTAGTGCCACGTGTTTTATGGCTAGCATGTCTAATCTCCTATAAATAAATCATTTCGCTTGCCCATTTCATTCTCATTTAACCCTGAAAATTTAACCTAGCCTCTTTCATTCTATTCTCTTGCTCTCTCAATTCTCTATGTCATTCATTCAATTTGAATATTTCGAACAAAAATCCTAGCGTCTTTGCGAAAATCAAACGTGTCATCATGCAATCCTTTGAAGAAATTATCAATGCAAACCTTCACAAAAATAACTTCGAAGAAGATTGAATTCATGCTCCAAAACCGTGTGAAGAAAGATTTATGTCTATCATTATCACAAAAGGTCACCATTGCAATGTTATGTGTGTTTATAATGAATCTTTAGGAGTTATTTGTAAATTCGTTTTTGTATGTTCATGTAATGTAATCCTTATTAAATAATAATAATTTTTATTTAAATGTTTTATTGTTCGTTTTATGAGTATTAATTTACATTTCTTTATGCAATCTCATTTTTATTCTATATGTTCATGCAATCGTTATTTCTTAATAAGAAATTCATTCATTTCATTTGTATTATTTATTTCATTTATTCGATTTTTTTCAACACAATCTCTTTTATATCTTATTTTTTTATTTAGCTAATTAAGAAATACATATGTTAATTAAATAGGTTATCTAATTCATACATTTAAATTTATCTAATTCATCTTCTTTTTCATAATCTAACTAATTTATGTTCAAAAAATACATGTGTCATTCATAGGATATTGTATATTTATTTTTTTTAAATTTACAATATTTAATAATGTATTTTTTTAATATGACGATAGTTTAGGGTTGACAATTGTGTATTAATGATTTACTGGTAATTTAACTAATTATGGGGTTTGTATAATGAGCTTTTGAATAATTTAGAAATTCTCTCTTCTTATTATGTTATTTACCTTAAAATAAACGAATTCATATGCCACTCTATATTAATTTTTAAAGTTATGAATTAAATCTTTTCCTAAATTAATTAAATAAACCCATAGAAAGATTTTATCTAATATATATTTGGGAATATAATATAATTAATAAAATCTTTGTGATTTAGGTTTTTTAGGGAACTTTTAAGGAAAAAATATGACAAAATATTACATGAAATATTATGTTTTTAAAACGTTCCCTTAATTAATAAAAATTCTGTTTTCAAAATGTTTCCTAAATTAATTAAACCAATGGAAATATTAGATCAAAGATAAATTTGGCAAAATAATATAAGTAATTAAAGTCTATATGAATTCTGTATTTTATGGAACTTTATCAATAATTTACGGTTCATTCATATATTTTTTTTAAAACATTTCCTTAATTATCTAATTTCATGGAAAGATAATATCAAAGCAAAATTTCATTTATTCATTAGATATATAAAAACTGTTTTAAAAACCTTTCCTAAATTAATAAATTTCTTATAAAGACAATATCAAGGAAATATTTGGTATAAAGCTATTCGATTATCTCCCAATAAAATCTCGTTCTTATGATGTCGTTGATGATCATAAAGTGTATATTTGTTCCTTTTAGATATTTATAGTGCAAACCCCTCTTAGGATATCTAAGAGTGATTCGAGTCGTATGAAGGAAAATTTTCAAGTACAGTTTGTTATTATAGGGGGTTGAGAGAAGGGCTATCTCAACTCATAATGTGATACCATCTGATCTTAATAGAAACACTTTTTATTCATGCGACATTGCAAGTGACCCCCTTAGATTAAACAGTCAGATAAGACGCTCTTTTTGTAAACTAGCTATCTAAAAGGTAATTTTTACGATACCTCTCGCAATTTGATGTAAGTTCATCTCGCTTAAAACTTGCCGCTACCAAAACATAAGATAGATTTCTAGGATTTCCTTCTAAGACGAATAGATTTCATCAACTCAAACACTTTTTCCAAAATCCACATACATATTCAATGTTGAATCAATAGTCTTCTTTCATAGGTTAGAATCTTGCCTCCATGAAATGGAAAACCTATATTGAAGCAATGGTTGACAATCAATATCCCAACTCAACATCATTTTTATTTGTACTTCATTAAACAACTGAAAAATAAAAATATTGTGTTAGTTTTCTATTTTGCAAATCCAATTAAGCAATCTATAATCCTATTTTAACACCCTGATACTAAAATCCTGGATCAACTGTATAAGCTCCACCTACTCGTGTTAACAACTTAAGTATGCATTAGACCGATCATGAGTTGGAAGCAAATTCCAATTTAAGGTAAATCTATGTAATAAGAGAGATGAAGCACTACAATGTACTCTCTTTAATTTAATTTGGAAATAGGTGGCTAGGCTACATGAATTGAGAATAAAGAGTAGATACACTTTTAAGATTAACTAGTATATTTTAAAAATATATACAATTAGCCAAATGATTCCTACTTTGCAAGTGGCGTTTTAATTAAGCTTTACATATACACCTCCCCACCAAGTTTTGTCTATATGGATTCCATAGCTATTTTTCTTATTCAATTTTATTCTTTCTATACATTTATTTAACAAATTAGTCAATGGGGAAGGTATATTAAACCTCTAAGATAATGTTTTGTTATTAGATTATCACATATACCTTGATACCCACACGTATGGATTTAGCATCTTATTTTTCATTTTGAAAAATTAACATATATAAAAATCTAGGAGAAAATGTAACTGTTTTTCAAGGAAAGCGAAAGTATGTCTAAAACTTTATATCATCATAAGAATATTAAAAATTATTCTTGCGTAGTCAGTTCATCACTTGGGGAATTAGCTATATATATGTGAGTGGTTTCTTTCTACTAGTACTAGTACTGTGGGTTTCAACTTTCAACATTCGTATCCTCAAAATTCGATATCATTGTTGAATGTTGATTATTGCAAGCCACCTCGCATTAAGTTAATTTGTTGAACGCCGTATATATGTGGCACACGTGAGTTGTCTCATATTGGAGAAAGATGAAGAATTTGCCACTTTATAAGTATGAGGAGCTATTCCTTCCATGGTCTCTTGATTTTGAAATGAAACCTTCATTGGGCTTATAAATGATTCAGTCCAAACTCTCCTCCTCCTGGTTTCGCCCAGCCCAGACCTTATTTCAGATTTCTATTAAATTTATCATAATCCGGCTTAGTTTAGGAGGTAAAATCGATAAGGGAAGAGAGATATAAAGGCACACGAATTCCAACCTCAAAAAACTTTTGGAATTTGATCCCGTACATTACCGACTGATACAAACCCTATTGTCTAGACCATTTATACATTTATTTATAATCTTAATTAAAATATGGTACAATAAAGCAGCCATTGGCGGAGTTCTAAGAGATCACCTAGGCAAATTCATTTGTCTCTTCTCAAGCCCCATTCCATTTATGGAAATTAACCATGCAGAGCTCCATGCAATCCATAGAGCTATCAAACTCTCCTCTTCCATTGGATTCCTATCCCACAAAAAATTCACCGTGGAGTCAGACTCGCATAATGCAGTTCAATGGTGTAATGGGGTGATTAGTGGGCCATGGAACTTACTCTTCGTTATTAACTTCATCCGGAATGCTATGGGTTTGGGTTGTGGAATTGATATTGTTTACAAAAGTCGGGTTTCAAATGTAGTTGCGGACTCGCTTGCAAGAAAAGGGCTTTCTAGATTAGATGAGTTTGTTGCTTGGTTGTAATCTCCCTAGTTTTATTTTCCTGTGAACTTGGGCTTTAAGCCTTTTATTATTAGCTAAAGCAATAAAATAAGACAAATTATCAAAAAAAAAAAATATGGTAATAAGAACATGTACTCTTTGAAAGTAAAGGAAAATTCAAAGGAATCTCAAAGGACATTTAATGAGAATTGATCTCTCGATCACATATTCACATCGGAGGTGGGAGCTAAACCATTGCTCTACACGGCCCTTCTCATCTCTTTGTAATTACTAGTACAACTATTAAGTTTTAGTACACATTGCTTTACAAACATTAAAACAGATTTATGTAGACTATGGTAGTAATATTCACTTATAGGAATAAAGCAAACTTTGTAGGTCTAAAGCTCTAGCGGCCGCTTTGATGCTTTGTCTCTCCGCCATCTCTCTTCTCCTCTCCTTTAAAAATTATGATTCCAAAAGTTGTTAGATGATAATCGGTTGAATTGAAAAGATGTCTTTGTATCAAAATAAATTGAAGTTGTATGGGTCTGTATAGCGGAATTCGACCTTATTATTTGACCTTATTAAACCTTAATTCATCTAACCTTATTAAATATAATCTGAACATTTATCTTAACTTATCTAATCTTTAGACATCGAAAGGGCATTCCTCGGAAAATCCCCCGAGACCAGTTTTTGCTTTCCAAGTCAGTACTGTGAAGGATGCTTTGGACACTACTTTTCCCACCAGCAAATAACTCATAAGTCATAACCATCCCTACAGTTTTATACAAAGATAGAAGCTATTACTATGCCTTATTCGTTATCGTTTTTTATTTTTTACTTTTCAGTTTAATACCCTTTTAGAAAACGCTAAATCAAAGTGTAAAAATCAAGAAGACAAAAAAAACTTAATTTACAAAAAGAAAATTATGATTCGTATCAAAAAAAGTTTCTTTCATCTCTTTCTAAACTCACTTTCTAGTTTCTACATACGAATCATCTTACTAAAATAAGTCAAATACAACAATCAACGAACAAATTAAATCTCAACTAGTTGTGAAAAAATTTAACCATTACAAACCATATTACTAAGAATGATAGAAGTCTAAGAACTTAACCAATAGTTGTGTCGTCGGATTCAATTTAAAAACTTCAACCCTAACACATATTGGTTAACAAGTGGCTCGTGTCTAGGTCAAATCCTCCTAATTAAACGGACTAAAAACTTAACACAAACCCGACAACTTTGTTTTGCGTCTAAATCGAGTTGGCGGGTCGTGTCTCTTTTTGCCACCTCTACTCAACGATCATGCAAATGCGCTCTTTTTTTTAATATTCGGTGCAATTGATCATTCGCAGACGTTTTTCCAGGGGACGCAATTTGATAACCTCAATTAAGGAGAGGATGTTTCATGAGAATATTAGAGCGCATCGCACCATACATCCCATCATCAAGGCTAGTAAAAAATTGGTACAAATGCACTTCTAAGTTATGTTCCAGTATTGAACATCCCACGACATGCATATCCCATCACAAGCATAGGTGTTGGAGGCATCATCAAGACATATATGCTTCAGTCTACCATTGTAGGTGACAAGCCATGGATCGAGTTTTTCGAATGCTTGTAGTTGGCTAATTCACCTTTCATTTCAAGAATTCGGGGACCATTAACGATAGAGAAATGTTCCTTTAGACATTTTCGTAGTCGTGCAATATATTTTCCTATATCTCTAATATCTCGTAAGGATCTTAATAGTGCAAGATTGTATTATCTTTTCTCATTGTTGGCTTAATGGTCATCATAATCCACAGCAAAATAATAGTGTGGAATGTGAAATTTGATTTTTGAGTATATATATTGGTATATGATGATTAAACCGTCAACAAAAGCAAATTTGAGCATAGCTCGTACTCGTAGAGCATAAGGAGGATCAAACTGACAAACTACACTAGTCTTCATAAATTTAAATTCCACCCGATTATATTGATAAAGAGCCAAACTAAAGAAATCTTATCTGTAACTGAGTGAGTTTTTCCATGAAAATATATTTTTTCATGAAAATTATTTTTCTATTAAATTTTTTTCCCATCCAACTAAACGTACGGGGGCCTATTTTAATTGAGAATGTCTGCAAATAAACAATAATATACTACTTTTTTAGACTATTTTTGTGTTTTGCATTACACATGTCTTAAGAGGCTAATTAGCTTGCATGTTATATTATCAACCAATTCTCAATTGAGAAGATACCATGTTGAGATTTTCTCACGATGTATTTTCCAATACTCATTTTTTTATGCTACTTATTAAATAACCTCTTCTAGCTCAAATAATAAGGTGATATATTGATTTGGTGTTTTATAGACCAACCAAACGAGATATGATTCTGATGGCTCAACTTTTGTTAAGATATTCAGGTCCAATAATTTTTCTTGCCCTTTATCCAAATTGAAATAAAGTTTAGAGAATAATTTCCCTATTCTAAAAGCTATATTAATTGTTTTTTAAGTTTAAAATCTAAGTACGACACTGGATATATGTCTCTAATTTAGTTTTTAATTCCTAACAACTAGATGTTCACTCTTTTTTTTTTATATATCTAAATCCTACGTTAAGAAAGTATATTAACATATAAACTATGGATATCTAAAGTTCCTATTTAATTTATTGACCACTGTATCTTTAGCATTATAATTTTACTTCCCTGCATTTTTTAATAATACTGTCAAAAAAGGATTAATGATTTTTCTTAATTACTTTCATTAGATATCCTAAGAGCTAATCATTAGAGAAGTCTACTAATTACAACATTAACTATACAAAAGACTATAATTACAATAACTACATAAGAGGGCGTTGAGAACATGGAATCAAGTGGAAACTAATTTGCAATTACCAATAACAATCAATGGAAGCAAAGCAACAATAAATGAAGAAATAAATAAGAGAGAGAGTTAAGTAATGGCACCGTGGGAAGACCCGAGAATCCGGGAGTAAAAACCCACAAGCACTATGGAGTAGTATTGACCTTGCTGATTGATTGAGAGAGATACAAGCTATTTCAAGCTAAACACACAAAGGCACAAAACCCTAGAAATTCTCTCTAGTATCTTGAAATGTGCGAGATTATGTCATATATACAAATGGGGAAAATAGGGGTATTTATACTACTCCCGTAAATAGCAAAAGACAGCTGCACCTGGCGAGAAAACGCGAAAACAGAGTGCCCAGATCGCGGGGGGCGACCTATTTCGCGGGCCGCGATCGGCGCGTTTTCATATGCTCCTTTTCCCAGGAACTCCGCGCGACTCGCGCCATCCTGCGCACCTCTCGCGCAAGGCTCGCGGGCCGCGAGCTCCTACACGGGCCGCGATTTCTTCATCACTTTGACCATCTCCACACTTAAGACCTAAGAATCTCCCACTTGGAGATCGGTCCAAGTGACATGCTTACACATCCCCAACATATCTCTCATCATCAATCAACACCTTAATGTTTCACCATAGCGCCTCACCATTACAACCATCCACCACTCATGGATGGAGCCCAATTGAGATCCTACACAACCCCAATTTCTCACAAGTTACAACCTTTGTGAGCATATCCGTCGGATTCTTAGAAATCTTCTTCAAACACATAGAGCCATCTTCCACTAGACTCCTAGTGTAATGATATCGCCTCTTGATGTGTTTAGTACGTTAGTGAAACATAGGATTCTTAGCCAATTGTACCGCACTTTGGCTATCACTATGCAACACACAAACCTCTTGATTCATACCCATTTCCCCAATGAAACTCTTCAACCACTCAATCTCCTTCCCCGCCTCCGACATAGCAACATACTCGGCTTCCGTCGTAGACATGAACACACACTTTTGGAGCTTGCTCATCCAACTAATGGTCGTACCACCAATAGCAAAAACATACCCCGAAGTGCTTTTGCTTGAGTCATAGCATCCCCTGAAATCGGCATTCCACAAAACCTTCAAGAACAACTTCATTCCTCCCAAAGCAAAGAGCCATACTAGAGGTACCTAACAATCTCAAGAGCTATTTCACGGCCTCCCAATGTCGCTCACCCGGATTTGACATGAATCTACTCACAACTCCCACCGCATGGGCAATGTCGGGTCTAGTACAAACCATAGCATACATCATACTCCCCACGGCCGAAGCATAAGGAAAAGTGACCATCCTTTCCTTTTCTTCCTTTGTATTTGGTGAATCCTCCTTTGTCAATTTGAGGTCCACCGAAAAAGGTGAGCTAAGAGGCTTCGCATCAACCATGTTGAACCGCTTTAGCACCTTCTTGACATACGGCTCTTGAGACAACCTCAACAAACCTGTCGATAAGTCCCTAGAGATTCTCATGCCAAGTATTTGTGTAGCCTCACCCAAGTCTTTCATCTCAAATCTCTCCGACAACTTCCCTTTCAAGTCATTCACAAACTTCATGCTAGTACCCGCAATGAGCATATCATCAACATACAAAAGCAAGTAAACATAATCATCTACGTACCTTTGAAAGTAACAACAATGATCGCCATCCGTTCTCACGAAACCCTTGCATAACATGAAGCTATCAAACTTCTTGTACCATTGTCTTGGAGCTTGCTTCAACCCATATAGACTCTGTTTGAGCTTGCATACCATGTCTTCCTTTCCTCGAGCTTCAAACCCTTTCGGTTGTTTCCTGTAGATTTCTTCTTCCAAATCACCATGCAAAAACGCCGTTTTCACATCCATTTGCTCAAGGAACAAGTTTTCCAAAGCCACAATTGCCAACAAGATTCTAATGGTTGTCCACAACCGGAGCAAAAATCTCATGAAAGTCAATGCCCTCCTTTTGTGAAAAGCCTTTCACCACAAATCTTACTTTATACCGAATACTACCATCCGGCTCATCCTTCTTGCGAAAGATCCACTTGTACAAAAGTGCTCTCTTGTCCTTAGGCAAGTCAACCAACACCCAAGTGTCGTTATTCTTCAATGAGCTCATTTCCTCACCCATTGCATGCTCTCACTTCAACGAATCACCCAACCTCATTTCCTCAACATAACATTCCGGCTCACCGGAATCCATCAACAACAAGTAATTCGCCGAAGTCTTCTTTATGGGTGGTGGTGTGAACCTATTCGGCGCATTAGAGAGCCTTGATGTTCTCCTCACCGGTGGCGGTGTCTTTGGTTCCTCACGAACCTCACTAGGCTTACCTTGAACCTCAACCTCTTCCATCTCAAAAGTATCCTCATCTTCCTCCGATTCACTAGAAATCGGGTCATCCGGAGTTTGCACAACATGTTGAGGAGATGCATGTTGAATTGGCACATCATCTTCATCTTTTCCAATTCTCACATCACCATCTAGCTCAACAACCTCTCGCTCACTCTCAATGGGTTCTTTTTCAACGGACTTTCCACCAAAGTTATCCTTGTACAAGGAGCTCTCATCAAATGTAATGTCACAATGCCTAATAACCTTGCGGTTACTAGAATTCCACACTCTATAGCCATACTTCTCATCACCATACCCTACAAAGTAGCATTTGAAGGCTTTAGGGTCAAGCTTGTCTCTCTTTTTGGATTGCAAATGGGCCACACACCCAAAGGTCTTCAAGTGAGTGTAGGACACATCCTCACCACTCTACTCCTCCTCCGGTATCTTGAACCCCAAGGGCACCGAAGGTCCACGGTTTATCAAATAAGCCGCGATGCTAACGGCATCCGGCCGAAAGCATTTTGGGAGACCCGCAAATAACCTCATGCAACTTGCTCTCTCAAGTAGTGTTCTATTCATCCGCTCCGCTACCCCATTTTGGCGAGGCTTTTCGAGAATGGTCCTCACCAAAACAATGTCATGTTCCTTACAAATATTCTGTAAGCTTCCAACTCATACTCTCCTCCATTATCGGACTTGATACTCTTTATCTTCGCCCCCGAAGCATTTTCAACCTCCGCCTTCCAAGTCTTGAACTTCTCATTCACCTCCGACTTGTGCTTCATGAAGTAGAGCCATACTTTCCGGGTTGAATCATCAATGAAGGTAAAAAAAAATAGTGAGACGCATCAAGGGACTTGATGGGGTATGGGCCCCATACATCCGTGTGCACAAGCGCTAGCTTCTCCTTCTTCAAGGACCGTTGGATATTTGTGAAAGACACCCTCTTTTACTTCCCAAAGACACATGTCTCACAAAATTTCATGTCAATTGCTTTCAAGCCCGACAACTTACCCTTTGAAGCTAATATCCTCATCCCTTTCTCACTCATGTGACCAAGCCGAGTATGTCATAGCTTAGTATCGCTCTGTGGTTGTAGCAACCATGTTAGTACACCCTAAGGTAGAGTACAAAGTACCAATCTTCGTGCCCCGAGCAACCACTATGGCACCCTTTGACACCTTCCATGTACTCTCACCAAACATAGTTCTATAACCACTTGAGTCCAATTGACCCACCGAAATCAAATTTTTCCTGAGCTTAGGAATATACCTCATATCTTCAAGCTTCCATGAACTCCCACTTGAAGTCTTGATCATCACATCTCCCTTCCCTACAATGTCCAATGGATTATCATCCGCAAGAAACACCTTCGCATACTTGCCACTCTTGAAGTTCCGGAAAATTTCTTTACATGGTGAAGAGTGAAACGATGCACCTGAATCAAGTATCCATGTCTCAATGGGACTATCCACGCTCAAGATCAAGGCATCCCCAAATTCATCGCTTGATGCCAAGCTAAACAATGAACTTGAATCATGATTGCTCTTTTGATTAGAGTCATCCTTCTTCTTAGGATTCGGACACTCTCTCTTAGTATGACCCTTCACTCCACAACTCCAATAGACAATGTTTCCTTTTCCCCTCGATTTACTCCTCCCCTTACTCTTCGATCTCCCTCTGGGGTTCCCTTTTTGTTGTCTCCATCTTTCCCTCGCCTAACTAGAATAGGCACCATCACCGGACTCCTTCCTCCTCAAGCTCTCACAAGATTAAGTCCCTCACATCATCATTCCTCAACTTCTCCTTGTCGGAAGAGTTGCTAATGGCGGCAACCACCGTATCGCAAGACCTAGGCAACGATGACAACAAAATCAAGGCTTTCACCTCATCATCAAACTTGATATCAACCGAACACAATTGAGAAATAATCGAGTTGAATTCATTTTATGTATTCTAGAGCCGAAGTACCATTATTCATCTCAAGCTCAAACAACCGATGCATAAGGAACACCTTGTTCATTGCCGAAGGCTTCTCATACATATTCAACAAGGTTGGTAAGACATCCACCGTCGATGTTTCATCCTTGACATTGTAGGCCATACTCATACTCAATGTCAACCTTATCACTCCAAGTGATTGCCTATCCAACACTCTCCAATCTTCCTTTTTCATACTATCCGATCTCTAGCCCTCAAGAGGTAGATGAAGACCCTTTTGGTACAAATAGTCCTCTATTTGCATCTTCCAAAATCCAAAGTCCTTCCCATCAAACTTCTCAAGTTTCAATTTGCCTTCTTCCATTGTTAAACAATCACAAAGTTCTCAACCTAGGGTTTGGAACAAATATTCTACACCAAAATTTCAATCCCCAAACACCCAAAGCAACAAACTTTGATTTCCAATCACAAACACAAGTTTCCACACAAACCCTAATTCAAATTTCACCAAAGATTAACCTGGCTCTGATACCAATTGTTGAGAATATGGAATCAAGTGGAAACTAATTTGCAATCACCAACAACAATCAATGGAAGCCAACAACCAAGCAAGCAAGCAAAGCAACAATAAATGAAGAAATAAATAAGAGAGAGAGTTAAGTAATGGCTTCGTGGGAAGACCCGAGAATCCAGGAGTAAAAACCCACAAGCACTATGGAGTAGTATTAATCTTGATGATTGATTGAGAGAGATACAAGCTAATTCAAGCTAAACACACAAAGACACAAAACCCTAAAAATACTCTCTAGTATCTTGAAATACTACCTCCGTTTTTTTTTTAGTTGCAATGGTTTCCTAAAACGGAATTTTCCCAAAGGTTGCAATGTTTCTTTTTCTTTCCTTATTTAGTAAAAAAAAAACCTGTGAAATTACTATTTTACCCTTACTAAATATAATTAACATCACTTACTACTAACAATTAATCTTAACTCAATCAACTTAATCACCCTCCACCAAATTAACCTAACCCCCACCTCTCCCCCACCCCTTCATTTCTCTGCTATCTTCATCTTCAACCTATCCTCCCCTTCTCTCATCCTTCCTCTGTAAAATTTACAATCTTCAACCATTCACCATCAACATTCATCTTCATCTTCAATCTTCAATCTTCAACCATCCATCTTCAATCTTCAATCTTCAACCATTCACCATCAACATCTTCATCTTCAACCTCTTCTATTTTTAGATCTGCCGAGATCAACACCACCAAGGCCATAATGGGCCGAAAACACCACCATCAAGTCCGGAAACGGCCGAAAAAATCACCATCAAGTTCAGAAACGGCCAAAAAAACCATCACAAAGCCTACACTTGGTCGAAAACATTTTCAGATCTGAGTTGAAGGTTGAGAGACATCCGTTTTCGGCCCGGTGAAATCTGAGTTTGATTTTTTAGATCTGAGTTGAAGGACAAGTGAACTCAGATCTGAGTTTGGAACGATTTGAGTTTGTTCTACCATTGTTATCACTCGTTCCAATCACCCTCAAAACCCCGCCATTTCTGCGATGTAATATTCACTCCTGAAGAAGAAGAACGAGCACTTGAAAGCATATGGAAGGAAATTGAAAAGGAAAAGATTAAAGAACGAGAAGCGAAACGAAAGGCGGGTATTCCTTTTGATGAAGCTATTGAAGATGAAGAGGATTTTATGGGTGTTAATCCGTTGATTGAGAAATTAGAGAAATTGAATGCTAAAACTTATGGTATGCATGATAAGATGAAATATGATCCTGGTTGGGAAGATTTTGGTGATGAAAATATTGATGATGATGAAGATCCTTTAATAGACATGTTCTTAGAGGGTGTTTTTGAAATCTTCCATTTTTTTGATTTGCAGATTATGATTTTGAGTTCTGATGTTTTGTTGGGGTGGTGTTCAGGTGGCGGTGAGGGTGGTGGGTGATGGTGGGATGGTGTTTTGGTGGCAGTGATGGTGGTGGATGATGGTAGGGTGGTGTTTTGGTGGCGATGAAGGTGGCAGTGAAGGTGGTGGGTGAGGGTGAGGTGGTGTTTTTGTGGCAGTGAAGGTGGTGGGTGATGATGTTCTTCATGCTTAATTACATAGCAATGGTCCCCACTCCCCTTAATTATATACCCAAACATTTACCTAATAACACATTAAAATTTTTGCATTGGTTTCCATGTTTTTTAGAAACATTGCAACTAAATAAAAACGGAGGTAGTATGTGAGATTATGTCATATATACAAATGGGGGAAAGAGGGGTCTTTTATACTACTCCCGTAAATAGCAAAAGACGGTTGCACGGGGCGAGAAAACGCGAAAACAGAGTGCCCAGGTCGCTGGGGGCGACCTATTTCGCGGGACACGACCTGCGCGTTTCCATATGCTCCTTTTCCCAGGAACTCCGCGCGACTCACGCCATCCTGCGCACCTCTCGCACAAGGCTCGCGGGCCGCGATTTCTTCACTTTGACAATCTCCACACTTAAGACATAACAGATAGCCCAACATATATAAAAGGAAAACTTAAAAAACTCGTCTCTCAAATCTCAAACATAGTTTTATTGGAAAGCTATCGAAAGCAATAAATTTGGAAATTACTTCCCTACATTAAAGATATAATGGACATAAGGAGACTTACCTTTTTTTTTATTTGAATATTTAAATATAACTTTTTAACCATTCTATTCCGTACGTGATAAAAAAAAAGTGGTTAACAAAGTGAAAAGTAAAATATGTGTGTGCAACATAGTAAGTCCAAGTCTTTTGTAATGAAAAAAAATTCAGATTCTGGCCAAACATGGTGACACTGACCATACCAGAAACTGAAAAGGATAAAAAGAAGAGGAGTGGGGAAGGCCCACGTGGTGTGGCAATTGGCACCCACCTTTGAATAATTTAAAGATGACATACTTGAAGTCTTTTTGGCCTTTGGGTCGATGAAAGATGGCGAGTGGAAAGCTTGTGTGAACAACAACAATATGCAATGAAGGATCTAGAAATTTAGTTTTAGGATGTTTTTTATAGGTTTAGAGATTGAAAATTTGGAATTACCTCAACGACAATCATAAACAAAGTTATTTTGTTTGTATGAGGTGTCTAATATCACCAGGGGTGTTAATCGAGCGAGACAACTAGTGATCTATTCGAGATTAACTCGCAACGCTCGACTCGAGTTAGCTCGGATCGAACTCGAGCTCGACTCAAGGCGCTAATGAGATCGAGTCGAAATACACAAAACTCGACTAGAAGACTCGCGAGAAACTCGAATGATATAATTGAGGGTTAAAATATTTAATATTTATAAAATCTATCTTATGGGTGTAAAGCCAACTGGAAAACTCGTATTTAGCTCGAGATTGACTCGAGTCAAAACTCGACTCGAGCTCGTTCAAGTTCGTCAAAACTTGATCGAAGTTTGACTCGATTGTGACGCACTCGAATCGAGTTCGACTCAAGATCTTAACGAGTCGAGTTGAGTTATGAAAAACTTGACCCTACTCGGCTCGTTATCACCCCTAAACACCACCTTTTACATTAATGTAGTTCTTTTTGCTAATTATAACTAGTCGTAAATTACGCGATATGTACGTAAGCATATAAAATTCTGCAAAAACATACTACCTCCGTTTCACAATAGATGCAACATTTTCATATTATGCACTATTCACAATTTAGACTTCGATTGGCTTTGGCGATTTACGGTTTAGGAAAAACATAATCATGTGGAATCTTGTTGAATTCGTCCTAATATGTATTTTTTTAATATGCTCTTTTTATTATTTTTACTTATTGATAATTAAAGATATTAGTGTTTAAAATAATGCATTGGCAAGCGTGAAAAGTACAAATGATGCATCTATTGTGAAACAGAGGAAGTATATGGCAAGTTTGTTTGGGTTGTTTTATATTTTTTGATATAATTAGTTATAATAAGAGAGTTATGACATTGAAATAAGATATTAAAAATATATTATATTGATTTTTGGTATTCTCCTTCTCTTCTCTTATATAATAGAGATAACCTATTTTAGTTATAAAGAAAAACAAGAAAAATATAATAAGGAGGGAGAGAAAGCAAAGCGACAAACACATCCATTTTCTTTCTATTAAATCACCACTTAACGCCTGAAATTGATAATCCATCGCACCCGCAACCAACAAATGGAAAATGGAAAATGGAATATGGTTGTCAAGAAAAAAAAAATGATCATGTTCTTTAACATCTTATGTCCTTTTTATTTTCCTTTTTCATAAGTTGCGCGGGTATGGTGCAATTATAAAGTCTTGATGTCAATTTGCTAAAGGTAACCTTCAATTACTAAACGCAACCCTCAAACCATTAATTTTACCTTTATGGAAAAAACTATGTTTCTCCTCCTCTCTACCGTAGAGATCACATTTTGATAAAACTTGTGTTTTTTATATTAATCTATTGGAAAAAAAAACATATTGCATCTATTATAGAAGACAATTTATCTCCATGTGACCTCGTAACTGATGTAAATATTGTGATTTTTTCCCTAAAAGTTTCCCTATTTTGTGCAAGGTGTATGAAATTTGATGCTCCACTTCGTGCAAGGTGTATGAAACAAATATATAGATTTCGTGTAGATTGAACATAGCAGTTACATAGATTTCTTGTACGTTGAACGAAATAGTTTATTAGTTTTCGTGTTAATCGGTATTGAGTTTGTGAAAATAACAAGTATTGAGGTTGATGCCTCGCACTTGCAGTAGTGTGAATCTTTTTTGTTGATTCTTTTGCAGTTTGATTTGTGCTGACATTGAGTATTTACTGCAGAATCTGTTGTATTTTGTAGCAGTTAACTGTTATGATATTTGTAACCTTTGGTAATTTGGTATTCTTGAATAGTATTGGAAATTTATCTAAGATAAGTAATTGACCTCTAAGATGTTTGATCATATTAGAAACTTTGTTGTCCTGGAAAAATCATTGTTGGAAGTAGTTTGTTTATCAATATATTTGTCGCTTGGTTTGTTCCTTGCTTGATGATGTTGTATAATTGTTTTGGAGACTTTGATTCCCTTTGGTTTTCCAAGATATAAGATCCGAGAGCAAATTATTGTTATATTTAGCCTGTTTCATTTAATCATGAATAATCTATTTATGATTCGTAAATCTCCTATTTTTCTTTGGTTTTGTAGGTAGAAACACTTAAGACTACAAGATGAAGTTTGTACATTATAATTATCAATTGTAGTTAATTACTTAGGTTTTTGATATTGTAATTGAATTTGCATATTTCCTTACTATTATTCAATTTTTTAATGTGTGTTTATGGAATCATTATACCTATATATATTAAGAATAATGAAAAATTATTCATTTTCTAATTCTTATATATATTTAGGGAAATTTGCCAAAAAGGACCTTAAAAAAAAACATTTTGTGAGAAAGGACCTTTAAAAAAAATTGGTTTTTAAAGGCCAAAAACAAAAAACGTTTGTGAGGAGGGACCTTATTTTCTAATTAAAACCTAATTAAATACTAATTATATATTAAATATAATTAAATAAAATTAAACCTAATAAAATCTTTCCCTCTCTCTCCTCTACCATACCCACCACCAGCAGACTATCACCCCCATCTCTCTCCTCTTTCCACTACCACCGCCGCCCTAGCCACAAAACCCCATCCCTTGTTCGAACCCCATGGCCCACCGCAACCACTAAATCCCTCCCCACCGCAGCCACTAAACCCCCCAACTACCCCATTCGAACCCTTGTTCGCACCCCATGCCCCACCACAGCCACTAAACCCCACGCCCCACCGCTTCGAACGCCCAACCACTTGATTATGCTTGGTTTATGAAGGCTGAATTGCTCGGTATTTTGCGGTTTTGTAGGGTGGTGTTTGTGGTGGCTGCTTAGTGGCTTGATGGGGGTTGAATCGTGGCTGTTGGTGGCAGATTTAAGGGCTGAATTTGGGATGAATTGTGGTGGTTTGGAGGTTGTTGATGGGGCGGTTGATTGGGGCTAAAATGGTGAATGATTTGGGTGGTTTTTAGTGGTGGTATAAGGCTGGAAGTGGGGCTCCAGTAGGCGGTGGTGGTTTATGGCGGGTTTAGGGGCTGAATTGGGTGCAACAAATGGTGGCTGGTTGTGGTGGTTGAGATGGAGGTTCAAATTGGGGGTTTAGTGGCTGCAGTGGGGTGTTGAATTCAAATTAGAGGGTTAGGGGGTTCGAACAGGTGGGCCATGGGGTTCGAACAAGGGGGTGTCTAGGGCAGCGGTGGTAGTGGAAAGAGGAGAGAGATGGGGGTGATGGTCTGCTAGTGGTGGGTATGGTAGAAGAGAGAGGGGGGGAAATTTTATTAGGAATAATTTTGTTTAATTATATTTAATATATAATTAGTGTTTAATTAGGTGTTAATTAGAAAATAAGGTCCCTCCTTACAAACTTTTTTTGTTTTTGGCCTTTAAAAGCCATTTTTTTTAAGGTCCCTTCTCACAAAATGTTATTTTTAAAGGTCCTTTTTGGCAAATTTTGTCATATATTTAAACAATTATTTGAAATTCCATCATAAGTTGTCCTCTAGTTTATTTAGATTTTTCACATCAATGAAGAAATTAAAGCATTTGAAGGAGATAATAACATTGGATTTTTTGTTTGCGTTGTGTAAGTATTAGTATTAAAAAGTATAAAGAATAAAGTTTCGAATAAATATATCCCTTAAAAAATAAAGGTAGTAGAAAAAATATATTAGTAATTTGTGCTCATCAGCTTGTCTAGCAAGAGACCGCCTAATTATAATGTTAAAATTAGGCAGGCCCAACAGCCTACCCACTCCTCCTTCCTATACCGACGCTTCCATTATTGTTGCGTCAGTTTACTTTCTGTTGTCATCATTTATTTTCTTTTGACACCAGTTTAATTTCTTTTGGCACCAGTTTAACTGAAAATGAGGAAGATGACGTGTTGGAGGAGAATAGGAGATGGCAGCCGGGTTAAAATTCTTTGGGCCCGGACTGCCTAATTTTATCATTAAAATTAGGCAGCCTTTTTGAATAATTTGTGTTCATGTTGTATTCTGTTGGTGAAGATAGAAATGAAAAATATATTTGGCCTCACATTAAGGGGTCGAATTATTTAAAAAAAATCTACAAAGATGTTAAATTCTTATGAGCTTATGAAGATAAAGTATTGTATAGATAATTGACTTAGAATTTTATATTAATAGTCGCTCAAATATCTTATTATAAATTGTATCATATTTAAGAAAGAACATGTTTTATTATTGGAACATTTTACAAAGTTACTTGATCTTGGTTGAATTTGCGTCAATTATATTTTTTCGAAATTATTGAGCTAGTGTTAAAGTTCATGATGTTTAGTTAAAAATCTGTAGGTCATTAGGCGGGTCGCATTGAGATTAGGTCGGGTGATAATAGGGTCGGGTTAAGGTCAAGTAAGGTCATGATAGGTTCGGTTTGAGATAAGTTGGGTCATCATTGGGTCGGGTTGAGATCACATCGGGTCATGATTGGATCGATTTGAGATCAGGTCGAAAACTGATAGAGTCATATTAACTTGGGTAAATTCGAATACGTGTTGAGTTCGGGTCAAGTGCGCACGTCGAATTTAGGTTAATTGTCGGGACAATTCGGTTACGTGTTGATGTTGTGTCAGGTGCACGTCATTTCGAGTCAAGAATTGATGGGTGCCATTCGGTCGTGTTCACTTCTAGTTGGGTGTGGGCCGATTTCAGGTCAAAGTTCTGGAGTAGGTCAGATTTTGACAAAACTTGCCAAACGAGTCAATCTCGCTAGATAAAAAAGACTCATAAGCCTCATAGTCATAGTCACATCCGAGATGGGAAGCCTCATGCACATACACATTCTTGAGTTAAATCTTCATATGTTGCGAGTTTATTATTGGGAAGTTAAGAAAAAGATAGAATTAGATGACAATCCGACCCTACATAACAAAGGTTGGTTTGAGAAAGATAATGTAGCTTGATGGAGTGCCATCTCAAATGAAAATTCTCATTCTAATTTATGTTGCAGAGTTTCGCTCTTGTTATAACACTGGGCCTTTAGAACTATATGGGGTGTTAGAAAATGACTGATTACAATGACTGAACAAAGACTAAATTCAAGGTTGTGTCGCGGTAGAAGACCACTGACTTGAAAGCAATTACGGCCCGACTATGGTGGTAATCGCAACTGGCCGGAAAGCTCCCCAAGGTTAACACAGCGACCTTTCTAAGTCACCACTAACAGAGAAAGGTCTTGGAGACTGTTTATGCACGTACCCAGTGTTTAGAAGAGAGGAAGAAGAAGAGAAGAGAAGTGATTTTCGGACACCAAACTGAGGTAGCAGTGGAGTGATTTTATAGTAAAAGAATCAGGCCAAATAAGGAAGGTAATAAACAGAGGGAGGAAATCAAGGGCGACAATAAAGGCCATTAACACTGTAACGTTTAAAAACGTTTCAGTGTTACATGTTACCGTTACACACAGTTGGGCTCGGGTCCAAAAAGATAAGCTCCAGCTCAGCTCTTCCCAGAACCCAGAACCCAGAACCCAGAACCCAGAACCCAGAACCCAGATCCCAGGTCCCAGGCCCAGCCCAGCCCGGGCGGGCGGCGCGCGCGCGCGTGTGTGTGTGATAGCAAGCCCAAACCCAAGCTTGATCTCCAACCACAAAAGCCAACCAAGTACTCAACTCAATAACACATGAAGAGGAAGGGAGTTAATAAACAAAAACAAGCTCCCTTCCATAGGTGATGTGGGATGTTTGGGAAAAACACAAGTAGGCTTTGCAAGCCTTAACTCCAACAATCCCCCACAAAGGCTCTGAAAAGCAAAAGAAATTCCTGGGTAAGGAAAGGGAGGTACTTAAGCATCAATATCTTTCGATTTGAATTGATACATAGTGGAGTGAGGCAACAACTTACTTTCTAGTGAGTGAATTTCTCTTGAACTCACCAGAGTTCCGTTGAGACCCCCACAACACATACCTACCTTAAGAACGTGCAGTCTCCGCGATACAACACAAGCGCTTTATAGCCATGCGCACACCTTGGGTCTCATAAGTGCTCTAGAAAGACAGTCCAGTCTTTCATAGAAGGCGGCTTAACCTCCACACTTACGTAGGTAGTCCATTAAGTGTTCCTCAATAACACCACCCCGAGGGATATGGAACTATTAAGAGCAAAAGCTCAACCTCACAATATAAATCCATAAAGTGCGTCTCAATAGCACCACCAAACAGGCTATGGATTTAGAAAGCACTACCAACACGCCATAGGGATGAGAAATGTAGTGCAAGTTAAGATTCTATGGCTTCGTTTGACCACAAACGGGTATCCACCATAAACTCTCAACTAATGGGCCTAAGCCCCATCCCCCTCGACGACTCTAGGACAACTCTCCTAGATAATCCCTTAGTAAAGGGATCAGCAAGATTTCTTTCGGACCTGACATAGTCCAAAGAAATCACCCCATTTTTCAGGAGTTGTTTTACGACTCCATGTCCGATCTGTATGTGTCTTTTCTTACCATTGTAGACACTGTTCTTAGCAACGCCAATGGCTGCTTGAGAATCACAATGAAGGGAGACAGGAGCACCCTGCCCTCCCCATAATGGAATATCAGACAAAAGGTTTCTCAACCACTCAGCTTCTTGCCCTGCCAACTCGAGTGCAATAAACTCAGACTCCATGGTTGAGCGTGCTATACAAGTCTGTTTCGAAGACTTCCACGAAATAGCACCACCACCAAGAGTAAACACGTAACCACTAGTTGAACTAATCTCATCATTACCTGAAACCCAGTTTGCATCACAAAATCCTTCAAGTACAGCAGGAAATTTAGAATAGTGCAAACATAGATCAACTGTTCCTTTCAGGTATCTAAGAAGACGATGAAGAGCATTCCAATGTTCATTACTAGTGTTATGAGTATACCGACTCAGTCGACTCACTGCATAAGCTATGTCAGGTCGAGTACAGTTCATGAGGTACATCAAACTACCTATGACTTTCGCATATTCACTTTGAGAAACACTTTCTCCTAAATTCTTAGTCAAATGAATACTAGGGTCATAGGGTGTACTCACTGGAGCAACATCAAAGGAGTTAAATTTTTTAAGCACCTTTTCCACATAATGAGACTGACTAAGGGAGATGCGACCGGAGGTTTTCTTAAGTCTCACTCCTAAAATCACATCAGCTTCTCCCAAATCCTTCATCTCAAACTTCGATGCCAAGAAAAGTTTAGTATCATTGACCACCTTTAAATTGTTACCAAAGATCAACATGTCATCCACATAAAGACATATGATTACACAATCTGATCCTATTAGCTTTGAGTAAACGCAAGAGTCAGAGTTGTTGACAATGAAGCCATTTGACACAATAGTACTGTCAAATTTTTCATACCACTGTTTTGGTGCTTGTTTGAGACCATATAAGGACTTCCTCAACTTACACACTTTATCTTCTTGACCTTGCACCACGAAACCCTCAGGTTGAGACATATAAATCTCCTCCTCTAAGTCACCATTCAAGAAAGCAGTCTTAACATCCATCTGATGTATGACTAAGTCATGAATAGCAGCAAGAGCTAACAGGGTCCTAATGGTGGCTATCTTAGTCACAGGAGAATAAGTGTCAAAGTAATCTAGTCCTTTCCTTTGAGTGAAGCCCCTAATCACAAGTCTGGCTTTAAACCTCTCAATGGTCCCATCAGGTCTCAACTTCTTTTTAAAGATCCATTTGCTATCTATGGTCTTTGATCCCTTAGGTAAGTAAGTTAATTCCCAAGTGGAATTAGACACTATGGAATCTAACTCGCTCTTAATGGCCTCTTTCCAAAAACTAGCATCCACAGATCTCATTGCTTCCTCAAAAGTCTTAGGGTCCTCTTCTATCATGAAAGCATAGACCAATTCATCACTCAACAAGTCAATACAGGAGCTCTCAGACAGAAAAGCAGTGACAAAATCAGAACCAAAGTCTTTTGCTACTCTAGGTCTTTTACTTCTCCTAGGTTCATCTATAGCACCAGAACTACTAACATGCAAATCAACTGAAGTACTACTTAAAGCCAAATCAGCAGGAACATCACTAGTAGGTAAAACAACCGTAGGAGAAGAACATGAAGGCATGGAAGCAACATCACCCTTTTTCAAGGGAAAAACATGTTCAAAGAACTCAGCGTCTCTGTACTCACAAATAGACCTATCACTCAAAGTCCTGAACCTATAGGCATCATGAGCATAACCAATAAATACTGCATCAAAGGTCTTGGGTCCAATGTTTGACCTTTTATAGTCAGGTAGCCCAACTTTATCTAGACACCCCCACACTCTCAAGAAGCTCAAGTTTGGAGTAAACCCCTTCCATAATTCATAGGGAGTCTTATCTAACCTTTTGTGAGGTACTCTGTTAAGAACATGACAGGCTGAAAGGACTGCTTCCCCCGACATTTCATCAGGCAACCCAGAACTTACAAGCATAGCATTCATCATGTTTTTCAAAGATCTATTTTTCCGTTCAGCTATACCATTCTGTTGGGGTACATAAGGTGCACTAAGTTCATGAATAATACCCAATTTCTCACAATGGTCATTCAAAGAGAAGTTTTCAAACTCTCTACCTCTGTCAGATCTAACCCTCTTGATTTTCCTATCAAGTTGGTTTTCTACTTCGGCCTTATATTTGATGAAAGCTTCCCCTGCCTCACTTTTGGCTTTGAGAAGGTAAATCTTAGTGTACCTCGAAAAATCATCAACAAATGAAATATACCAGAATTTTCCTCCTCTACTCCTAGTGTTCTGGAAGTCAGCTAAGTCCGTATGAATCAACTCTAGAAGTTGTGTGGTCCTTTGAGTCACAGTTTTGCAAGGTTTCTTAGTGAATTTTGCTTCAACACAAACTGGACACTTAGAAAACTCAGTAGTCGACATATTAGGAATTAAAGCTAAGGTCCTTAGTCTCTTAATGGAAGCAACATTCACATGCCCTAATCTACCATGCCACAAATTTAAAGACTCAGCAATATAAGCAGATTCAGAAACAGTTTTGTTAAAAACAGTAGAAATGGAAGAAGCAACATTCAGAATAAATAAACCTCCACTTAAATACCCCTTCCCAACAAATTCCCCACCACGAGTCATTACAACTTTGTCAGCCTCAAAAACAATTTTCAAACCAGCTTTGTTTAACAAGGCACCAGACACTAAGTTGCGACGCATAGTAGGAACATATAACACATTTGAAAGGGAGAGGGTTTTTCCAGAGGTAAGTTTAAGAGTGACCTTTCCTCGTCCAAGTACTCCAGCAGTTGCAGCATTGCCCATGTAGACACACTCGCCTTCAGAAGCATCCTGAAAATCATGGAGCAGCTCCTTGTTTGCACAGAAATGTCTTGAAGCCCCAGTGTCCAGAATCCAATCAGTACTGTTCTCGATCAGATTTGCTTCAACAACCACAGCAGCGACAATGTCGTTTGATTCAGCAAGGTTGGCCTGAGGTCCTTGTTTTTGCACAGAACCTTGGCGTTGAGGGCATTGGTAAGCCTTATGATCTGGCTTGCCACAGACATAACAGAGGACAGACTTCTTTTGAATCTTGCTATCCGATTTGTTAAATTTGCCTTGCTTCTTTCCCTTGTTATTACCCTTTTTCCCTTTACCCTTAAACTTATCAGAGCCTGTAATAGTAAGCGCAGTGGGACAGTCCTTGAAAAGGACGTAGTCAATGTCCAATTGCTCAAAGAACATCAGCAGTTTCGAAGACCAACGTTTGTAGTTGTTTCCGTCAAGAGATTCGAGCTTGGACAGATGAGACACGGATTTGCTTGAAAAATCAGCCATTGCAAATTAAAATAATTGCTTTCAAATTGTTAGAAAATGACTGATTACAATGACTGAACAAAGACTAAATTCAAGGCTGTGTCGCGGTAGAAGACCACTGACTTGAAAGCAATTACGGCCCGACTATGGTGGTAATCGCAACTGGCCTGAAAGCTCCCCAAGGTTAACACAGCGACCTTTCTAAGTCACCACTAACAGAGAAAGGTCTTGGAGACTGTTTATGCACGTACCCAATGTTTAGAAGAGAGGAAGAAGAAGAGAAGAGAAGTGATTTTCGGACACCAAATTGAGGTAGCAGTGGACTGATTTTATAGTAAAAGAAACAGGCCAAATAAGGAAGGTAATAAACAGAGGGAGGAAATCAAGGGCGACAATAAAGGCCATTAACACTGTAACGTTTAAAAATGTTTCAGTGTTACATGTTACCGTTACACACAGTTGGGCTCGGGTCCAAAAAGATAAGCTCCAGCTCAGCTCTTCCCAGAACCCAGAACCCAGATCCAGCCCAGCCCAGCCCGGTCCGGTCCGGTCCGGGCGGGCGGCGCGCGTGTGTGATAGCAAGCCCAAACCCAAGCTTGATCTCCAACCACAAAAGCCAACCAAGTACTCAACTCAATAAACATGAAGAGGAAGGGAGTTAATAAACAAAGACAAGCTCCCTTCCATAGGTGATGTGGGATGTTTGGGAAAAACACAAGTAGGTTTTGCAAGCCTTAACTCCAACATGGGGTATTTGGCAATTGGTTAGTGGCTGTTGGCGGATGACGGGTTTGACCGGCTGGTTTTAATGGTTGATTTGACCATCTGTTTTTAATAGCTTGTTTGACTCACTGCATAATTATTTGTTGTTAAAAAAGTGTTTGGTAAAAGTGGATGTTATTACAAAATGGAAGCAGAAGTCAAAAGCCAGCCAAAAAAGCTGGTAAAAGCAACTTCTGACTTTTGGCTGAAAAGCCGGCTTTTCAGCCGCTGCAAAAGCGAGTTATCAAACACTTTTTTGGTTGTTTGGCCACAAACAAAAGCCAAAGCCAAAAATCAATGAAAAAGTCACCCAAAATTCATTAACCTCTAATTATCTTGTGGACTGCATATCCAAATCCAGTATTTTGACTAGTGTATCCTAAAAAATTTTAAAATAGTAGCGTAACAGAGGTTAATTCAAAGGCCAATAATAAACTAAAAAGGTTTGCAATTTGCATAACAACCCCAAAAAACCAAGTAATTTGCCACTGGTCATGGTCATGCTTACAAGAGACAATAAAAATTAAGATGGGAAGAAAAGGTATCACGCGTGCTCTTTTTGTTATGTTATACTGTATTGATTTTTGGGATCTACTAATATAATCATAAGATATGGTGAATATATATCAATTCTCTTAATCAATCATAAACCCTATCATATTTCCTCCACTTTAAGAGTGAAGCCAATGGATAGACCACCATTGGTTTTTGAGGAGAGAGAGTGTAAAAATAATATTATTAAATTAAGAAAGAGAAAAAAGGAGGTGAGAGAATTGATGATCGGTCCTTCAACAAGGACCAATTCATCTTGGTTTTTCATGCCACATGGTAGAACAAGAGAGGAAATCAGATTTTTGTGGGGCCCACAGTTGTCAACAAATGAAAGGTTAAAGATCCAACATAGTAGATCATCTATTGGGGTAAAAAAAAAGGGATTTTCAATAGGGGATCATGAATGAAGTGGAAGAGTGTGAAATAATAATATAATTGATGATCCCAAATATGAGATCATCCATTGGCTTCACTCAAAATAACCTAAGTGTTTGCTGTCTTAACCCTACCATTTATATCTTTTCAATTTTCTCACACTTTCCTTTTCTGATAACAAGAGTCTTGTTCATTTTTCCTAATTGGGCTATTCCACTTATATTTAAAAAAAATATATTTAAATATCAAAATCAGAGGATAAATATAATAGATTCAAGATATAATAAACACATCAACTTAAAATAGGTTAACTCGCACAAAGATATTATGATTGTAGTAGATGAAATATGATACTTTTGCATGCCTTTATCTATTGCATGTTTTTTCTTTATATTTACGGCTTTTACGAGTAGTCCATCAATTTGGTATATTCTTAAGATTTTTATGATCCATGTTAAATGATTGTAAAGCAGAATTGAAATCTGTTGTAAACTCATTGGATCCAATTAATTAAGTATACTAGTATAATAAGAGAAAGAGAAAACATAAAATTTCAAAGGATTTTTCATGTCCCTTATAAGTTAAGATACCTTGTGTACTTATTGTTAAACTTAACTACTAGTTTCCACCACCAATGTGTTGTTTTCCGGCTAAAATGAGTGATTTTTGGCCACAAAACCAACAATTGTAGAAATCCTGCCAACTACAAAATTCCAACCCACCTTTCATTCCCCCTTCACAAAAGCAGAAACAGATCAGTTTAGCTCCAAAAGCCCAACTTTCATCCCCGCTTCACAAAACAATACTAGATGTGTAGGAAAGAGAAAAGTTGAAGTTGAATTTGTGGTGAGGGTGATTCGAATTCTGGGGTTAAAACCCCTAAAAAAAATTGGGAAAGCGAAAGGTAGAGGGAAAGAGAAAGGTCATTGTTGTTTTTGCTGGGAAAAGTGGAGGGAAAGAGCGAAAGACTAATGATAGGGCCCACAAACGATATTTTTCTTAGTTGGTATGGAAACCAACAAGAATTAGAACTAGTTCGTGTTTAAATTTAATTTCGTAAAACCTTAGCATTTATTTCGAAAATGACCTATAACCTTGGTATTTTCTGAAAATTTTTCCATCAATCAATGAATATTAGTTACCGGCACATACATAAACCTTGTAAATTACAATCTCGTACATACATAAGTTCTAATCTAGGAATCTAGAATTAAGAGCATTATAATCTCTCCCCGTGTTTAAGTACCAATATGTCATGAATTATAAGAGTTAAAAGCCAAAACACCTTCTATCTTGCCCTGTAGCGCAAAAAAATTTTGGGCAACCCATGAGGTATCAACATATCTTGGAACTACGATAACCTCGATCCAAATTTCAACCTCTATTCAAAGACTACATGCGGGACCAAGAAATACTCAAGAAAAATTATTTACACTTCTATGGAGCCTCTGGAAAAAGAGAAACAACATTATCTTTCAAAATGAAACTTTCAACCTACTACAAGTTTCTTACGGAGCAAAGCACACATACTGTAATGCCACTGATGCCCAACTGCCACCTACACCCCAAAACCTTGCAAGCACCCTCACACCATACACGTTGGATGGAAGCCCCCACCACCACACCTCATCAAACTCAACTTTGATGGGTCATCTACAACTTCTTCTGCAACAGCCTGTATAGTTCTAAGGAATACTAAGGGTCATATCATAAAAGCCATGGCCTACAAATTGGTACAAGCCTCGCCACTCATTGCTGAAGCAACAACTCTACGTAATGGACTCCTACAAGCCTTGCAGTTTGGAATCTCATAGCTCATGATTGAAGGAGACAACTTGCTCATCATCAACATTCTTAAAGGCATATTTAGCACACTGTGGTGCATCCAGACACTCATCGATGATATTCGTGATCTTCTCTCACAATTCCGGACTATCTCTACTACACATATCTTCCAAGAAGTTAATAGGGTTGCCGACTATCTATCTAAGCAAGGACATCATCATACAACAAGACAATCAGCAGTTGTATATATATATTTTTAGATAGTTTAGGATACACCCTTGAGAGAAGGGTGTATCCTAAACTTTTCTTGTATCTTTGAAAAAAAATGTACATAATGTCCTATCCTTTTTCCAAGAAACATAAACAGTGTGCTTTCATTAAGATCTAAAATATTAGATGATATATAGGCAACTATTTCCTCCGCTTTTTTTTACTTGCACCATTGAACCATATTACTCAACTCAATGCACAATTTATAAATTAAATATCTTGAGTTTTATATAAGATAAAATTATACAAAGTTGAAATTAATAATATACACATTGAGACGAATCTAATAAGATCTCACATGACTATGTTTTTCGTTATATATAAGTCATAAATTTGGTTCAAAGCAACATCAATAAATAGTGTAATATTATCAAATGACGCGAGTAAAAAAGCGGAGGTAGTATAATATTTATCCTTCTAACACTATTATCACATTTGCATGCTATATGACCGTGCACACCTTGAGGGAAGGACAATCTAATTCTTTTTTCTTTTGTAACTCGACAACATAAAATTGGTGGAAACAGTAGTAGTTACAAGTTCCTAGCTAATCCATGCTTGCCAAGAGATGATAAGTTTTATTTGGCTTATACACCTAAATCTCTATCGGGGGAGAGTTTGCTAACATATCAGCCCAGATAAGGTTTTATCCCTTTCCTTTACTGATGTGGGATCTCAGAGATCCTCGTTGGGCCTTCTTTACGGACTTCTAACATAAGGTCAAATACTTGGGGAAAATACAATATTGTTAGGCTACATGCTCCAAACAGTTCTTCAAATCCGCTCCAACTACATTCTTTAGGCAATAGGGCCCTCTCCACCTGGGGCTAGTAATGAGTTAGGATTGTCCGCTATGATACCATGATAAACTTTATTCGGCCTGTATACCAATGCTACACCAGAAAGTCTCACCACACATAAGTCTAGATGGATCTAATCCTAAAACCAAATGGTGATGGATAGTGTAACCCACCAAGCTTATATATGTAACTAATATGGATCGCATATGAGTATTTCTCATTTAGGATTTTATAATCACATTTTGTTGGTATCCTAACTCTTCATACTCCATAATTCTTTTTGGTGCAAACTCTTCATACTCCATTTAATATGCATTATTACAATGTCATCATATGATTTCAAAGAACACATATGACACAATCGCTTTTTGATTAGGTTATATTATTATTCTAACTTCAAGTGGGGGTTCAACTAGTAAACAAAACGGAATCAAGGCGAAGGCCAGACGCACAGATTTGTGGGTTCTAGTATGTTTGCAAAATCTTTATGCATCATCTCTATTTCATATCCAAGTGTATCTGTACAAAACAGACAAAACATAAGTCTCTAATGTAAAATTGTATTGCGTGAATAGACAAAGTCTAACTCATTTCCAAAAAATTCCCGTACTAAGGTTCATCGTAGAGAAAAACACTATCGGTTGACGTCCTAATTTTGGTTTGGTACAAGTTAAGTACCTTAGTAGAACAAGATCAAGCCCGTTTTAAAATTTTAAAATAGGCCTGTTAGAGAGAAGAATACAGGGATCTCCATCCCAAATATGTCCTAATACCACATATATATTGATTAAAGTTGTGAGATACAAACATCTATTATTAATTTAATTTGACTGGTGCTTGGATTTTTTACTAAAACAAATGAATGGAACGAGACCTTTTGTTACGACCAACTATCTTAGATAAAGGCTTTTTGACTAAACATAAGCATCCCGCACCTATGGTGATGGTAATGGATTTTCATATAATTTTTTTCAAGAAATTCTCATGCCAATGTCTTATAGTTACGGAACTTCATCCGGTGCCATGTGTGCATTTTCACATTTCTAACACTAGGGTACATATTAAGATTAAAGGGGTACGCGTGCTTCTAACGTTAAAGTTGTGCTGCTAACATCAAAGTTGTCAGTATTTACGAAAAATGTCATTAATGAATGCACTCGCACCCTTTTATGTTAATGTTATGTTGATATTTCACCATGTTTTGACCCCCATTTCAGTACTAAAACGATACATTTCATGCGTGGTTCTGCTATATTCCGCTAGATTTTACTCTTGTTTGTAGTTTTGTGTCTTTTGAGTTATTTCAGGGACATTAGAGCTATTTGGAGGTGGAATGGACCATTCTGGAGCATGTAGATGATCGTTAGAGACTCATGATCGCGTTCGAGTTCATTTGGATGCATTTAGAGAGTCATTTGGGATCCGTTCAATCAGGCGGGGTTTGACTGGACCCGATCGGGTTTGACCATGGACCCGATCGGGTTGGACTTAAACCTGATCGGGTTTGTGTCGAATTTAGTCCTTTTCGGACTCCTATCTTTATTTTATTAGTAGATTATAAATAGGTTTCGATTAGCAATTGTAACCTATTCCTAATTACTCAGTTTTAGACTCTTTTATTATCAAAAACTCTTAGTTTAGCCCTAATTACATTGCTTTGGATTAGTTTTGAAGATCAAAGACATCAGATTTGTGAAGTTTAATTCAAGTACTCCTTAATTCAAGTTTGATTCTTCTCTATTCTCTTTTGCTATTTCTCAATTATGTTTTCAATTATGTTTATAGTTCTTATTGCCATGATTAGTGAGTAGTCTGACTTCTAAGATTGAGTTGAGCCCTAGCATGGATTGATTACTTTATTCTTTTACTTCCATGTTATTGAATCATATGATTAGGGTTTGACAAGTTTGTTTTCATTATCAATTTGCATCATTGTTAGACCTAGTTTTTATTATCAATGAGAGTTGGAATTGAAATTAGGGATTCTTTGTAGCATTGTTGTCATTTCATCAATTGAATTCGCCAACGAAAGTTGGGATTCAATATAGATTGGCTTGTCATTGATCGAGATTTTCACATGAAAATAGTGAGAATTGAGATTGAGAATTTCATTTGACATTGATTCTTAATGCTTCTAATTTTGTTAGTTAGCCATGAAAATAGGAAACATGCATATTAGTTAGGCCTTTTGTAGTCACGAAAGTGGTCTTAAGGTAGTTCTTATCGAAAGAATGTCATCTCTCCTAAGGTTCGATTCTTTAACTGGAATGTAAGTTGTGTCTGATCAATTCATGTTAGTGGTGATGCTCAGTCTTAGTACTTTCTTATCATTGTTATCATCGTTATTGTTATCTTTCTTATTAGTTTAGAAATTAGTTTGATAGTTCTTTTCATCGATATACAATTGTGTAGCTATTTCATAGTCTAGAATCAACTAGTGTTTCATCTTACACCTCCCTGTGTTCGACCCGTTAGTGCTACGACACTGTTCACTTGCGGTATTAAAATAAAACCCTAACAAGTTTTTGGCGCCGTTGCCGGGGAGGCTACGGATTAGAATTAGTTTGATTTTAGATTTAGTAGGCTACACCTTTTCCCTCTGTTTTTGTTTTCCTTTTGTTGTTTAACTTTTCTCTTCTAGTAGTTGTTTCTGAATGCACAGACGCTCGAGCTCAGTAGATAATCTATACTTCGACCCTGAAATCGAAGCCACTGCAAGAAGGCGCAACGCAGAAAGAAGAAGATAACAGTTAGAGGACAATCAAAGAGAGACAATGGCTCGTCCTCTCAGAGAATATAATATGCCGGGTGTTTCATCAACATCTAGCATTACCAGGCCTGCTGTAGAGGCCAATATTTTTGAGATCAAGATCGGGCTGATTCAGTTCATTCAGCAAGATCAATTCAGTGGCAATCCTACAGAGAATCCAAATGACCACATCAATTCTTTTCTGGAGAAGTGTGATACAGTGAAGATAAATGGGGCCTCTGAAGAAGCAGTTCGACTTCGGTTATTTCCCTACTCATTAAGGGATAATGCGAAGGAGTGGTTGAAGAAACAAGAAGCTAATAGGTTCACCAACTGGACTGCCTTGGCCACTGCTTTCTGCCGCAAATACTTCCCACCAGGGAGAACTGCCAAGCTACGAAATGCAATCACATCATTCACTCAAATGGATGGTGAAACACTCTATGAGGCTTGGGAGAGATACAAATATTTGCAGAGGCAGTGCCCACACCATGAGATTCCTAGTTGGCTTATCATTCAGACATTCTATAATGGTTTAGCTAATGAGGATCGTACTTCTATTGATGCTGCTTCTAGTGGCGCATTAATGGCTAAGACCGCTGAACAAGCCCTAGAGTTGATCGAAGAGATGGCCACTAACAACTATCATTGGTTCAGTGAAAGGTCATCAACGAAGAAAGGAGGCAGATATGAGGTCGATGCAATAACATTTCTATCTAGTAAAGTTGATGCATTGACTCAGCATATTAAACAAATGTCTGGAGGTGCTAGTGCAGAGATGAATGTTTTTCAAGGGAACAATGCTACTAGGTCCGCTGAAATGAGTATCATGGAACAAGAGCAAGTCAATGCTCTATATGGTAATGTTAGACCTATGAACGACCCATACTCAAATACCTACAATCCAGGTTGGAGGAATCATGAGAACTTTTCTTGGAGCAACAATCCAAATCAAGCACCACGACATTCCACTCCTCCAGGTTTTCAGCAAAGGCCACAAGGTCAATCCTCTCAACCACCTCCTCAGAAGTCTTACACTGATACTTTATTTGAGAAGCTTCTTGCTAATTCAGAGGAGACCAACAAATAGTTCGACATGATTGACGCCCACAACAAAATAGTTGACACTCAAATAGCACAGCTAGCTCAGCAAATGTCCCATGTGACCCAACAGATAGCCCAACTTCAGAGGGCACCACCCCAATTTCCGGGGCAACCAGAATTGAATCCAAAGGGTCACCAAAATGTTAGTGCAATCACCTTGAGATGTGGGAAGACTTTGAAGGAACTAGAAAAGAATTCTGAGGGTTTGAATGATGTGGCTACTGATAGGTTTTAGTCGTGTCACCTAATCAAAAATAAACCTATGGACCTCTAACTAGGTAGTCAGTGGAAGCAGGGTCGAATCCACAGGGAGACAGAGTTTCTAAATCAATATTCAACCAATTCAGCTACTCCAGATGAAATCAGGAAGGAATTAATTAAACTAAAGAATAGACTACAGAAGACGGAATAAATCGAAGATTAAACTATGGAATAAAAACCTAGGGTATTAGGTCGGTCCACCATGCTTATACCAATCAAACAAGGTCAACAACTATCAAAACCTAAGTCAAGAGTCGGGGGATTAGAGCCTATGTTGAGCTATGGTTAAGACTCAACGCTCATAGTTCAACATACGCCGCATGTTCACTAACGTAATCAGAACTACTGACGTGTCCTAGGCCTCTAGTCGTAAGACGGATCTGTGCAAACAACTATTAACCACAAGCAACCAACGAAACTGCGCAATAACGTTAATTACTCAATAAAGAACAAATCACATCACAATCACCCTAATCAAAACCCTAGAAATCGATAAGAGTCTAAATCACAATCATGGTATAAACATGGCTTTCCTATCTAACACCCTAGAAAGAGACTACTCAGACATGATCGAATTGGCAACAACAAAACTAATTGGAAACCCTAAGAATTGCATCATGAACAATTAAATAAATAAACTAAGCAATTAAAGTAATTAAAGAGATAAAGAGTAAGGAAGAGTACCAATTGACGGAAAGCAGGAACTTTTATTGAAATCGAAATAGGTTTGATCACCTCTAAATTAATCTAAAGTGTTTGAATTGAACTAAGAACAATGAAGAATAAAACTAGACTAAAGCTAATGAAAGATGAATAAAAGATGTAAAATAAAGATGTCCCTAAATAATGAGGAAAACGGTATTTATAATACCCCTCAAGTCTAAATAAAAATAGGAAGCAAAAGTCGAAAATCGCGACAAATGGTGCCAGACCCGATCGGGCCCGAGCACAGTACCCGATCGGGTCAAATGCAAATTCAGCCCAACTTTGTTTCTTGGTCAGCGAATCAACAGCAGCCATTAGATGCGATGTGTAGGCCCACCTGATCGGGCCTTGGGCAGCCACCCGATCGGGCCGAGGCAAAACAGCCAATACTCCTCTGGGCTTCTGGTAGCAGCAGCGTGGCAGATGTGAAGTGAAGTGAGCTGGCCTGATCCAGCACCCGATCGGGTCTATGATCGGGTCAGCAGCAAACAAGGCCCAACATTCCTTTTAATATACGCACAGCACAAATACAAGTATGGCGGCCCACCCGATCGGGCCTGGCGCAAATCCGATCGGGCACAGCTTGCCCGATCGGGTCCGTGACTTTCATACCCGATCATAAATACTTCGCCCGATCGGGCCATTTCTGCCCGATCAGTGTACGGAAACCTCCTTTTTGACTCTTTAGCTCTCTAATCTTCACGTTTAGGGGTCTTGGGACCTCCTAAACTATCCGTAAAGCTCGTGAGCCACCCTACGTGCCTCATAACATCTCGTAAAGCCGTGGTTGCTTCCAAAAGGCTCGGGAATAAGGAGAAAACTCCATAAAACCTGCAATTCAACACTAAAATACAAAACCACAACTATATACGATAGTTAGCACAAAATAGCTCCCAAGAGCTCCAATGACGCACAAATTAGCTTGTAAATAAGGGAGAAAACTCTATATAAAAACGTGATATCAGCTACTAAGGAAGATGTCATGAATGAAGTTGAGAAAGAACAATCGAAGCCAACTAGAGAATATGTGGAGCCGGCACCTTTCCCTCATCGTTTGGCCAAGGCTCGAATTGAGAAGAAATATGGCAAGTTCTTGGAGTTATTGAAGGGAATGCATCTCAACATCCCTTTTCTTGAGACAATTGCTGAAATTCCTGCCTACGCTAAGTTCTTGAAGCAGCTTGTGTCGAGTAAGAAGAAGAACATTCAAGAAGCCTCTACTGTGGAGCTTTCTAAGGAGTGCAGTGCTATACTTTTGAATCAGCTCCCTCCTAAACTGGGTGATCCTGGAAGTTTTTCCATTCCTTGCTCCATAGGGGATGTGAAAATCGAAAGGGCACTCTGTGATCTTGGGGCTAGTGTCAGCATTATGCCTAATAAAATATTCCAGAAATTGAATTTGGGTACTCTATGCCCCACTCCTGTCTCCCTACAGTCCTGTCTCCCTACAGTTAGCTGATCGGTCTGTCAGATACCCTTTGGGTGTTGTGGAGGATGTACCTCTCCAAGTTGGTGAACTTACAATCCCTTGCGACTTCTTCGTCTTGGAGATGCCAGAGGATGCGAAGACCCCAATCATACTTGGTCGACCATGTCTTGTCACCGCAGGAGCTTTAATTGATGTGAAAAGTGGCAAATTATCTCTGACTGTGGGTAAAAACAAGGTAGAGTTTGAGCTCCATACAACACCGAAAGCTCCCTCTTTGGGAGATACTTGCAATGGAATTGATGTTGTGGAGAAAGCGGAAGACAAGGCCCCTGATCCACCGCCAGTGGTGCTACAGATGGATATCATGGCTAAGGGGTACTCTAAACCCCCCGATGTAAACTCTGGCCAGAAATGGTGCAAGAAGTGGCTTAAGAAATGTTCGGATAAACAAGTAAGGAGAGGTGAATTTCATAAAGAGAGTAAGCAAGAGCTTTGCCGATCTCGCCCTTCAGACGCCGATTGATTAGAATGACAGTCGAGCTCATTGACTCTAAACGAGCGCTTCTTGGGAGGCAACCCAAGCTTTGTAGGTAGTCTTTTCTTTCTCTTATTTTTCTCTTACTTTTGTACCTTTTGGAGTGTATGTGAAAGAGTGATCTAATGTGTTGGTGTGAGAGAAATAATGTGCAGGGACTTAAACATTTGAATCGACGTGTTTTGATAGCAATTTGGTTGGGTTACTGAACACCCAATCAAGTTTGATGCAGCAAAAGTGAAAAATAGGCCACTAGGAGTGCGAATCTGAGCGGATTTGGAGCAAAAATGAGAAAATTTAGGCAAACCCGATCGGGTTTTGGTGCCGAAATTGCAACATGGGGAGGCAGGAACTTTTTACAGTCGAAAACCTGATCGGGGCCAACACAACCCGACCGGGTTCATATGCGGAGAAAGAAGAACCTGATTGGGGCCATTAAAACCCGATCGGGTTCATGTCCAGAATTCCAGTTTTGTTATGATCGAACTAGGACCCGATCGGGTCCACACTCAACCCGATCGGGTTTAGGAAAAAAAAAATTAAATTTGAAAAAATGAAGAAAACTAAAAAAAAAGCAAAAAAAAAATAAAAAATTTAGGCCTGAACTTCTGTTTCTGTGTCCTCTCTCATTCCCCACTTTCTTTTCTCTTTCCATCATTTTCTCTCTACCTTCCTCCTCAAGAATTCCCCCGCCTTCTCTCTATGATCACAACCCCTTCCTCTCACCGGTGGTGGTATTGATGACTATGTTGGCTAGTGATCGTTCGCGATCTTCTGACAAGCACTAGGGATAGTGCTTGGACTGGCTTGGGGGAAACTTGATCACTACCCTTGTATATACATTTGGAGAGGTACATTTTCTATTTTTTCATTTGAGTCTACATATTTAGTTATTTATTTCATTTCATGCATTGTCGAGTCGTGCATATAGCTTAGGTTTATTTTTGTATGCATTGAAAAAAAAAACAAAAAAAATTGCTGATGATGTTGGAGTGGATTGGTTGCTTCCCTGTGCCTCATGATGTCTAAAAATGATGAATTTGATTCTTTATCTGGATAGTTGACATTTGGATTGTGATGCTGTGATCTGACCTTTGATTACCTTGACCCTGAGCGGATTTTGATGATAAAATGCTCACTTTGACTGCATACTCGATTAGGTTAGACTGTGAGGCCTTATTCATGCCATGGATTCATTCTTTATCCAGTCTATTCTTGTGTGTTAATTCCTCGTAGCATTCTGATCTTGACTTTGGCAATGTACTCATTGATTTCTGATAACTTTTGGATATATGCTGTGATAGAGGCATTTCTCTTGTTTGATCCTTGAGCCCCAGAGTTCTCTTTGTTATGGATTATATTCCCTCGTAACCCCGCTCAGCCTAATGACCGGTTATTACTAAGCCACATTACTAGCCTTTGGCCTTTACATTAGCTACTTTTCCCAAGCCTAGCTTGGGGGAGCATTTGTTAGGTTGGTTTTAGGTTGTTTGATTGATTGTAGGGATGAGTTGGAAATAACATGTTGGTTCAAGGAGTTTGAAAAAAAGAAGGAATAAAATGAAAAGAAAAAAAAATGATGATATATGAAAAAAAAAGTGCGAGTACAAATTGAAAAATTTTCTATGTTCTCTCTTCGCACTACATTGAAGCAAATGAGAGAATCGTGTTTTTAATGAAATGGTTGCTTGGTTACTTTATGAGATTATATAGATGGGTTTGTTTTGGTTTTGTCGTTGATGCCGTGGGAGTTGGTTAGACCACATTGGTCTTGTTACAAGTGTTTTATGGTCCCCCTCTCTTGGCTTTTGCACCACAATTCCTAAATATTTCCCTACCTCTATCCCGAGCCCCATTACAACCTCTAAAAGACCTCTTGAGCATGTGTTTAATTGTTTACTAGATTGATGTTGAGTCAATTTGCCAAAGTTAAAGAGTATATTTGCTATAGAGTCGACTTGACTAGGTTGAGCGATATTGCACCCCCTAAACACATGAGAGTGTGAGTTGGGAAGGGCTATTATGGTTGGCTTGGTGAGCGTTCGAGCACATCTTATGCCTGCCACAAAACGAGAGGAGCGACACCCTTGTGAGCACCTATTCGAGACTTGTATGTCATGTGAGGCAGTTGCGTTTGACTATTTGCTTGGGTGATTGGTGGTTGGAGTGATTTGAACAGTGGAGCTTGATACTTGCTTACTTGAATGATTTGAACCTTGAAATTTTTGAGCTTTAACTCTTATCTTAGGGGGTGAAGCAATCATACTTGTATCCACATCATGCTTTGCTTGAGGACAAGCAATAGTTTAGCTTGGAGGAATTTGTTATGTTGATATTTCACAAGGTTTTGACCCCCATTTCAGTACTAAAACGATACATTTCATGCGTGGTTCTGCTATATTCCGCTAGATTTTACTCTTGTTTGTAGTTTTGTGTCTTTTGAGTTATTTCAGGGACATTAGAGCTATTTGGAGGTGGAATGGACCATTCTGGAGCATGTAGATGATCGTTAGAGACTCATGATCGCGTTCGAGTTCATTTGGATGCATTTAGAGAGTCATTTGGGATCCGTTCAATCAGGACCCGATCGGGTTTGACTTGGACCCGATCGGGTTTGACCATGGACCCGATCGGGTTGGACTTAAACCTGATCGGGTTTGTGTCGAATTTAGTCCTTTTCGGACTCCTATCTTTATTTTATTAGTAGATTATAAATAGGTTTCGATTAGCAATTGTAACCTATTCCTAATTACTCAGTTTTAGACTCTTTTATTATCAAAAACTCTTAGTTTAGCCCTAATTACATTGCTTTGGATTAGTTTTGAAGATCAAAGACATCAGATTTGTGAAGTTTAATTCAAGTACTCCTTAATTCAAGTTT
Source organism: Patellifolia procumbens (assembly GCA_947645195.1). Classification (NCBI taxonomy): domain Eukaryota; kingdom Viridiplantae; phylum Streptophyta; class Magnoliopsida; order Caryophyllales; family Amaranthaceae; genus Patellifolia; species Patellifolia procumbens. The sequence goes on from CANSGD010000972.1 coordinate 11,889,319, forward strand.
GATTCTTCTCTATTCTCTTTTGCTATTTCTCAATTATGTTTTCAATTATGTTTATAGTTCTTATTGCCATGATTAGTGAGTAGTCTGACTTCTAAGATTGAGTTGAGCCCTAGCATGGATTGATTACTTTATTCTTTTACTTCCATGTTATTGAATCATATGATTAGGGTTTGACAAGTTTGTTTTCATTATCAATTTGCTTCATTGTTAGACCTAGTTTTTATTATCAATGAGAGTTGGAATTGAAATTAGGGATTCCTTGTAGCATTGTTGTTATTTCATCAATTGAATTCGCCAACGAAAGTTGGGATTCAATATAGATTGGCTTGTCATTGATCGAGATTTTCACATGAAAATAGTGAGAATTGAGATTGAGAATTTCATTTGACATTGATTCTTAATGCTTCTAATTTTGTTAGTTAGCCATGAAAATAGGAAACATGCATATTAGTTAGGCCTTTTGTAGTCACGAAAGTGGTCTTAAGGTAGTTCTTTTCGAAAGAATGTCATCTCTCCTAAAGTTCGATTCTTTAACTGGAATGTAAGTTGTGTCTGATCAATTCATGTTAGTGGTAATGCTCAGTCTTAGTACTTTCTTATCAATGTTATCATCGTTATTGTTATCTTTCTTATTAGTTTAAAAATTAGTTTGATAGTTCTTTTCATCCATATACAATTGTGTAGCTATTTCATAGTCTAGAATCAACTAGTGTTTAATCTTACACCTCCCTGTGTTCGACCCGTTAGTGCTACGATACCGTTCACTTGCGGTATTAAAATAAAACCCTAACAGTTAACATGCACCTCTTGATTTTCATGGTGAAAACAGTTTTTACTTGATCCTATTCCTATATATAGATCAAGTGAAAATTGTTTTCACCGTGAAAACCAAGTAAGGGGTGCATGTTAACATAAACATAAAGGGGTACGCGTGCATTCATTAATGGTATTTTCGTAAATACTGACAACTTTGATGTTAGCAGCACACCTTTGAGGTTAGAAGCACGCGTACCCCTTTAATCGTAATATGTACCGTTCTAAATCTTATATGTACCCCTATTCTCCAATCAGGATTTTTCGTTTCAAAAGTATAATTTTTTATCAGAACGCGACTCTATATATATATGTGAGATTTTCATTTACTCCACATATATATATCAACGAATTCTAAGATAAGAAAAATCATTATATTTCAAAAAAAAAGGGTCACCGTAGTAAAGCATAAACCCATGCCACTTTGTATGCAAATCAAATTTGTACCACACACATTTGCTCAACCCTACCAACCTGCTCTATGATTCCTCTCGTATCACATGAGATGAGGCAAAGCATGCAAATTAAAAGCACCAATTCTCCAATACACAACAAACGCATGTCGCATATAGGGTGCGTGATGAGCACTCCACTGTCTTTTCTCATTTTCATAGGGTGAGCAAAAATGCAAAATAGTCATGTACCGGATTTCGATTCTGGATATGAAACTGAGCATCTTGGTTTTGATTTCGGGTAAAAATGAAAATTGATTCAAATTGTTTTGAGTTCCAATTTCAACTTTTGAACTGGGATCCACATCCAACATTGAAATCATTTACATCTATGAAAAAACACAATTATATAAATAATCAGTTAGCAAAAGTATTAGTTAACTAGCTATTTAGGAAAAAGAAAAACTTAGATGTACAAGGAAGGATTAGGAATCCTTCTCGAAAGGGATTATCATAAAGACATAAACTACGTTAATTGAAGGTTTGTGAAAAACTGGCTACATCTTCACATCGATTGATCGTTGTATTTGGGAAATATGATGACCCAATTTGGAGAGATGATCCACAACTCTGTTTGTTTCGCGAAAAATGTTCCCAAAAAAGATTGTTGAAAATGGGTCGAATTTCATTGGATGTCCGCAGTAACCGTCTGGATACTCCAAGGGGACGGCGCGAAATTTTCCCTAGGGTATATTTTAATGACTAGGTTGTCACATTCAGTGATCATTGCAGATAATTCTTAAGCTTTGTTAAGGCCATTTCAAAGAGTGATTAATTCACCTAGTAGTGGAGAGGACAAGTACCATCTTAAAAGTAGAATTTGCCAGAATGTTTTCATCATAATTACAAAAAATAAGGTAGTTGGAAATGGAAGATCCATCAAAATTAAGTCTGGTGATATTTTTGGAGGTGAGGCTGATGATTTTGATAGGCCTACATACAAGAGGAGGAGTGGAATGAGCAGAATTCTATCATACGCATTACGCATAGTCCATTTGTTGACCGTGAAATCTTGAAAAATAATATTTCTTTCTTTCCAAAGTTTCCAATTTTCCATGTTAATACATAATCTTTTGGGAAACTTTTAGACAGACAAATTTCGAGATTAGACATAGGAAAGTTTATATTAACATGTTATGAATAGATTTTGAAAGTAATAAACAAATTACATAGATTTTGAAAGTAATAAACAAATTACATAGATTTTGAAAGTAATAAACAAGGCCTTTCTATTATAAACCAATTTTAGGAAAACATGTGTGGATAGACGTTAACTTTCTTTAAATCATTTCATAAGAAAGAGTTTATTGCACTTTAAAATAATTTAGATATGGGAGATCTCATTTGTCGCATTCTTGCATCATTGGTATCCACTTTCATGCAGTCTTTTACCTACATAATTATAAATTTTTAGCATAAAAAACTTTATATTATACAAGATCTCCACCTTTTGGCCCATACCATCCAATTGTATGTTTTTGCTTCCAACCAATGTCAATTATGTCATGTGTGCAAGAACACACTTTGCACATTCCACCCTTCACATCTAATCACTTGCTCATCTTGCAATAACCAAGATTTCATAGTAAGTGATGCCAAGTACACAAGATCATAGTGTTGTGATAACTCAAACTTATCTTTCATATATCATTTAATATTATCATTTTTGTTCATTATTATTCTTCCCATTAGATCAGCACTTCATCTTTTTTGCGCCTAACTTTTTATCTCTTCTAGTTCAACTACCACTACTACTACTTCTTTGGAACTTTCCTTCCTACTTGCACAATTAACAACAGAAAGTTAACTTATCATCAACTATATAACAAGTTGTCTTATTCCGGCAAGGTAGAAATACACTTCCGAGTTGTTTGGGCCCATATCATGTTGGCCCCAATTATATGTTTGTTCGCCTCCAATCAAATGTTTAAACTTGTTCTTCAATTTTTTGATAAACCGAACTTATTGTTATAAAACTAAACCTATTTTAATTAATTTTCTATAATTTTTCTTCTTTGTAGTTATGACTTATTTTGAACTTATCAAATTGGACTTATTTTATTAAACTGAACTAAACTTATATACACTGAAATGAATTTATTTTTAGTGATTATTATTGTTTCACGATGAGGTAAAGTGGGAGTAAATAGTGAACACTCCTCATCCAGCAAAAGCTTCATACAATCAAGCCCAACGCTACAAGAAAACCTTTCACCTCTGAAATTACTATGGTACTCCTGATGACAGTAATCGTAGTTCATATGATAAGCAATTTTCTAATAAAAAGTTTGTTTGTTCTTATAGGTTTGGTATCGAATTCCTACCATTTGAGAGCTTCTCTCACAGCTTTCTCTCTAAAACATATTTGATATTGGGTAGTTTTCTCTGTTTTGTTGGATTTGAGTCAGCTCAAACTAGACTTTAGGACCAACACAGGGCACAAGCCTAATTTAACTAAACAGATTTACGACTCGACTTGTAAATATGGTAACAAATCTCCTTTTGTCCTACTTTATTCTTTACACTTATTGAGACACGTGTTTTAGATGATAAGTAGTTGTTGTTTACTTATCTTATCAATGATGACTTTATTGAAAAAGTAAATGTAATAGGAGTTAACGAGTTGGGTCATGCATGCTTAAAAATAGAATATTCAAATAACAATGGATCATGTCCAAAAAAAAATATGAACTTAAATGGGAATGTCAATGGGAATGTGTGACAGATAGGTGAAGGGATATTGTGAAGAGCAAATTGTGTCAAAGGAGTAACCCAACTGACTCATTTCCTAATTTTTTGTGTTATGTAATGTTGCCCACATATCCCCGATTCCCCAAATCCCAATCATCTATTTTTGTCTTAAAACTTCAATATCATCCATTACCACACTAGAAGATGGTATTGCATGGAAATCAAAGATTTATGAAATAAATAACACGTGTTTAATTTATAATTAAATTTCATTACTATAAATAGACATGGGATTCTATATACTTCCTCCGTTTCTTTTTAATTGCAACAAAGGGGTATTATTTGTGAGACATAAAAAATTCATTTGTTGCAATTAAAAAGAAACGGAGGAAGTATATATATAGATTTAGGTACAAATAAAAAGATTATTAAAATGAGTAGGTTGAGAAGGATTTTTTATGCATATTTTTTGAACTAAATGTGCAACTTTTTTATGATGTGCATTTTTTTTAACTGGATATGCATTTTATCGTTCTCGAGCATGTACTTACAGTTCAAAAAGTGAAATATGTATATCTAGTTTAAAAATTATGCACATCCAATTCAAAAAAATATACACATTGATTAGAGTGTTTACAAAATGCAAATAATAGGTTTTAAACATGTAACCTATTAATTAGATGGGGGCATATTAGTGTAAGGACTATTGCACAATCATAGAGCAATATATCCACCTCCCACACTCCCACTATGGAGTTAATAGTAACCAAATATCTTTAAGAATGACAACTATTGATCCCCAATCATTCAATAACATTTTTATGTTCAAAATCATTAGTTTAGCACTAATTATCTCTTTCTTATTTTTTTGAAACCTAATTATCTCTTTCTTATTCCTCCCACCCCAAAAAAACAAAAAAGGAGCATAGCAAAACTGTTGCAAATGCCTTCATACATTTGGTACGTGTGTAGGGAAGATAGCTAGATCATTGGTGAGGTAACGCCTACTAGTTTCCACATCGTTTTTCTAAAAATTGTCTATAATTAGTTGAAAGAATTGTGAAAATTTTGTTTTTCACTTTACACTTTTAGCTATCAGAAAGGGGTAAAAACTAAACACGTAATAGAATTCTTTAGAACAAACCCTATGCATGTAAAAGAAGAACAAAAGTGGAATATTAGGGTTATTTCAACATTGCTTTATTATTTTCAGTTTTCAAAGTGAAACAAAAATAAGCAAATCGAAAAAAGTCGTTTCTAGTTTTTTGTTATCAATTTTTGAAATAAGTATAATTAATAGTAGTATAAGTAATTCTAAGTTTTTCTTACAACTTATATCATACGACAACAGTAAATGCATACAAAAAAAAAATTTACAATGATATTAAATACTATTTCATGTTTAGCAAATAGAGATTGTATTAAGATAAGTATGTACCGTATAAATTTATAAATATAAGTTGTTACTACCACTTAATGGAATATGCTAAGTGCTTAAACAAGTCTCTATCGAATTTCATGTATTACATTTTGGCCCTGGCTCAACAGAAGTTGTGCTTGGTTTTATAATTTTTCGAATTGTATTTTATCGCCTAAGACCCAGGACTTGATTTCTCTTTATGGCTAGCTTTCATCCTCGAAACATTTCTCTCAATAAAAAGTATCCATCGAGTTCCATGTATTACATTTTAGGAAAATTTGTGAGAGATTACTTAAACTTTACTCTTTTTGAAAAAAAATCACCACATACTTTTTTTTAATTTAACAACTAGAATTTACAAAATTTTGTGAACACCACCTTTGAACAACAGGCGTTAAGTAATCTATTTGGTGGAGCCTACTTATTACTATCTTTCATCCCAATACTCACCACCATCCCAACTGCCACTAGCCCACTATCATTAACACCACCAACCTCATCACTCCTAAACCTTCACCACCACTCACCACCACTCACCACTCACCAATCACCATCCACCATCTTTACCTTCAAAAACCCTAACCCTTGAATTCACCACCCACCACCTCTACCTTCAAAAACTTTAACCTCTAAATTCACCACCAACCAACCACCATCACCACCACCACCCTTCAATATTTCACCACCAACACATACCACAACGAACCCACCTTTGAAATTTCTCCACCACTTCGAAACCCTATCCTTAGCTCGTCACTAACCAACCACCACCATTCAAAATTTCGTCACTGACCATAACTGCCCTTAGAAATTTCGCTAGCAACATTGCAACCCAACTTCAAAAACCCTAAATTTCATAGCCAAATTCAAAAAAAACTAATCCCAAATTTGGTACCCTAAACCCAACATTGTGTGGAAATGGACTTGATTAGGATGTTGAAGGTGGTGGTGAGGAAGAAAGGAGATGGTGATTGACTATAGAGAAGAGTAAAAGAGGTAAATTGAGTAAGTGGTCCCAAAAAACGAAAAACTTAACGTTTTTTGTTAGAAAGTGGTGCTTCACAAAATTTTGCAAAGTTATATTAATTAAATTTTTAAAAAAAATAATAATTGTTGGTATTTTCAAAAAGCGTAAAGTTTGTATCGGTTTTGGAAAAAAATCTACACTTTAATTAAAGGTAAATTTTGTTTTCTATTAGTTACATATTTTTTTATCTTTTTAAACAGATACAATGATAAAACTCAGGTCTCCCTTTCTCAGAAGCTAACCAGAGAACGAAAACTAAGTACTTCCTCCGTTTTCAAAAGCTTGCAACAAAGGGGGATTTTTTGAGAGACATAAAAAATTGGTTTGTTGCAAGCTTTTGAAAACGGAGGAAGTACATAAAACTAAATACTAAAAAACTAAAAATACTAAATACTAAAAAACTAAAAAAAACTAAACTAATAGGAGTATTAATCTAAAACCAAAGTAAAATAACACAAGCTTCCAAACGAAGCCCAACATTCTTCTGGGTCGTAGAGGTGGAGAGCAGTGCATCACCAATAGTAGAGGCGATGGAATTGGTGAGCCATCGACTTGGATGGAGCGAGAAGCAACGACAGCTTGTGGGGCAGAGCTACAGAGACAAGCCGAATGCAGCCTCAGCCACCCTCTTCGCATCGGCATCACCACAACATACATCGAACAAAAGAGAAGGATCTATGGAATTTCTAGAGAGAAGAAGGAGCCCCTCTCTCTAGAAATTTTGGTCGTCTTCGGATAAAATAATTACATATACTTAATTGAAAATTTTTTACATTCTTTCCAAAAAAAAAAAGGCGCATGATAAAAGAAAGGAAAAATTGTTTTTAATAAGTTAACCTTTATGCCGTATTCTAAAATTAAGTTAACCTTTAAGTAATTCTGAAATAAGTCAAGTTTGTATGTGTTTTAACTTTCAATGAGTTAAGATGACCGATAACCTGAACAATAAGTAAACAAAAAAATTCTCTTTACTTCCCACCTTTTGACCACCCTCTCTACCTTAAACTACCACTACGAAATCACCAACATCTAATTACTGCCACCAATACCATCATCTCATCACCACCCCTACCACCTGACCCACCTCCAAACACCACCAAACACCTAATTATTACAACCAAAACCACCTTCTCACCACCCTTACCCCAACCTCCTAACACCACCATCAGCAACCACCTACAACCCTGCTAAGTAAGTCCTAACACCCAGACCATACATCAAGCTCATGGTGTAGAAACAGTGTAAACTAGATGGAAGAAGAAAAACAAAGTGGACAGAAACTGACCAGCACTAAATTGATCCCCTTTTCAACAAATTCATTGTTTTATATTCATACTCCAACAATGTGTTCTCCCCCACAAATATAATAATTAGTTAACAAAAATATGCCAAAGCCCAATTTCACATTTCCAAACATAAATAAAATTAAGATAGAAATGTGAGAGTGAGAAAGAAAAGCAGAGACCTTTGAAACTGAGAGCAATACGGACACGCCAGGCGCATGAACTCAGCCAATAAATTCAACTTCATACCCACAGGCCACCATGTGTTGCAGGTCGAATTCCCCCATTAAACCAAACTCAACCCCCATAAGAATACTTCATCAACTTCTTCACGTCCTCTCTCTATCTTCTCTATAAATTTATTGGGTTCAGATTTTGCTAAAAATCAAATTTTGGGGTAAAATTGGGATTGTGAATTTGTATCATTTAATCTCAATTCTGCTGTGATTTGAGAATTGTAAGAACTAAAAAACAAAAAAGGAGAAGATGCACGAGCTGGAATTGAATCAGGGGCTATCTTTGAATTCAAATCACTTTAAAATTTGTCTTTTGATCTTTATTCCTCATTATTCCTTCAATTATGGTCTGCTTTGTTATTTAATCTTATTAAACACCATATTACTCCATCAATATCATATTCTGCCCCTAATCAAACACAAGTGTACCAACAAAACAAAAAGAACAGTGGCCAGGCAGTAGCGATGGAAAAGTGGGAACTGAGGAGAGATAAAAAGAAAAGAAGGAAGGAGGGAGCGTGGAGAAGGAAAAGCAAATATGAATTTTGACTTTAAAAAATTGCAAAAGTTTACCAATCAAAATAAGACACATCATCAGTAACCTAGAATAATAGGTTAGGTGACCTGTTGTATTCAATAAAAGTTAAAACATATACAAACTTGACTTATTCCAGAATTACTCAAAGTTTAACTTAATATTAGAAGACGGTATAAAGGTTAACTTATTAAAAACAATTTTTCCTAAAAGAAAAGTGTACATTCAACTTAAAATATATTTTTTAAAAAAAACTTCTCATTTTTCTCATTCTGAAAACTTTTGCAATTTATCTTAAATAGTTAAATTTACTTATCTTTCTAACTATGCCTGGAAAAAAAATTACATGAAAAACCTTAATAAAAAAATTTAAACCGCCTAGTTTCATTAAACCTTATAGTCTTTTCTAAAGGTATATTGATAGAGTATAAATCTATTCCTGGGCCTTCAACTATCAGTTTAACCTTTTGGTTGAGTTGGTTCCTTGACATGGTATCAAGAGCTAGTGTGACTACAAGGTCACGAGTTCGAATCTCATCCACCCTCATTTCTAAGTGGAATATATAGCGCCAGGTATGAGGGAGGCTTGTGTTGCATCCACATTTCAAGCCCAGTGGGCTCTTGCGTGAGCGGGGTGATAGAGTATAAATCTATTCCTGGGCCTTCAACAATTAGCTTTAGCTTTTGGTTGAGTTGGTTCCTTGACATATATTGTTGTGCGCACTCTGTATCCTATTTCAGAAGCAAGCTAGTGAAGAGGAGTCCATGATGAGGAATCGACCCCGACTCTATGCCACGGGAATCCGCGATTGCTTGGCTTGCTCCCACTACTGAGCTACGATCTGCTTCCTCATTGAACCTTCTAGTTGTTACAATGCATATTTGTCTTCCTCTAAATCAATGAATTATTAGGCATATATAAACCAACGGAAATGAGATTTGAGCTCGATCATGGTAAAGATTGGAATTTTGGACAAGTTGGGCGTAGTGCTCAATGACTATATTCATGGAGAAAGAAGTAAGATGATTGTTATCGAAATGACACCCAAAAATGGGGCACGTAACACTTTTGAGTTTTGTCCACAATTAGCAATGTCAGACATTCAACGTTTTCATCTTTAACTCAGAATCCACAAACAAGATTTTGCTAGTGTTCCACAATTATTATACCTCGAGGTTTCTAAAAGGGTCTCTAAAATCCTAGACACAAACCAAGCTAGACTAGTTGAAAGTTTCGTTGTACACCCTTCGTCTGTCTCTACTCTCTATCTTGATAGACAATCATTAATCAGTTCATTCAATCATTGTTCAATTCATTGAAATATGTATTAAGTGCAGTATTTATGGAAAAGCGGCTAACAGCCTGATCATCACTCGATATGTAAGAAAATGATAGATATATATTGTTTGTAAAAGCCAAAAACTTTTAAGTCCAATGATATGGCTTCCTTTCTCCCACTTAGGAGACCAAGGTTCAAATCTTGGTGGAAGCAAAATTTCAATATTATTGGGGGGTTGGGGGTATATGGCTTGTAATGGGCCTCTAGGTGAGGGCTCTGTGCGAGGGCAGCCAGAGAATTATTCTTCTTCATACTTATAAATGAGATATATTTTTTAAAAAAAATATTGTTTGTAAAAAGGTTCATGATAATCAATGTTGAGCATACTATAGAGTTGTAGTCTTTAGTAGTGTCTACTTTAATTACCTAAGACTGTAGTGTTATTATTTATTATTAGGTAAACATGGTTATAACTAAGGATTAATTATAATTAATTTTATAATTATTTTTTTATATTCATGTTCTACTTTATGTTCATTGTAACTATCACCGTTTTTTACACGGTTTAAAACTAGTCTTGTAATAAATTATCCACTTTTTTCGAAATGATTGTTTCACATAAATTTTATTTCTCCAATCGGGTGGAGTGCCAATAATAAGATAGTATTATGTTTTTTTGTTGTTAGGTCCACGTTTCATCTTATTGAGTCGACAAAATACTCTTAAAAGTCAAAAAATCATTATAATTTACTCCCTCCGTCCCACAATTATCTTCCCACTTTTTGAATATATGTGAGGTATAAAATAATGAAGTGGGAAGATGATTGTAGGACGGAGGGAGTATTATATAAATAATGAAAAAGGACTCGCTAACAAGTAACAACGAAGTATTGAGATATCTATTATAAGATGGAACTGAGAAAGTTCAACTAACTATAAGAAAAGTCGTGCGTGAGTACCTAGTGTATCTTCTTCCTTACGGCCTCCAACATTTTCTCTCTTGTCTCTATATCTTATTCTTTCCTACTTCTTCCGTTTTTTTAAAATTTTCAATAATTTAACTTGACGTTTGTTTATACACGACTTTGAGTTTTGATTGTTAATATCTTTAATGATACATTGATAAAAAATATAAAAAGTTGTTATTTAGAAATATATATTGCGCTAAATCCAATAACGATTCCATACTAACAAGATCAAGTTTTTTCTCCATAAACATTTGTACTTTTAACGTCAAACTTTATATACTTAGATCATGAATTCTCACCATTATTTAGAAAAAAATACTCTCGTGAAATCTTGTTAGATTCATCATAATATATAGTATTTAAAAATTAATTATTGTAATTTTTATTAATACATAATAGAAGATATTAATGGTAAAAGTAATACATATATCAGAAATCGGAAAATGACAAATGTTGCAAGAATTATGGAATTAAGAAAGTTATATATATAATTATAACTTATGTAATAAGAACTCGTAGTAATCAAACTTTATGCAAATCCTATGCAATTTTTGGAGAGGAAAGAGATAGAGAGAAAGAAAGAATGGGACTCTAAAAAAATGTCACAACTAATTGCATACTTCCTAGTATGGAGAGTGTCACAATGAAAAAAAACAGAGGAAGTATAAGTAAATATCGTGTAACACACACTGTGTGATTCAAAAGTTTGCTTTGAAAATTTAAATAAATATGTACATCATTGCCTTATTTGGGATCAATCTAAAATGTTTACCATTTTCTCTCTAATACATAAGAAAAATTATAGTTATGTAAAAGCTTATTAAATTCGTCTGAATAAATTATCTTAATTTGGAGAGGCATATATGAGATCGCAAATAGTCAAATAGTGCTATATGAAAAACGGGACGAAGGAAATGTTGTTGTGCTTCTATGGACCAAGATTCTTTAGCTTTATAACAGGGTTTCAAGGGGTTATTGGGCTTAAATGTTTCAAGGGGTGATTACTACTTACTAGTTATTTGGATCTAAAACAAGGTTGAGCTCAATGAGTGAGAAATTGGGCACACATCTCTCTTTTTAGGAGACAATGGGAATTCGACTAGGTTCATGATTTTGATTTTTTGTCCAAAAGTTTAGTCTATTTGTCTAAAAATTGAAATGTTGTGGCCAAAACATATATTGGAAATTGAAAAAACTAAGATGGTATTAGAGGTATCAAAATATATCGTGTCGAGTCATATTCATATTTAGCCTCGTGTTCATATCGTGTTGCTTACAAAATTTATCAGCATCTATGCAATATGTAGGATGATGGGAAAATATGGCAAATTGGTATACACGGGTCGTGTTGGGCTTGGTTTCATGTCGTGTTGGGTCAACTTCGTGTATTCACTCAATAACTTCATTTTTGTGTCGTGTCAGTTTTGGTCGTGTTGACGTGTCGTGTCAGATAGTAACAACTCTTGATGGTACGTGGTATGTTTATAAAATGAGATAAACTTAAAGTATATCTGGAAACTAAGATGGTACATAATAGATTAAAAGGTAACATACATAAATTGAGATGGAATTATCGTACATTGATATAATACATTCACTAATTAAGATAATATGGCCAGTAAATGAGAGGAAAAATAAGACTGAAATAAAATTACTTCATTCGTTTTTTAGTTATTATGCTTTTGACGTTTTGTGTTAATCACAAACTTAACTTTTTGACACTGTATTATACTTATATGCATACCCAAAAGAAACACAATTATGTGGGAGAATTAGATTCGTCAATATGTACTTTCAAGATATCAACTTTTATAATTTTTAGTTATGTATAACTAGAGATATTAATGGTCAAATTTGTCTAGTGGCAAAAGTGTCAAGTGAAAATGTAACAACTAAAAAATAGAGGAATTATAAAATAACTAGTACTTCCCAAAACCTAAGATATATTTTTCTAGTGTATAAGGAGGCATAAAGGAGAGATGAAAATCTCCCAAAACCTCTTAAATACGAGAGAATGTTCTAACTTATTGAGCTATACCTCACTCTCAAAATCTAAAATGTTATGATCCTAATTAGATGGTAAAAATTATGTTTCACCAATGTATGACAAAGGCGTAGTCAAAATAATTTATTCTAAAAAATATAATTCCTCTATTTTATTAGTTGTGATAAAGTACTTGAAAGTTTGTCATTACACAACTTTATGCATTAATACTTTAAGTTTTATTTTTACAAAAAAAAATATATAAAAAGTTGGCATATGAAAAATATATATTGGGGTAAATCCAAGAAAGTCAATACAACTATATTTATTTTCTATATTTAAATAATACAAAAAGGTCAAAGTAAAAAATATGTGTAATGTCAAAAGTCAACAGGGCATGACTACATAGGTACTCATCTATATGAAATCAAGAGTTCATGCTGAGTTAAATTCAGATTAAGGGTATGTTTTTCCCAACTTATTTTTAGTCCAGCTAAATTTAGTTCATTTCAATTCAATTCGGTTAAGCACCATTTATCATTTGATATTTTTTGTTGATATTATTATAATCGTTAATTCAATTTATTTTACTAATTACTTCCTCCATCCTATATCACTTCCAACAGTTTGATTTTTGCACTATTTATATGTATCACTCTAACCATTATTTTCCCCTAACATATAAACCCAAAATGTTACTAAATAAAATGTTTGAGATTTATCTCAATGAAAATACTTGATTTTATCAATTTGTCAAAATTTTCACTAATTAATAGCTAGATATATCATGTCAAAGTTGTGAACGGGCAAGTATGATAGTCAAACTGTTGCAACTAATATGAGATAGCGGTAGTATTATTATTTAGCTAATTATATCTTTACTATTATTGCCATTTTTATCATTATAATTTTTATTATTTAACTATCATTAGTTATTAAGTGTAATTTAAATTAGTTCATCTCGGTTCGGTTCAGTTCAGTTTAGTCGGGATATGGGAAAAGCCAAAGACCTATCTGATAGATGTGAACAGTAACATCTATCAGATAGGTCTGTACTACATTTTTAAAAAAATATACTACAATTTTTTATTGTACTACAATTTTCAGAAACTATACTACTCCAAACTATATATAAATATACTACATTACGTGAAAAATCTACGACATAAATATATAAGTGTACTACATTTTTTTAAACTCAGTTTGATATATGCCTAACTTAATAGCTCCCAGCCTCCCACCTATCTGATATGTACTGGGCAGCCCTCGTCCGGATATAGGAGGCTTTCGATTGAAACATGGTAGTATTAACTATTAAGAGCCGTCCAAAATCCATCCATCATCACATAATAACAATTTCACACACTTCAAAATTTCATCCAACCTTTTAACACACGCAATTCCCAATTTCTTCCTGCACTCTTCTCACTCACCCACATCCACTCACCAATTTTAGAGAAAAATACAAAGAAAATGCCAAGAAGCAGTTTTGCCAAGGTTGACGTTGTTATTGATACTGGTAATCCATTATTAGATCGCTCTGTTGATGGGTTCTTGAAGATTGGCACTGTAATCTTCTTTCTCTTCTACATTTTCTTTATTTCGTACTAGTCTCGTATGCGCGCGATGCGTGAAAGAAATACTTTTATTGGAGCAAAGTATAAATCTTTGTGTTTAAAAACTGATACCCTTTTATAAGTTTTGCTCAATTTGTTACATTTCACTTACCCTTTTAATAATTTTTTGAAATTTGGAGGTTTGTTTTTGTGGGTTATGGTTTTCTCAGGTTGCAGCTACCAGAGCTGCTGCTGAAGATGCATACTACATTGGCAAGAAAGGTTCCTACTTTTTTTTTGTTGTCTCCTTATGTGAAATTTCTCATTTCTGCTGCTTTGAACATTGGTTATGTACTAAGGGTCTGTTTTCTTTGGATGAAAATAGCCGAACTGAACTGAATGAAATAGTAAAATGTGAGAGTGGAACTGAATTAAACTGAATCGAAAATAACTTAATTGAACTGAGAAAATAAGCTGGAGAGAACATGCCCTGATAGTGGTCGACCTAGGATTTTAGTAATGAGGTGTCAATTTTAGGAGTTTGGATTGCTTACTTGGATTGCAAAATAAAAAATATACACAATGTATTGAATTTTTAGTTGTCCGATAAATAGAATAGTAAAATGTGAGAGTGAAACTGAATTGAACTGAATCGAAAATAACTTAATTGAAATGATAAAATATGCTCGAGAGAACATGCCCTAATAGTGGTAGACTCAGGATTTTAGTATCGAGGTGTCAATTTTAGGAGTCTAGATTGCTTACTTGGATTGCAAAATATAAAATAATACATAATGTATTAAACTTTTTGTGGTCCGGGAAAATAGAAAAGTAAAAAGATATTTCAATTTAGGGTAATGTAGGTCCTTCATTGTGTACTCATAATATGCAATTATGTGATAAATGTGAAATGCTTTGATTTTGATATACAGTTGGTAACATTAATTGATTGATGAACATTCTAACTTTGCTTTTTCTGGGCAGGGTCTATTTCAACTAAGAACTTTGAGGAATCGGTAATTCTTACAACCAATGCATTTTTCTTCGTTTTACATAGAGCTATATACTCCCGGGAGTACCTTATAAATTGAGAGCATATTGTGACAATAGAGAGAATGGGTTTATAGTTTATACATGAATTGAGTAAGAGTTCTATAATAACGAGGAAGTAATCGAAAAAAAGAAACTTGAAAAGAGAAAGTAGAGCTTCGGACGAGCTTGCAATTTTGGGTCATTTCAAAATGCAAATTGATTTAGCTGGTAGTGGAATTTGCATGATTTTTTGAAAATTGTAGATCATGACTTAACCCAATTATGAGTTGTGAGTGACATCTTTAAAGCTCATCATATGTGTCTTGGTTCATCTGATGGGAAATGTTTTAGAATTGAATACTGCTATATCTTAATCAAATGAAGTTGTGTTTCTACAGTTGAAAAAGATGTGTAAAGAAGGAGCATATTGGGGTAAGAACAAGCTTGCCTTCTACAGTGCATATATTACAGTAAATGTTGTGTTGGTATCTTTGCAAACTGGACCCACTGTTTTATATTCTTAAATTCATACTTGCCAGGGACCGTAGCTGGTGTTTATGCTGGGATGGAGTACGGAGTAGCGAGAGTCCGTGGTACCAATGACTGGGTAATTTTCTTCCTCTATGAGTTAATCATTAGCATTGCACGTTACCTTGTTTATTGGCAATGTTATGCAATAGAAATATAGAATGCAGTAAAAAGAAAATTACTGCCCTTATGATAAATTGTGTTACAGTGTGCCTATAAATGGACTTAAGCTTTCTCTACTAAACGGCATATAATACTCTGTTTGTGCAATGAATATAAGGGAAGCTGAAATTTAGTTATGTTAAATCTATCTTGTATCCTTAGGAACATTTCTCATGATAACGCATAATGGCTCTTTGTTATACGGAGCTTCTCATCTTTTACTTTAGGTCAGAGATTGTTACCTAGGATTCGAAAATAGCATATCTTGACGTGCAAATTGTATACTTAGGCCCAATTATTATTAGGTAGCAAGTTCGACTCTCATACCCATTGGTATATTGCGGATTAGTAACACCGTCAGCTTTTGGAGCCTATAATTTCAGGTATTATTAGTGTTGGGTTTATGAATCCTAAGCACTTGCAGCTTTGGCCACCGGGCTTCAAGGTTGGGAAGTAAGCAGTATTTGGACCCTTACCTGCAGTTGTGTAGCTTATGACTCTACAAGGGGCTGAAACTTACGGCTAACTTAACTTGCTATGCATAATCTCGCTTGTGCAGTATTCTCTGCTGTACTGCTATAGTGTGCAATTTAGCGTATATGTAGTAAAGTTGGCTGGTGTAGAACTTTGAGAGATAGAGAAGTGTTTGTAGGTGATTTTCATGTCTTGGTGCTTTTCTCGTGTGTTCCTTTGATCTAAAGTTCCAAGTCATGAAAATTTTAATTCCTTTGTTGATTTTCTTGGCAGATGTCTTCATTTTGTCACTCCTCTTTCCAATTTTTTTTTGCTAATCCTCTAATAGTGAGATTAATTATAACTAATCTAAGTACAGTGTATTGATGTTACAAACTTATGCCCCACCCTCATCTTATTTGCTTGTCAGTTCTAACTTCTAATTAATCTACTTTGCTGACCATTTCTTTATCTGTTTATTGCTATATATGTTTGTGGAAGAATTATCATAAACGGATTGTGAACCAAAAGTGAAGCCCCTCTTGTTATTTCTTCTTTTTTGGGGTGTGACGAGGAGGAAGAGTACCATACTTCCTGAAAACCACCTTTCTAGCTTCCTAATTAGCGCATGTTCTCCCTAAACTTTGACAGCTCTACAATTTCATTTTGATTAAAAGTTTACAAACCATAATTAGCAAACCCCCTGCTTCCTCCTGGGGAAAGTGATGAAACTTCCTTTGCTTACCAATTTGTTAAAAATGTAGTTTGTCAGCTTTGCTTGTGCTTTATGCTTCGACACTGAGTAAGGCTATACAGAGTGTTTGGTTGGGAGTAAAAGTTATTCCGGGAAAAGTAGTTTCCCATTTTCTCGCAAGGAAGGAATCCTGATTTCTTACCTTCTACTTTCTCTTCTCTCATCTAATATGCAATTGGTGTTCATGAAATTGAGAATGTTTTCCGCCCAACCAAGCAGATCCTATGTATTTGTTACACAAAAGATTTTTCATATTGATGACTAAGTTGCTGTTATCTTTAGCAGGAAAATCTTGTTGCTCCTTGATTTCTAATATTGTTTTGTGATGTCATTTTAACCAGAAAAACGCGATGATAGGGGGTGCTTTGACTGGAGCTCTGGTATCTGCTGTGACCAATGGTAACAAAGACAAAATTGTGATGGACACTCTTACAGGAGGCGCAGTCGCCACTGCTGCAGAGTTTATCAACTATCTCACGTAAATCGTCCTTGTCTATTGTGTATATAGGGAAGAATTTATCTTGCTTTAATTCTTCCTTAGCTTCAAGGTTGCCTGAATACTTAAAAGGTTTAGAACTAGTACTGGTGGAAATTTTACCATGGAAAATCTCATTTAATGAATATCATTGAAGGTTCAACTCACTAATGCAATGTTAGTATATATGAATAATGAAGGTCATCTTTTTGCCTGTTCATCTGATTTTGATAATGGATTTTGCTTTGAGTTATTACTGTGCAATTGGGGTCGTCTACGCATACAGGGCTGAGTTCTATTGCCGTGACATGTGTGCTCTTAAACTGTTTATCCTTGTCGTCTAGAGCGTTCGACGCTGTGTCATCTACGTCATCAAGAATTTCATTTGTGTATGATTAATAGAATGCAGATGATTGTAAACTCTTGCATTCCATTTGGTAGGAGATAATAAACTTCCGTCAACGTCACTGAGTATAAGTAACATTGACATCAGTGTAATTTTGTTAGAAAAGCTTCATGTCGATATCTATAGTAATGGAACAATTTGGATAGAATAACACATGTTAGAAAAGTTTCATGACAGTACTTTTCTATATTACACTAAACTTCATGGACTTCCCTTACAAAATTACAGTAAACTTCATTACCATTACCGTCACTTATAATTTTCCATCGCTTGTAAGACAATGCAAGGAAGATCGGCCGTGTGACTATTTTGTAATGCGGTGGATTGATCGTGAAGTCATGCTGCTCCGTCGCGTCAGCTTCCTACGTACCGAATCCTGACTGTGCTTGTGTGTTCAGGAGAAAAAATTATAGAGAAAGAAAGATGGTATTATTAGCCTTGATTATGTATTTGGTGGTGACTGGTGAGTGCATTCTGATGGAGTAATACCTGAATGATTGATGTGGGCCTGTGGTCCTGTGTCATTTACAAAACTGCAACTATCATGGAGTATTATTTTAATTACTAGGCCAGAATTATTCGCTTGTTGGAAAACCATGAGATCACACAGGTTTTTCTGGGCCCATTTTGACGATTGTTCCTTATTTGTTAGCAAGACTTTTCTGCTAACTGGTAGAGATAATGTTATTCGTACTCTCTATTTTATCTCAAGTATCCATATTATATTTTTGATATAGATAGATATGGGTATAGGGCTTGTTCTCTTCGGCTAATTCTAGCTGAACTGAACTGAACTTATTGGAGCTGAACTGAACTGAACTGAACTGAACTGAACTTATTGGAACTGAACTTATTGGAGCTGAACTGAACTGAACTTATTAGAGCTGAACTGAACTGAACTTATTGGAGCTGAACTGAACTGAACTGAACTGAACTGAACTTATTGGAGCTGAACTGAACTGAACTGAATTGAATTGAATTGAATTAAATTATAATAAGTATATGAATAATAAGTAAATAATTATTATTATGAATATAATAATAAGTAATAAAATAATTAAATTAATAATTTAGAATAATATCAAATGAATAATGATAATATTGTTTTGATGTTATTATGATAAATTTAAATAAATAAATAATAATAATAAATTAATTTTAAAAATAATAATTACTGATAATAATAATAATAATTTATAATAATGAGTAATTACAATTATTAATATTAATATATTAATACTTGATGATGATGATATAATATAATGCCTAAGAAGTAAATTAAAGTATTACCATTATAATAATAATTAGATTAAAACATGGGTTGATGTGTGCTTCTAACCAAACCACGATTTGTGGTGGGTTGGTCTATGATAGAAATACACCAAACCGCCAAAGTATATTTAATATACAACGTAACGACAATGTTGTATTTTAAATAGTACTGCAGTATTATTAGCAACTTTGTAATTTTTTCATATCTTCTAGCTTTTTGTAGCTTATTTGTATGATGTAATAGTAAATTTTATTCAGTAAAATAAAGCGACAATTGCAAATTAGAATATTCGTATTGACATGAAATTTGGTTAAACCGTGCACCAACCCAAACTTTGCTGAGCCATAATAATAATAATAGTAATAATAATGAGTAAAGATATAATAAAAAAATAATATATATAAATAATACTAATAATTATTATTATATAATAACAATAATAATAAGTAAAATAAATTAGACCAACAATAATAATATTAAACAAATTGGTTATATAATGAATGGAGCTGAACTGAACTGAACTGAATTTATTGGAGCTGAACTGAACTGAACTGAACTTATTGGAGCTGAGCTGAACTGAACTTATTAGAGCTGAACTGAACTGAACTGAACTGAACTTATTGGAGCTGAATTGAACTGACTGAACTGAACTTATTAGAGCTGAACCGAACTGAACTGAACTGAACTGAAAATAAGCTGAACAGAACAGGCCCATAGTCACTTCGATATAGATAGAATGGCCGAATGGGTATAACATGTATAAGTTGCACTTACACATGTACATGAAACCTTCACCCATTTCACTCTTGTATAGTTTTGAGTCATGTGTACAAGTGTTCGACATGGATGC
The DNA here is from genome assembly GCA_947645195.1 of Patellifolia procumbens. NCBI lineage: Eukaryota > Viridiplantae > Streptophyta > Magnoliopsida > Caryophyllales > Amaranthaceae > Patellifolia > Patellifolia procumbens. Next base: position 11,909,497 of record CANSGD010000972.1, read on the forward strand.
AGGAGTTAGAGTAGACGAGGAACGGTGTTGTTAGTCACCTAAAATGCAAAGTAATAAGTATAATCCTTAGTATCAAATATTGATAGTCTAGCAATACTTTTGAGAATTCGAGCCCAATATGTCGTTGGTAGGTGAAGTAAAGCGAAATAAAATTCTTTAGCAATCTTATAACAAATTATGATATGGCCTTTGCAATTCATGTAACGATACATGTGATGGACCTTGGACGTGCCATGCAACACAATATACACTTGTGTTTTTGTTACATGCAGCGTTCTGCTCTGTTTTAATAATGCACACTTCATGCACATACCAACGGAATATGGAAATGGTTAAATAACAGAAATTTGACACTTATTCTTAACATTGGCATATGTTGCTAAATTGCATTTAACACTAGTTATACATTACATGTCGTAAGAAAGGGTTTATAAACCTCACCCTTCCTTTTGCCGTCTACCCTGTATAAACCCTTATACAGAAATCAAAGGCGGTTAACATTATGGATTCGAGTATTGGGGTTAGGGTTACTATGCTCGAACCACGGTTTCTACAGCAGTGGAATGAAGGACTTGATCATGGTGCTCTTTCGCCTCGACTTCCCATATTTCTGGAAGTGCTTCCTTCATGTTGTGAATACTCCTTAATGCATAATCTGCCCCTTCAACTAGTTCTGACCTTCCCACCTGCATTTCCCCCTCACTTTTAGATAATTTTATCTAAGATCAATACCTTCAAATAGGTACCATTTAAATCTGAGTTCTTTTTCCTTTGGAAAAAAACAAAATCTTATAGGGGACAGACTTACAGTATTTTATCGTAAAATCGAGATAATATTTCTATTTTATATTCTTATATTTCCTCTGTTTTCTTTTAGTTGCTACACTTTCCAAATACGAAAATTTCTTATTAGATGCTACACTTATTCATTTGGCTGTTTCTTCTCTCTATCTCTCTCACATCAAAAAACTACATGGAAGTTCGCAGAAAAAAAAGTGTAACATCTGATTTGATACGGAGGAAGTATTACAATATTAAATCTGCGGTCCACCTTGCCTAAAGTTAGGAGTTTTTGGTGCAAAAATACACTGATAGTACTGCATGACATTGTGCAATTACTTGTGTACAAAACTCTTTTCTGCCTAAGAAGAATTACGGGTAAATATTAGCCTTATGTGTATGTTTTGATGCTGTCTGATTAGGTTTCTGAAAAGGAGTTGGTAAATGATATAGTCACTACACTATGTTGCACTCTTCTGTCATCCTCTCTCATATTCCAATAAAAAGCAAAAAGAAAGACTTAAAGAATATACCCTTTTAAATTAATTTCAGAATTATTTAACCACAATGCATACTTACAATCACGGTGTGAACTTCAGCTGCTTTCCCACTTGCAATATTTCTAGCACTATCATCAAAGAATATCTGGAAAAAAAAAATTCATCACCATCATCAACTTGAAAACTTTTTATTGATTTAGGTTTTGTTTCAACTCACCCTATAAAATACTTTCATTTTTATATACTTACAACACTTTGGTTTTCATGCTTGTTTTAGTAGTGTATATATATGTATCTTAGATGATCAATATATTTAATTATCAATTATTAACAATTACTATCAAAGGTTGACAAATACACCGAGACTAAACTAACAAATTGTTTTACATAATAACATTAGTGTTTTTATATGTTAGTACTTCGTATTAGAAATTATAGCACTCAAAATTTCGTATGAATAGTACAAACGTCAAACTTAGGTGGGTTTTTCCAGACGGTGAAGGAAGTTTCAGCCAAAGCTAGGAATAGATCAACATTCCAACATAAAGTTTGATTCTTACCGTTCTTTTAGGATCTAAGTTGGCGATGCTAATAGCAGCTTCAATAGCTTCAACAGATGGTTTACACAAAATAGGAGAGTTGGAGATGGATTCATCGTCTATATGATTGAGGGTCTCGAAACATATTATGCCCTCAAAGCAATCTCCTAACCCCAACTTATTCAGCACTCGAGCTGTGTGTGCCTTATCCGAGTTAGTGAATATCTGCAACCAAAATAAAGTGTCAAAATACCCATATTCATTTTCGGACCATTAAAGACGCGACACTGAGTGCTTGAGGTAAAACAAAGAGTCTGAGTAACATAGTATATGGCAAGCTAAATAATACTATTTTTATAACTTGAAAGAAAGACTGAGATGAAGTGTACATACAATTTTACGTTGAGGAGTCGAGAGCAAAAGGTTTCTCAGCACAGGATCAGGTTTGAGTGTTTCGTAGGGCAAATTTCCATGAACGTACCCATGAAATTCATCATTGTCGAATTCATATCCAAGCGCCTAAAGCCATACCATAAACATCATTCATTAGTCAACCTATAACCAAGAGTTTTCCATGGAATCCAAATAATGTTTCGTATTTGTGATTAACGATCTGTTTGACAAAAGTAGTTGTTGTGGTAATTGTTGACTGTATTATTAATAAATTTTATTGGCATAAGTTAGCTATCGACATAACATTCCATAACAATTAGTGTACACTATAACTAACTCTTGAATTAGTAAACAAAAATAGAAAAATATTGAACTATATGCTACCTTTCAAGTCACTCCAAAAAAAAAATTCCCTCAGTCACTAAAAAACTACTCTAAAAGCTATTTTTTTCTACCTTTTTCAAAACAATATGTCAGCTAAAAAAATTAGCTTGACATGCTAATCCACTAAACACTATTATTGTCCACCTTTATTAGAGTTTTGATTTGGTATGAACTCTCTAAAATCAACTTCAAAAGTTTTTATTGAACATGCACCTAAAGTGTGTACAACTCAACTTTATTTAACTTATTTATACTTATTATAAGCTACTCAATTTTTTTTAGATTAATTACTTAAATTGCTTATACTTGTGAGATAAATATTGGATCATATATGATATAATCTAAACTCCAAATATAGGGGCAATTTCTCTTTCTCACCTTAAGACCTGCCATAGTTGTGCCATATTCTCTGTATAGCTCTAGACACAATCTTGGTACCTCACTTTCCTCTATATGCAAGTATTTCAACATGTAATCTGTCATCAACAGAGGAAAAGAACAATCATGTTTAACATATTCGAGGTGTTGGTACCGATTCTCATCCCGCCTTCATGGCTCCTTATGCGCCGAAAAAGGGTTTAACATATCCAAACTATTGCAAGATAGGTTGATGTGGGAATTAATATACCTTCAATGTTCTTCCTGCAAGCTAAGTTGATCCCAGAGCTCAATGGGTACAAAGTGTCATCCAAATCTAAGAATTTCACAGCCATGTAATTAAGTGTAAGATAAGAAAAATTAAATCGATCACGCGTACGTTGAACCTCTTGAACGAGATCATTGGCAAGTACAGGCTTTGGACGGAGCGTAACAGAGTAAAAAAAACTATGAAGAATAGTTCCAGAATTGATCAACTTTACAAGAATCATTTCTTTATTTGTTGTTTCGAAAATTCTTAGTCTTTGCAACTTACCAAATAGCAGGCAATCATACTTGGCTCCATTGATGCTCATAACTTCATCCATCCTTTTTTGGGTAGTTGGCAATAAGTCTACCAATATTCACCAAAAATAAAGAACAATAAGAGAAAAAACCAAAAAAATAAGTTAATATACATAATACATGTATTGATAAAGCTAAATTAAGCAAAATAACAACATTTACCTAAATTAATGTTGATCCAGGGAGGACAACTTCAAGGAATGCACACACTCATAGTAGATAGGAGATGGCTATTTATATGAATTTGGAGGAGGAAAGCATCTCTTGGTTTGTCACATATGGTGCAAATATGAAATATAATATTCCTTTCGTCCCATTAAATTTCTTGATTTTTCTGGATGTAGCCAAACTTAAAAGTTTGGGTGCTATTTTTATATACTCCCTCCGTTTTCTTAATTTTTATCCAATTTTCGGTTATATCTGTATCTTAAACTTATATCCAGTTTTAGATTATTTCTTATTATTTGACGATATATTTCCCCCCTTTAATAAACTTTTATCCTCCAATATGCAATATGCAATATGCAATATGCAATATGGAACCCGCTTTTATTTTATTCTCATCAAATACTAAAATATACATAGGGTGATGGGCCTTTTGCCTCTTCTCCTCCTAGATTATAAAGTTATAGCAAGTAGGCTATAACTTAGGAAGACGGATGAAGTATATAATAAAAAAGGTATTATATGGAGTTTTAGCTCTGTTTTAGTATATAACTTTAAAAATAATAAATTTCTCACGTGTCCTCTTCTTCCTCTTATTGTTGTTGTTGTTGTTATTTTATAAAGTCGAATATGTTCGCTTAAGAATCGATGCTCGACGCCTTTTTAATTACAAAAGGTGAATATATATAGCCTTAAAAAGTGTCCATGTATGTATATATGTATTTGGAATCTAGGGCCTAAGAATATTCAAAACGTGTATATGTGGAATATATTAATACTTAGAAACACATATAATCTTTCCATATCTTATATTCGTATATGAGTAACAAGTTTTTGTAATCTTATTTGTACTACTATAGATAAGAATTTAAGATAAAAATGGAATATACTTAATACTTTGTTTTTGATACAGTAAGAAAAAGTACTAGAAGAAAAGAGCATTAGGAGCCCCTCCGCACCGGGAATTAGGTACTTAATACTTGTCATATTGTAATATATTCATATTTTTTTTGGTTTTATCAAATTCAGTAATACTATAGTTATAAATTTTCTAATAAGGAGTTATGTTTTATTATGACAAAATTTTAACCCGTGTATGACATGCGCTACAGTATAGTAAAAGACTAATAAAAAGCAAACATGAAATATTTAATGAGAGATATGGGGTATATGAATATTGGGGGGTTAGGGAATAAGAATGACATCTGATGTTATTGTATATGATGAGCATATGATAATCCCCACTTTGATTCTTGCCCATACAATTCTTCTGTTGTTACCTTAATGGCTTAATTTGTTTTCAGTTACTTGTCGTTTTCCATTACCCAAACTTATGCTAAAATTTTAAATCTATTTTATGTATGTATTTTAATTTGATCATTACCATTAATGCATTAATGCTATGATCAATTATGATCATGGATGTCGTTGCTTTTCACCATTAGTTAAGTCTCAACAGTATGAAACTTGGTGTGAACTTAATTAAATTAAAGAGTTCTTTAATCTTTGTCAAACTTTTGGAATTAATTAAATTATTACTATCAAACTTGAGTAAGATTGTCTTACACTAACTTTATGTACTACCACTTAAAAAGTTTAACTTATTAAGTTCAAAGGATCACTCAAATTTATTATTTGCGTACCAATCGGTCCTTTAAATCTAAGGGTAATAATATACTTCCTCCGTTTTTTATTAAATGTGACACTTTCTATATAAGAAAGTTTGGAATTAATTGTTACACTTTCTTTATTGGGCAAATCTTTCTTTATATTTCTCTCCAATCACATGGGTCCCTTTATTTTCTTTCTCTCCATCTCTTTCCTCTCCAAAAATTGTCTAGGAGTCCGTGAAATTAAAAGTGTCACAACTAATAAAAAAGGAGGAAGTATGCGGTTACCATTGGTATAAGGCACATGTATAAAAAAACATTACATAAACTTGTATTATGTTTGACTTTTATGATAAATCACGCATCAATCAATTGTTTTGCGCGCTATTTTACTTGATTAAAGAGTGATCTTATCAGCCATTTCCTAATCATATCTTACCGAAATATTAAAAAAAGACAATCTTACAAGACTTCATAGCTCATTAATTAACGCATGATGAAATTATTTGTCATCGTTGAAGAGAAATCAAACCTTGAGTAGGAATGCATGCTATATTAGTGATTCCTTGCCGTGGACCCAACGCGTATTAGCTGGGGGTCAATATTATTAATTTTGATTACAAACTAGTGCTCCATTTATGTTCAGCTTCATGTAATTCAGTTCAGTTGTTTTCAGTCAAAGAGAATAGACCCTAGGCTATTTTATGAGATCCTTTTATGTGTATGTGTCCATTAGACTAGGGATAATGTTATCCCACACACACCATTAGTTATGGTTTTGCAAACCGTGATGATAATTATTTGCTAGAAATTCCTAATTACTTCATCCGTCTCAATTTGATGTTCTCATTTGGAATATGAGGGAAAATCAGTGCAAATTGAGGTGGATAAGAATCTTTTTAATTTTATATTGTATAAAATGTACTTTAGTACCTTTTTGCTTTTTAAAAAGTAAGAGAGAGAAAGAAAAATGAGTGATTGGGAAATAAAAGATTCTAAAGTGGGTCATGTGTAAGACAAAAAGTAAAAATGTATAATAAATAATTGATTGTTAAAGGGTAATATGAAAAATAAATACTCTTAAAATAGAAAAGATTCAAAGCGGGAAGAACTTTTGAAACATCCCAAAAAGGGAAATGGGAACATCAAATTGAGACAGAGGGAGTATATGATAAAATTCATAACTGTAATGGTTTTTCGAAATCACAATACAAAAGATAATAACTAAAACTATGATCATGGAGCCATAGATATTATAGATAATAGGGTATAAGTCACAACTAAAAGAGTATCAATCATAACTAATAAAATCCATATTGTAATAAATAGCTATAATTTAACATAGATGCACTTTAGAGTGGGTTTGCGGTATTATGAAGAGGGTTTTGGAATTGTGGGCTCGAACTTGAGGGTGGGATTTGAGGGGGGTAGCTTTGTTCAAGTTAACTTATATTACTAGCATAACTATTGGTCAGTAATATATTAGAAGCATAACTATTACTCTAAAAACCTAGTCAAAGAAACATAACTAGTGGTCTAAAAAAGTATAGCTAATGTCAAGTCACTCATAATTAATGTTACACTACCCATTAAACTCATCGGACTGGCACAACACCCATGAGACCGCCTCATTTAAGAATCTATAAATAAATTATAGGTTATCTACATAAATGTTGACTTTGTATATAACCTGTATGAGTTGTTAGCTTTTATTACATGTAAGGAATCTATTGAATACTTCCTTTCTTCCATATTCGTTGCACAAAGTTCTCCAACCCTTAATCCTTCTAAAAAAAATTGCACAATTAAGGCTGAAATGTATAAGCCAAAGTTGGCTGAGACAGGGACAAGAGTTTCAAACTTGTTCCTTTGGTGAAATGGAGAGCTAAGATGGTGACCATCCCCCGATGCTAGCCTTTTCATGGTAGACAATATCACATTACATGATCATTTCGAAGGAGTTGTCTTTTATCAATTTTGTAATTACTTAAACGTATTTAACAATTAAATAAAAATATATTAGATGATCTATTACTTAAAATAATTTTAGTTGCTATAAGCCACTTTTGATTAACCTGTTAGGCAATAAATGAATTGTATCACTGCTTTGATCATTTAAGCACAATTAGGTCACACATAACATTCACAATTGACATATTAGGAGAATAGGATTTAGAGTCTCTATACGATTAGGATTACGGATTAAGAGAGGGAACTATAAGAAGAGAAGGAGAGGCGCACAATGATCGTGTAAAGAGTATCTAATAATTTAGGGCAAAATAATCAAAATTTCTTATTGCAGCTACATTGATACTAATGTAACTCAATGTTAACATAAGGTAACTCAATATTCAATCAGACAAACTTGAGTTAATTATTATTATTCTCTATCTTCTAAAGACTTTCACGAACACCACCTACTTAAGACAAACATTAATAGGACATACGGCGCGTTTGATATGTGGGAATGGGAGTTTGAAGATTAAAAGGAGGGATGTGGATTGAAAATTAATGGGTGGGATAAGGATAAAATAAAGTTTATCCCTTGTTTGGTATGAGTTGGGAATTGATTGGGATTAAATTATGATTTTACTTCAATACCCTTACTAATCCTCCACCTTCTTTCTTTTCCTTACTTTTCATTAAGGGTAAATGGGTCATTTCATTCTAAAATTTTAATCCCATCCCTAATACCTGCCCCCATGTCTTATTTATTTGGGATTAGAGGGTATTTAATCCCACTCTCAATCCCCCCCCAAAACTCCTAATCCCCCCAAACAAACATGGAAATTCTACCTATTGGGATATATAATCCCAATCCCTTCCTTTAATCCCCTTAAACAAACACCCCATAAGCTTTTAAATAAAACTCTAATTTTAAAACACGTACGACTTGCACGGACACAAAAATGAGAGTATTTCATTATACACTGAGGTGTAACATGAATATCGTACACCCAATATTATTTTTTCGATCATTGTTCATTTCGACGCCTAATCTTTTTCCAGTTGGGGGCGTCTAAATGAACAATGAGCACAACTATAGCTTTGGGGGTGTTTGTTTAGTGGGATTAAAGGGCGAGAATGAGATTTTATATCCCCATGGGTAGTAATCTCATGTTTGTTTGGAGGCGGGATTTGTAAAAGGGATTGAGAATTGGATTAAATGTCCTCTAATCCCACCAAAATAAGACATGAAAGAGGGTATGTATTAAGGGCAAGATTAAAATTTTATAAGGAATGGCCCATCTATCCGTAATGAAAATAAAGGAGGTGGAGAGGTAGTAAGGTATCTAAGTAAAATCATTATTTAATCCCAACATATTCCCAACTGATATGCAAACAAGGGATAGACACTATTTTATCTTTATCCCACCCACCACTTCCCACTTCCACTCCCTATCCCACCTTCTAGACATGTCAAACGGGTCGGTCGGGTCGGTTACACTAAAATATTTTCGGGTTTGGGTCGAATAAACATTGTTCAAGACCCAACGTATTCGGTTTCGTGTCGACCCAACAGGTTAAGGGATTTGAATTTTCTCTTTCTTTTATTTAGTTTTTGGGTCATATATGTGACAAAATATACCTAATGTACGTTGAAAATTATAAGTTATCATATATAGGCATTTATAAATGAATTCAACCATAAAAATTACATCCACCTTTAACAAAATTCATTTTTGATATCAAATACTCTAATTGAAAGTGTTTTTAGCAATAAAATTCACATATTTTCATATTATTGCTATAAATATAATGATTTTTCGGTAGATCAGGTAAAAAGCGATTTTCCGGGGTTCAAATACAATCAGGTTCTTGTCAAAAAGTTGTGTTCAGAACTCATTATTATCGCGTTTTGGGTCAGGTTTCTAGTCGGGTCCAATTTGACATGTCTAACACCTTCTAATCCCCGACCTCCCATTCTCACATACTAAACACTACGTTTGAATATGGGACCATCCACCCGGGTATATAATAAAAGTTGTTCAGATCGGATATGGATTTGGGCAACTCTTGAAATCTTTTGGTCTTCATAACACTATTACAACCGTACAAAACACACACCTTAAACCCAAACAACCAACCAACAACCTCATGATTTACCAGTGAAACACCCGCTGACATTTGAAAACTCAACTCACATTTTCTCCATCTTCATCTTCCTTACCTTCAAAGCAAATTCATTCCTACTTCAGATCACAACATTCACACCAAACTCAAACAATCAAAAAAAGAGAGAGAAATTAATTAGTTTGTATGAGATACAGAGAAAAAGGAGATTACATTTGCGGAGAAGAAGAATCATCTGCAATGGCGAATGGAGCTGTAGCTGGTTTGATGATTGTTAATGGAGGTGATACATCAAAAGCGCATGGTGCGATGGCGTTAGTACAGCTATTATATGGAGGTTATCATGTTATCACCAAAGTTGTTCTTAATGATGGAGTTAATCAGACTGTTTTCTGCGTTTTTCGTGATCTTATCGCTCTTTCTATCCTTGCTCCTCTCGCTTATTTTCGTGAGAAGTTAGTTTTTTCTTCTCTCTTTTTTGATTTCGTTGTTAATTTTGTTGTTAATTGAATAATTGATCAGTTTTTGACTTTGATTGTGTTACATTTTGAGAATTTGGTGTATGAAGTAGGTTAATTGTTTCTATCCTTGCTCCTGCCGCTTATTTTCGTGAGAAGTTAGTTTTTCTTCTCTCTCTTTGATTTCGTTGCTAATTTTGTTGTTAATTGAATAATTGATCAGTTTTTGACTTTGATTGTGTTACATTTTGAGAAATTGGTGTGTTAAGTAGGTTAATTGTTTCATAATTAGAGATGCTGTGTAGCAAACTGTTGATTACTAGGGTTTATGAGTGAAATTGCGAAGAAGAAATTCGAATTTTGTTACATAAACATCTCAACCAAAGTCCAAAAGCCTAAGCTGATGGTCAACTCCCTAGGATTGGTTTTATACTCTATCATGCTCCTTGTACCTGCCGCTAAATATTCTACTTAGAAAGGAGGGGTGGATACATTGATCAATTTTGGACTTGAAGTGTTACATTTTGAGAAATTGGTGTATGAAGTAGGTTAATTGTTTCATAATTAGTGATGCTGTGTAGCAAACTGTTGATTACTAGGGTTAATGAGTGAAATTGCGAAGAAGAAATTCGAATTTTGTTACATAACATCTCATCCAAAGTCCAAAAGCCTAAGCTGATGGTCAACTCCCTAGGATTGGTTTTATACTCTATCACGCTCCTTGTACCTGTCGCTAAATATTCTACTTAGAAAGGAGGGGTGGATACATTGATCAGTTTTGGACTTGAAGTGTTACATTTTGAGATATTGGTGTATGAAGTAGGTTAATTATTTCATAATTAGAGATGCTGTGTAGCAAACTGTTGATTACTAGGGTTTATGAGTGAAATTGTGATGAAGAAATTCGAATTTTGTTACATAAACATCTCAACCAAAAGCCTAAGTTGATGGTCAACTCCCTAGGATTGGTTTTATACTCTATCACACTCCGTACATATCACGCTCCTTGTACCTGTCGCTAAATATTCTACTTCCTCCGTAACAAAATAAACGCACCTTTTGCACTTTTGACACTATTCACAGTTTTAAATTTAATCGCAATTGGTGACTTATACATAAGGGAAAATATAGTCATGTGGGGTCTTGTTGGATTCGTCTCAACTTACACTTTTTTATGATCTAATGTTTATAATTTTTACTAATACATAATTAGAGATATTAATCTTTAAAGTTTTATCTTGGCATGCGTGCCCAAGCTAAATGGTGCATTCTTTTCGTTACGGAGGAAGTACTTAGAAAGGAGGGGTATTGTTTTGGACTTGAAGTGATACATTTTGAGAAATTGGTGTATGAAGTAGGTTAATTGTTTCATAATTAGAGATGTTGTGTAGCAAACTGTTGATTACTAGGGTTTATGAGTGAAATTGCGACGAAGAAATTCAAATTTTGTCACATATACATCTCAACCAAAAGCCTAAGCTGATGGTTAACTCCCTAGGAATTAGGATTGGTTTTATACTCTATCATGCTCCGTACATATCACGCTCCATGTACCTGTCGCTAAATATTCTACTTAGAAAGGAGGGGTGGATACATTGATCAGTTTTGGACTTGAAGTGTTACATTTTGAGAAATTGGTGTATGAAGTAGGTTAATTGTTTCATAATTAGAGATGATGTGTAGTAAACTGTTGATTACTAGGGTTAACGAGTGAAATTGCGGCGAAGAAATTCGAATTTTGTCACATATACATCTCAACCAAAAGCCTAAGGTGATGGTTAATTCCCTAGGATTGGTTTTACACTCTATCACGCTCCGCCATGTATTATGCTCCTTGTACCTGATGCTAAATATTCTACTTAGAAAGGAGGGATGGATAAAATTTAAACCTGTGAACGGAACCTTTTGGTCACGCTAAATCTTGATATCATGTTCGAGAACCATCTCAATCAAAAAGTATAAGTTGATGGTTGAAGCCAAATGATTGGTTTTATATACTCTAAAAAGGTACGGGTTTTTCATGTTTCGGTAGCCGAAATTCTTGTAGGTCCTTGTGATCGGAGGAGTGCAAATTATTTTGTATTATGCGGAGCATGGGGATCATTCTGGTCCGTGATCCACATACATAGATCTTGAAAACTCATTTAGTTTTTTCAAAGTACATAGATTTGTATAAAGGAATGTTATATGTACTTATTTGCACCAAAAGCACATAAGGTATTATGAAAAGTACACCTACTGTTTAAAAGGCACATTTGCACAGAGCATAGTCTGTAGTGTACAAAATACGCATTAATGGAGGGAGGGACATCATATTTTATTGCTTTGGTTGGTTGAGTGGGATGGAAAATTGTTAAGTGATAAACCGTTCGGATAAGGAGAATCAAGTGACTTACAAGTCCATGTTCTATCCTAAAACCAGATGTCGAGGGGGATCTTTGTTCAAACTTGCATCGTTGTCTTATCCTTGACATTACAGGTCACCCTCCTTTTAAGCATCAATCGAACAACTCCAAATGCTTGCTAGATCAATACCTTCCGTTCTTCTTTCTTTAGTGAATCTTAGTTTCTTCAGATTTTTTCAATATACAAATAGTCCTTTCCTGCATATTCCAAAAACCAAATTATTTTGCTTTTTATATCCTGAGCGTTTGTTGCCCCATTGCTTATACCAACGACGATAGAAGCTTTAAACACCAATACTAAATCCTGCTTCAACACCAATTGTTTGTTTTAAGATTCAGTAAAAGATTAATGCAGAACTAAGAAAGTCATTATCAGTGATCAAGCTTGTAAAACAAGCAAGAAATCAAAGAAGCCAAAGACAAAGGAAAGCAACAATAGATACCAGTATATGGGATACCTAGCTCCGGAAGAAAACCCACCAGCTATGCACTATGGAGTAATGAAAAAGATGAAAGATGATTACGAAGCTTTCAGGTAAAGCTTTTACTAAACCTTTGTCTAGAATCCCAGAATGTGTGTTAGCCTACAAAGGTTGGGACTACGGGTATCTACAGTGCAAACATCACTACTTAATAAGTGGATAAGAAACACTCCATGCCAGGATGTGCTACAATCGTCATGTGCAGGCAGATATGCTAGGCTTTCCACTTCTTAGCCAAACCTATTATGCGCGAAGACGCCACTCACACCTTATGCTGTTAGGCAGACGCATAATCTTCCTACCGTCATGCATGGATGGCCGCACTGGCTAGGACACACACCTCCCACCCCTCTATTTTTTGCCTTCATGTATTGAATTAAGTCCACTAACCCTGACAGAGTCTTTAGCTAGTTCCCCCCCCCCTTCCTCGTTGAAGTCCGAAACAAGTACATTTTCCTTTAATTCAAGGTTGGCGGCTTAGCGCCGAAGAAAAGGAGAAGTTTATGAATTAAGACTTATATGTCGCATTTTGGGCTCACGAGAGAATTATTGTTTATAATTCAAAAGAACCTAGATTTTGGTGTTCTTGCCACCAAATCAAACTCAACCTTAATTATCCATTAATTAACCATCTTTATAAACACTTATAATCTTTGGTACACAGAAGTCTGGTACACGAAAATTTAGTTGAGGAACACCTTGTTCCTTATCATCTTCCTCTGCCCTGGCTTCTCCTCTCTATCCTCCTCCCCCTGTTTTTCGGTTGTCATGTCCCTCTGTTTTTCTTTACTTTCCTATTCTGCTCTTTCCCTCTTTCTGCTTTGAATTTCTAGGCCTTTCAGTCATCATTAGGTACTCTCCAGGGCCTACTTCAAGCAATTAGCCGCGTAATTGTTCATTAGTTAGGACTTAGGAGTGCAGTGGTACTTTTGAACTTCTGATTTTTGTTTCTAAAATGTCTAAAGTGAACCTTATTGTGGGGAGGGTGGGGTCACAGTAGCAATAGCCTTTACATCCTTTCTTGAACTTTCCTCATTACTTGAGTTCGTAAGGTTTTGATCATGCATTTAAGCTCCATTGATCATATTTACCATTGCTGATTGCTGCTAAGGTTCTTTCAATTTGATATTCTTATGAAAGTATCCTCTCAACGCCTCCTCTGCCCTTTCCCGTGTGCCTAGTAAGCATTCTTCGGCCACATGTTCCTACTTGAAAAGCCAGAATGTCACACGTGCGTGGTGATTAAAATGCTTAATACAATCTTGAGGTAACCATTATCTGATGTGTTTGTGCACAAATCGGAGTGGTTCTGTAGTCCCAAACCGTTACATATGTAGATCAATGGACAAACATTGGACACTTGAACATTTAGCTTTAGTTTACTTTCAGTAGTGTCAGCTTGTTTCCTTCATAGGGTGATGTATGTATTTTCCATACATTAACATGCGTGTGTATGCAATGACGGCCAGCTTAATTGGCTAATATCAGCGGGCCAATTGGGTGGAGAAAAAAGTCTTTTAGGAAAGCATATTAGACTGAACTGTGGAAGTTTTAACCAGTGTTTGCTTATGAATTCCTTAGGTTAATATGTTGCTTAGCTGATGGTTGAGGTAACCTTGGTCTATTAGCATGTGGTTAGGAGTTTAGGACACTCTTGTCTTTTCTTTTCTGATGATTACAAACAAGCAAAGAAAGGTAGATCTAACATTTTGCCTCATTCGAACAAGAGTTTGTGTAAGGAGCATTTGTAAACAATGAATCTTAAAAACATAAATCAACATAGTCTGTTTTTTTCCCATCTTTAATCTACAACTGGCTGTTTTCCAATTCTTTTATTATTTTGTAAAGCACATTGTTGCACATAGGTTTCAACATTGAAACATGACGCCTCTGGTTTCGTCCTTTGTAACTGTTGTATTATTTGATATAATTAGTACAACACGATTATATGACTTCTTGTCTTCTTTTGTATACCAGGTCACACCTGTATGCCAATTATGCTTGAAATTTTATAGCAATAGCAATCATGAAATATATACTGTATATCAAATAGAGGACAACAATTCCCTCTCCAAAGGAAATGGAATCGAACCAGAAGGGTGTACTAATCCCTAGAAAAGCTGTTTTACCTGACCCTCTAGAGGGATCTGACAAATGATATCTGATCTTTGCAGGCGAGTTCGACCTCCAATCACTAAAACTCTTCTTGTTACATTTTTCTTCCTTGGGCTAACAGGGTACGTGAACGATTTTACCTGGTTTCTAATAGTTGATCTTTTTCCGTACGACGAATTGAGGTGTTATATTATTTACTTGACTAGGATATTTGGAAACCAACTTTTGTTTCTTTTTGGTCTGAGCTATACAAGTCCAACTTATGCTGCAGCTATACAACCTTCAATTCCAGTTTTTACTTTCCTCTTTTCCGTAATGATGGGGTGAGTTTGATCAAAATTGATTGATTTTTGTGGTATATCCATTTTTTTCAGTTCTCCATCTGTTTATTTCAATCTTTTCAATGCAGCACAGAAACAGTGAACTTATTCAGAATTGAAGGGAAAATGAAGGCTGCAGGCACATTTTCCAGTGTTTCTGGTGCGCTTTTGATGGTTGTATTCAAAGGGCCAGTTATAGTTGGAAACAAAGAAGATATCGGATTGCACAGCGAAATCAGTGTCAAAGGACAACCAGAACCAGTTGGATGGTTTGCTACTAGGTGGATGGAATTTGGGCTCGACACTTTCCACCTTGGCGTACTATGTCTTATAGGGAATTGTTTGTGCATGGCCGCTTATCTTGCAATTCAGGTATAATTGTTTTTAACTTTATTGGTAATAAGTAATGGTACTGCCAAATTAGTGAAAATTAGAAATGGAACTTAAGATGGGAATAATGGTGCATAAATAAAATATTTTCTAGATGCTATGTCAGACCATTCGGTTTGAGTTCTCATTATCGGAAGAGTAGAGGTGCATACAGTTTCATTCTTGTCAAGATCATGATCACACAAGAGAAGTAAGATGATTCTTGGAGCAAAAGGATACTCATAGTAAATCTAACGGGGCTGAATATAAAGGTACACCCATACAAGAAAATTGAAAAAATGATAACTAGATAGAGCAAGAAAACCTTATAAACGAGCATATACTAGTTTTTTTCTCACCACACCTCCTATTATTCCCATCCATGACCTAAATTTAAAATCAATACTCAATGCTACTAGGATGTACAACTTGCTCTCCAGGATAATTATAATCCTAAATAAAATATATGCCAAAAATATCTACTTTCCCACATTTAATTCTGCTAGTATCAGAAATGTTTATGCTTTAACGCACATGGAAACTTGCTAAAATCATAAAAGCTCTCCACATCCCAATTCCCAACAAAGAGAGCTAATTTTTCTTCATGCACTACCCTTTTGCTGCTTATTACAATTGGGTGCATGGCTCCGAACTTCTTTCGGAGCATGAATGGAGGTGATGAAAGATAAAGAAAGACAAGATGAAGAGAGAGTAATTTGTGTTTTTTTCCCTGCACATGAAGGGGTGGGATAGGTAGCCTGCTCTTGCTTTGTGTTTGATCATTTACATTGATTGGTTGTTGTACTTTGAATTTATTTCCTTTGGGAAAGAGGGACGCGGGAGTGAATCACGTAATAGTCCATGTTAGGCCTACAAGCCGTGGAGGTTGAGTGGGCCGGACACATGAGAAGAGAGCAAGGAAGAAAACCTGTTTATACTCTAATGGAAGCTTGAACTGGGGACCTTAATGTCACAAAGTTGACTAGCGAACCACTATACATCTGAGCTTGGTGGATTATTCTTTTAAAGATATGGAATTTTTTTTTTAGTTCATTTTTGCATTATAGCATATTTAATGGATGAAAACTATCTCTGTAATATCTTTTGTAGGCTCCAGTGCTAAAGAGGTATCCAGCAAGCCTCTCAGTGACAGCATATTCTTATTTTTTTGGTGCTCTTTTTATGGTTACTGCTGCATTTTTTATGGTCAATGATTCAACAGGCTGGAGTTTGAACCACGCAGAGCTGTTTGCCATTTTCTATGCTGTAAGTTTGCTTAGCCACGAAAAAAGTAGAACGGGGAGATTATTATGGAATTTTGTTATAGCTAGTTAATTATACACCTTCTGATTCTGTTTGGTGCTTTGTTGTTTCTGCATCTTGTGCTGGAGATATTTCCAGCTTGCCTGTTGGATTAAAAAAATGAAATTGAAGAAAGCAGGACATAGATGACCTTATGATGTTCCGCATGAAATGATATAGCACACAATATGATGCATTGAAACATAAAAAATCAACTTCTAATAAACAGTTAACGTACTTCTGAAAATGTGACTTACACTTCCTATTTTGATATAGCACACAATATGATGCATTGAAGCATAAAAAATCAACTTCTAATAAACAGTTAACGTACTTCTGAATATGTGACTTACACTTCCTATTTTGAATGTGACTTACACCGCATGAAAATGTGTTAAGACACTGGTTGCATTCTGCTCAAGCCCATTTGGATGTTTGGATTCCTCACCCCCCCCCCCCTTCAAGAAAAACTTCTGACCAATGCAAGGAAGAAAAGGAATTCTTTTGTGCTTTCTTTTTTTAATTTTGAAATGTGTGCACATGCTTTCTGCGTGGGCGAATATCATGGTTTAGAATTTCTGCAGTTTATGGAAATTCTGATGAAAACTTTGGATGTTTCTTCTTTTTTTCCAGGGTATCGTTGCATCTGCCCTTAACTACGGACTGACCACATGGTCCAATAAAGTTCTGGGACCTGCATTGGTTTCCCTTTATAGTCCACTTCAACCTGCAGCATCTGCCTTCCTGTCACTTATTTTTTTAGGAAGCCCCATATACTTGGGAAGGTTTGATTCCAATTTTTATCTGTTACAAGCGTCTGCTTCTGGTATAAATAAGATGATTTACTTCGTGGTTATTGGCTATTGCTAAATTTAAGCTGTGTCCCTGCATATTTTGAAGCTAACTTTCTGTGTTAATTTTCATTACATTTTCCCACTTCATTAGGGATCTTCTTTTTCCCCCAAGCGAAACTTAGTATAATGTGTATTTTGAAATGTGGATCATTTCATGTAGTTTGCTGGGTGGCTCTTTAATTATTGCTGGCTTGTACTTGGTCACTTGGGCAACTCACAAAGAAAAGCAAGCTGCTGTGGAAATACCTTCTGAACCTCTCATTCACAGAGATCCGTCTTTCAGCAAGATGCACCACCAAGGACGCATCTTTGGTGGACCGTCATCTTCTATATACAAGGCAATTGATTAGGTAAAATGATGAGATTTTATTTAATTCTTGTCTTACTTTTAGATTTATGTGGTATGGTATCTCTATCTGGTGTACATTCCCATGAGATGATTGAATAAATTGCTTCCTTGAAAAAAAAAAAAAAAGATTGTCTGCTCAGCAGTAGCCAGCTGATGTTTTTAATTGCTTAGACAAAACTGTATATGATGTATGGTAGAAGCCCTTTGTCTCAGGATATTAACCCTAGATAGTACTGCAACAGAGTCAGTTGGACGGCTTGGACCTCTATTAAAGCAGCTTTCACTCGTACTCCTTAATGCTTCTTTGTCAGTCATGTTGATGTAATGCCCTCTGTTTATATTACTTTGTCCACTGATCCTTGGTTCCTTAAAGTTTCAGGAACTTCAGTTATCTTGAGAATGTCTTTGACTGTCATTTTCTTCCAAAAGATTTAAAAGATACTCCCTTCATCCTAGTATAGAGTTGGCAATCTGAGAAATGGTCATTTTCATGGATGGTTTAGAGTCAATTTCAGGCTTCTCACATATGTCGAAAATTATATTTCCTCCATTCTACATTAGTTGCAACACTTCCCTTTTCTAGAATTTTCAGATTAGTTGCAACATTACCTTGTTTGATAAGGGGTTCTCTCTGTCTCTCTCCTCATCACATGGGTCTCTCTTTTTAATTCTCTTCTATCTCTCTCCTCTTACACATCCACTCTTGAAACTTGTACCTTCCCTAATGTTGCATGTAATATGGAACAGTGGAAGCATAAAAGTTAAGATAATTGTATAAGACATGGATCATATTCGGTTGGGCTCAGGTTGACTCGTGCTCATGTCGGGATGTTGTTGTAGATTGCCAACTCTAATAAAAATGTCTCGCAACATTAAGAAAAATCGCTTCTTTCTTATGTGTCATGCCAAAAGCGCCCTCACTTTATCTTGAAATGTATGGTTTCTTTATGAATCATGTATCACATCAATAATTTTAAAGAACAAGGATAATATGTGAAAGATGAATATTAGGCATTGATACCTGCACATCGAGTAGAGGAATGGAGTCCGCTACCTAAAGACTAAAGTATATCACTTTACAACTCTCTTCAGCTCAACTTATTCTAACTTATTTTATAAGTTCAGATAGATTCTATTAAGTTGCAACAAGTTTTAATAATTTTTCTATAATATGAAGATTATATAATATCTCCAAAGCACGTATGTTGATCAAGCTACTAAATGTGCATCTTGACGACCAATCCACCACCAGACTTATTTGTTTAGCAATGAACATTTGGAAGGCCTAGGGAGGTCAACTACAAAGCTTTATCGATTTATATTCTAGCCCTTTGCTATTTGTAAATATTTAAATTAAAATGAACCAGTAAAGGTTCTTAACCTGCGAATGAACATCTTACAACCTTTTGCGGCTGCCTAGTCCAGATTATGTTGGACACAACTTGCGGATATACTCACTCCCCTCTTAGTATGTACTGTGAACATACAACATAGATTGATCTTTTCATCTGTTGGAACATTTATAGGGTAATGGGTTTAGTTATTTATATGTGGTAGTATTAGAAGAGGAGGAAATCTAGTATTCGGGTTTTCAGAGGTCTAGAAACAGAAACCAAGTCGTGAATCCGATACAGATTGCGAGACGCGACCGGAGCAGATCGCGGACCGCGGCCAGGGTCGCGGACCACAAGCAACTTGTGTTGCGGGCCGCGACGGGGCTTCTGCTTTTTTGCGCGTTTTCGCTTATTCGTTGTTGCCTTGTTGATTGCGGTTATGGGCAGTTATTGCACGGTTTTGTTGAAGTAACTTCTCTGAATATGAAGGGGTTATTAATAACTCCCTTGGACATATGAATTGGGATGAGAAAATCAGAGAAAATCATAGGTGATCTGATTTTCTCTCCATTTTCTCTTGCTTGGTTGCTTAAAAATTGCTATCAATATTCTTAAGTGTTCTTCACAAACTCAAAACACAAAGTTCTTGCTTGGTACCTTTCTTAGATCAAAGAATATAATTGTTTACTCCATTATATCTCATTGGTTGTTTCGTGAAACCCGGTGATCCTAGAGGGGTGAAATTAAACTAATAGGAAAGCGTAATTTCCGTGCCTTGGAGTGGTGATTATCCGGTCCCTTGTTCATCCTACATCTAACATCATCTGCATGCTAGAGTATTCCCTTTGTTCCACTTGAAATTTTCCTTCAAGAATATGTTAGTCACATAATTGTAGTCAAATTTTGTATTTGGACATTTATAGTAGGACAGAGAGAGTATGTTGGATTATTGAACTTGGTATCTTCTCTCCTGCCAATTTCGTGCCAGTGATATCTCCAGCTGCATAATGCCTGCTAGATTCAGTATATGGTAGTAATTTTTTCTATATTGGCTTTTTTTCTCCACCCCAAGCATAGGCTGGGTTTATCAATTATCAGGACTGAAGTCTTGGTTTGTTTGCCACAATAGCTTATTTCTGCCTTGAATTGGACCCAGTCATATTCTTTCCTATCAGTGGTTAAATTATCTCACTGACTGCAGTAAATGGCCGTGTTTATGCGTTGAATCCTGGCAGTCCAAAACAAGTCATCATTCAAGCTGGAATGATTCTTTAATTGTTTTTTCTAATGTCCTATCTTCTTGTAATAAATATATTTATCGTAATTGTCAAATTGTTTTGGTGTTTGTGGGTAAGATTTAGCTTGAAATTTTTACTATTTCCTAAACTTACAACCCTCGATCGTCTATGGCTTAGGCATCAGAAGTGCAAGAACACGGATATGCCTGCCTACTTTAGGATCTCGTTGGTGCTGCTTTTACCTTGGCAACTAATTGCATTTGTTCCAGCTGAACATCAATACAGATACAAAGCAAGCCTAATTGTTCAGGAAGAAACTATTGCGTGAACTCTGGTTGATATCTATAGGTCTCTACAATGATCCAGAGCTCGCGAAACCTGCAGAATGCGCTGTGGGATATCTTTATATCATACAGACGATACAGCGGTGGACATACATTGGGCTAACTATAGAAACTTAAAATCCAGTTCTTCCTATTTTTGTGCTATATTATCCCCTTGGAAAGTTATGTCTCCATGTGGAATTTGGAACGAGCTTGTACACTCAAGATTTTCAATGTGTATGATCATTTAACTTACTCTGTTTTTGCGACATTTTCCATATAAAGAAGTTGAAAATTAATTGACACTTTCTTTTTATGCAAATCTCTCTCAATCTCTCACTTATCACATGGGTCCCCTTCTCTCTTCTCTCTATCTCTTTCCTCTCCAAAAATTTCCTAGGCGTCCATGAAATTGAAAACGTCGCAACTAATAAAAAATAAAGGAAGTATTTGTAGAGTCCTATTATATCATTACATGCGTTTGTTTCTTAGTTACACAAAGCAATGGCATCAATGGCATGGTGTTGGAAGGTTTTATATTGCTGTCAGTTGCAATGCAATCCAATTTTGATATGCGTCAAGATTTTGATTCATGAATCACTCGGTTTCCAGCAAAAGCGAAACAAGGTATAAACACTTGTTGAGTTAATGAGTTGGGGTAAAAATCCTGTGTAGGACCATGGAATGACCTGTCCTCATGTAACTTTGGAGTTATGGGTCTTGGAACGGGCCGAAAAGCCCTCATCATTCACTTATGAGTTATGATTGTGATACTGATACAAAACCATTTTGCATATTTGGGAGCTTCTATCACTATGTTGTTTACTCTTAAGTGATTGCTTTCAATGTGTTCGTTTCACCTTATGTTTTCTCAAGTTATTTTAATTGGAGTTATGTGAATTTATGTAAATCTATTGAATTTTATTAAAACTTGTGAAATTATTTGAACTTGTTGGACATGAAACTATTTTTCCTCTAATGTGAAGACAATACAACTTTAGTTGATTTGAGTATTAGAATCACAGAGAAAACTTTTCGAGATAATCTCTTTGTTTTGCAGGATTTTGGAGCCTGCCTTTGGAAAGTGATACATATGGGGTTTATTTAACACACACTTGGATTAGGGCCTCAAAAGCGAGTCATCCATTCAAATTTTGGGCAAAAGCAACTCAAATGATTCTTAAAGTACCCTTAAGTATTCTTTTCTAAGTTTCTTGGACACTAACATATCCATCCAAAGATTGTTCCATCTAGATTTTAGTTTTTTTTTTTTTTTGTGGAAAGATATAAGAAAAGTTTAGGTAACCCTTCTGTTAATGGTATATCCCAAACTATCTAAAAGAGAACGAATATACAATTCATCAAATGAACGAGATTTTGTTGGAAGATGATGCCCTTGCTTCGAGAGGTAATTTGCTACAGGATTTGCTTCACGAAAAAACGTGGACAATGGAGGTAGTTTGGAATCGGGATAATAGATCTCGAATGCCATCTATGACTATGAGTGTCTGGATGCACCAAGGGGTAGTGAAGTTGCCTTTGATAATGTTGACTATGGCTAGGTTCTCACCTTCAATCTGTAGATCTGGAATTCTCATTTGAAGTACTTGAAGGAGTCCATTGCGTAGTATTGTTGCTTCAACGATGAGTGGAGAAGAGTTTTCCAAATTATAAGCGATGACTTTTAATATTTGACCTTGTCATTTCGGAGAACAATGTCAGCTGCTGATAATAACTAGGTGGATGGTCCTGATAGAGTGGACCCAAGTCCTTTTACATATGCAGTCTCCTAGCATTTCGTTCCAAGGCACTGAGATGCTCAATTACTCATTGGTCCTCATACTTTTCTTTTGACTTACCTTTTGTAGTGGGCAACACATTTGGGTTTTCAGTTTCATTGTTTAACTTCATGTTCGAGACGGAGAATCCTTAGGAACTTCAGCAACATCGATGTCATTGACATAAATCGTCATAACTATAAGGAGTAACTTTCTTGATCCGCGGTGGTACTCCTAGAATTTTGTTGAAATAAATCTAATGTTTGGCTAATATCTAAGGTAGCTCATAATTTAGGTCATCATGCTATCAATCATGCTTCGTTTGTGGTATAGGTGGATTGTTTTCCTCCCTATATTTGTCATGCGTGAACAATGAGTTGAAGGAATAGATTTCGGCGGTTACTTAAAAAAATTGAAATTAAGAGAGGAAAAAAACTACCAAGATGTTTTAGTTTCTTCTACCTCCAAATTCCCTTAGATTTTGTTTATTAACTTGTTTTTTCAGCAATTTCTTCTTTTTCTTATGAAATTTTATACCATTAATCCAAACATATAAAAAATCATTCCTTTTTCATTCAAACAATTTCGGAGATCATACATACTATATTCACTGAGGATTCTGCATACGCACCAAATTCTATATAATTATTTTCTTGTTAATAAATTAAAATAACTCTTAAAACTAACTATTAAAGTAGAAGAGGTCACTATGTATAGTGCGTAATCTAAATTATTTACTTAGGGTCCGTTCTTTTCATTTCAGCAAATAATACTTTTACTTTCACATTTCACTATTCCTTTCCGTTCAGTTTAGTTCGGTGCAGATCAACTGCCTTAAGTTCAGTTTAATTGTTTTCAGTCGAAGTAAAAGGCCCTTATTAACACTTGTTGGGACTTAAATTATTTTTAGTAAGAATTAAAAATTAAGTTAAAAGAGAAACTTAATCAAACTTTAATAAAAGTAAACACTAGAAGGAATGGGATCATTGCATTGCAACATGAGCATATTCCATTAACGTAAATTCACTCAAGTCCAAGTTGCCGGACCTAATCCCAATTCTTCTCTCTCCCGCCTTTGTCGTCATCACTCCATTGACACTCATCAATCATTATGTAATACAATTCCAATAATTCAGTAAACAAAACCCCCATCAATTAATTTAGAATTGCTCTGTCTTTTTCTAAAATCTAATTACTTTCTCGGTATCGTAAAGATTGCAACGATTTGACATAGGTGTGAGTAGAAAATGTCAAATTATTGCAATCTTTGCGATACAAAGGTAGTATATTTCCTCTTTCATTGGACATAATTTCAGACACTAAAATTTTAAAGTGAAAAACTATATATTTAAAAAATATTCATTGAGTTGACGAATCAAATAAGTCGTGACAAAAAAATGTAAATACTGCTAAATGCTCAACTGTAGTGATTTAAAAAACACAGGCGAGACCCTATTCTCTTCAGCTTTTTAATGTCAGTTTAATTCAACTCTTGATAATTCTTTTACTCTTATATATTACTCTTTATTTCAGTTCAATACAATTCACCTCCAATAAATTCACTTCAAATTCAATAATTCAGTTCGGTTCAGTTCAGACTTCGGACACTACCACTCAAATCAAAACCTCATCATCTTTCTTCCCCTATCAAAATCGGCTCTTCTTTCTCTCTCTCCTTAATTGTTTACACCCTTAAATCGTTTCCTTACAAAGCGTGAAAAAAAAGTGTAGTCATTAAAAAAACAAAGATTACTATTCATTTCAGTTCAATGTTGTTCACCTCCAATAAATTCAGTCCAGTTATAATAATTCAGTTCAATTCGATTCGGTTCGGATCCTACCACTCAAATCAAAACCTCATCATCTTTCTCCCCCCATCAAATTTGGCTCTTCTTTCTCTCTCTCTCTCCTCAATCTTGCTCTACAAGTATACCCCATTTATCATCAACTCACTCACACAAATTTCACTATCATCTTCTTCTAGAGAGAGAAACATTACAACTTGCTCCATCTTACACGCCATTTCCTAATCTTCTCTTTCTCTCTCTCTCATTATCTTCTTCAATCTCATTTCAAATTCCAATTCCTAAATGTTTTCATCTTAAACTCAAATTCATCAAATTCTTGCTTCATACTGTTTGTATAATGGAATTAAACTCTCAATCACCATCATCATCATCATCAACTTGTTCTTACTCATTATTTGTTGTTGCTGATTGTTTTCCTGAATTCTCTCATTCTTTTTCTTATACTAGCTGTACTAATTCATCTGATTCTCTCTCTTCAATTACCTTAATTTCCAGGATTTTCGCCGAAATCGCGTGATTCTTTCTCCTGATTTTATGAAATTCATGTCTGAAATTTGACTTGATTTTTGTAAATTGAACAATTTTTTCAGTTGAAATAAATCAATGATGATGATGATTTCTGCTTCTTCACCGTTGTTTAATCTGCCGAAACTGAGCAGAAGATGCTCACCTTTGGTTTACAGCAGTGAGATCAGTAATGTTACTGCTTCTGCTGCTGCTACTTCAATGGCGGCGATTTCTTCAAGGAACAGTTTCAATGATTGGATACTTAGGTAATCAGTTGAATATCTCTCTTTCTTTAGTTAGCTAGTATGAAATGAAAATCAGTTGATTTTATTCCTTATTTGTTGCTTATGTAGTTATGTCATTATGTGTGCTTAAATTTAAGGAAAAGTTTGAAAAAATAGATTATAGAAGTGGATCATTCACTTTGTATGGATTTAGACTATGTTAATCGGACAGTATGTGTCCTAGTGTCTGACTCGTTCATTTTACGGAAATTTCCTAGTTTTTGGCCAAAAAATAAAGTGTCGAAGTATTCATAGTCATGTCTAGTGTCGAGGTTCTGATACGGATACTTGATGTGAAATGAAGAGTCAAATTAACATAGGATTATTGAAGTGGATCATTCACTTTGTATGGATTTAGACTATGTTAATCGGACAGTATGTGTCCTAGTGTCCGACTCGTCCGTTTTACAGAAATTTCCTAGTTTTTGGCCCAAAAATAAAGTGTCGAAGTATTCATAGTCATGTCTAGTGTCGAGGTTCTGATACGGATAATTGAGGTGAAATGAAGAGTCAAAATAACATAGGATTATTGAAGTGGATCATTCACTTTGTATGGATTTAGACTATGTTAATCGGACAATATGTGTCCTAGTGTCCGACTCGTCCATTTTACGGCTGAATATGATGTGTCGAAGTATTCGTAGTTTCATACTTCTGTCCGAGTGTCGAGGATCTGAATACCTAGAAGGTGAAATGAGGAGTTCGAGTAACATAGGATTTAGGTCTTGTGCGAGAGTCGAGACCTTTCTTAATTTGTAACACCTCAATGTACAGTGCAGATCATTTTATGTTGGTAGTAGTGTTTGAATTTTGATTCACACTTTAATGGATATCTTTTAAATCTTTGTGGAAAGTGGAGTATCAGAAGGAAAAGAGTGGAATTTTACTCTTGGAATAGGATTATTGGATAATGACTTGAGGAAAATGATTACAAATAGTTTGCAAGAAAGGATGATTATTTGTTTATTACTTTCTCTTACAAATAATTTAGTGGTTCACCTTTGACTTTTTAATTAAATTTCGATTATGGATGTTTGTCTCTATGTTTTGATAAAATTTATTAGAAATGATCACTAATTCTTATATGATAATTTTCTACCAAATATCAATACAAATTTCATAAATTTTTCAAATTTACTTAAAAAGTCAAAAGTAACCTATTATTTGAGACGAGAACGCGATAGTAATTTATTTGTAGATTTAAAGGTAGTATGGTTATTCATATGATAATGTTCTACCAAATATTAATAAAAATTTCATAAATTAGTCAAATTTATTTAAAAAGTCAAATGGAACCTATTATTTGATACGAGATAGTAATCTATTTGTAGATCTCAAGGGATTATTTGTATTGCTCGTGTTGGTGACCATAGTGTTTTATTGAATGCAAGATTGGGTGCTACAAGTTTTGTAAGCGGTGGATGCAGAGGATAAGAGAATTAATGCATAATGCAGTAGATAATGATTAAAGTCCGATCTCGCTTGTATGCTTTACCTTGCATGAGGAAAATAGTTGGAAAATCGTCAAAACCTCGATAAGATACTCTTGAGTAGTGACAGCATGTAGGAACTTTCTGTTGACAGTTTAAAAGATGTGCTAGAAAGATGCAAAAGTCTCGGTTTTCTGTGACAATGAAAGTGGCATAGTTCTAGCTCAAGTCTTTGTGGTTGTACTGACTTGGTAGCTTGTTTAAGTTGAATTAGCTGATATGTTGACGCACCTGTTTTAGGATGCTTTTTAAGACTTAAAATTATGATTAGGTGCTCTGATGATACGGCTGGCTACCTTTCAAATGTAATTGGGATGAAGCTTTCATTCTTGAATTCACCGATGGTGGCAACAACCCGGCACCAAAGGAAAAGGAGGTTTAGCACCTATTATACTACTTCCATAGCAGCTGCTTCAGCTTCTCCACTTTCAAGTGGTCAAGTGACAAGGGATTCTTATGGCCCTAACTTTTATAAGGATGTATGTAATTCTTTCTTTGGCAGTCTGACTTTATGGAATCCAACTTCCATGTTGTGACACAGTCATATGCCAATGTTCATTGCGTTGCTTTACTTATGGTGAAGTTCTGACTTCTGACCTTGCTGGTTTCTACTTTCTATATTGCTTTTACGTGTTAGGCATTTGACTGATTGGCGTTGCTTTACTTATGGTGAAGTTCTGACTTCTGACCTTGCTGGTTTCTATATTGCTTTTACGTGTTAGGCATTTGACTGATTGGCGTTGCTTTACTTATGGTGAAGTTCTGACTTTCTGACCTTGCTGTTCTCTATATTGCTTTTACGTGTTAGACATTTGACTGACTCCCCCTGCACTCCCCTTTTCTATTTATTTCCTTCAGTGCCTGACTTAACTGCTTTATCTTCTATAATTGTAAATTTCTTTATCCTCTTCTAACTAGAGTACATAATTAGTCTATACTAAGTGGCTGTTGGTCTTATAACCACCCTGAAGTATTGTCTCAAGTCAGCTGTCAGCAATATTGTCTGCCTTAGGATCTAATATATTTGCAATGGAAAAACGATCCTGATAAGTCTAATGGTGATTGTGTCAAGTGCTTTTTTCTGCTGTGCTGAGATGATGTGTTTTTTAATCTTATGAGTGATTTCTGATTACTTGAACTTCCAGCAGCCTGGCATTTGCGGTGAACATGCAATTCTAGTGGTAGAAGGCCTATTCATCCCAGCTCTTTGAGTGCAAGTTCTAATTATAGTTGTGATTTCCAGGTTCTTATGGCTGCAAGGGAGAAGTTTAATGAGGAGATCTCTTTTCAGTCAAAGGACAAAGATATCTCCCTTGCAAAGGTAATACTGATGAGCAACTTGGCTCACTTGCTGCTCATCTTCTGAGGTGAGAAGCTGACAGTGTATAGAATCATTCTCGTAGATACTCTCCAAGTAATTTTTGTGCATTTCTTAGCTGAACTATATTCCCTTGTAACACCTGTGGTAATATCAGCTTATCCAATTGAAAGTGAATTTCTCATGTCTGTGAAACTCTCGTTATTCTATGCATTTAGGTTTTTTGCTCTTGTCATGACTAGCAGAAGAAGTGAACTAAATCTACTGGTTTGTGTTGTTCACCATGTACAGGCTCTTTTATATGTTGCTGCTGAAGATGAAGCTTTTATGGCCTTTAACAAAGAGATGGATGCTCGTTCTGTACTGAATGAGAGGAAAGATGTCGAAGTAGCCGCCAATGTTCATGAGGGAAATTCTTTGGAGCTTATACCTCTTGCTGGAAAGAGTTTAACAGAGTGGATTAATGAGTTGGATGCTATTGCTAGGGAAGTGGAGGCTGAGTTAGTTCCTAGAGACATAGGCTGCCATTTGGTTGAAGTTATAGAAGCTGTAAATGTAGTCTTGTTTGAGTCTAGATGCTTCAAGAGGGTATCAATAGCTGTAGAACCTAAATGTTCTTACTTGCATGGAGTGCTCAGTTCTGGACATGGCAGTGGTATAGTTTTTTTTCCCATTCCATAATTGTTTTCCTTTCTGCTTTGGTTTTTTTTTTCTTGGAATGCCATTTTTTTTCCTGCTTTCGTCCTAGAGTCTCATGGGAACTCCGTATTGCAGCATTTTGTAAGTATATTTAAATGATGCTTAACACTTGCTTACTCTGTGAACAGCTGTATTGCTGAGCATTATATACATAGAAGTTTGTCGTAGACTTGGGTTGACCATGTTGGGTTCTCGGGTTGGAGAGGACTTTTTGATATGGCCTCAAACGGAAAACGCGGAGGTATGTTCATTTTGTGCCTCATCTACTGTTGTACTGTGTATTATTCATAGGCCAAATAGTCTAATTCTTTAGGAAATATTTTTGTGAACAGGAACTCTTCAAGGTAACTTCAGGGCATAGTTTGTTTGCCATAGTTAATGGGAGGTGTGTGGAAGATCCGAGATCAATGGCCTCGGACCTAAACAGCAGTTCACTTTTAAGCCTCGATGTTGTTACTAACCGTGATATTATTGGGATTGCTTTGGCAAATCTGATTGTAAGCTACAGTTTCTATGTTTCCAATTTGCATCGTCACAGTAGGCAAATGTGAACAATTTTCAGTTCTTAATCTATTCTTAGGAAAAATTTCCTTTTTAACATTCACTTCTCCAAGATTTTTAATCTGGAAATGTTGTTGGGTGCAGAGGCTGCATTGGAAACGTGCTTCCAGGTCAAGTCATGGTTTAATGCTGACTTCAGCATTGAGGCTTGTGCATGATGCTGATAAGAAGTTTGAGAAGATAGATGGATCAAATCATCCGTTATTGCGTCCTCAAGATTTAAGGTATGGATCATAAATTGGTGCCCTCACGTTTTCTGGGGTTTTCCCTCACTGCACCCATTTTGAGTTTGGGATACTTGTTACTTGTTAGGTCATTACAATGTTCAATTAGAAAAGACCTGGATTATGGTTCTGATTCTGATTAGCAATGTTACCTTGTAAAGAAGTGCTCTTTGTTTTCTTAGATCATATATGTCTCATTTAGCACCCTGATCTCATTAATTTCTCCACCACTACTCTATCCGTTTGCTCATGTAGGTTGGCAATTATGGCTTCGGAAAGGCTATTGATTTTACAACCTCATAATTGGTCTTTAAGGAGAGACCATGGGATGATGTTGTATTATAATAGGTATGTGTATTCTTTTATTGAATGGAAATTGGCAAAAAATGATGATTTTACACTGTTATGTGCATATAATACAAATTGAACTATTAGCTATGAATATTATGAACGTTGCTATTAGTTGTGTGAAGTAATATGGGGCTCACGGACGACAGAATACATTCTAAATTGGAAAACTTTAGAACATTTTATCTAAAACTTATGTTACTTAACATATTTAAAAATTTGTAGTTTTCAAAATAGCCCTTTTCAAAAGGTTTTCGGCAGTATATTATTAAAATCTTCTGATGTTAGTGAGCCGTAGGCCCTGTTGTAAGAGGTTTGTTCATATTTTTTGGATGTAGTTCATTTCATATTGTTTTGGACACAGCACATACAAATGTAACCAACTTTACTTTACTAGTTGAATTATCTTGTAAACTGGCTGCTTATCTAGCTATACTAATACCGATCTTACTTGAACTGGCAGGCAATATGGAGCAGCAGTCCAAGAGCTGAGTATATGTATGGCCTTTGCACCAGAGGAAGAGGCAGCTCTCTTGGAACCCTTTGTCGAGAAACTGCACCTTATGCGGTTAGAGTCATCCTGGAAATCTTTGGGCCAAGCGGGTCAATTGACTGCCCTTTGATTTGTGTACATATATAGAACTGTTAGTTTCTTGGACTCTACACTGCAGGACATGTCTGCAATTCTAAGTGTATGAGTTCACCGATTTAACCCATATGACCATGTTAGATGTATCCAATAGAAAATGATTCAATGGAGAAGAGCAACTTTTATATGTTCAATTTGTGTCTACTTCGTCCATAATTTCCTCTATACCGAGTTGCATTTTTATGGAAATGTTGAGATGATTCACAAGCTGATTTCAGAACGTAAAATACAAGGAAAAGATATTTTCCGAGTTTGGATCGTATTTAGGTTATTAGTCTTTCAACTTGGGTAAAGGTGGCCATAGTTGTGTACTTGTGTCTAATGTGAATCATTTGATTCCGGAGTACATAACAATTCCCTGATCATGGCTTGGGTCAATTGGTCCAAGTTATTCATTTTTGAGCATAGTTCAGGCCTATATCGTTTATTCTGGTCCGAATAGTTGAGTTCTACTCAAGGGCTTAGCTTGCGATTGCTTTCGCACAGTACTTACTAAACTACTTATGGGTAGTAGAATTTGGTCATTAGTCTCTCGTATGGTATTGACTAATAAGTTGTAAATCAGAAATGTTGAAGAATCAAGATAGTATGTTTCTTTCTCTTTGGTGAAGAGTGAAGAGCTTGTGGTGCTTTGTTATGGAAGCGTTAACTTTGTGGTGCTGCGGCTGCCGCCTTATGTGCTCGACTTTAGTTTTCCAATGGCTTGCTACTACCTACTACCAACAGAAAGCTTTGCCCTACCCATATCTTTGCAATGCAATGGCGTAAGGCTTCCAAAGGCATCAAAGCCAGACTATAAAAATATGAGTTAATATAATTCAACAGTATTCATGTAATCATGTGTATATTGTATTCAAGTAAACTAAGGGTACGTTCTTTTCAATTTATTTTCAGTCCTTATAAATTCCGATAAGGTCAAATAAGGTTGAGTAAGGTCCAATAAAGTCTTATAAGGTCTGATAAGGTATCATCTAAAAAGGTCTAATAAGGTTTCATCTAATAAGGTCGAATAAGGTCTAATAAGTTCAGATAGTCAAAAATAAGTTGATAAAAATGGACCCTTTTTCGATTTCTCGTTGACTGCATATGCTTCGTAAGCTACATTATAATCTCATCGCTTTTATTTTTTTTGGTAATGTTAACACTTGATTTTCGTGATTACCCACGCACTTTTGACTATTATTATATGTTTCGGGTCTATCATATAATGGGTCAGATCGAACTGCTGATGTCAAGGACGTATTGTTGGGCCGAGAACCATTAATCCTGCAAAACAAGGAAAACTCACCCGGGGTAACGACCCTCCGATGCTTAAGTCAATATGGAGTTAGTTTCGATGCAATGAATGTAGTAGACTAATTACTTGATTGAATAACAAACAATTCCAAAGTTTGATGGCAAGAAAAAGAAAGAAATGAGGGAAGCCATAATTGGTCAGAACCAGTTCTTGAAATTTGGAACTAGACTTAAAATTAGTTAAACCGGGTCTTGATTTTACGTAATTTGGACTTGTTCTAACGCTGGTACTTGTTCTAACGCTGGTACCCGGTTCACTATGAGAGTGTATGCAAATTTGATTTTCACTAGGTCTAACTTTATAGAATTGGTCATGAACCGTCTGAACGAGTTCCAATGCTAGGTAACTGATTCCCATTGGATTTAAAAGCTAAATTTGTTCATTGTTAACTAAAAAAAAAATATTAAATCAATAACCATATTATATTTGTATTAGCATCACATTTAATATACCGGGTAACCAGCCGAGTCCCTATATTTCCCAATATGACCATTTCTATGTCCGCGCGGGAGCCAACCGATTTTGCATCTAGAGCTAAATACCAATCTTTTCTGCTCACCCCTATTAGAGGTGGCAATTGGGTCGAGTCAAATTGTGTCAGACTAGTTAAATCAAACTATTATTTTAGTTCAGTGCGTTTTCTCCCTCCCAAATTTGTTCTAATTGTGTTGTTTTCTTTGACTAAACTCTACGTATTTGCGGTTTATTTCTTTTGTCATTTTCTTCGTATATCATGTGACTTGAGTTTTGTCTTTTTCTTTGTATATCATGTGATTTGAGTTTTGTCATTTAAAAACAAAACTTTAATCTATCTTTTCTCCTGAGACACAAAATATGCAACTGTTATGCTTCTAGTATAGAAGAAGTATACATATATGATTTCCTATAAAAAATAACAATAATATTGAAAATTAAAAGAGTATGACCATAAAATTATAAATCAAAATATGTTAGTAGATTTTATGATAAAATAAATATTATTCGGGTCAAATGGGGTCGGGTTAATCTCGAATCGAGTCTGTTTCATATCACCATTTTTCGGGTTGGGTCAGGTCAGCTTGTCTGTAAGAGACCGCATACTTTTTAAATTAAAATTAAGCAACGATCCAAGCCCAATATGAAAAATAAGCAAACGGTTTATTTTAAGACAGAATAAAATAGACTTGTTAATTGAATGTGAGCTTAGAGTGGTCTGAGTCGGGCCACCTTTGCCAGGTCTACCGCTACGACCAGGGGTGCTTATCGCACGAACAGAGACCGAGCCCTAATGAGCTCGGCGCGGCTCGTTTATATTTTACATAGGCTCGGCTCGGCTCGAAGCTCGTCGAGCCTGATCTTCACAAGCTCGGCTCGAGTTCAATAAGGAAATGTAAGGCTTGAGCTCGGCTCGGCGCGAGCTCGTTTAAATTTTTTTTTCAAGAGCTTCACAAATCTAAACATAATAAAAACTATCACTGACAGCTTAACAAATGAGCTTTCCTTACAATTTGAAAGCTTCAAGGTTCAACACTTGTTTATGAGTGTAAGAATGTCGTTTTTTTTTTTTTAATATATATATATATATTTTATTTTCTATAAAAAAATAATGTTTTTATTTCTTATCGAACTGTTCACGAGCTTTTCGAGCCGAGCCTAGTTTTTCTCAGGCTTGCTCGTTAAGGTTCCAAGCCGAGCTCAAACTTGAGCTTTGACCGAGCCGAGTTCGAACTGTTCGCGAGCCGGCTCGTTCGATAAGCACCCCTAGCTACGACCATAAACAAATGTATAAACACACGCAAAAATAAGATTCACGTGAACACACGCACAAAGCTAGTGGCTTAGCAGCATCGACTGCATTCTCCTTTATGAACCGCTGAATGCAACAGCAACCAGAACCAACACGAATTTGCTCGAACACATAAGAAAACTCGAGCTCTGTGAGCTTCTCTTCCTCCATCAATGGCGATTTCCTTTCTTCCTCCAACATCCATCAACCTAAAACTCAAACTCAATCACCACCACAATTTCACCTCATTTCACTCTCATCCTCCTCATCGTCTCCCTCTCCAAATCGCGTCGTTTCAGCGCGGAGACTTTGAATCCTTCAAAAAACGCGTCGTTTCAGGAGATGCTTGGAAAGACGCATGGCGTTCTGCTAATGATGGTTTCGAACAGCTTGTTTTTGATGCTAAGAAAGCTGCTGAGCGTTTCGACCGTCAGTATTCTGTCTCTGGACGACTCTCTTCTGCGACTGAAGCTGCTTCTATTCGTGTTCGTGAACTTGATCGTGAATTTGAGGTTTCTCAGAAATGGCAGAGTTTTTCTCTTGATTTTTCTCGCAATTTCCCTAGGGTTTGTCATTCTTACCTCTTTGTTTATTTCTCTTGTGTTTTTTTGATGTTGTTTTTGTAAATTGATTGGTATTTGAGTTGTTTATAGTCGCTGCGAGTTTCCTGTTTTTGGTTTGTATGACTTTGGAATCGTTGTATGATACTACCTCCGTTCCATATGTATTGCAACCTTTGACATTGTGCACTATTCATACACTACCTTTTGACCTTCTTTTGTGATTTATACATAATGATAAATATAGCCATGTGGGATTTTGTTAGATTCGTCTCGATATATGCTTAATTAATATCAAATTTTTATAATTTTTTACTTAATAAAATTAGAGATATTAGCGTCTAAAAGTAGTGCGTTGGGAGGCGTAAAACTCCCTATGTTGCAATACATATGGAACGGAGGTAGTATAAATTGCATTAGTCGTGAGATAGTTGTTAGATATTCTAAAACTCCTTGATTGGAGTGATTATCATTAATTAATATATATATAGGGATTACAAAGTTCAGTCCTAGCTGTGTTAGGAAGAAGTCTGACAAAAGATAAGATTTTACAAATCAATATCTATCCTAAACCTGTGAAGAGAATATGTGCAATATATATCTCTATCACTCCCCGCAGTCATAGTGGGAGGAGGTCGTACGCTAAGATTGGATCTGAAATCCTTAAAACGGTTGTCGTGGCAATCCCTTAATGAAGATGTCAGCATATTGATATTGCGAGGGGACGTGGAGAACCCAAACCTGTCCAAGAGCAACCTTTTCCCGAGCAAAATGAATATCCATTTTTCACATTTTTGGTGCGCTGATGCTGAACGGGGTTGTTAGACAAGTAGATAGAGCTAACATTATCACAATAAACCAAAGTAGCCCTACCGTAGTGGAGCTCTAGGAGGAGATTGTGTAGCCAACATGATTTGACGACAACATGAGCAATGCCGCGGTAGTACGCCTCTGCACTTGACCTAAAAAGGGTGTATTGTCGTTTAGAGGACCATGAGATGAGGTTATCCTAAGAAAACAACACTAACCTCATGTAGAGCGTCTTGTGTCTGCTCACCCCAGTCGGCATCCTTATAGGTGACTAGACGTGTAGGAGATGGATAAAGGTGTAATCTATGTTCAAGGGTTCCCTGAATATAGCGCATGATGCGTAAATGTGACTCCCGTGGTCATGCGTAAATGTGACTCCCGTGGTCATGCGTAAATAAGTACACCTGCCGAACCGCAAAGGCAATGTCATGGCGAGTAAAAGTGAGGTACCGGGGTGCACCGGACAAACTGCGGTAGTGAGTGGGGTCGAAAATTGGGGGGGGGGAATTCGACGTTGGGCTCGAACTTGGTGTCAACCGGAGTGGCGGTTGGTTTGCAGGAACTCATGACGTTGCGATCTAAGACCTCCCCAACATATTTTAAGCTTATATGATAGAGTGCGGGTGACATCAATGCCCAAGAAATAGTTGAGGGGCGCCAAGTCTAATATAGGAGGAGAAACTCAGTCTTCAATTGTGCAATTATCTTTTCTCGAAGCTCATCAGTAGATGTGGCCAAGATGATGTCATCAACATACAACAATAAATATGCCATATCAGTACTATGACGATAAGCGAATAGAGATGACTCATTAATGGTGATGACGAAACCCAATTTCTTCAAAAAGAGAGCAAATCGGTGGTACCAAGCCTCTTGCTTGAGACCATATAATGCCTATTTCAGTGAGCAGGCATGATGGGAGTGCATGTACTTTCATATCACCATGGAGAAAGGCGTTTTTGACATCTAGTTCATGAATGGACCATTTGCGGGAGAGTGCTAGGCTTAGCACCGTGCTAATGTTTTGGGGCTTGACTATTGGATTGAATGTTTCATCACAATCCACGGCAACCTCCATGCCGAGCTTTGTGTCGCTCTAAAGTACCATCAGATTTTTCTTTATACCGAAATAGCCACGTACAATTCACAAAATTTACCCCCGGAGGCCTAGGAACCAAATCCCATGTCCCTGCTTTAATCTAAGCACTATATTCATCCAACGTCGCCACATTCCAATTAGGGTCATGTAATGCTTGTTTGTGATTTTTCAGAATGGGTGAGTGATATGTGGTGGTGGAGGAAACAACTTGAGTGTTTGAGGTCAAAAATGGTGTTTGGTTTGTAGATGGTCGTGGCGTGAACGAGTGGCCACTTGGAGGGATAATGGCGGTGGGTATGTGGGTTGGACAAGGGCATGCCACGCATAGGATGCTGCGGCGTATTGGCGACTGGTGCCTCCTCGGTGTCTTGAGCGACGTAGGAGGCGGTTTGAGAGGTCGGGTCATTGGCCTTGCGTGACTCTTTGAGCAAAAAGCACCAAGCTTTTGTTCCGAGATGGATTGATCTACGTTGGCAAGTTAATCTTTTAGGGACTTTAATTGATGACAATAACTCGTGACGTCGGGAAAATTGCTAAGATGCAAGGAATTAAATATCTTTTCTAGGTAAGCGGATCATGTGTGTTTGTTATCCTGAAAAATCGCTTTAATTATGTCCCAAGTTTCTTGTGTAGTGGCACCTCGCATAAGATAGTTTGGAGGAGATCCAGCGAGATGGTGCCATAGATCCACCTTTTGACACTAGAGTCGAGGCGCTTTTAAAGGGCCTCCTGCATCTCACTGGAGTGGCACTGTTGGATCGATGTGGTCCAATACATTGAACGCATGACAATGTGTTTCGAAGAGTTCCACCCAATTGGAGTACCGCACGTTCTCACGATCGAGTGTGAGAGGAACAGTTCCTGATGTTGCCAACGGTGAACACAAGGAGGAAGTCAGGATTGTAGAGTGAAATGTGAAATGTGAGTTGGTTGTAGAGTGAAATGTGTATTCTCAGAACATGGCACTGTTGGATTCAATTTATAAAATTGGATGTTTTATTCATGGAATTTGAGTTGGTTGTAGAGTGAAATGTGTATTATGAATTGAGCTCTCAGAACATGTGAATATTGGCTGCCTTTCAAAAGTTGCTATGTTGTGTTGTTTGGAAATTGTATTGTACCGTCGCCCCAATGCAAGTACAGACCGATAACTGAAACAGAATTTGGAAGTATTTAATTATGTAATTATATCATCTCATGTAATTCTATTTCACTTCTTTATTCTTGGTCTTGGAAGTTGTCTGAATGGCTGACATTGTTGTTGCTGACTTGTTATTGCAGTATAGAAAGCAGTTAAATAATTTCTTTGATACCCCTCTTGGAAGGAGTTCTGCTGTAAGTGTTATCTAAACTAATGCACTTATCTTTCCAATTTTTTTATAGAGGTGATATTGTCGCTGTGTCTTTCAAATTTCGCCTTTGAATCTTGGATGTTAGCGACTTTTTGGTAGGTTACTACTATACATAGTAATTTGTTTCGGGAGTTGACCTTTTTTTTTGAGCGTGAAGCTAAGTTATAAGATGGGGAATTGATTGTAGAGCAAATGGGTGCTTTTTTCTTTAAATCTTTCTTCTCAGTCCTGTAATTTCGAATGGGAATTGGATTAAATTTTTCTTAGCATGTCACGAGAGAATTGTATTTGCATTTTTTAGATAAGTGCCCCCCCCCCCCAAAAGGATATTCCTTGTTCCCGAAAGGAGATATATATATTTAATTGATGTCTACTAACTGAAATCATATCTTCGTTTTGTTTTAGTTTCCATGCCCTGACATTTTCTTAGAGCTAGTGACTTATATTTCAATTGATATCACAGTCACTCCAAAAATGAAGTGAGGGGCATTAGTAGTGTGTCTTTTTAAATAACTTATCATTTAGTTCCCCTTAAACGTAGCACGTACATGTTGATACGTACATGTTGATATTGTTTTGGGATGGAGGAGTTATTTCTTCTAGTGGTTAGTTGTTACTTTACCATATAGAGTAAAGCAGAATTCGATGTCCAATCGAAAATTGATCGCTGATACGAAACTGGCACAATTTGTTATCCGCATCCGCTCCAAAAGCTTTCAGATATCCTCTATCCGATTCTTTTATCCAGTTTGCTAGTTAGTTTGTGAAAGTACTCACCTTTCTTTTTTAAGGTAATTATGCTAGAATGAGTCACATGAGAAAATTTATATGCTATCAGAGTTAATTGATATTAATGAATTTAAAAGGGTAGCTAATTTTTCCCCGAAGATAGGGGGGATGCAGAATGGTTTACAATGCCTCCAAAGACCCAATTTTGGATAATTTTTCCGATATAGGGTATTTAAAAAACCAAAATTCTATATTCATACCGGTACTCAATATGTGAAATTTCAGATCGGATATCCAATCCTAGATGGATTTCGAATCCGATATTCAAAAAATTGAATTGTGTATTTGTATGTGGTGTTCGGATTTTCTCATATAGTCTTGCCCAACCTTGCTATCATAATTCATAAGTTTCCTTTCGGTTTCATCATTTCTTACATGTTAAAAGTGAAAGTTGGGCACTTCGCAGACTCCTCCGGAAGTAAGCTGAACAATGTAATAATGGAATTCAATAATCCGAATACCTTTCATTGGTGAGAGTTGGTTTACTCTCTAATGGCTTTGCCTTTGTTACTATAGTGGATCCACTTGGCATCAAAGGACTTTGGGTTTTGGGTTGTGTGGGTGGTCATTGTGTTGAGACGGTAAGTTTGTGAGTTGGAGCAATATGGAATAGAGTTTTGTTTGACAAAATGGATGGGGTTATAAAACAATAGGCTGGGTTCAGAGGTGAACTAGTGGTCTTGTAATGTAGTTGAGAAACTAAGTTGTGGAAATGGGCCTTGAATTAGTAAAGGTCAGACTCGGGAGTTATCTCACTTTTCTTGTCTTTTCTCTCTTCCCTTTCCGCTTTTCTCCATATATCGCTTGCTTGAACTCTTCCCCTTTGATCCTCTTCACTTATTCCTTGAAACAAAGATCCTTCTCCATCACTGGCTGCCTTCGTCCTGAAAAGTATTGCCCTCCTATTTCACCACTTGTCGACCTATTCAGCGAAAATATCGGTTATCTCTTCATTTCCTATTGCTTTATTACGTTACTTGACTTATTTCTTGTTTATTGCACCTGTGGCCTCAACCACCTCCACCTTCTGCACATGGGTTTGATCAAGGCTCATGTTGTAAACTCCAATCTTAAATTCTTAAGTTTGTCAACTAAAATTTGAGATCATAAACTCTAATGCCAAGAAACATGATTTATGGTCTAAATCAATGAGCATTGAAGCGTAAGGCTTGGAATTTTCTTTCTTTATTACTATGGTTTTTTCAATAGATTGATGAGGCTTTTTGGTGGGTCTGGGTTGCAGACTGGGAAGAGGTTCAAAGGTATGTTAATCAAGCGGCATGCGTGAGGGCTGCAGACCAAGCTGTGTAATTATCCATGGATAGATATTCCACTCTTACAATTAAATGTCGGTGCCATTTTTGTAATCAATACATGGTAGACAAATGGTACAAAAATTATGGGAATAGAAAAATTCTAAACTTCTGTAAAAGATGGCTAGAATATAAAACCTTTTTACAAATTATTATGATTTTATCAAATTGCATTACATTTCTTAAAAGTTTTAAAAAATTGATAATAAGACTTGTAATCGTGCAAAGGCAGTACCAAAATTTTATTTTCTCTTTAAAGAACAACAAACTAAACATAAAATGAGTAGAAAGGCAAAGGAAAAAGTTACTAAAATAAAATATGAGTAGAGATGAAAGAAAGAAAGAAAAAGGAAGAATTGTAGGGTAGCAATTAGCAAAGATAAAAGAAAGAAGGAAATTGGCAAATAAAGGATTCGAACCCAAGTACCCCGTGTCAAACATTCAAACTGCCATTCCACACTTGCGCTTCACACTGCGGCAATCCTCCAGCGAGATAATGCAACTGGCCAACTGCGTATATTTACTTTATACTCTGCAATTATTATCACTTTCCAGAATTTTGGTCCCTCTAGTTCCGCCACTACTTATGAGAACATCATACTTTGGGGGTTTAGTGAGTGAGCCCCCAAGTATCATTATCTAAAATAGTGTGAACCAAATACCAAGTATTGGTTTGGTTGAGTTCAAACCCAAAAATAAGCTTAAACAAATGCCGACGGTTGGCATGTGATTTAATGGTCCATGAAAGGATGAACTGGAAAAGGTGTCTGTGTAATGGCCTATTGCTGTGTAAGTGATCTTTAGTTCTTTTCGCATCTAAATTGTTTTGGGGCATGTATAGACTTTTATCAAAAGTAAACTCTAAATGAGGGTGTTATACTGAAATCACCCCAATATAAACAAAATAAAACCACGCCTAATATGTATTATGTCCTCATACTTAAGCCAATCAATCATTCAATCCTACTCTACAGGAAAATACCCCGCCTAAGTGGAGTCTTTAGACATAATGGGAGTCCTTATTCAAATAGCCACTTCTAAAGTTCTGACTTCTGAGTAAGTAGTTAATTAACAGAAATTGTACGTGCGGATGTTGTTGGAATACAAAGTAAAAGTGAGAAGTGATTATAATCAAATAATCTATGGGTAGGTTGCCTTTTAGAATAACACCTTCATATAAGCGTGATTTTTTTGTTACTCTTCCTAAACTTTTTTTCATAATCTAGCAGCTAGACTCTAGCTGTTGGGTCAATGCTCTAATCTTTTTGCTTAATAACTTTATACGCTCATCTCCCTTTCAGACAATCTTCTTCTTGTGGTTTGCTTTATCCGGATGGCTGTTTCGAAGTTTGATAATTGCCACTTGGGTATTGCCAATTGCGGGTCCTCTTCTTCTCACTGCCGCTGCTAATAAATTGACCGTGAAGGTAAATGTGAATCTACTTGACTGAATTGAATGTTTTTATGATCAAGTAGTCAACTTTGTTCTTCTATGTTCTTAGATTGCTTACTGTGGTAAGTTGTACCTTGCTTCTTAACCTTCCACTGCTAGTAAGGGACACAATATCTTGATAATGATGTGGCTTGTAAAATTTTACCCTTTTAACTCTCTAATTCTTATGGTTGGCTTAGTCTCTACATGTTCTTGAAGATCTATTGGTATGTCTGAGAAGAGTAGATGAAGGTGTTTTATTTATATGCACAGCTGCACCAGAGCTAGAATTGAATAGTTGTTCACGCATATGTGGTGGTAATACGGCCCTTCAAGTACATCCCATTTTGTTTGTTTGAATAAAGTGGTAAAAGGAAAGGGTACATCCCATTTTGTTTAGTCAAAAAAGCTTTTTTTTTCTGTGCTTTCACCTCCTTGGCTCCTTCTCGTGTTCCAAATTCTGGATAAAGATGAGATAGGTCTAGCCGGAACATACGATGAGTTGTTTTGTAAAGCTACTTGATGATGCTCCTCTTTGTTTATATCTCCTTAAACCAAGGAAATATTCTGTTGCTTCTTGAAAATGCAAAACTGGGAAGATTCTTCCTTTTCCCCCTTAAGTCGCATTATGTTTCCCTTCTTTCCCATAGACAAGCACAGTTTTGGTGTGTGTTTGAATAGACTTTCGGTTTAGGATCTATTAAAGTTGTATAGGTACATAACCAGCTTCTGCTGAGGCGTGTTCAGGCTCTGGAGCCCAAGGCACTACTCCTATACACTTAGGAAGGCCTGGGTAAGGCGTTTTAGATGAGGTGCGCCGAAGGCGTAGTGGCTGCATTTTTTTCATGTCTGCCACGGTGCAGCCTGATTTTACGTGCATAATTTTTTAAGAATTGCGCCTCATGCCTGTGCTTTGTGCCAAGGCTATAGAACCCCCTTTCATTGATGTGCTTTGAGCCTTTTCAAAGACTCCACCTGAAGCTGTATTCTGTTGGTATATAGGCTTCTTGTTTTTTAAAGGCTATGTATTTCGGAGATTGATTACTATGCTTTAGAAGCGGAGATAAAATAAAGGATACATAAGAAGGAAAACAACAGGTTACCAGTCTATTGTTCCTTCCTGCACCTTTTTGTGTCATTCTTTTAACTGAGACCTTTTAAGTCTGATATTCTGGGAGATTCTAATGAGATCTGGCAAGAGAAGTGTAAGGAAGTTATGTTTGGGGCTGAGAAGATTTTTGTGGTTTTGCCTCCTGTGGACCTTTGTTGTCTGGTGACTTGGGGAAGTCTGAGGAGGAATGTACTTACAGATGCATGGTTTGAAAGGAAGATGATACCCGTTTAACAGATGAAGCATATTTATCATGTATTGCTCAATATATGGTGGTGGTAATTTCATCATTCAGGAGACTGTTTCATATTACCGGAATCCGGTTTCTGCTCTCCTTCTGTATGTTGTTCTGCCATAGGTTGTGGGTTGATAGCAGATCAGATTCTGAAATGTATATCTTGGTTATCTTATCTTGTGCTGAAATGCAAGTTGGCATTATTAGGTAACTTGTCCTTGAGATGCCTAAGCCTTACCTGAATGACTGCAAAAAATAGACTACTGCTGTCATATGCTGGAAGGGCCGCACAGCTCTTGCTGTCCTTGTGACTTCTAATAGAGGCATAGAGCTAAGCTTAAATTGAATTGCCACTTATGATAGATTCCCGGGTGCGTCCTGCATCATGTGTTCCCATGCATAAGGCTCAAGACGAGCTTATACGTACACAAACATGTTCGAATTAAGTTCGGTCAAAGCCTGTGTGCTAAGTAAATAAACAAACTGGAACAGATTCAGCTCGTTTAGTAATTAAGCTCAACTGAAACAACCTCATGTTTGACTTGTTAATGTTCACAAACAACTCATTTAATTTCAGTTGTAGTCTTGATCTTTATCATATTGTAATATATAACTTGTTTAAAACCCATTTAAGCTTCAAAAGTTCTCTACAACTTAAAATATTTAAGTATTGTTGTATGTCTTTTAGAGAAATGTATATATATGGAATACTAGTACTGATTTTGTGACATGCATGCATAAAAATTTGTCCATAATGGTTAGCTAAAAATTTGAATTTAGATCAATGTATGTGTGACATCTTCAAAAAAAATTCCTTTTTTTGAAGGTATCACGAGCCTTGTTTATTAGATCAAATTTGTTCAGGCTCGAGCTCAAGCTCGAAACATAGACAAGCAAGAGATCAAGCCAGCCAGTTGCTTAACAGCTAAGATTAAACAAGAAAACTAAAAGCTCTCATTCGAGCTCAAGCATAATAATTCTTATCAAGCTTAGTTCGGATAAGCTTAAACTCAATCCTATTTGACTCAGCTTGTTTGCAGCTCTATTTATGCACTTCTTTTGTGTGTTCTGAATTGAATCCTTGACAGGGTGCCTGCCCAGCATGCAAGAGGGAGTTTATAGGTGTCAAGAACAGCATGATACGTTGTCAGGGTTGTGGCAACATCGTATGGCAGCCACAAGGCCCACAAGGTGATTTTTTCTCCAGAGATGACAAGAAAAATACATGGTCAAAATCTAAGCCTGACATCATAGACGTAGAATTCGAGGAAAAATGATGAATATTAATACATACTCAATTTGGAGATGATGATGTTAACGTGTTCCGTTCGAGACCAACAAGTTAGGGAAGTTGGGAATGTCAAGAAGCTGGAGAAAGAGAAATTTGTTTCTTTTTAAGATGCCTACACGGCTACACCCCAGGAATTGATTTTGGCTGAGAAGTTGCCTTATTCTATATGTTTAATATGGAATATTCACATTGAAAAGCATAGTTCTACTGTCTCCTGTTGCTCCATGTTTTTTTTGCTTAGAAAGCTCGTAGGCTAGTGCTATCTATGTATTAATATGATCTACTGGGTGCCTTTGGTGCCATGACTTTGCCGTTGTATAGCAAAAGACCTCATCATACCTATATTGTAGATAGTCTGGGTAATTGAAGTATTGGTTATATACTTTTATCTGTTTCTACCCTAGTCTTACGCTTGTTATACTATGAAGTTGCAGAAGGTCAATATATTTTCGACTCAATTTTCATTTAGGTCATCTAGAAATAGCCTCTTTGTGTATTTAACACAAGGGTACGGTTGTTGTTGTTAGCCTCTTTGTGTATTTAGACATTCCATTTTATGCCCCATGGCAATTTTTACATACCAATGAAAGATGATACTTTTAATTATTATGCTACGAAAAGATGCTTTAGGTTGGTCCTTTCCAAAGGAATAACTTAGGTTTTCTCTGCTTATAATTAGGTTTTCTCTTTATAAAAAGAGTCTAATTTAGCAATTAGTCGATGTAGGTGCAAATTTTTAAAATTTTCATGTTTCATATTTTGCCTATTTTATTAATTTGTCAGTTTCATGCGGGTAATTTCATGCAATTTATGGGTAAGAC
This sequence comes from Patellifolia procumbens, assembly GCA_947645195.1. Classification (NCBI taxonomy): domain Eukaryota; kingdom Viridiplantae; phylum Streptophyta; class Magnoliopsida; order Caryophyllales; family Amaranthaceae; genus Patellifolia; species Patellifolia procumbens. The sequence goes on from CANSGD010000972.1 coordinate 11,953,974, forward strand.
ACGTAAAAAATTGCCCCTCGATAATAGATTAAGCCATCCCTCGATATGTAACGACTATCAGGTTGTTCTTACGGCTTGTTTCTAATTGTTACCAAATATAATCATTTTTTTTTGCTAATTTTCTAATAATAGGAGCAATAAAATGGACTTTTAATCAAGATTTTCTAAATTTTCTTGTGCTTCTCTCTTTTTTTTTGGTTAGCGCCTTATCAATCTAGACCCAATCAGTGCAAGTATTTTATGTAAGTTGGTGGTACCCAAATGAGTGGTAGCCAATATGATGTAACTTCAACAACTTCAAAACTACTTCTACAAAATGACTAGTTATATATCTTTACCACTTTATACTTGTTTCCAATATCAACTATGAGATTCCTTTCAAGCTACTACTTGACACACATGGTTCTTTCTCTTTCATCTCCAAGATTTTTCAACAGCTAATCCAATTAATTAATCAATTTAGTGTATAAGGAGACCTATGAAGACAGGATGAAAATCGTGTTTAAGATCTCTTAAAATCACGAGGGATGCTCTAACCAATTGAGTTATGCCTGACTCTCAATTAATTAATCTATAAGCTAACCTTATTAGTATAAACTAAGACATTTAGGTAACATCATCTTACCAAACGTGCCTATTCACCAACCATCAGTACAGTGTTTGCTTCTTCATAACTCAATGTTTGTTCAATTGTCCTGATCACATAAATTCCTATTTCCTTATCTATGCTACTCCAAACACAGTCTTACATTCATCTCAGAAACACCCTCAAATTCTTAGAGCCCAAAAAAACTTAGGCATACAACATGAGACCTAAACCTCAATACCCTCTTAATGTTAAACTCCTCATTCTTGGAGTTACCCTTGCTTTTCTCCTCCTCTTCATCTTAAGATCAAACATGTCATCATCTTCTGATCACGAAACCCTACTAACGAAAGATTCGGTTTGTTCATCAACGTGCACGAAAATCCCATCTTCTTTATCTCATGCCCTAATTCACTACTCAACCTCAAGCATTACACCACAACAAACACTCAAAGAAATCGCGGTAAGTGCCAAAATCCTACAGAAAAAATCACCATGCAACTTCCTAGTTTTCGGCCTAGGACATGATAGTCTAATGTGGAGCGCGCTTAACTATGGAGGTCGAACTGTCTTCTTAGAAGAAGATGAATCATGGATCAAACAAATATCAACTAGATTTCCTATGTTACATTCTTACCATGTTGTTTATGATAGTAAAGTTAATCAAGCTGATAACTTAATGGAAATGGCTAAAGGAGAAGAATGTACATCAGTAAGTGATGTTAGACATTCAATGTGTCAACTTGCATTAAAAGGTTTACCTAAGGAAGTTTATGAAACAAAGTGGGATTTGATTATGGTGGATGCACCCACAGGGTATTATGATGAGGCTCCTGGTAGAATGACTGCCATCTATACAGCTGGTATGATTGCAAGAAATAGAGAAGATGGAGAAACTGATGTGTTTGTTCATGATGTTAATAGAGAAGTAGAGGATAAATTCTCAAAAGAATTTTTGTGTGAAGGATATATGAAGAAACAAGAAGGAAGGTTAAGGCACTTCACTATACCTAGTCATAGGGAAGGGTCACAAAGGTCATTTTGCCCTTAATTTGATTTTGATTTTTTATTATTAGTAGTATTTTTTTGAATAATATGTGATGTTTTTTTTTTCATTTTTCTGAAATTTATATAAGGTTTCATGTTGGACAAGATCGAAGCTCTTTTTTTTGGTCTGCAGAATTTTATTTTTGGTTATATTATGGGTTATTGGAGAACTTGAGATATAATGGAACCATTCAATTCTACTTCTATGGAAAATACATGTGTTGCCATTAATTTTTGCAAATATAATATAATTTGGAAATACATATTGAGAGTCATTCGACAATAAATTTACTTAAGATTAGATGTTGTTTGTTGGAGTTTTTATAGTGCTCATTTTTAGATTTGATATGTTGTATCTAGGGGTGTGCACAGGTCCAGAACCGGACCGGAACCGGTTGGACCTGTGGACCGGAATTTTCGATTTTGGTGGACCGGGGATCGGACCGGAAAATTCAGGTCCGGTCCAGGTCCAGACCTGAAAAATCAGGTCCGGTTCAGGTCTGGACCTATTTTGTGATTTTCTATAAATTTTTTCTTAAAAATCCTTTATTTTCTTTTCCGAAGTTTTCGACATATTTCATGAAAATGATCATATTACTCATATCAATCTAATATTAATGCCTCCAATGTAGACACAAAAAGACTAAATATTTTCTTACAAATTTGTACAAAAGTTTTTATATTTAACGAATTTTTATATGATTTTTAGATATATATGTATAATTCCTCTAAACGAAAACCTATCTTAAATTTATTAATGCAATGTGGCAACCATAAGTTCATTATAAAAATTTTAAAAATAAAGAAATAGATTATTTCAGGTCTTTAGGTCTGACCCGGTTTTTTCAGGTCTTGGACCGGACCGGACCGGACCCGAAACCCGGAATCTCAATATTTTGCGGACCGGAGACCGGACCTGAATTTTCGGTCCGGTCCGATCCGGTCCAAATTCGGGTCCGGACCGGTCCAAAATCAGGTCTGGACCGAATTTTGCACACCCCTAGTTATATCTAATTTTTGAGAAATTTTGAAAATTTGCGTGAACTTTAAATAACGTACCCTTACCATTAAAGCAACGTTAATATTTTCATAAGTTTTCTATAAAATTACCAAAAAAAGATTGCCAAAAATTACCAAAACAAGCATTACCCAAAAAAATTACCTAAAATATTTATAAAAAAAAACAAAAGTTTAGTCTTCAAAACAATTCAAAGGTTCATCGATTTTAGTCTTGAAAAAACTGTTGTCATGACCAAGGTTCATCGAAAAAACTAGAAGGTTCATTTTAATTGGAAAAAATTACCAAAATCAAGAAGGTTCATCCAAAAAAATGAACTCGGTTCATCCAAAAAATAAGATTCATCCTAAACATGTTTAAATGAACAAAGAAACAATAATTTTTATATAAAAAAAAAACTTACTTGGAACCTTCAGTCTATTTTGTTGGGGTTGCCTTTTGTTTGTTGGGGCTTATGTTTCACTTGAGCGCACCATGAACATCATGGTGGCGTGTGTATGATATACCTATTGAAAAAAATGAGAGGTTGAAGGTGGAGGTTGGAAAAAATATAAATTTTTAAATAAATAATAAAATACATATTTATTAATAGCTATTTCAACCGCTACTTTTACTGAACACTAATATTTTACGCAGTTATTTTAACAGCTAATAACTCATAGCTAGTACTACAACTGACAACTACCCCTATATCTGACAGCTTCCTCCACAACTATTGTTGCCGAACAGACCCATAATCAAACACTTCTATAAACCACAAATGTAAATAGATAATACAAATAGTTGACCAAAGGAGCAACAACAATATCAACTTTTTTTGTTGGAAGGTAATGGTGGACCCCTGACCAGATCTCAACTAGCACAATTTTTTAATCTGGTATTTGCGGGCCCGACATTTGGGAGTAGGGGGAATGGTAAGGGAATCCCCGCTCCCAAAAACCCTAGTGGGATTTGATATCATGATCTTGAAGTCATGAGGCCAAACCCCTTAACCACTACCAATAGCAACTTATAATAACCAACTAATAATAGCCCTCCGTTTCTCAAACATTGTTACAGTTGTATTTTTCACTCATGCCAATGTACAACTTTGAGTATTTATATCTCTAATTAAGTATTTGTAAAAATTATAAAAACTAGATATTAATATTCTACATATCAAGAGGAATCTAACAAGATCCCATATGACTATATTTTTTGTTATGTATAAATCACAAATAATGGTCAAAGTAAAATATGTGAATAGTATAAAAAGTTAAAGTGTTACAATTTTTAGAAAACGGAAGTAGTATAACACAAACACCCCCAAGATGGTTGAAAGCAAAGAATAATCTTCCATACAGTCACGTACAGACTGCAGTACATAATGTACTACAAGAAACCATCAGCTTCATTGTACTACAAGAACATAGGCTCCTATGTACATAGTTGGGGTTTTTGGCAATTGTTGCAGCTTCAGCAACATCCTTGTCTTCAATATTTCTCTCTAGTGAAGGTTTGACATTATTCATTTCTCTGATTTCATACACGATTACACGTTACATAGTATTCACCTTCTCAAAAAAAAAAAAAAAAAACTATCTGTTTGCATATAGTATATATACTTTTTAATTATGTTAAGTTCTTGTTTTGTATGCAGATTCAAAGGGTATCTGAATTCTGAATTCTGAACTCAGTCCGTGTCTCACCATTGCAGAATCATGGAAGTAGGTGATCATAAGTTTTAAAGCTTTAACTAATAAGACTTTTTTTTTTGTCAAAAACCACATGATATAATGGACATTATAGTTTTAGCTATTTTTTCTACCTTATAGGTAATATCACTATTTTTCACTATTAATGAGTGGTTTTCCGGACAAAATGAGTAGTTCTTCAGCAAAAATAAAGTTGGCGGATTTCCGGCCAAAAACCACCCGTCGGTAGTGAAACCTACTGGTATTGCAGGTAATTAAAGTAAAAAAAAAAATTGCAAAAGGTGATTAAACCAACAATGTGCATTATATTAGGTAGTTTTTGCCAAATTTTCCCAATTAATTATTTCAACAGTTTGATGGGTTTTTTACCTAAAGTTTCATGTTTGATTATTGCATTTTTTGGTTTTATAATAGTTAAATATATATAATATTTTATTTGTATAGGGTGAGAAAATTGATAGCGGGTATACCGTATTTGTTAATTTGATGATGTTCTTTGTTTTTGCTAATTGGTATTGTACTATTTCCTAGTGCTGATAGGTGGGGGGAGGGGGTTGGAGATTGTTGAGTCGGATTTTCTAGCTCAAGGTTTCATCAATGAATCTTGCACACATACAGCGAAACTTAAAACTAAGTTAGTTAATTACTTTAGTTTAGTTTGTAAACACATACGGATTTAGTTTGTAAACACATACGGATCTAAGATTTTAAAATTGGAGGGGGGCACTAATCGATATTATAGACCAACCCAAAAACCAGTAAAATATGTAATTAGTACAAATTAAAATTAATCATATTGGCATCGAGAAGTTGAGTTCTATAATGACAAACAAACTTTTCGTTGTTAGCGACATTTACCTTTACAGAGGCTTTCAATCATCAAAACCATATTGGATCAACAGGGTTGACGTTACTGGATTCCCATAGGCCAAGGTGGATTCATATGTAGCTTAGGTCAAAGCTTGTATCAAAGAAATTTGGGCCTTGTTTGGCAATCTATTGGATGATTGACTTGATGTGTTTGAATAGTTTGTAAAATTAAGTTTTTGTATTGGTTGTTTCTACAGATGGGTAGCATTAGAACAGCTATTTTTCGTTAGACGTATGTCAATATGCAAGATGACTATAGGTTCTTCATATCTGGCTATAGATATGTGTTCGTGATCCGTTCACAGAACTTATTTTTGGTTGTACAACTACAGTTTTAGCTAGGTTTCTTGTTAATCATGGATAGGGATTTACTAAAATGCTCTAGAATAAGGAAATTTTTGTTGATGAAAATTGATTAATGTTTTTTCCTTGTACACTTTAGTCAAGGGAGAGTTTGTTTGAGATCTATAAGTTTGCTGATCTTTTTGCTCGAGTTGTTAAATCCTTGAGCTTTAGATTCCTAGATCTTTTTCACAATTAAATGGAGTTTCAACAAAGTGACAAATCCATTATGAGCAGAAAAAGGCTAGCATTTGTTCATGAAAATAAAATAATCTATTGAATTTGACGGGTTATAACTGTTGTTGTGGTATGAGATAAATATGTAAGAGGAGGAAAAATGTGTGTAATCATGTGTTGTTCAATTATGATCTTCGCTTGCTGAGTGAAATTGCGGCTCTAAACAGGAAGACATACTTGTTTTAATCCAGCTCCTTGTTTCATTTTTGTATTTATGATTTTCAGAACGCGAAAGAGTTTATCATGATTAAGCTTAATCTCTTTTCTACCCACCAATGGTCTAATATTTGAGTTTGCACCCTCTAATCTGATTTGATTTGGTTGAGAGTAATTGCATTTTTTCTGCAATGCTGCAGACAGGAGTAAGAAGAGCTGTTGCTGCTGTTGCTACAACCAAAATTGAATTAAAGCCTCCACCTTATCCATTTGTAAGATTCAAATAACTTTGTAGCTTGTTTCTCTAAATTCTTTCCTATGCTATCTTATTTTTCAACTAGATGTATGACTGTTAAAAAATTATTCCGCTGAACCCGTGTGATTCCTGCTAAACGCTTGGCATGACTTGCATAATCTGAAAAGTGTGTGTGTGTGTGTGTATGTGCGTAGCTCAACTATAATGACTTGCCACTGGGGCTTTTAACACGGAAATTGTGACTTCACATGGAAGTTGAAACTTGCCAACAAAGATTTTGTTCTACTGTTGAAACTTGCCTTTCCGTTTGATATTTCATAGGACGCCTTGGAGCCACACATGAGCAAGGAAACATTCGAGTATCACTGGGGGAAGCATCACAGAGCCTACGTGGATAACTTGAACAAGCAGATAGTTGGAACAGAAATAGGTGGATTGCCACTTGAAGAAATAATACGTATCACATATGCAAGGAGACTTACTTCCAGCTTTTAATAATTCAGCACAGGTACGTGTTTTAACTATCTTTAGATGAAGATTATCATTACTTGAATGTCAATGGCTGATATAGTTGCATTTATATTACGCCGTCAGGCCTGGAACCATGAGTTCGTTTGGGATTCCATGAAGCCTGGTGGTGGCGGGAAGCCTTTGGGTGAGCTTTTGGCACAAATTGAAAAGGTTTTGGTTCTTTTGATGCATTTGTGGAGGAATTTAAGGCTGCAGCTGCTACTCTGTTTGGTTCCGGTTGGACTTGGCTTGTCTGTAAGTCACTCATAACTTCATATTCAAAAACTTTCGGTCTCAAAATGATACTGGATGTCCACTTCTTTCACCCTTATATTTTTTGAAAATGTAGAGATTTCTGAGTTAAGATTATCACAGGTTGTCCCTCCCCTCTTTTCCCCCTTATAAATCTGTTTAAGAAAAAAAAGTGCAAAAACGTTGTCTGGGACTCTGGGTTCTCTTGGTATCTTGTATGGCTCTTAGTCGTGTTCTTTTGATCGTAGACAAATCAAAGTTGGATCTGGGAAACGATGTAAACCGAAGCCTTCTGAAGAGGACAAAAGCTTGTGTTGTACAAACCCCAAATGCTGTGAACCCTCTTGTTTGGGACTATTATGTGAGTATCATATTTTTAGGTTAATGACTTACATTAATTGTAGTGAGCTTACAACTAAAGTTACATAGGTTAAGATATTTGCTTTACTAAAAACCTATGTTATCATGTGTTGGTTCTTATATGTGGCATGTTATATGGTGCAGCCACTTCTTACTGTCGATGTTTGGGAGCATGCTTATTACTTGGATTTCCAGGTTAGTCGGACTTGAGAAAGTCGCAGGCAGAATTCCTACAACAATTGCTTATCCCTTTACTCCTTTGTGTTCGCATCGTCCGAAAAACTAAGCAAGGGCCCCCTTGATTTGCTTGTTAGGCAAAGCCTCTTTGTGTTACTTGCCCTTCCAGAACATGTTCGAGATGACTAATGAATCAGACCTTATCTATGTCTTTTTGCAGAATCGAAGACCTGATTACCTTTCAACTTTCATGGAAAATCTTGTTTCCTGGGATGCTGTCACTGCAAGATATGATGCAGCCAAAAAAGGCTTCTGCTGAAAAAAAAATGAACTAGCATAAAGCTGAAAGGGTATACTATGTTGTGAAGCCTTAGACATTCATTTACATATTTTGATTCACATTTTAGATTAATGTGACCAGCTTTGGGTAGTTTCAAACCAAGTCCAGCTCTAAGCGATAATTAGACATAGCTCTTGGGTGAACCTAGATTGGGCATGGTTTTGAGCAAGCTTTGCAATTAGTGTGGCCCTTTCAGGTTTCTACACATACTACATGCAATACCTTTGCGTTAAACTTTTTTCACTAAAGTTACTTCCTCCATATGTTAATGTAAATAAACTTAACTGACTAAAGTGATATGAGAGTAAAAGTATTGTGTTAACTAAACTAAACTAAAAATAACTTGTACAGAGATAGTAAAAAACATGTCTATGGAGGGTGTGGCTGTAAATATTGTTTAGAATAGATATTGCCATCAATTTTAGAAGTCAGTTCGCGTTTAGAGGATGAACTACATTTGCATAGAATCTTCTAAGCTTCATTTTCTTGTCTCACTTGATAGGGTACATGGTGCTTCTGTGATGGTCGACGAACAGCATGTGCAAGCAATTGGTGCAAAGGATCGAATCGGAAGTTTAACTTTCTAGAGTCTGTAGACGAGCATAAGTATCACTTTAGTGGATTGTAATCTTCAGGATGCATTATGGCTTTGCTATAGTTTTGATTGTGATGCTGCCGGATACTAAGGTTAAAATAAGAGCATCTTACTATGTAATCATACTTTTAGACAGGAACTTGAACCAGGCATAATGCTGAACTATTGAGGAAGTTGTAATATTAGCTTATTATTGTTATAATTAGAACTAAACACCGCATATCTTGCATGTTTCAAGAGGTCTGAGCTAGGTTTTGCTTGCTCGAAGCTCGATCGGGTCATCCCGAGGGCTCAGTGAGCTGGGTTGCCTAGTCTTAGTGCAACTAGGTCAAGTTTGGTGTTTGTGAGGCAATGCGGATCTCATGATTGATGGATAAAAGAGATTTTATAGGCTATTATCCGATAAAGTTTATCAGATAGATTGGTTCTCATATCTTTACAATTGATAACTTGCCAAAATGGTACCAACATGTAGTGACTTGAAGGGCTTTGGAAACAACTAAAATTTAGTTTTACTTTGGAAAATTTGCGAAACTAGCTTTGGTAATAATTTTTCGCGAAACGCTACCTTTTCGTCCCCCCCCTGTCGCACCCCGCCCCCAAACTAACCCCATCCCCTTCCCCCGCCCTCCAAAGTCAGAACCACCCTTTTGCTTTCATCCTCTGTCTTTCTTTGCCATAGCCTCGTCGAATAGCATCGCCATCCTCCTCTTTATGTGGTGGTTGAGGGTGGAGGAAAGGAAGGGTGATGATTTCGGGGTGCAGAAGAGGAGGTGGTAGTTTTAGGAGTGTGGAGGTTGGGTGGTGGTTTCGGGGGTGGGGGGAAGGCTATGCAGGGGGTTGGGGGGGGCTGGATGGTGGGGGAGGGGTAGGGTTGGGTTGGGGAGAAATGCCTAGTTCCTAATTATTAGCCCCTTCTTTTCACATGGCATTTCATGTAAATAACGTCAAGAGCATTGTCTTTTACGTAATTGATACCAATCGACTTATTGGTAAATATTTTTTAATACTATCTTCCAACTAGGTATACTACCTTTTATAAAATTTATACTACCTAAAATCCCAAAATACTAACACACAATATTCAATATATTTCGGTGAATTTATACTACTCAATTCCTTTAGAATATGTACTACCTTATTTGGGATATATACTACATTTATGTTACTTTTCAATTTTAATGTGTCGTGGTGCCCCTCGTCTACTATTGAACGGATTCACTCTGCCTTTCTAAGTGATGGAAATTGGGTAAAGCTCGAAGTTAAGGTGGCTGGCAGGGAGTGGGGTGGTGAGTGTTTTTTGTTTCTTTTTTGAAAGTTAGTCAATAATTTTTTTAAATCAGAATTGAGATTTTAATTAAGAATTTAGGTTTAAAATATACTTAAATAATTGTTAGTTACGTAATTAGAGAAAGTTTCCTAAAGGTCTAGGTCACCAACAGGTTTTTAGTCCAATATGAGAAGATGCATATCTTTTTTTGACGAACTTGTCTGCATGAACTTAACCAGACCTATCCCGAAGGCGAGCTTGGGAGGCAAGCACGTGGGCAGTCTGGGCATGACTACTATCTACTTTAAGACAGATAAGAGAAGCAAACCTAAGTGAAGGATACAACGCAAGAGGTTGGACACAGAATGCTTCGCACACTGGATTGCACAGAGAAATAACTATTTGAGAGTCGACGCCGCCCAAAGATAAGAGTAGAAGTTCAGAACCACATGCAAACCTCTGTAGAGAGCTAAGAGTTCAGTGTGGAAGGGGGAGGAGAAGCCACGTTGTCCACTAGAAATGATTTCGCCATGGGCTAGCAGTTGTGTGCAACAACTGCAATCAGATTGCCTTAGGATCCTGCTTTGAGCTCTCAAGCAATCAACCGAGATCTGAAAGGCGGTTGACCCACGGTAAAGGAAATTTGGATGCTGGACAGGCTGCGAGGAAGTTGGAAGACGGGTTAGAGAACAGGTAGTCCAGAGGAGATTGCGCCGATCATTAGCATGATATTGTTGGATAATCTGTGTAGGAGAGCAAGATAGTCCCTACAAAACTAGGCTATTACTGACCAGGGTGTTTGGAACGCCCTGCTTTCTTTTTGGCGGCATTTTCTGCGCCTACTCTCAGCGTATTTTCTCTGTCCCGCTTCAGCATGACGGCAGGTTATGATAGCAAATTCAGATGTACTTATTTGGCGACTATGCATCACGACTCTATTCAATAAAAAGTCTGGCTATTGGCGGTGCCTCCGTCGGCTCTTCCGTAACCTCCTCCTTTTTTCTTTTGGCGGGGTTATTTTGTAAGCAGAAACTCCCTCTGAGATGGATGATTTTCCTATCTCGAATGCTCAATGATCCTCTTCCTATTACTGATACGTTGCGAAAGAGATCGTTAAATACCTCTCCTACTTGTTCTCTTTGTCGATGTGCAGAGGAGACTGCGACGCACCTTTTTCTGGATTGCTCACTTGTCTAGAGTATGGGCGGCTTGTCCTCTTGGCAAATAATCTGACACCAGTCACATGAGACTTTCCTACTGGTTTAAAGCATTCTTCCTCTTCCTTATTCCATGCCATAATCAAAAATAAAAATACCCTCCGTAAATCGCAGTACTTGCAAAGATTTGACATAAAGTGAGTATAAAATGTCTAAGCGTTGCAAGTAATTTGTTACGGAGGGAAGTAAATTCTTTTACTTAATCTAACATGCTTTCAACGTAGTCCTTCTTAACCTCCTCGCGTCCTAGTGACATAGGTTACACGAATCGCAAATAATTAATCGTGCGATCGTCATCGTATCTTTTTATCATAGTATTGTTCTCCGATAGTAATTTATATTTCCATTTCACAATTTTTTAGCTGCCACGTGTCACTCACTAGATGGCCATCAATGTCATGGTCGATATACCATGTTTGGCTCTTTATAAGAGTGTGGTTGGCACACCAATTCATTATATCCTCAAAAGAAAACACTCCTCATTTCTTCAACTCATTTCTGAGCAAAAGTGATAATGTCCACAGTTGCTGCTCCTTCTGAAATCTCATTGTCTTCATCATTCCTCTCTCATGAAGGTTTTAATCTTTACCCTTTCTTCATCTTTTTGATTCTCAATGCAAAAAAAAGAAATAGAAAATAGAAAATTTATGACGTTGCAGCTTTTTAATTGGGTTAAGTTTTTACTATGTCTATGTATGTTATGCAGGTTTAAAGGAGGAAATCAACTCTATCCGTGCCTCTCCATTGAGATACAAGGAAGTGGGTGTTTGAAATCTGATGTTTAATTAATTATTTCAACATTTTTTTGTTTTTTTGCCTGTATTTTTGTATGTTTTCTAGTGCATTTCTTTGGATTTGTGGTTAGTGGATTTTTCTCCATTTGGGTAATGGTTATAATTGAGGGAAATGATGATGGGTATTTTTAATTTGGTTGAAGGGGTGTTCTTTGTTGCTAATTGGTATTGGTGAAGTTAAAGTCAAAGCTTTTATCAAAGGGATTAAGGCTTTGTTTGGTAATCTATTGTTGTGTTTGAATAAATTTGTGTTGGCTATTTGTATTGGTTGTTTCTAGAAGTTAATAATATTATATCAGTTATTGGTCGTAGCGAACAGTATGTAAGGTTAACTAGGTTATTCATTTTTGGCTGAATAAGTTGGCTGATTAAGTGCTCCATGGAGTCATTTGCTGGTGTTTTGGTTGTACAATGAGTCTGTGACATTCTTAAGCCGAAGAACAATAAAAAAAGATGTCTACAAGTCATTGGTAACCAAGGTTTTAGACTTTTAGTGTGTTGTGTTTTCAGCTGGATTTCTTGTTGGTCATAGATGTGGATTCACTAAAATGCTTCCGAAAAGGAAATTCTTGCTTACTACAATTGATTTTCTGTTGTTTCTTGTCCAAATTGGTCAAGGGAGATTTGGCACAACATTGACATTTTCTTTTGTTTGAAATCTGAAGTTTGCCAATTTTGTTTGCTTGAGTTGTTAGGTCCTCGAACAACAGATTGCTATATAACTTTGACAAATAATTGGAGTTTCAACAAAGTGACCAATCTATTACGAGCAACAAAAAGCTAGCATTAGTTCATGCTAATAATTGATTTCTGAAATTTGTTGGATTCGGATTCTAACTTTAGTTATGATATGAGAATAAATATGTATCATCTCCACAAGAGGAGGGAAAAGCATGTGTAAGCATGTACATCCCAATTATGACCTTGGCTTGCTGGGGGCAATTGCATCTCTAAACGGGAAGACATGCTTGATTTCTATGATGTAGCCTCATGTTTCATTTTTGAATTGAACATTAATCGAGTTCGAAAGAATTTGTCGTGGTTAAAGCATAATCTCTTATCTACCCATCAATGGTCTAAGATTTGAGTTTGAACCCCTGTAAACTGATTTTATTTGATCAGAGTGTAATTGTATTTTCCCTGGCGATGCAATGCTGCTGCAGGCAAGAGCAAAAGAACCGGTGCTGCTTTGTTACATGAATTTGACTTAAAGCCTCCACCTTATCCATTTTTAGAATTCAAATAACTTTGTGTTTCTTTCTCTAAATTCTTCATATATCATTTCCTTTTTAGTTGATCTATGACTGTGAAAAAGGTAATTTTGTGAACCCTATTGGATGTCTGCTAAACTTTTCTTCCAGTATCACGTGAATAATCGGAAAACTATGTGTATGTGTATGTCAATTGTAATGACTTCTATTGGGGCTTTTAACAATGAACTGTTAACCTCGTCATGGTGGTTTCTGGCTGCACTAGTCAAGATCACAACTTCATATCATGGTCAGGTCTGCCGGTAGTGAAAGAATTATTGAAGTTCGATCTGCTGACCCTGGTCCTTCTTCCTTGGACTTACCCCTCTTCTGCAACCTCTTAGTACTTTCACATTTCTTACTTGCAGCAAACTGGTGCCATCTATTAAGGTGTATAAACCTTAAAGTCTATCTTTCACTCTTTACATTCAACAAGTCACGCCTTCTATGTCTCATGGATTATAATTTTATTGAGCTTGCACATTTGGTATGTCACCATTACTTTCAACTAGGCTTGCTCAACTGATCAACATCATGATTCTGAATAGGTAATTGGTCTTATTATAGAACTTTCTTGTGATATTATACTCTTGATGTGCTGCTCCTTTCAGCACCCTAGCATTTACATGTGTGCAATATTGTTGTAAGCGCAAAATTATATGTGACCACTAATGAAAGGATAATGATCTACAACCAGGCCTAATGTCTGAATAAATCTCGTGTAGTTCCATAAACAATCCTTTCTAGCTCATGACAACTTCAAAAGGGCAGGGTGTGGGGCTCTAGTTCTGTGCTTTTTCATCACAACTCAACCTCAGAAAAGAGTGGGCACTCCTTCTCTGTGTTCTTAAATTGAGTCCTTTTACCCAAAAAACAAGGGGCATCTCCTTCAATAAGCATTGCCTACTCTATGGGTAGTAAGCAATTCAGTTCCTAATCCAGAAAGTGGGAATGAAATTTTAAAATAGGGCAAGGGGAGCATCAGGCACCGCCCACCTTGTTGGTTTACTGGTATCTCAACACCAGATGGTTTACTTTTGTCTTATGTTGATTTTCCTTATCCCTATCCAAGACACCGTCCACCCTGTCCAAAAGGAAAGGGATTGATCCAGATTTTTGGATGAGTTTTCTTTGGTTTGACCTCAATACCAATCCTTATCAAATGTATCCCTATCCAAAATTGAATCCCCCCCCCCCAAAAAAAAAAAAAAAGTTGTAATGTGTCATTAGCAGTTATTCTTTTTGTCCTCAAAAGTCATCCACAAATTGTATATTCTATGGATATCCCCTTACATTGTCTTGATAAGCATGCGATGAGATTTAAATATGAAATAATTATGTTGATACTTGACCTATAGGTTCTAAGCCTCTAACTACCGATTATATTAATGGTCAAGTCATAACCTGTGAAAAGGTGGTTATACGAGGTGTTGCTATGCAAAATTGGTTGCTCTGGGGACGGGGTGGGATTTAATTTTTTTTAGTCAATAAAGATTTTCTTTCATTGCTGAAAAATATATTTTCTCTGATTTGTAATAGGACGCCTTGGAGCCTCATGAGCAAACAAGCATTCGTTTACCATTGGGGGAAGCATCACAAGGCCTATGTGGATAACCTGAACAAGCAAATAGTTGGAACAGAATTAGATGGATTGCCAATTGAAGATGTGTCCCGCATCACATATAACAAAGGCGACATGCTTCCAGCTTTTAACAATGCAACACAATTACGTGTCCATAATTCTCTTAGATGAAGGGTATCACTGTGAATCTCAATGTCTGATGGTTGCGTTATGTGACTTGGAACCATGAGTTCTTTTGGGAGTCCATGAAGCCTGGTGGTGGGGGGAAGCCTTCTGGCGAGCTTTTGGCACGTATTGAAAAGGATTTTGGTTCTTTTGATGCATTTATTCTGAATTCAAGTTGCTAATGCTACACAGTTTGGTTCTGGTTGGGCTTGGCTTGTTTGTGAGTTACTCATAGCTTCCAGAGTTCATATTCGAGCCTTTTGTTCTCAAATTGATTTTCACTGAATGTTCACTCCTTTTGACACATTTTTTCTTTTAAAAAAGATTGTCTGATTTTATGATTTTTCACAGGATGTCCCTCCCTCTTTTCACTGTTGTAAAATTTTTTCGAAGAGAAAGGCAGAAAGGTTATATGGGTTCTCCTGGTATCTTGTATAGGTTTTTAACTGGTTTTCCTTTGATCGTAGACAAATCAAATAAATTGGATGTCGGAAGCACTTAAGTAAATCCGAAGCCATCTGAAGATGATAAGAAGCTTGCTGTTGTTAGAGGCCCAAATGCAGTGAATCCTCTCGTTTGGGACTATTATGTGAGTATCTAATCATTAAGTTCATGACTTGCATTACTATTGAGCTGACGATTAAACGTTACATAAGCTTTGCTAAGAACTTATGTCTTGGTTCTTATATGTGGTATGTTGTATGGTGCAACCATGCCCTGTCGATGTTTGAACATGCTTATTACTTGGATTTCGGGTTAGTCGGACTTGAGAAAGTCTCAGAATACTTACAACAAATGCTTCTCCCTTTACCCCCTCTTGCTCGCAGATCCCAAGAATTGAAAAAAAGGAATTACTTTGCTTGACTAGGCAAGCCTTTTTGTGTTACTTGGCCATACAGAATATTTTCAAGATGACTAACGAATCAGACCTCATTTATGTCTTTTTACAGAATGAAAGTTGATTATCTCAATTTTCATGGAAAATCTTGTTTCTTGGGATGCTGTCGGTGCAAGACCTGAGGCAGCCAAGGCTTTTGCTGCTGAAGGGGGGAAGCTTCAACTGGAACTAAAAGGATAGAGTAAGTTGTGAAAGCGTTAGACATTCATTTATATATTTGGTTCTTAATTCCTGAGGCTCCCTTTGGTTGGACGGAAAACACTAACAATAGAAAATGATTTTAATGAATAAAGAAAAAACACTTAATCGTCAAACATTTTTCTTTGTTTGGCTCCTTGGATGAAGGTAGAGAGATCCAAGAGGAGTGGAAATGCAAAAGGGGAATAGAAGGGAGGAAGGTAAGGGTAGGGTGGAAAATATATATTTTCCCTCCATAGAGAAAATTCTTTGTGCCTACTAATAAGGAAAACTATTATCCGTCTCTTATAAACCAAACATTGGAAAATGGGAAAAAGTTTTCCGACCAACCAAACACTCCCTTAGATTAATGTGATGAACCCTAGGAGTAGTTTTTCTGATAAAGTCCACATCCAAGCGATAATTGGACAAAGCTTTAGGGTAGTATGTTTAACTTAGTTGTGTAAGTTTTGAGCGAAATTACAACTAGTGTAATTCTAAACTTTAATTAATGCTGAAGTTAAATACTCCCTACATCCCAATTTAGTTGCCACAAGTGCCAGCATAATATTAATACCTTTTTGGTGAAATTTTTGTCTAAGGATTGGGCCCCACACATTTTTCTCTTTTTTTGCACTTCCAACAAACTTGTGCCAAAAGCAGTTGTGGCAACTATATACGGCTAGGGGATAGCTGACTGCTCTTTATTCGGTTAGATATTGTCCATTCAACCCCCAAAACCCACAAAATTTTAATTTTTGCTTATTATCTTTATAAATTGTTCTTCTAATGCTTCATTTTCTTGTCTCACTTGATAGGTGTACATGGTACTTCCTGTGATCAAGTTGAAAAGCAACATGTGCAAGCAAATCCGGAGTTTTTAACCTTCTAGAGCCTGGACTAGTTGTTGTAGGTGAGCATAAGTATCACTTTAGTGGATTGTAAATCTTAAGGATGCACTGTGGCTTTTTGTTATACAGTTTTGATTGTAATGCCAACAATACTCAGATCAAAATAAGAGCATCTCACTTTTGTACGGGAACTTAAACCAGGCATAATAATAATTATTGAGGATGGTGTATTGTTGCTATTGTTATAATTAGATATAAACATGCACCTTGCATGTTTAGAAACTGGTTGGGGTTGGTTTGCTCAAGCAAAGCTCAATCATGCCATCCCATGGCTCCACAGAGCTGGCTTGCCTACTTGATTATGTAGTCTTGGTGCAGCTAAGGTGAAGATTGGTGTTTGATTTATGAGACATGCAGATCCAGATCGATGAATGAAGGAGGTCTTACAGGTTTATATCCAATAGATTGATACCCATATATCTCTTACGATTGGTACCATGGAAGCTGCAGTTTGTTACTAACGCGAGTAGTAGGTTCAAGTTTTGGTTCTTTTTTTTTTTTGTATGTTGCAATAGTGCTCCACCTTTTGAAACTATAGAAATTTTAGAAAAAACATGTTTGAAACAGTTTCTAGATCTCAGAAAATAGTTCTTCATTCTTGAATGATAAATCTGTTAGTTTTTGAGGCACTTTAAATGTAACAACTGTAGTCAGCAAAAAAGATTCAAGGGGACTCGCATAGCTATGATGTTAGCCAAAATGATGTGAAAGAGGGTCTTTTAAGTACTCACCCATCATGTGATGTTTGAATTTTGCAAACAACCGAAGGATATGCATTTTATAGCTCGAAATCGTTTGCAATAAGACGTTCTTTTCTTAAAAGATTGGCAGGATCCAAGAGGTTCATCCAGGCCGTGGCTGTCCCATAATCATAAATTTCGAAAGTATTAAAAAGTCTAAGCTTTTCAGTGCACTTGGTTTCCATATGATTTAAGTATACAAAACCATGAATATGTTAATTGCAAGAATCAATTTTGTCTTGACGGGTTCCATTTTCGAGTTAGTGTGTGGAACTGTCCCAAAAGGTCAATTGTATGAAGGTCGTTCAATTGAACTAATTCTCCTTCCTTTTAGTACAAAAGGTGAGATTAGTTTCTTAGCCAAAATTGTATGCGCTCTCTCGGTCTCACCGAACAAGCTACGGCTCGGGACGTTTTTTCCCCATTGTTGGACACTCCTCTTTCCTCTTCTCTAGTTAGCATCGCATGATGGTCACATTAAAAATTTATCTGACGCAACTTTTATTGTGCAAGGCCTTATTGGCTAAAGAATTTAACAAGACAATGAAACCTATGGGTATAATTTTTGTTCTTATGAAGAGCTCACTTAGTACAATTTTCGGCTCAGAGCCAGAAAAGTTTGAGACCGCTCTTATTTCCGATCTTTTAAACATTCGTTCTATATTAGTCCACTAATGACCAATAAACTGTATCGCTTTGACTCATTATGAGGGTAAAACACTAATAACTGTAGATATGCACCAGTTCAACTCGCCCAGTAACCATGTCTAGTGGTCATAGTTATTAGGAAGTACCCTAGTTGGAAGAGGACCAGACACCCTTCTCCCAAACTGCAATCTACACGTTCAGAATCTCAATATAAATTGGCTTTTTCAATGTCAATATACCTTTGTGCTCATTTGCGCTTTTGAACACAATGCCCTTACTAGGATCAACTACATTCAGTACTATGGGACAGTCTATTGGAAACATCTCAAAAAGAACATCGGGGCGCAAACAAAAAAAAAATCGACGGACTATTTGTTGGCCAATAAGAATACGCACGACTTTGAAAATTAGATAAACAACTATTACACTACACAAAATAACAAAAAAGTGAATTTTACACTTAAAAATAAAAAGTGTGCCCTTTGTTATCTATCACTACATATACATGTTAAAAATGCTCTAACATTTGCTAGCTTGATACCCCATCCACAATCCAAAGCACTCCCCAATTCCAAAAAGAAAAAAAATTACCTAGTTTGAAAATGTTGTTCTTGGACCAACCAAACGAAGCGCAATCAGGATCACAGATTGAAATAAACTTGAAAAATTAAGACATCTCTCTTGCAGTCAGAACTCAGAGCTTGAAAAATGCCAATTCAAGGTCCAGTAGGTTGGCCAGCCTTTTCTGCAGAAGAGTAGAAATAGAGATTCAACTCTTTGAGACTAGCAGCAGCCTCTTCCCCAACTCTACCCAACGTATTTTCTGTCTTCTCAGCCAGCTTATTGAATTCACCTTTTTTTGTTCTACGTGGTCATTGAGTGATGCCAAACCAGAAAAGATAGCAGTCTGCTTCAGTTCTGGTACCAACTTCAACAATGAGTCAGCTGCCTGAACCTGTTAGATAGCGAAGAACATAATAAAATGATAAAGATGATGGGTACAAGAGAATAAAGTAAAGAACTGAGTGGCAATTTAATGAAGCGGTAAATGAAGTTAGAAAGGAGCAAGACAAAATATTATGAAGATTGATTTTTGAAGTGGTGGTCCGGCCCAGGAGAAAACTACGCAACTTCCTCTGTGAAGTTTTCAGTCCAGAGAAATAGTATCGACTGTGAACCAATGATGCTAGAGATCAAGGTTGTTATTAGCCTGGGGGGTACATATACTTTCTCTGTGGGGGTGTGGGGGTTGGTTGTTAAGTCTCAAGCACTTTAACTTTGACCATTGGTTATTAGTAAAATTCTGAAAAAACAATCTAACAAGAATACAAGATACAAGATAAAAGATACAAGATGATAATGATAGTAATAATCACACACACACACATGGGCTGCCATGATTTCATGAAGAACATGAAATGTATAAGATAGCAAAAAAAGAATGGGAAGGAGGAAGGGTTACAGACAGCTTTGATATTATTGTTTACACACGATCCACTTTCCTGTGTTTCATATAACAGATCACTAGTTTGTCTTTCGTCCAACTTTATGATGGAGATATAGATACCAAGAAAAATCAAGGTCATTCAAATTTATCTGCTATTCTAACTAATAAAGTTTTAACACTCGGTACCAACAAAAATGATTAGAGCATTTGGCAAAATACTTGCCATCTTAACTAGGGAGTAGAAGAAAGTATTACTCAGGCAAAATTCTTAAAGCAACACCAATTTAATGCAAACTATGAATTTAAAAGGCTGCTCAAATATATGAAGAAAAAAAAATGTTGAGGCAGCATTAAACCGGTCCAAAGAGAACAGATAGGCATTTGGGTGAAGCCCCATGGGACGCCGCAGCCCTAAATGTTGAGTGCAACAGATAAATAACAAGATTATGCTCTCACCATCCTGGCTGCGCGCACCTCCATCATAAAAGCTTCTTGTGGTGACGGGTGGATCATTTGGGAAGAGAATCAAGAAATTCAAGGCCTCAATAAATATTGATAAATTGCCAATCCTTATGCCCATATTTGAGCTACCCTGACATGGCTGGGAACACACAAATGAGCACTTCAAAAGAAGCATTGATACATGGGCATATCCGGCTCCAAGTGCAATAAGAAAACCAGGTGAAAACTTGACACACCCATGTCGAGCACCTCTAACTGTGTAGTTAAGGCACGTGCAGCAACAAACATAAAGCAAGCTATACCCAGTATTGTAATTTATGTTACAAAACGGGGCCCCATATATACATGCCCATATATCACACCTGTGAGGCCAATACGAAAACATGGGCAGAAATAAATATGAACAGAGGCCATTTGATTCCCACAATTGGGAGACGGAACACTAGGGAGACATAGACTGAAAAACCCATACTAGAGTTTTCATGTGCTTGGATAAACCTTTAGTGTGTTCCTAGCCTATAGTTGTAAGGTTGTTCACATTCCGAATGAAATCAAATGTATGAATAAGTTTGATAAAAAGTCTTCCAGGTCAAGCATGTATCAGCAAACAGACATGAAGGATTGAAAATGTTAACACAACAAGCATAGGACTGGAACTCAAAATTATGATAGTGATATCCCCATTAAAGTACAACATTGGAAATTCTAAAATCAATACAGAAGCATATGGAATTGAAAATGGGGAACCCACTATTAGTGATTGTGTGATTTAACAGAATACATGTCAAAATTCATTTTCTTTTCCTTTCACTAACCCCTTTTCTGAATTATGACCGATCATGGTTTTAGATTCTTACTAGGCAGTAATTGCAAATAGTTCTTTATGTCACATATAGCAATTGTATGTGTGTAGATCTAGAAAGAAATCCACCCAACTCAGAAGAAAAAAAAGAGGTGATGACTAACTTCGGGAAACATTGACAAGAACGGTGAGAATTGTCAACAAGACTGAAGCATCAGTTTCAACTCTTTGCAAAAGAGCTTTCTGCTTCTGAACATGGCTACTGCAGCGGCAACTGTGGGCCCACCTCCACCTCCACCGCCTCCTTTATTCATTCTAGGGTACAGGAAATGCAAGGTACAGTCTTGGGTTAGGCAAGGGTGCCAAATATTATAGTAAAACATTGTTGTCTTTCTCTCACTTTGAGTAGTGAATTTAAGAAACAGTTTAAGATGTGTCAATTTTTGAATCACTAAGCAAGAAGAGGCTAGTTGGTATATTATAAGGAGCAAAGGATCAAAGGAGGATAATTACATGAAGACAAGAAAATGATTCTTCCATTCTCTTATTTGAGAAAAGTGGGATTCTTTTGAAATAGAAACTATGACATTAGCAAAGAAGCATGGCATATTAATCTCAGCTAATAATAATACGATCATACAACAATCAAGGAGAAAAACATAACATTTACAACTTACAGCAAGTCAGCAACTAGCAACCATAGAATCAAATCAAGGTCATTCCATTATTTAAAGGTATTTACATACTGGCTTTAAAGTTTCCGTTGGAAGACTATGTTCCAAATCTTGAATCTTCCTCCACATCCACTATAGACTGTGACATTACGATATAAGCTACGACAATTACAAATTGTTTTAAATTCTTCTATTAATATACTCATGTTTTGCTTATTATAGATGTTTAAAACCTTTTATTTCAATACAAAAGAACATTTTGAAAAGTACTTTAAAGCTATGTCCAAAGAACATTTTCCAAAACTCTTGAATTACCATGCAAAGTGGATCTTTTTTCATTTCCCAATTCACTCAGTGGTGTCGCTTGTTTGTGAGCTGTAACTCTCGTTAGAGGAGAGGCTGCCGAATGCTATCAGATAGATAAGGGATTTGGCATCTATCAATTTATTTGTAGTATATTTTATAAATAATGCTTGTTATATTATAAAAAGTTTATGGTAGTATATTTTAATAAATTTAAAACTGCGAGCTTATAGTATATATATAGAAAATAGTATCATGAAAATGTGTGTTATATCTTATTACATCTGTTAGATATGAACTAAGCTTTTTCCGGTGGGGGAGAGCCGGTTGGACCGGTAGGGCAAATTCTTCTTACCATACTAAAATCCATACTTTACGAAAAAGGGGAAATCATCGAAGTGGGTGAAAAAACACCATCAAACGATCCTCATTCCTATTGACAGCAATTTGATTTTCATACATTTAACCAACAACATGGCACTCCGTCATGAGTAAACTAAGCAAATGGGAATCCCAATATTTGAAATCACAAAAAACAAAATCGAATCTTTCCCTTTAAAAGCTAACCCAATTGATCTAATCAGAAGAAAACCACGCAAATGTTTTTTAGGTTACAATTTCCTACAATTAGATGATCAATAAAATTAGAGCAACAATTAACTACCATACAAATCATTTATAATGGAGGAAAAAACAGAATTAGAAAGGAAGTTGAAAAGAGAACACGAAAATGGATGAACTACCGGAAAAACCACGCCTTCGCCGGAATACTCGTTAACAGAGCTAAAGGGAAGGAGAGGACAAGACTAGACAGACAGGTGGTTGGAAAAAAACAAACTAGTATTAGGCACGGCAGTCGTTGAGAACATTTTTTCGGATAGTGACAAATCCACGTGATATGAGTGCCAGCTTCCCCATGAAATTCAGTTTCGAAAGATTTGTTTAATTTAATTATGAATTAAGAAAAAAAAGAATAATATGGATTTTTGGTGTATACTCCAGTGGGGTATGTATTATAGAATAGAGATCCCTTCGGGTTGTTTGGTAATTGGCGTAATGGAATTTGGCTTACAATTAACTTTCTGTTTTTAGTGACTTATTTAATAAATTGCATAAATATTAGTTGTTGATATTAGTAATTGGTAAAAAGTAGTATATGTTATACAAATAGACCCCAGAGGTCAATAGTCAATACCCAAAAGTATCTGTAGTTTTTCGGTGAGTAATGATACATCTATCCAGGGTGGATAAAAAAATAACCCACCCACTAATAAACATTAATGTTAAATGGAATTCAACTCCGCATGGAAAAAAAAATTTAATTGTGTGTTGGGTAGATTTGGGTTAACTAAGTTCCACTTTTAAACCACCTACCTAATACTATATAGTAACCTTGACTTTACGAAAATAGCAAAAGGCAAAAGTCAATAAAAAGTACCGAACTTAACGGTTTTAGTAGTGTTATATTTGGCGGAATAAGTATAAGTATATTAGGTAGTTCCGTAGTTGTATTAAATAAGTTTTATCTTAGGTAGTTGTTTTTAAAAATTGGTATTTTATTCTGGTAGTTGTTGACAATTTTTCGTAATTTAATTCTTAAACAGAGTTATTTTCTTGAATAATGTTGAAAGAAGGCTGTTTACTTCGTATAGATTTAAAGTTATTTATGACATCGTCCGCCTAAACTCGGGCAAAAACAAACTAATTTTCTTTTAGATCCGCAAAAACTCGTTATGGGAGGGTAGAGAATATAGGCTTTAACTCGCTACGGGAAATAACGAGTTTAAGTTTAACGTTCTACTTAGGTCAAGAGTATGTTGGAAAAAAGTGGTGGGAAATAGTTAGTTATAAATTTTGGGGTGAGTCTCCTGTCATGGTTGCACTAATACCTATATATATTTTGACAAAAATGAAGTCATTTTTCTCAACGTTAATACAATATGTAGTGTACTAAGGCCTGTTCTCTTCGGCTAATTCTAGCGAACTGAACTGAACTTATTGGAGCTGAACTGAACTGAGAACTGAACTTATTGGGGCTGACTGAACTTATTGGGCTGAACTAAACTGGGGTAAGTTGAATTAAATTATAATAAGTATATGAATAATAAGTAAATAATAATTATTATGAATATTAAATAATAAGTAATAATAATTCTAAGTAATAATAATTAAATTGTAATTTAGAATAATATCAAATGAATAATAGTAATATTATTTTGATGTTATTATGATAGTTATAAATAAATAAATAATAATAATAATAAATTAATTTTAAAAATAATAATTACTGATAATAATAATAATTAATAATTAGTAATTACAATTATTAATATTAATATAATAATACTTGATGATGATGATATAATATAATGTCTAGAAGTAAATTAATAGTATTACGATTATAATAATAATTAGCTTAAAACATGGGTTGATGTGTGCTTCTAACCAAACCACGATTTGTGGTGGGTTGGTCTATGATAGAAATACACCAAACCGCGAAGCCTGTTAATATACAACGTAGCCCCAATGTTGTATTTTAAATAGTACTGCAGTATTATTAGCAACTTTGTAATTTTTTCATATCTTTTAGCTTTTTGTAGCTTATTTGTATGATGTAATAGTGAATTTTATTCAGTAAAATAAAGCAACAATTACAAATTAGAATACTCGTATTGACATGAAATTTAGTTCCCTAGGCTCGCCCAAACTTTGATCAGCCATAATAATAATAATAATAATGAGTAAAGATATAATAAAATAATAACACCATAAATAATTATTATTATTATATATTAACAATAATAATAAGTAAAATAAATTAGACTAAGTGTGTGTATTAAACAAAAATGGTTAAATAATGAGTGGGAGTGAACTGGACTGAATTTTTGGACTAGGGGGTAGTGAGGTAGAGTTGGTGGAGCTGAGGCCGACTGAACTGGGTGGAGCTGAACTGGGCAGAACTTATTGGAGCGGAACTGAACTTATTAGCTAAGGCGAAGTAGGCAGAAAATAAGCTGAACAGAACAGGCCCTAAGTTATAATTCGCTACTTTGGCTAATAGACTGTTTATTGATCTGGCTACGTAATGTAGAGACTTGTGTATGAGTATAAAGAAGCAGAGGAGGTTTCTCGACCGTCTGTAGGCAGTATTGTGGTAAATAACTTTAAACTTGATGCAGATCTGGATTCTGGGCTTTTTTAGCATTATTAAAAACGAAAAAAAATCACCTTGAACTCTAAGGTTAAAACGTTGCAGTCTTTACTTAAATTCTATGATTAAGGATACAACATCTAACACGAAGTTTTTATATTATTTATTGATGAATTTGTGGGATTGATAATTTGAAAATATACAATAAGAAAAGGAAAAATTGTCTAGAATAATGCAATATTTGGGCGATTCGCAAATAATAATGTAACCTTTCGATTAATGAGAATAATACAGCGTATCTACACGTTTCAAATAAACAGGACAAATGACAGAGTAGCATGACCAATGCTCTTTTTTATTTAAACAATTAGTGTATATTAATAAAAAAATAAAAAACCAACCCCATTCCCACCCAGCCCGCACCCTCCCGCACCCCACGCCCAAGCGGCCCAGTCGACCTCCCCGCCTCCCAGCCTCGGCCTATCAAAAACAAAATACAAGCGCCCAGCTCCCCTTTTGCCCCCGACCTCCCCCCCGCCCCAAAACGAAACCTGCCTAGCTCCCCCGCCGCATCGCTTCCTATTCTCACCTCTCGGTGCTCAGACGGCGTCCCGGCAAGGGGGTGGGGTGAGATTAGCAGCGGGGGGTCGTGGTTTCGAGTGAGGGTTGGTTGTTTGGGGTGGCTGGGTGGTTTTTCGAACGGTTGGTTATTTTCGGGTGGTTTTCGACTGCTCCAGGGGTGGTTTTCGGCGTGATGTGGGTGGGTGAGCTGGCATTGGCTGAGGGTGTCGGGATTCTGGGTGGGTTGGGGGGTGGGGTATCGGAATCTGGTTTAGGTTGGGATGGGGGTGGGGTGTGGGAATCTGGACGAGGTTGGGGGAGGGGTGGGGGTGAAATTCAAATTTTTTTTGTTTTTATCTTTTTATTTTATAAATTATTTTATAAATCAATTATTAGAATCAATTATAAGCCGACACGTGTCTCACTTTAAACATATTCTTCGGGTTAGAATTGATTTTATCCAATTTTAATACTTGTTTAAAGTAAATGGGGTATAAATGTTACCCAGAATAATCGAAACGTTGCATTATTATTTGCAGACTAACAAAAAGTTCATTACCCAAGCGATTTTCCGCCAAGAAAAACATCTTTAGATTTGACCTTTAACTGTCTATAAAAGTTAGCATAGGGTAATACGATACAACCTTATTTAAATTATAAATATAAGTGTCGCGACCTC